>JAPDOI010000004.1:1200000-2400000 GCA_029168955.1 Aplectana chamaeleonis | reverse complement strand
GAGTCAACCGAGTTTCCAGCTTCAAAGCCGACTCGATACGGCTTTTTTATACAGTTTTCTCCAATTTTGTTTAGTTTCCAGTTTCTAAAACCCACCTAGAGTCAACAGATCGGCAGCTGCAGCGCTGGAAACTCTTCCGACTCAAAAGCGCGCGGTCGCAAAGCGTGTCGAGACGCAATTGCGGACCGGAATTTCACTCAGATAAGCACAGTACTTGCTGTCACGGGTAGTCTACGTACAGCATTGACTAGCATTTTGTTCACGTCTGCCTCTACTGAGGCGACTACACAGCATACTTGTTCCGAATCGAATAATCGGATGAGTATCCGACTGTTACAGTCGGATAAAAAAGTCGACTTTTTATTTGAAAAGTCGGATAATCGAAAAAGTGCGATATCCGACTATAGTCGAAAAGTAGAATATTCGAAAAAGTCCGATATCCGACTATAGTCGAAAAGTCGAATATTCGAAAAAGTCCGATATCCGACTGCAGTCGAAAAGTCGAATATTCGAAAAATTCCGATATCCGACTACAGTCGAATATTCGAAAAAGTGCGATGTCCGACTACAGTCGAAAAGTCGACTATTCGAAAGGGTTATATCCGACTACAGAGAAGTTCGCGAGTTGTCTCGAGCCTGTATTTTCTAGTTCTTCGCAGCCACTGCTCTCAAGCAGGCCTTAATATAAAGCCAGACAGAAAACAAGTGGAAGAACATAGATTTTGAACACAATCATTCCCGTGCCTCTTCCCTGTTGACATCGGAAACTTGCCAGTGGACGTTGCCCACTTTTTCTTCCAAGGGACCGTAGTCGACTTTTTCCCAGCTTTTTCTCACTTATTTGAGCGAATTGAGATTTTGCGCTTGGCAGGGGGGGGGTGTGACCTCGGCGAAACATCTTCTACGGAACTCCTCTCTCCCACCAGCCCCAGCCCGAACAAGCAAAAAAATATATCTCACGAAAAATGCTGATTTAGAACTGCCTTAACTCGAGAAACGTGAAAAACGATTTTTTACAAATTTTGCAATGATTCCACTGTTTGTCGTTAGGTATATCTGTAACTGTAGGAAACTCCGAAGACCGTGCTTGGTGAGGAACCAAGCATGACTGTTCTCACCATCAGAGAAGTCAGTTTTCTCTGATAAATTCTTTCACGCCACCTGTTGTGTACGGGACACAATCGGCGTTCAAAAATTTACTATCAAAAGGGTGCCACACGCAGGTGGCAGTGAAAAGGTACAGCGAAAGAATAAAAAAAAGTAGTGAGTAGTGAGGCGAGTGGTTCGCTGCTCGGCGTCTTCGTGGTGGCGTGGCGTCGTGGAGTGGTGGTGCAGGAACGGGCGCGGCAGTGGTAGACAAATCCAAAGCGGATCTGTAACAGTGCGGCGGCAGGGGTTTATATAGCGCGGTGGGTGGTTTGTGATTGGCCGGTTTTCGCGCCTAGATCAAACTCCCACCCACATGGTGATCAGTCGATAAATCAACTGATATTTGATCTTCCATCACAACACTATCTTTGAATCTGACATCAGATTCCGCTGCGAGCACCTTTAAACAAACTTATACAGTGCGTTTCAAAACTTTAAAAGCACTAAAGAAATAAGTATTACACGATTTTTGCGATTTTTGGATGTTTCTTTGCCGTAACTGCAGTATAACGTCGCAGTGCACGTTATGGTGTGTTTACACGAGGTGCTGAGTTTCATATTTCATATTTTACTTACTATTGAAAGAATGACAGCAGAAATGGAAATACTAGCATGGAAACGCAATTTCAATAGAATAATAGCCAGTCCTAAGAAAACCAAGATAGAGAAACGAAAAAAAGCCAGGCCAAAGTTGGAAGTGCGTCGATCGGTGGAGAAGGGCAATGGGGAGGCAGCACTGCAAGTCGGGGGAGCGGCGACCTCGGATACCGGCTTAGTTGGTCCGCCAACCCCATCGAAGCTTCCGTTTGACCACAGCTGTCGGCTTGTTTTCATAAATTGACCACGATACAAAAAAAAACACCAAAAACACATCAAAGTCAAGCGCTTAACTAGAAAAAGGAAGAAGAAAAAAAATACAACAAGAACATGAAATTGAATGCATAACAACTAATTGCTGGTAGAAAAAAAGTAAAAGTAGGCGACGTTAGATGTAATAAACAATGAGTAGTGAATCAGCTCATGTATTGTACAAAAGCTACTTTAGAGAAAATCTTAAAGGAAGAACCGAAAGGGAATTCGAATGGTTGCAGAGAAAGAGAACTTTCGAAAAAAAATTCCGGAATTTGTCTGCTGTACTCCTCATGAATGGAGCTGGAAAAGTTTTCGATTTGAAAAGAAGCAAAATTCGCAAGAAAAACCAAATTTATAACAATGAGAAGTTATAGGTGAGAGAGTTCTATCGTTTTAATTAATCTTTGCAGACAGACATAATTCGCTGTTCAATTTTTGCCAACACGTGTACGCACCACTAAAAGGCCAAAAGGCGGAGGAATAGAAGTGGCGAGGGGAAATCGCCTAAGCATGCCATTAAAACTTTTTTTAAAATTGATTTGAAACGAAATTCATTGCAAAATAGCAGGTACATAGTTTAGGTGCACACATACTTTTGATTTCCAAAAAAAAAGATCTTCTGTTCAGACCAAAAACCCTTCCCAAAAAAAAATAATCCTCTGGCTTGTCAGTCGTGAAATCAGAAAAAAAACGAAAAGAGGGAAAAAGAGGGCCGCATGCACTGGGGAAAATGTTATATAGCAAATTTATGACTGCCTCTACTGCGGATCATTGGTTGATTTCCTGTGCACACAGCTACTTTACTTTACGATCGCGCGCCAATAGAGACCATATAACCCCCCCCCCCCCTGCTGTCACCCATTACCACACCACTTTCTGTACTCACCAGCCAGCTGCCTGCTCCATCGACTACTCATCACCGCTCGACCACGGCCAGCCCGCCACGGACTCCAACAGCCACGCCGCCATCGACCCCGCAACCAACCTCAACGAACAACAGCCACGCGCCACCGCAGCCGTCCACGTTTCTACGTCGCAACGCCACCACCAGCCGAGCCATCCACGCCAACATCAACGCCGCCAGCAAGCATCTTCCAAAATACGTGAATCGTTCGAAAAGAAAAAAAAAACTATTGTGTGCCCGCGTTGTAAGAATCCATATGCATCGAGAAGTTTGTGCAGTAGGAATGATACACGTTCATAATGATTACATTGTTAGGATTGTACTTACCACAGTTGCAATGTGTAGTAGTAGAATAGGTTTAGGATTAAATCATCATGAGACGTCATTAGGTAGGGTTAATAGTAGATCGCTCTTGGGGGTGGTCTCAGTCAATAAGTCTATCTGTGTTGTGCACGTTTGTATCTCTTTGGACCACCGTGATTGGTCCGTTTGAATTGTGGGTGTTCGCGCCACACTTATTGGCGCGAAGATTTCCCCTAATCCGTCAGACCGGGGGTCAGTTAGTTCTCTGCTTCCTGGTCGCACAAGGCGACGTTCCTTTTTCTATCTCTGTCCGAGCCGCCGCTTCCTCCTAACTGCGGGCGCTTTGACTATTTCGCTAGCGCCATTGTGGGAATTCTAGAGGAAAGCCGCGCCTTCTAACGTCTTTCTGCACCGCACCGGGTTTCGCAGCTCATGGGAGTAGGCAGCACTAGATCAGAGGCCTGACGGACCAGGACCAGCTAATTGCCTAGTGTACCAGTTCAGTCAAAATATTCTTTTGTTCTTAGTAAATTCTTATTGTAAGATTGTGTCTCGCACTCCCAATCGTCGTATCGCACACCATCTTACCACCCGTACAAGTTGGGAAAAAACTTACAGTGAAACAATATCCTTTTCCTTTAGATGCATAGAGACATGAGATTGAAAACTGGGATTTTCTCCATTCGAAAAAAACCGGGCTCAGACTGTTCCAGAAATGCACGCCTCGGACCAAAAAGGGCCATTCGTAGGCCCGAAAACGAGGTTTTTCTGGGCGTATTCGGTAGAAATGTCCTCTTGATGTTCCTATTGTCGTTGAAGCCTCAAACAGATCGGAAAGGTTTAGAGAAATTTCATCTGTAGTCAGTTTATACATCAAAGTGAAATCCAAAAGTGTGTGACGGAATTCAAGAGTTTCGGCTATAAGCATGCTAAGACGCTGCTCGTAAGAAGGCCCTATTAACCCCTTTCGAACAAAAAACCTATAAGTGAAACTTTGTTGAACCTTTTCAATTTCGTCTATCATTTTCTTTTCGTAGGGAGACCATATAGGAGAGCAATATTCCGGTAGAGGTCTTACATAAAAAGAGAAAAGTTTAAACAAGACAGCAGGATCCCTTGTTTTAAAGGCTCTAAGGACATAGTTTGATCTGGCAACAGCATTGTTCACTTGTGTTCTTATATATTCTTCAAATTCAAGTCTGTTGTTGTATGTAATGCCTAGATCTCGAACTTCATCAACACATTTCAAGGGTTTCCCATCGATGGTGAAAGAATAATTTGGATGAGAGTTTCCAATTTTCATAACCGCCGTTTTTTCGGCAGAAATTTCTAAGCGCCAGGTTTCAGACCACACTTTCAATGCAGTAATAGCATTTTGCAGTTTCTCACAGTCGTTCACAGAATACAACTTTGCGTCATCAGCATACATGCTGCAATGCACTCCATTGGGAAGAATTTCTGGCAGATCGTTAATAAACAGCATGAACATGAGAGGTCCAAGACACGTTCCCTGAGGAACACCACTAGGTGTTGGGTACTGGGAGGATAAAACACCATTGATTTTCACGGTCTGAAACCTTTCGCTCAGAAAACAACGCAAGAACTCGAGCAGACGGCCGCTAATTCCATATGACTGTAGCTTCTTCAGAAGTAGCGGTATAGATACGGAGTCAAAAGCTTTAGCATAGTCAACGAAACAGACAGAAATGAAGTTTCCTTTGTCTACTTCCCTATGCCAGAGCGACACCGTCGATAGCAGCGCGGAGGTTGTAGATCTGCTCTTGAGGAAACCATGCTGTTCCGCACACAATAAGTCTTTCTCAGTGAGGTAGCTTGTAATTTTCTGACAGACTAAGCGTTCCATAACTTTGCTAGTGGAGCTGGTAAGACATATTGGACGATAATTTTTCACGTCATTTCTGTTTCCTTTTTTGAAAATGGGCCGCACAAATCCAACTTTCCATAGTTTCGGTACATCCCCGTGAAGCAGAAATCTGTTGAACATTACAGCTAGAGGATAAGAAAGTCCGAGGGCAGCTTTCTTGAGAAATATATACGGTATATTGTCAGGTGAAGTTGAAACTCTATTCGGGAGTTTGCGAAGAATGGAGTAGACAGAATCACTCGATATGTCTATCCAGTCCAAGCAGTCTTCAGTTCTGGAACCAAATTCTGCCTCTGAGTCATGGTGAGATTTGTACACCGATTTGAAAAACTCCGCGAAAAGGTTAGCTTTGCCTGAATCACTCTTAATAGTCTCTCCTTGCACCGAGACCAGATTGGGAATGGAGTCCTGCAATTTCAGTTTTTTCCTACAATGATTAAAAAACAGTTTCGTATTTTTGGCGGATGCTATTTTCAATTCCTTGCTGAGTTCAAAACGCGCAAGCGCTCTTTTAAGTCTCCTTGTGTATGTTCTGTATTTGCTGTTGGATGCTGATGTGGCCAAATGCAGCATCTTAACCTTGGCAGATAGCATACGTACCCGTTTGGGATATTTGTCAGTGATTCGCTTACGCTGGACAAGTGGTACGTAAGTCTCGATCAATCGTTGACATGTATTGATGAAGGACGAATAGAGAACGTCAGCACTTTCTGAGAGATTGCTTACTGCTACCCAGTCGGTCTGATGTAACTCCCAGATTATCGCCTCATAATTCCCTTTCGAAAAGTCTCTGAAATACTCATTACTGCTGTGTACAAGAATTCTTTCTGTACCAGAAATTTCGAATTCGATGCAGTTGTGGTCAGAAGTACTAAACGAAGGGAGAACCCGATGCTGATCAATAGTACCTGGGTGCGAAACCAGAATAATATCCAAAATGTTGAGACCACACGTAAGCTCAGTTATGATTTGTTGAAAATTGAATGACTTAACGAAATTCAAAAATGAGCTAGATGATGGGGTCTGAACATTCTCTCTATGACCAAGTCGAACCCATTCTATTGTGGGGAAATTGAGATCTCCTATGACGAGGCATTGCCCTTCCCATTCGGCGTACAAATCGTGGAGGAAATCGATGAAATTATTAGAAAATTCTGCTGTTGGACAAGAAGGACTCCGGTATGCCAGAACAAGTTGTATGCTACCGTGGTTCACGTCAATCTGGAGAACTATAGATTGTATTACTCCATTGAAATCTTTCTTAGTGACATAGGTATAAGACGTATTCCTGTGAAGAAGGGTCAACACCAGGGCTGTGCGGAACTGTTCCGTTTCCGATTCCGTTTCCGTATTTCCGGTAGTTTTTGAGCCGTTCCGTTCCGTTTCCGCTTCCGGGTTTTTGGGCCCGGAAACGGAAGAAAATAGTACTACAAGTTGAGTGGTCAAGCTTCCCCAACGCACCAAACCGCGGTACCTCTGCGATCATCACAGCGTGAGTCTAATCCTGATTGCTTGGATCGGTGTCCCGCTCCTTCCAACCGCCACACGGCCCTCCACCAACACACAGGACGACCCCAACGTGGGCTTGACCTTGGCCGCTACAGAAGGCATACTTTAGGCACTGTTGCGCGGGTGAGTTGACCACTTCTCCTCGGCAGTTTGTGCTGCAGCTAGCAGCGCATGTTGCTGACGACGAGAGGTTCAACTCGATGTCGTCATGGAGTGCTACCCCTCATTACATGTGTTGCTAGCAGCAGCACGTTATTCAAATGAAGAGAGTCTTTCAGCCACCACATGTTCCTACTGGAGCTGAAGTCGCGAACCTTGTAATGGCCCGCAGCAAGGACGCCAACCTCGTTAAGGTACCCAACAAAGGCATCATCCTCGCCTCGGTACACTATAAGAAATCTTTCCTCATGATGCGCAATAAGGACCACCCTTTCGGCGTCCGAAATTGATATCCGGAAAATTGAGTACTTAAGATCACCTTCTGGGATCGGCCTCAAACGGACAACTGCCCTCTCAACAATGGTGGGTGCCATATGTATGTATAGTGAAGTCCACCAAGAGTGTCTCATTTACTTATCAACAAGAAGCGGTCGGCTGGTGATCAATGTGCATGAATCCCATACCAGCACGCTCGATACCCTTTGAGCGAGAGCGGTTGTGCTGCAACAAGTTTCAAGTTCATTGATCTCCAATCGACCGCTTCTCATTGATAAGTAAATGAGACACTCTTGGTGGACTCCACATTACCCGCAGCCGTCGTAGAGCACCGATCGCACTGGAAAAATCAGTCAAAGGTCGAAACTCGACATCAGAGAGATCAGCAGCACTGTATAAGAGGAGTTGCTCGAGCAGACCTATTTGCAGCTCACTAGGAGAACCTGCAGCAGCAACACGTCTTCCTGTCATGCGTCAAATCTATTTGTACTCGGGTCGCTTGCAGTTTTAGACCGTAGCCTCACTGGTGTTTGAGGGAATAGATTGAGATCACAAGCTACAGAAGTACATCGGCATGCCATGAGCAGCGACAAAACCTATCATTTGATCATACTATAATTTTTAGTTCACTTCCGTTTCCGTTTCCGAATTTCCGTTTCCGGCGATTTTCAGCCATTTTTCTTCCGGTTCCGTTTCCGAAAATCTTGAAAATGATTTCCGCACAGCCCTGGTCAACACCCCACCTCCGCTCCGTTCGCCGTCCCGGTCACATCGGTAGACTATGTATAGCGAATTATAGCTTAGAATAGCATCATGAATGGAAAAAGGTTTCCACCAACTCTCAGTTATAAAGACTCCAGTACGTTCCTGCCGTAACAAAAAATTTAGGTCAGGAATTTTATTGACAAAAGATCGAGAATTGAATGAGAAAAATCGGTTCTGATTTTTGTTCTGAGTGTTCATATGGCGAAAAGAGGCGAATGAAATAGAAGAAGAGGGTGACACTGAGGATAAAGTTTGATGCACTTTATCAATTCTTAATTCCTAGCGGGTCGGAACAGAGGCTGGAGATGCTGGCCCTTCATCGCTCATGGTTTATGAACCTGCAGAACCGCTTGCCATCGGTAACGCCATCGGTTTCAGTCCGCCGTCATAGAGAAGGTATAGTGCAGGCCCACGTTCGAACCATGACAACATCGGAAATTATACTCACGATTGAAGACGAGTTGAACATCAACATCATAGTGGACAGTGCTACGTGTACGGTCAAAAACGTAGTTCTTGGTGGATGCTACAACTGCGCTAAGGGTGCACTCACGACAATCACATGTACTTCATCACGACCAGTACAAGCCGAAATACTATGCGGGGAAACGAGCTTCACGGTTAGCTGCAACGAAAAAGAAGCGGAATCGATTCTACGCTTCAGCTTCTCCAAAGCTCGCGTGAGCATTGTTTGTTCGGTATCCTGCGGAAGTACGCCGACAACATTCGAGATCGGAGGAGTTCTGAAGTTCACTCATTCAGCGCAAGCCATGATGGACACATGGCTAGCAGGGCATTCTAACAGTCCTCACGTGATTCAGTGGCCAGACATCGGTCATATCGCGGACGTGTTTCTCCAGTGGTACAAGACCCTGTTTCTATCTATCTGCGTAATCGCCATAATGGTTGGGGCAACGTATGTCTGTATTTCAACATGCGGACTACGCTGTTTGTGGAATGCGCTGGGAATCCTCGTGCGCTTAATCAGGCAGTTTTTTCGTGTGTTATTTCGCGTTCCACTCTCCACGTCGAGATAAATTATACGAGAGGTACATGAAAAACTGCATTGAAACCCACTTCGCGTTTACCCAGCTTACTAGTATTTCAAGTAGACTGTTAGATCAGGAGAAAACAAAAAAGTCACTGAAAAGGAAACAATTCCATGTTGTACATAACTATCGCGTAGTCAACGTTGGGTATTTCAGGATGAGCTTGGCCGAACTGGACGGTGATACGAGCTTCCTATCGCGTTTACTCCGCGTACGATATCCACCACCGCCTGAGCTGCATGAGGATCAGGGATGTGCGGCAAACGATTTTGAGATTTCGGCAAACGGCAATCGGCAAGAAAATCCCAAAAACGGCCGGCAAACGGCAATCGGCAAACGGCAAAAACCTCACACCTTAGATTGGCTTAAAAGTTATTCACATGTGCCGCTCCACTTTTTTTCGTTTTTTTCCAATACTTATGTCAACAATCTAATAATTTTAATTAAAGGAAGTAGTTTGATTTCAAGACATCAGCAACAGAAGCAAGACATACAGGGACCTCATGGAAATCAAAGAAATCGCCGCTGCCGCTTCGGCTCCTACAGGCACCGAAGCGTCACTATCGCGGAGTAGCAGCGGCAATGTCGTATCGGCACCGCGATAGTGCCGCTGCGGCTCCGCAGTACTGCTTCTGCGACTCCGCGGTAGTGCCTCTGCGGCTCCACAGTTGTGCAGCTAAGGCTCCGCGGTCGGTAGCCGTGCTCGGACAAAACTAGGACCGACTGCGAGTAACTCATATGAAATTAGTCATAATACAACTGGGTGGTGATCTCGCGTTAAAGGCAGTGTTCACGATCAAACTTGCGTTAAAGGCACAGGACACCCAGAAAATTATTTACTAGGTTTTACCCTTATCTTGGAGAAAGTCGCACTCCGATAACAATGGTATTTCTGAAATCGCCCAAGAGCCCCTTTGAACGGAGATATGACTCCTTAAAGATGCCTGTATTTTGAAGGCACAAATTTGGTGGACGAGTTGGCTCAGGCCTGTGTTTCTCTTGATTCGCAGTAGCGGCACGAAAGCAAAACAGGACGAGGAGATAGATGGGAAAGGGGGTGAAGAACGACGACTCGAATGAAAATCATCCATCCATCTAGCTGCTATTGAGATCGAAAATCAGCAAGGGGGTCGGGCCCGATGTGGTCGCTTGTACATATCTCGCTTATTTGGAGCAGGGTCAAGCAACATTGGAATTATTCCAAGGGAAGGGGTCGCAACTTATCCCGAGCCGAGGGGGGGTCGCACCGGTCTGCAGCCAACATTTCATTTCTCATTATCTTATCTTGTTTTTGTCTCTTTCGAGATTTTGAACGTTTTTAAACTGGACACCTCGAGACTAATTTGCAGATGTTTAGAAGCACGTAAAATTGTTTGAGCAACTGTTTCAGGTGACTACTATGGATGAATCACTCAAGTTAGAAACTGAAGATTCCGTCAATATGCTGAGCACAGTTTGGATCTGCAATAAACAAATTTGTAATTCCATGTCATCAGAAACTGTACGAAAAACCGTTTCAAGTGATTCCGAGTTGATTCCAATCGAAACTGGGCCGAAGTGAAAAAATCATTTTTGGGCCATTTCTGCTGTTGCCAAGGGGGGAGCACATGGTGAGGTGAAAAATCTCAAAAAAAAATTGGGAAAGAATCCAGTTAGTGTAGTTTTCGATAACCATTCAGGAGACGCACCTTCTGCCCGACTGCCGCCTTCTAGAATCAAAAAGCAAGGCTGAAAAGGCCATTTGGAATAAACGGCCTTTTTACACCACTTATTCAAACGGGCAAATTTTTCTGTTTCTCCCTCTACAAGAGCGGCTTTGATTTTTTTTCAGCTCTTATGTCGGTCTAGTTTACCGAACCGCTGAGTTACGGCGCCTCAGGGCAATACCCAAGACACTGGAAGGTCCGGAAAAAAACATTTTTTCGCTTTTCTGATATTTCCGATTTTGACGAGCATTAAGGTCGCTAGCGGCTAAAAAACCGTTCTGATCCGGCTGAAACTGTGTGAAAAACCGTTTCAAGTGATTCCGAGTTGATTCCAATCGAAACTGGGCCGAAGTGAAAAAATCATTTTTGGGCCATTTCTGCTGTTTCATACAGGTGGCCTACAGGCAATCGTCCTCTTAAAATCGAAGCACAAACATTGTGTTGTTGAATAAATTATTCTCTTGCTCATTATTTATGCACTGAGGTCAAAACCTCCAGAAATATCACTGACCTATTCTTGAAAAAAAAATTTCAAAAATAAAGAAGACGAATAATCAAAATCATAATAATTATCGAAACAAATCGTCATATCTAAGGAAAAAGGAAGTGAGCGGGGCAAAATAGCGGAATCAGTGTGGTCATTGTGGAGGTGGGGTCGCTCCTTTCGGCATAGCTGGAGGGGGGGTCGCAACCATGATCGCACTTCTTCCAACGGGTTGCTTGACCCTGATTTAGAGGATTCGAGATCTCGCATTTGGCACGTGTTATATAAGAGGGGTTTTCCACACAATTACACGAAAATCTCAAAATTCATATCTTAGAGTGTACTGTGCCTTTAAGTTAAAGTTCTTAGAACCTATTGCGAGCTGAAAAAAGTTCAAAATAAATCTTCAGAATTTTTTTTCTAAATCAATAATTTTTCAGAAAAGACAGAATGAACCATTTTGGGGGGATTTTTTTACATTATGCGTATCTAGTGTCTCATGACGTGGCATGCGTGTGCGTAGTTTCAGCAATGTCCAGTCGCTTTCCTGGAAAACCTCAAATAAAAAGCTCGCGTTTAGCTGCAGCTTACAGCGAACTTACTGCGAGTTAGCTCGCGCTTTCAAACAGATTTGCTACCACCCCACATAACTCGAAACCCCGGAGAACGGTTGAGCGAACAACGGATAATCGGATTACCCCTAGTGCCCACATAGCCGCGAGCATAGGCAGCGTTTCCTTATAATGGGTTTTGCCGAGTTTTGCCGGAAAAATAACAAAAATTTCGGCAAACGACAAACGGCAAAAAAGTCCTGAAAATGGCCGGCAAACGACAAACGGCAATTGCCGCACATCCCTGATGAGGATCTCGAAAGAATCCACGCGTATAACACAGGACAAAGTGATATTACTTCCGCGCTGAGAGTTCAGTGGAACAACATGACGGGGAGTGATGCTTTCCTCCTAGCGGGAGCCGCAGAGCAGATGGTCAAACTGACAAACTGTCTGCGAACTGCTGAACTCACGAAGGAAAAAATAACGCGTCTGGGAAGCCGCTACATCATGACCAATGTCATTTTTTGGAAAGCGCGTTTCAACAAGGAAGGATTCCCCATCAATGAGAAGACGCTATTAGAAGATTCGGACGCAGTCCTCCAAAAGATGAACGATCAACGAAAGCAACTCGACGACTACATAGCAGACATGACTGGTTACCTTGCTCGAGTGGAAAGGAACTACAGACGATTTGAAGCCAGCTCGCGTCCATCCGAAGTCGCAGCCATGATGAGAATGGAAGTCGACAAATTGGTGGATCAGGGGAAGAAAAGCTTCAAAGTGCGCTATGCGGAACTCATTAAGAAGATGAATATGCAGACAATGGAGCTGGTTCGACTAGAGAAAAAAATGGCAGCGATGGAGAAAAATGGTACCACCCGGGATGGAGCCGAGTCATCTGCAGTCTCTGGGAAAGGCGAGCACAAGTGACAATACGCGTTTTGGGCACTTCAGGTATGTTGATCGTTATCAAGTAGCGCGATCAGCTTCGCACAGGTCCGTGTCAATCTGGATAGATTTTCTCAACGCGACTATTTGAAGGTGAATCAAGCAAAGCGAAAACATCGCTAGGTATACTTGAAGAATGTCTGCACTGCCGTAGGGACATAAAAAAGCGGCTGAAGTGCTCATTTCGAAGAAGGATCTTGTCAAAAAAAATTGATGAAGTCGTCATTTACAAACCAGCCTTCTTTCCGATCATTACCAGGCACTTTTACGCCTCCATGATGTCCATTTCGACAAACTTAGTATTGAAGTGGACGACTCCCATGATTTTCCCTCTTCTGACGTCATGCGAAATAGATGACGTTCTTGTCCCGTGGTCGAATTTCCGACATATGCTCAATGACGGTTTGTAGACCCAAATGGCTCTACGGTCTCACGTTGAAAATCCTTGAGTTGAGCAGATTGATTGCATACGATTTCGGAATATTTTTAAAAAAGTATTTCGATCCTCATTTGTGGCGCCATCGAAGTCGGGAGTGAATGATAGTTTTGCTGTCCATGTGAGCCTATCTCTTTTCACTAAATTCCATGGTCATAATGTTTACCTTCTCGGCTAGCTGGCTCATATTCTGGACATAGATTCTATCGAACATATTTGAGGTGTGTCATTCAGAGATTGATCCAGATTAGAAGCACTACAGGACCGCTGATGAGCTCAAAAGTGTGATTCCTGGTTTATGAAAAAGAAGCAGGCCAAGACCGATATTGAAGTATTGTATTTCCATCTGTAACCTTCTTTTCGAAGTTGAATTCACGAGGGAGATCCCACTATACTTCGATTCGAAATGAAGGATCACTCAATCGCTGTTATACTATCGAATATTGCTGATAAAGGCTTATAAAATTTATGTTCGCTCAATGTTGGAGTATGGCACTTGCGTTTTTGGGCCCTATAAACGTCAGTTGGTAGAAAGGTTGGAGAGGGTACAAAACAGCTTTTCGAGGAAAGTCTTTATTCGGACACTTGGATGATCATATGCCAACATTCCTAGGAGTTATCTGAGAAATAAAAGGCTACAGCTCGACACTCTTGCTCTCCGTAGGAGAAGAAATTATTTAGTCTCAATTTTCAAAATGTTGAATGGTCTGGTGGGTCTTAAACTATGGGAGTTCTTCACCTTGAGACGTTCTAATACTAGAGGTCAGGGGTTCAAACTCAGCTTCTCTCAGACTCGAACTCGCTTAACGCGTAATTTTTTCACAATTCGAGGGGTTTGGAATATCTGCGCTTCAGTAAAAGGCTCTTGGTGCCTAGTTCTTTCAGTATTTTTAAAAGGCAGGTTGACCGGTATTTGCAACAGGAACCGTTTGTTGGCTCTAGTAGGGCCTAGTTTTCTTTTTGTTTGCTGTTGGTTGTGTTTTAATGTTTTTCCATTCGCTTTTTTTGTTTTGTTATTCACATGTGCTGACGCGCATGTAATAAATGTTAAATGTTAAATGAATAGACGAGTGCCTTTATAGTTATAAAATGCGCTGTGGACATTATCGAAGCTTCGGTGGAGGCAAGTATGCCCATCAGACAATTCTTAGTGTTCTCAGGCTTTTATACATTAATGCCTTATTTAGGGTGCTGAACACATGTCTGTAGTCTGTTGCCGATGCTCTACGGCTTACGGTATGTTAACAATGCAGTAACAATTAAAGGCAGTGTTCACGAAGAAAAAGTTGCACGTTTTTTTTTGGCTAAAACGTAAGCTGTGGGTCCCTCTAAGAAGATTAGGAACGGAAAAGCGACGAAAAACGGCCGGTAAGCGGGTGAAAATCTCGTGGGCCAGCCAACCCATTGGGCCAGTCCGCCCACGTCCTATAACAGTTTCTCTGAATTCGTGGTTAGATGCGCGATGGTTTCCGATCAAAAGCCCCGTTCTTCCCTTCATTCTCAACTTCTCTCTTTACTCAGGTCAGCTCGCACACATCAGCTGCAAAAAATGGGACTTACAAGCCTCTGACAACTCGTCCACAGTGCTTCCCTAGCTGAATTTTGAGGGGCCACAACTCCGTTTCCAGGGGGGTCTTGTACGATTCCAGGGAATCTTTAAAATCAGCATGGGACCGCTTTCAAGATAGGTGGAAAAACAGAACGACTTTTATCGTGAACACTGCCTTCAAGAATCTTGACCCATCCAGAAAAAGCCGAACACCGACAAAACCATTCATGCTCAACACGCGAAGAAACTCCCATAACAGAGTTTTAGGTCAAATCTGAGACTTTGACTGAGATGCGTTGCACGTCCCGTAGCCTACCTTAGTCTATCGGAAGTCGATAAGCATATTTAAGATTCGTCTTGCGCACTCCCCTCAGGGAAAATTTTCAGTCAAAACCATGTGAACATTGCGAAATCGTCAGAAGCCGCTTTGGCTTCCGAAAAAACTGCATTTCTCCTTTAGTACGAAGCTCTGAAATATGTATACCAGGGGTGTGCGTTAATGAAAAATATTTTTTTCGTTAAGGGTTAATCGTTAATTTTGGAGAAAAAAACCGCGTTAACCCGTTAATGCGTTAATTCGTTAGTTTTGAACTTCGTTAAAAAATTTCAAAACATTACTTGACCACAAAGAAAATCTATAAATCACAAATAGACCTGATGACAGCAGCAGGACATCGTGGAGAGCACGTAGGGCTCCAGAAGCCGTGGGCACGGTCTCGTGGGAAGTAGGTAAGGCTCCAGATGACGTCATCACGACGTCGTGAAAAGTGGGTGGAGCTCCATATGATGTCATCACGACGTCTTGGAAAGTGGGTGGGGCTTCAGATGACGCCAGTAAGACTTCGTTGAAAACCGTTAGGCCTTCGGATGATGTTATGAAAGTATGTAGGCCTTCAGATGAAGACGTCAGGACGTCGTGGAAAGTGGGTGAGCGCTCAGACGGCGTCAGCAGGACGTCGTGAAAAGTACGCGTGCGACGCGTCCTAGAAAGTCATGAGACGTGCGTCGTGCTGTAGAAAGTCAGTAGCGCTTTATGTAGAGCGTGCGACGCGTGGTAGAAACTGACTAGCGCTTCATGTGGAGAGTGCGTCACGCTTCACGTGGTGCAATCCATACAGTGTGCGCCGCTTGTTAGAGTGTGCCCACTCCCAACCTTCATTTGATACTTTACTCAACCGTAGAAAGGTAGGTCAGGCCTCAAATTTCCTTTTGGGAACACGAATTCGATTTTTCCGATATTGAGAAGAAATAACTAAAATAGATAGACAATGGAATGGGACACATTGAAGCCAGCGATATACAGTTGACCGCAATGCTAAAAGGACATGGTGCGGTTGCGGACTCGCACTAAAACTACGGTAGAATCTGACACTTTGCCAGATTTCGTCATCGATTGGCGCCAACCGTCGTCTCTCTGCTCACGAGAATATCAGCTGTGGCGCCGATCGATGACGAAATCTGGCAAAGTGCCAGATTCTACCGTAGTTCTGGTGCGAATCAGCAACCGCACCATGTCCTTTTAGCATTGCGGTCAACAGTATTTCACAAAAAGCGGAAATTGACCGCACCGTTAGCCAAAGCGACGTGCACGGCCAAAGTTTTTAAATCTCAGTGCCATAATTCCATTGTAATTAACGGACTCAAATTAACGTATTTTAAGGACCTTTTCGTTAAGCGTTAATCGTTAATTTTCCAAAATAAACCACGTTATCCCGTTAATGCGTTAATACGTTAACTTTATAACGCACAGCCCTGATGTATACCTCTCAAGGATTCCCGAAAATTCACAAGCGAATCACGGATACGTGATAAGCATCTTAAGCAGCCCCCATAGGGGAAATCTGAAGCATTTTTGTGTTACGCTTCCAGAACCGCCTTACCTGCGCAAGGTAGACGTCCATCCAGCAAGTGTAGATTTTAATTGGGCTTGTAGCCAGCCGTGTTCTCTGAAAACTCAACAAACTGTCTTCAAATTCAGTTAGGTGGCAAATTCAAGGTTTTTTTTCAAGTCGAAAGATTCGCCAACGCCGTGTTAAGCCCAGCTACAGAAGATACAGACTTTGATGGGTCATAACTTGCATAGCGAGAACCCGTGGCAGAATCTTATTTCCTTTCTTCCCGAATCTGGGGAACGCGCGTCCGTTCCCAGGTGGCCGTTTCCAGACAGGATTTGGAAGCATTCTTAAAGCGTGTTGTACGAAACGATCCGGCGCTCTTCTTAGTATATGCCCGAGCAGTCGAAGTCGACTTTCCATTGCTGCTTGAGATGGCGTTAGGAGATGCTGGCACCTCCCTCGTGTCAAGCGTTGATGTACTGCGTCGATTTCCTTGTAAAGGTCTTTGTTATGGCATATACGCGGCCAGAAATATCCAAGCAAACGCCTGAAAAGCTTCCTCTCCGTGCAATCCAACCTTTCCATCTGCGTCTTCGGTGCTGCCCACGTCTCCGATCGGTACATCATGATAGGGCGAATAGCGGATAGGTAGACACTGACTTGACTTCCGTAGAACTTGACTTCCTTCGCGATGGTGGTAGGCCACAAACACTTGGTTAGAGAATTAAATGCAGACGTAGCTTTTGCACATCGTTGTCGAATATCCGCTGCATAACTACCATCGTTCTTCAGCAAACAGCGCAAATAACAGAAATCGTCCACCAGTTCGATACGTTGTCCGTCCACACAAACTCCCGTTGAAGGCCTCTGAGAGACCCACATCTGCTTGCATTTGTCGGGACGAAGACGAAGTCCATAGGCTGCGGCATACTTCGAAACGAGGTTTACAATCCTTTGCAGTTTTGCGTTGTTTTCAGCGAATAACACGATGTCGTCGGCGTATTCCAGGTCGACAAGGGAACGTCCTGATGGTGTCAGGATCACATCCGCAGGAAACTGTTCTGCAACTCTACGCATGATGTCATCAACGGCGAAGTTGAAAAGAAAAGGTCCTGCAACGGCTCCTTGCCGTACTCCTGTTTTCACCTCGAAAGCTGACGTAAATCCGACAGGTGTACGAGCTGCTGCTGTTGTTCCTTTGTTCATGTCCTCGATTAACCGAACATACTTTTCCGGGACTCCATCTGCTCGCGGAGCATTGAGCAATCGATCACGATGAGCAGAGTCGAACGCGGCTTCAAAGTCCAAAAAAGTAAGCTGTAATGGGTTCGAATACCGCTGCCACGATTCAATAACTCTTCTCACGACAAACACTTGGTCGATGGTCGATCTTCCAGGTCGAAAACCGGCTTGCTCATCTCTGGTCGTTCTTTCACGATGTTTGATAAGTTGCTCGAGAATGATACTATCTAAAACCTTGTACATGACACGAAGT
This sequence comes from Aplectana chamaeleonis, assembly GCA_029168955.1. NCBI lineage: Eukaryota > Metazoa > Nematoda > Chromadorea > Rhabditida > Cosmocercidae > Aplectana > Aplectana chamaeleonis. The sequence goes on along the minus strand of JAPDOI010000004.1, from coordinate 2,382,142 downwards.
AGAGAGATTCCTCTGTAGTTCTTAGGATCCGTGACAGATAGCTTCTTGTGAAGAGGTACAATGATCGCATGTCTCCACGAATCGGGTATCCTTTCGCTCATCCATATAGCACGGATGATGTTGGTCATTTCACGAATCCCAGACGGAGGAAGAGCTTTAAGCATTTCAGCAGTGATGTTGTCATCTCCACCAGCCTTTCCATTCTTCATTTTCCGGACACAATCCAAAACTTTAGACTCAGTCGGCGGTTCCTCACTGACATCGTAATGTGCTCTCTGAACATGCGGGAGCTCAGGTACTGATGGCGCTGGACGATTCAGTAGTGAACTGAAGTAATCCTTCCATACTGGCAGCGTCGCATCACCAACTGCAACTCCATTGGTAGTGTTCAAGACAGGAGAACATCTCTTCATCTTCTCGCTATACTGTCGCAGCAACGTGTAGGCTTTCCTCGGATTCTTCTCCTCCCAAGCCTTCTCGAACTCCTTAGCTCTACACGTCCACTCTCGCTCGCGGTCACTTTGAAGCTGCCGACGCAACTTCCTCCTCAGACGCTTCTCCTCCACGAAGTTTCCTGCAGTTCGGAGAGCACATACTATGTTGTAGGTAGATGTTGTTTCTTCTGAAACGTAGGCGAACTTCTTCTTAGGCTGTACAACCGGGAGTGCCTCATTCGAAGCGTCCTGGATGCACTTGAAAAAAGAATCCGCGTCGCAAAGTTTCCTCTTAGTCCGTACTCCGATGCGAATAGAAACGCGTTGTCGAAAATTCCTTCTGCACTCTTCATCTCTGAGACTTGTCATGTCAATCCTCTGGAGAGGCTGAGCCCCTCGCTTCCTCCTATGAATCCTCGCAAAGAAGTTCAACAGAACAGGACGGTGATCCGAATCGAATGCGACATCCCACACAGCTCTAGATCTTCGAATGTCCGATACTGGAATATTCCTCGTCAGGACATAGTCAAGCTGTAGTTTTAAAGTTGTCATCTTCCGCTTCCGCTGCTCTTCTGGAGTTAGCTGGGTTGGTCCCTGCCACGTAAGCTGATGGCGGCTATGATTCCTCTTGTTTGTCGATGCAATAATCAGACCACTGCGTTCACAAAAGTCGACAAGGCGGTAGTCATTGTCCGATGTTTGCTCCACTGGGTAGAACCATTTACCGAGTACTTCGGATTCCTGATCAAGTCCCATCTTTGCATTTGCGTCAATCCCCAATACAACAGCATGTTGACAAGGTATCCTGGCCAGCAACGTATTAAGTTCCTCATAAAACGCATCCTTCGAATTGTCTTCGGCGGTTTCAGTGGGCGCATGAGCACTCACTATCCACAGATTGAATCCTCTGCGATCCCGCAGTCGTACGAATGCATTCCGGCACGACCGTGAGCCGAACTCTTTGATCATACCATTGAAATCCTTCCTTACGGCTATTGCACAGCCTCCCACTCTCCTATCGTCAGCGTTACCGCAGTAGATGGTGTACTCTCCGACGCTGATGACGGGTCTATCCTTGAGGCGGGTTTCCTGCAAAGCAGCAAGCGGTGCATGGAAATAGCTCAGAAGTCTGGATAGCGCAGTTTTTTGAATATCACTCGACAGCGATCGACAGTTCAGGGTGGCGAAACTGTGGCTTGTGACCAAAGACTCCATGAATCCCCTAGGTACGGATCCTAAGGTGTTACGGACCAGAGGCCTTGGTGTGCCGGACGGCGACACCTTTATGCAATGTGCGGGATACTTTCGCGATATAGTTGTGCACGCTATATCGCTCGAACGTTCCCTGTGTACACTCAAACGTCTGCTGGGTTCAGTAGAAGCAGGGGCACCAACGAGCAGGCACCAACAGACTTGTATACACACCCCCAGAAGCCCTATGTACAAGGTGTAAATCCCCTCAGTACCGAAATTACCTCTTAATGTCAGCACATATTTCGTGAACCACCGCGTTTTTCACGAAGTTAACACGCTTGACCTAAAGACCGACCCTCAAGGTTTCAGAACTTAGCAAAGTCGGATGGTAAGGACCTCCTTTCCACAGCCTACTCAGGTGATTCCCGTCCCGAGCCGTCCGACGATTTGGCTAGTTTTTACAGTCTTCGGGTCACTGCTGTTGGTGTCCGGTAAGGGGAGGAGTCCGAACAGCAACAGCAGTGGGGCCCTGTGTACAGAAAACAACTGCAGTGGTTCGGACAACAACAGAAGTGGACCCGCACATTGGGAAAACGACCCGAACTGCTGTTGGTGAGGGTGGCATTGGAAATGCGACGCGGTGAAGTGAAACATTCATCAGCCAAGGAATAATAATAAACACGTCATGATGATTGTCATCCCAGCGAAATTTGGTATTCATGTTTTCCAACATTATGGGCGAATTCGTAGTCAATGCAGCGTTTTCTCTGTATGACGATCAATGTATGCCTTATGAATGGAAGGGCCACATCATCAATGTGGAATTTCATTCAAACTCCGCCATTTCCAGTCCCAATCCCGGGTGAGAAAGGAGGAGGGTTGCCCCCCCCCCCGTACTACCGACGGGCTGATGAGGATCTTCCAATCACTTATAATGCCGATTCTACTGTACGGCTCGGAGTCGTGAACCTTGCTCAAGTGGGATCTCAGCAAGCTGGAGGTTTTCCAAATGCGGTATTTGCGTCAAATTCTCGGAACAACGTTAAGAGATAGCGTTCGCAACGACGTCATTCGAGACAGCTGCGGCCATCAACCGACGATCGAAGAACAAATCCGAACCAGGAGGTTGCGTTGGTTTGGGCACGTATGCAGAATGGAAGTTAGTCGACTACCGCACAGCTTGTTATGGAGAAAGCGCCCAACACTGTGGAAGGTCGAGTGAACAGCCCCGAAGAAGACGTGGTTGAAGCAAGTCGAAGCTGATCTGAAACCTCAACGGTGCAGTGTCGTTAATGCTAAAATAATGACGGCTAATCGTTCTGAATGGAAGCGTATCGTTCAGGCCACACGAGCTCCTATGGCACCTACAGCAGTGTACTAGTTGAGAGGTCATCCCGTTCCGCCAGCTACTCAGGCAATCGCCGCATTCAATGCGTGTCGAATATGCATTCGACTCGAAGACAAGGTGGTTTCGAGCATAGTCAGGGAACGTGCTGCTAGGGGAGCACGTGCTCCTATTGTATTTCAAGTTACAGCACGTGCCCCAACAAACAAGCAGTCCAGTGCGTGCATGATACACAGTCAACTCGATGGCAAAACGATTATGCAAAAAAGGAAAGTATACGATGCACTCCTGAGACGGAACTGAGAGGTCGACAGCTTCGCCGGCTGAATTACCCAAGTTTGCGGTACTTCCGGCCGGTCCAGTCGCTGACGGCCCCAGATGGTGCTCGGCGAGCTGGCCGCGTCTCACGTCGGTGTGCCAGCCGCGTCAGTGTGCTGGTACGATAGCGCTCGACTACCTTGAAGCACGTACACCTGCGATGGAATTTTGCGGTACATGCTCCTGCTATGGAATTTTGCAGCACTTGCTGCTGTTTGGAGCATGTGCCCTGTGATGAAGCCTTTCGATGGGTGTGGTCACTCGAGTTGAATGCATATTCGACACGCATTGAATGCGGCGGTTTTCTGAGTAATGGGTTGAGTGAGTGAGTGAGTGAGTGAGTGAATTTCATTCAACACTATAAAACAGGGGTATTCCTTTCCTTTGAGAATGGTACGCTCAGAGAGTTGGTTTTTCTAGTGTTTGTGCTTTTGTAGAAGAGGTTCGAAGAGGGACTACTGTGATAATCCTAGAACTTCTTAAAGCATTCCACGAGCGAAGTGCTATTCTCAACGGAATAAAACTTCGATCCGCGCTTGAGGTGCATAAAGAAAATCGTGGAGGGGTGGTGGTCGTAATGTGTTCAAGCTGCAGAAAAGGTGGGGAGGAGCGAAGGGCTGTGATTGGCGTTTGCCGGTATGTCCTTCAATCGCGGTCCTTCGCCCCTCCCCCGCCCAGTTCGCGGTTTGAACACATCATGCCGGACCACATGGTCCCAGCTCGAGTATCTTCGTGTCGCATACTCCTACTGCGGCGCGACTTCGAAACACTGAGAGAATCGTCCTAGACGTAGACGGGTCATTGGGAACACCGCCCCGTGTCCTAAATTGAGCTGAGATTCCGAAAAAGTACCCCCAAGACCTCGGCGAGACATCGAAACACATCGCGTGAAGCGTTCTCCGAAGAGGCCATGGCTTTGGGAACACTACAAAACATGTAGAAAATAAAGAAGGAAGTTGTGTAGGTGTTGCTAGGAAGGAGCGCGCTGTTCTGAAGGCGCCATACGCGGCGTTTCCTCTTAAATAAATCACGTTTTTTTCCTTAATATTGCGTGCAGGCTCAGCAGGTAAACATTGAAGAGAGGTAGAAAATAATGTATTCGCATTTCACCCGATTTCCGCACCGGAAGTCCAAAGCTCAGAGGTTTTTGAAAGCACGGCTCGACGCGTCACTGTGACAAGCTACGCAACGCAAGCACTCGCGTCCACCGGAGTGCTCAATCTGTTTTGTTCAGTCTATCTATGATAGAAAATTCGTTCAGGATCGGCGAATCGGAGCCACGACAGAGCATCTTTGTCGTGGAGAATGAGTCACGAACTGCACTACCTATTCGAACTACAGAATGTGTAAGCAGTTCATGATTTCTGCGAGAGCTCTGAATATTTCCGCAAATTTTATTGATTTCAGGGTATTGTAAGACTTTTCAGAGTAGCTCACCAACACCGGATCTCACAAGGACCAGTGATGACATGCAACATCTGGGCCTATCCAAAAATTCGTCTTCGGCGCATTGAATGGTGGAACAAATCAAGAGAAACTCGTATGCATAACGCTGCGCAAAATTATTGTTCTCTATCTACATAATTGAATTGAAGGCAGGGTTCGCGATCAAAACGTCTTTTGAGCTCTCTTCATGAGAACGTAGATTTGGTTATCACAAAAGCGAAAATGAGCGAAAAAACACGGAAATTCGCGGGAAAAACGCCCAAATACGAAGTATAACGGCTATTTACTGGTGTCGGCCGGCCCCCTAATTAACGAGATTTTCATTAATGATTGCATATTCTCCCTTTATTCTGTTGCTGAAGTAGTCAGTAGTCTCCGAAAATGCTCAGAAATTACTTTAAAAGCAAAAAAAGTTGACAGAACACAAATCTCGATAAATGGGGGCGGGAGGACACCAAGCAATAACATGTTTCTGAGCTTTTTTCTCCAGTTTTTTAACTTATTCTCACTTTGCGATGGCTAGATCTCCCATTCCATGGGGATAGCTCACCAACCAATTTTATCGAGAACCCTGCCTTTGAAGGCAACGTTTACGATGATCATCTTCGTTGGCTTTCCACAATGAAAGCTAGGCGAGAAGGATCCTAGGCTCCCAGTGTCGAAAGAACGGTAGAAAACGAGCCAGGAGCGGCAAAATAACGGCTGCAAACAAGCGTTTTGGTGCCCCAGATCCGCCCCTCGGAATGAACAAATGAATACACAGATTACAGGAATGATCAAGTGAAGGAAGTGCTGATAAGTCAGTTGATCGCTTGATTGCACTGAGAGGTATCATCCTTCCTAGCGGTCGAATTCCTCCACGCTCAAAAATCGCCGTAAACAAGAGAGGGCCTATTTTTGCTAAAAAACGCGTCTTTCGTGTCTTTTTTAAGCATGCCTTTCTATATAGGGCACCCGACCTTCCGAAAACCGTGGGGATATCGAAAGTGAAATTTCTGAAAATTTAGCTTCGTGGCAAAAGTAACGATTTGGTAATGCCATTTATAAGCAAAATTTTTAAAGTATCTTGAAATTCCTTCAAAAACGATTTGGCGTAAAATAGCCTGGAAAAATAAAAAAGATGGGAAATGAAGTGAAATAACCAAAAAATACGATTTGGTGGTCGATCGTCCCACAAACTTCTCCGTTAAACTTATCAAAACGAAATCAAGGACGATATGGAATGGAGTTCACCTAGCTGGACCTATGCTGATTCCCTTATTACAGCTTTCAAAAATGCCTTAAAGTGCCCGTTGCGCGCTTGATTTTGTTTTGATAAGTTTAAAGGAGAAGTTTGTGAAACGAGCGACCACCAAATCGTATTTTTGGTTATTTCACTTCATTTCCCATCTTTTTATTTTTCCAGGCTATTTTACGCCAAATCATTTTTGAAGGAATTTCAAGATATTTTTAAAATTTTTTTGCTCATAAATGGCATTACCAAACCGTTACTTTTGCCAGGAAGCTAAATTTTCAGAAATTTCACATATTTTTTCCAAACGTTTCCTTTCTGACTCCAATTTCGTTCCGCGATTTCCATTTTGGAATGATGAAACATCTAACAGACGATATTGTCGTATAAGTACAATTTTTAGAACTTATGACCCAAAAACCATAAAAAATACCACTCATTCTCGTATTTCGAACAACATGTGAGAACTCGATATTATTGATCATTAATATTTGATCTTGCATGATGAGAAGAATTTCTCCAACAAAAGACTTAGAGCCATCAACAATCAAAAATCATTGCGGCATTTCGTGCGACAGGCGGAAAAATCAATATTATTGATTGGCATTTATCGACAATGACTGATGAGCAAAATTTCCTAATCAAGAAAATCAATCCCATCAGTAATCACCACTCCTCGCCGCATTTTGTGCAAAAAGCGCGAAAGTCGATAATATTGATTATCGATCGATGACGTGTCATGACTACGAATTCTGACAAGTTCCGTACTTACCTCTGACGACCTGTGTTGATTGGCTGCAGATCCACCACCACACCCTGGTCTCCACAGCCGTAGCATGCCCGAGCAGTTTTCGTGCTCCACGGCTAATTTAGTATGTAAACCCACGATTTCGAGGTACCCTTCAAAGTTGAAGGCATCGTACACGATGAAAACCGTTTTACAGTTTTTGCATTCAATCGGACTAGTGTGTCTTCACAAGGTCATTTACAAACTTTGGAGTTCTAAAATTGCCTCCGAATGAAGTTTTCGCCACCTCAATACGGCTTCCTGGGTTCGGAGGCCGGCCTCTGGGTCGATCCTTTGTTACAATTAAGAAAGGAAAACAACCGGTTATCAGAAGAATTTAGCACGTTCAACACGTTTATTACATTGAACAATTCATTCCTCCGAACCGGTCAATTCTTCTAATGTCAGAAATGAAACGTCACAAAAGCTATCCTGTTTTTGTAGAGAAAAACGGTTCACGGGCATTTTTCGCTGCTCTTTCTGGCACGAATGTCTTAGTAGGCCTCTGCCCTCCCACATTCAAAGGAAAACTCGACAACCATATTCCATCGTGGACGATGCCTTTAAGGTATCAAGTTCAAAATCGATTAGGAGCGACCTGCATCCTTTTCCAGTCTCCTGTCAAAAAATGAGCTCTAGCTCAATTTTAAGTGTACCAACAAGATCGTGAACGCCGTCTGAAAAAAAAGGAGATTGACAACAAAACCGCTCGGTTTTTCACTTTTTACTCCAAAACCAGTAAACCGTTCCAACCCATTTTTGGGTGGTAAACCCAACTTTCGGCGCTCTTTTCAATGCAATTTAGCCTTAATTTCTACGTTCACTCTTCACTGAGATTTCGAAAAAGGGGTTGCGCGCGTGGCCAATTCAAAACCAAATCTGGTGCGCGCTTCGCGCGCACCACAATTCATCGTGAACACTGTCTTTAAAGGCAGTGTTCACGATGAGAATCGTTTTTCTGCTTTTCCGCCTATCTTGAAGACGGTCCCATGCTGATTCCAATGATGTTTTTGGAGTCGTACAGGACCTTCTAGGAACGGAGTTATGGTCCCTCAAAAACTGAGCTAGGGAAGCATGGTGGACGAGTTGTCCGAGGCTTGTAACTTCCTTCTTCTGCAGCCGATGTATGCGAGCTGACCTGAGTAAAGAGAGAAGTTGAGAATGAAGGGAAGAACGGGGCTATCAATCGGAAACCATCGCTCATCTCACAATCTCGAGCATTCATTTGTTCACATCGGTGGGCGTGAAAAGTGCATCTGGGGTGTGACGAGCTGATGGGTGTCCAACTTTGGGGCCGTAGGGGACCGTTCCAAGCTCAATTTTTCAAAGTTAGGGTTGCGCTAGGCCCCGCAGCTGCCGATCTCCACCAAAAATCAGACATGGTTTTTATCATGGACACTGCCTTTAAAGGCAGGGTTCTCGATAAAATCGGTTGTTGTGCTATCACCGTAGAATGGTAGATCTGGCCATCACAAAAGTGAGAATAAGTAAAAAATTTTAGAAAAAACGCTCAGAAGAAAGTTATGGCTTGGTGTCCTCCCGCCCTCAATTATCGAGATTTGGGTAAAGCCTGTGTTGTCAACTTTTATATTGCTTCATAAGTAATTTCTGGACATTTCTGGAGACTACTGATTACTTTAACAGCAAAATAAATGTCGGATAAGCAAGCATTAATGAAAAATCGCGTTAATTAAGGGGCCGGCTACGACACCTGTAGTTAGCTCGTTATACTTTTGTTTCTGAGTTTGTTTCCCTCCCAAGCGAATTCCCGGGTTTCTTCACTTACTTTTACTTTTGTGATGGCCAAATCTACATTCTTATGAAGAGAGCTCAAAAAGTCTTTTTTTATTCTGGCCGAACCCTGCCTTTAAGTGCCAACTGAATGAATTTTATTTATGATGTGTATGATCATTTGTAAGAAAATTCGATGAAGATTCTCAAGTGTAGTGTATGACGCGCTTCCGTTCCCCGATCACTGCCATCTCACCGGAGGCATTTCTGAAGGAGTTCTCCATTGCGAATATCGCCAGCAGCGGGGTAAGGCGCTCATGGTGTCCGAAGAAAAATAGCGATTTTCCGACAAAAAGGACAACCCGGTATAAGCGGATCTCAGAATACAGACGATCGGCAATGAATTGCACTGATACGCTTCTGTTCCCTGTTGCGCGTTGGCAAGCTGATCCGGAGCCGCGCATATTTTAGCACGCCGCTTCCGGATCCTTCGGCTTGCTTTGTCGGCAGACTGTTCCACTGGCCTAAAAACCACATACTATTTTTTCATGTTTTTGTATGACTTGGCCTCTTTGGAGAACGAAACGGTCAGAAGAGACCCCCAAAAACCTTTATTCGTAAAGAAAACCCAGTCTGAATACACTGTAAAGATGGATTCGAAGTTCGCGCCAAAACCGTGTTTGAAGTTTTCCCGAATGGTTTGACTGTACACGAAAAAATTCGGAGTGATTTCCGCACGATGCCTTTAGGAATGCTCCGGGAAAAATATGATTCGGTGCTCCAGTCATCTGTCCTTCCTCAAAAAGTCTTCTCGTTGAATAAATGTTTGTATGAGGCGTCACTTCATATGTTGATATTACTAGTTGAACCAAAAATTGAGCGAAGTTTCTGCGAACGGTTTTTTTTGTCGCAACCCGTCCACCTAAGGCCAATGCTATACATTTGCTACAATCGGTCGCAACGCACTGCACAGCGACAGCGACCGCCTCTCTCCCTTTGAATCTGTCGTTGTCACAGTGCGCTGCACAGCGACAGCGACAGTGGTAACGACAGACATCAGCACATTTGCAGTATGTCAGCGCTCTGCGACACGTCGCTGCGACAGACATGCGACAACTGTTCCTACGGCGGCCAGTGCCGTTGCTCCGATGCTGGCCCGCCACGATTTGTGACAAATGTCATGACCGTCGCTCATGACAATGTGACCTAACGTTGACCTAACGTTGCCATGGATAGTGAAGAGACTTTGCGTTCACTCTTGAAGGCTGGCGCAAACTCGATGCCGAGTTTGCGACAGCCTTCAAAAGTGAACGCGAAGCCTGTACGATCCATGTCGATGTTACTGATTTCACATCAGAACTTTAACTTTGTGGTCCTGATCCCGAAAAAAGTAACAGAAACTGTATTCGTTGATACTGGGTGCCTGATAATTTTGTCCCGCTAATTCGAGAAATCGTCCGTCAAACGTCGGATTCTCGAAGGAACATTTAGAAGTCTAAAAGAGGCAAATAACATTCCAGAATGCAAAGGACGGTTACACTCTGCGCACTAGTGAAGTTGTATTCCGAAGCCAATAAAGGTCTTTTCTAGACTTTAGAATTCGAGACGTCGATAGCATTCCTCAGCAAAACTCTATATCGAATACCAGAACTGATTCCAAGAGAAATTCACTTGGAGAAGAAGGCCATTCCGAAAGAACACTAACTTTATGGAATAATTTTTCGGCAACAATCCCAATTTGACCTTTACAGCTACGCTACCTTTCTTGGAATGAAGTTATAAACGTTTAATGGTATATTATCATAATCCAATTGTTGTTGTGCCCACCGTAACCTACCATTTTCCCTAAAACCGAAAGTGGACCCCATTATCATTTTCAACGCCCTAAATAACTCGCTGGACAAACTTCGGGCGTTAAAATTTACGATTTCTGGCGCCCCAAAAATCCACCACAAGGGTTCCTATCCCACTTTGAAACTCCACAATTCGGAAAAACATTTCCCACTCAAACATCGTCCAGAGAGATTAATCCACAGAAAGGCTAAATTAGATTTTTTCGTCACAAATTTACCTCGAAAGTTTGCATTTAGTACGGAATGGCTACTTTTTCCGGTACTGATTTAGATCTCTTGCTGGGAGTAGATTATAAGCCCACTTTCTCGCTGTCGCCCGATCAAGTCAGCCTTTGCAACGCCTGTGACAGGTAAACGGCGAGAAAATGGGCGGATCACCTACTCCCCGCAAGAGATCTAAATTCAACGCAAGCTGAACTTCTCAGATATGTATAGCCTAGCTCCCTCATTTCTAGCCGGTCGAAGTAAGGCTTATCGAGCTTATCATGTCAACATCTCCTTATCAGTGTTATATGTTGCCATGCCCGACCGCTCCGCTGCTTACCTCCGCCCGGACTCTTCCGAGCAAGCCAGGCTTTAAGTCGATCCAGATTTTTTCGGAATGCTCAAAAAAGGGAACAACTGATTCATGCTCTAACTTCATAAACACAAAATTATCGCTGGAGTAACCACGAAACAGATAGCTACGGACACCTCAGCAGCCTGCACTGCGTTGCGTGCGCCCACAAGAAATGTGGTAATCGATCGGCGCACGCGACAGGTGCACAGGCTGCTAACAAGGGACTACTTCGAACATAAAATGGAGTTTTGAAAAACGGTCTTTTGAGGGTTGTAGAGGAGTTAGAAAGAAACTATTTGAGATTTTAAAATTTCACTCAGTCCTCACGGGTAGATCAAAAACGATCAAAAAAGGAAAGAAACCAGAGCGTTGGATTGGGAGGACGTAGCACAAATGTGAGCTATACAGTGGCCTTGAAATCATCCGAAAAGGATCTCCTAAAAGTTTGAAAATGAAATCTAGCTAGGTTCTCGAGTTATGACTTCTTCATTGATCCCCTGAACAATGCTCGTTGCATTTAAACCACCGATCACTGCAATGTGATAGTCGGTGTGAGCTAGCAGCACACCGTGGCTCAGTCGGTTGGGCGTTGGATTACGAAGCAATTGAAAGAAGGTTCTAATACTGTGGGATCATTACTGCATTATGGCTGGTAGTAATGACATGTCTATGTGTTCACCTTACTTGCTTTAAGTTTTTAAAGTGTCTCTTGTTTTTTATACCTCTTTTCTTATATCGCAGAGGTAACGTGATATAAACGGAGAACGGTTCACATCAATGTTAGAAACTGGAAATTCCGAGGTTTCGACAATTGCTAGAATATCAAGAATACCCTTACCCTTCTCCCCCACATATGTTACAGAAAAACCGTCCTTAATTCGGAGAAACACTTTAGGGGACTTATTTTGATATATGACGCTGGAAAAAAAGTTCGGACAAAACGAAACTTCGTGGACTTGTTCCTTGATCAATGATCAACCTTTTTAGAAATTATTGTTGTAAACAGAAGTGGGTTTACCTAAACTACAAAATCCATTGAAGCAACCTAATACTTTAGCGCATGGCTCGAAGACTCAAGAAAAGTGTTTCGTTATCAATTCCAAAATTTGGAGTAGAACAGAACCACTCTTTTGAAAACGCATCTTACAAGATAACTACTTTTATTCAGCCTGGCCATTCTGGTTTAAATGTAGTTTTCTGGTGCCATTTGGACGTAGAATCCGAGTATGCTCTTCACAGCTTCTCTGAAAAGTAGAGAAGCTTTTATGAAAAGAAGTTATAGTCGTTTTTCCAAGCCTCGCGACACATCAAGGAATTTTTAGGGTGGTTTGGAAAAAATTTTCGGATTCGGCTCAAAACTTGTATGTAGGGGTAATCTGGGGTGCTGAACACGAATCTAGAGATCGTTTTCCGAAATTCTGAGGTTTACTGTAGTTTACGGTAGTTGTCATGACATAGAGGGCCTAAACCTTCCTTAATAATTTGGAAATTGACAAGTGAACATCAAATTCGTATTCAGTACCCCGAATAAACCCTGTTCAGAAATTTTGAGTCAATTCTGAGACTTTCACCCAACTACCGTATACCCACCGTTATCTACCGTAATCTGTCGAAAATCGATAAACTGACCTCAGATTCGTTATGAGCACTTTAAATAACCTCCGAAAGCAAAGTTTGAGTCCTAAATTTTTCTCGACCTTTGGAGCCCCATGAGGTAAGAAGCTTAAGGCCATTTTTGGGGGTTCAGAGGTCGAATTTTTTTTTCGCCCAAACTCAGCCCCAGGGGGTAATTTGGGACGCTGAACACGAATACGGGGTCCGTTTCGTGTTTTTTAGCGGATTTCGTTCGGTTAGGGTGCATTGACTGGCATTTTACCTACCGCAACCCAATGTTTTGGTGGTTTTTGTTCTACCCGTGAGGACGGAGTGAAATTTTAAAATCTTAAATTGTTTATTTTTCCGCCCCCTACAACTCCCAACAGACCGTTTTTCATAACTCCATTTTATGTTCGAAGGTGTCCCCTGTAATTGGTCAGCAGCTATCTCTTTTGCGGCTACACCCACCATACAATGATCACCTGCAAGTGATTCCGATATACTCACACACTTGTAGTTGTGTTCCGACAGGCCGTCGTTTGAGTACAGGAGTTCATGCCCCGAAACGTTTGCCATTTATTCCGAGATTGCTCCATGGCAGTTGTTTGGGGTCTGTCTCTGCCCACAAAAACCGACGTTCCACCCGAAACACTTTGCTTTTGCCCCAAGCCAAATCATACTAAACTGCCATCCATGATTTCTTAGGAACTGGTTAAATAGCTAGAGTTGAACACACGGCGAATGATCTGTACGGGCGTATCAGACTGGGTCTGAGGACGAACGTAATGTTTCGGGGAAGACGGCGGCAACCACGGACAAAAACCCGACTCCAAACAGTTGCAAAGAAGCAAAGTCCCGAGATAAACGTTTCTGGGAGGCTACCACACTTGTCGAACGACGGCGGATCGTCCGAACTCAAATACAAGTGGCAGGAATCACGATCTTTCATGAAATATCGACTTTCACCGGATTCGTCGTTAGTTGGCAGAAAATGTTAGTAAACAGTATCCGTATTCGTGAAACTACGGGAGCCGCCCGGGAAAGTCTTTAGAACCAGCCGATGTATGCGGCGCAGACTTTCAGACTCTCCCGGGAGGATCCTGCAGCTTCACGAATACGGGCATAGGGAACTCTTCGTTATACTAGAATATGAAACTCGCTCCCATGAAGCCTTCGGATCAGGAAAGACGATGGAGTTTCCTTCTTGTAACCTAATATATGATATACGTTACCGCCATAGAAGGCTACACTGTATCGCAGAAATGGGTACAGGAGAGATGAGATTTATGGGGCGGGTTATTTCTCACGTCAGCCAATCGGCAGCGCCCTGGGAGAACCCCGCCCCACGCACTCATATTCCCTGTGCCCCACGACCTTTCCCAAACAACTCACTACTATCATATCACAAAATATTTTATCGTTAGGCGTCTTCCAATTACAAAAACGAGCACAGCTCTCTGTGAGGCCTTGTTCCGGCCATGACATGTAACCCTTCACCCAGCGAAAACCCGAGCAACTCATCTTCTTGGAACCAACACATTTACGTGACTATTCATAAAGGCGAAACATATTCACATGTCTCATATTCACACGCTCTTTGTGAAAAGTCATATTACCTGAGAAATACAACTATGTCACCCAAAACTCCCACTCTTGCAGGCAATTATCCCATCAAAAAGCTAACGAAAAACATTGGTCTAGACCGGGAAAAAATGAGATCGCGATGAATTTCGAGATCTAGCACTTCTCAAAAGACCAATAAATACAATCTTTCAAACCAACATCGAAAATCCTAACAGCATTTTAACAGCTCATAGAAACTGCTGATCGGTTCCTGATGAAAAACGTGATCCTAGATTTCCCATCCTTGTCTTCGCCTCTTCAAGGGGTATCTTCTTACTACTACCGTCGCCAAAATCATCACGATTGAACGGCACTCTTTCAGCAGGACCGCTACTCTAAAAACGGTATTTATTGCTGAAAGTTGCGCAGCAAGGTGCAAAGCTGGTAGTGATCTAACGATCTACTGATGCATGAAAACCCATGCACCACCAAGAATACCGAGCGTTTAAAGCAATGTTCACGATAAGAAACTAACTTCGAGTTTTCACATGAAATCGAATGTACCGGGGCCCATTGCTACAGTAATGGCAAAAAGACGGCTAAAAATGGGTCATAGACAGCCCAATACAGCCATCATACTTGTGTGCGCTGTGCCCTACCCGCCCACTTCCGCGTTGGCCGTTAGGAAAGTACGCACGACGGGCATAGCACAACGAAGTTTCAGGGCCGCATAGGGCTTATATGACTTGCTTTTAGCCGTTCTTCCAACATTATTGTTGCAATGGACCACGATACATTCGATTTCAAGTCTTCTTCTTCTTATCGGCCACAACGAGCATCTCCTCATAATCGCAGGAAGGCGGCCACATCGCACGGTTTCTTCCACATATCCAGAGCTGTCAGTGAAGTTGGTCGAGCTGGGCATGAAAATAAATGTAATGAATCATGCCCTGTGCCATGGCAGTCAGGACATACGTCGGGGACCGATGGATCGATCCTATGGACATAGGCCTTCAGGAATGAGGAATGTCCACAGCGAAGACCTGCCAAAATTACTCGGGAGCGTCTTGGTAGATCCATCTCACTATCATCGACCTTGGGCGGTACACCATCGAGTATAGAATTGGGAGGGGCACAGGAGAGGTATTCATTGACGAATCTGGTGTGCTCCATCTGCAGGAGCCTCTTCCGGTTGAGCTCTGAGGTCGCCCAACGTTGACGGTCATTTACAGAGACAGCAGCATACAACGGTGCCTGGATGTTGCGGGAATGAGGGGTTGGATGATAGCAAGTGATAGTTGGGGTGAGCGACATTCCTGACTATGCCAATATGGAACTGTTGGGTCTGCAGTTGGCAATGCTGCTTTACAGGAAGTAGTGCACATTCTTGATGTAGGTGGGATATAGGAGTGGACTTGGGGCATCCAGTGATGACACGTAGAGCAGCGTTTTGTGTTCGCTGAAGTTTGTTCCAGGACGTTTCCGTCAAGTGCCTTGACCAGACCGGGGCTCCATATTCCAGTACGGGCTGTATCATCGCCTTGTACGTAACGCGCAAGACTTCCTTTGAGCTACCCCATGTAGTGCCAGCTAGAGCGCGGAGTATGTTGTTACGCGCATTGGCCGCAGCAGCTCGAATACGTGAGTTTTCATGGAATCGCAATGAAGGGTCCAGGAATACACCGAGTAGACGAGGGTGTTTGGATAGGGGCAGCAGATTTCCTTCCCAGAAAACCTGGGGATGCAGATTGTGTTCAGCCGTGGCAGTAGTGCACAGAGTAACGCTGGACTTCGTAGGCGAGACCTTTAACTGTTTTGATTCCAAGAATACGGCCAGACTGCTGAGGTATTTGTTCATCTCCGCAGAGGCGCGGTCAATAACAGGGTCAGTGCACACAATAGTGATGTCATCCGCATACAGACATAAGTGGATGTTAGGCGATGGCTTCGGAATATCGGACAGATACAGAGAGAATAGGCTTGGTGACAATACTCCACCTTGGGAACGCCTGCCTTCAAGGGAACAGACTTCGACAAGTGTCCGTCGAACTTCACACGTATAGAGCGGTTTTTGACAAAGTTGTCGGTCCATCGTTTACACCAGTCGGGCATATCACAGTCAGAATCGACTTCGACAGCAAGGAAGTGCTGACGTTGTCAAAAGCGGATGTCAGATCAACTGCCACGACCAGACTTCTACCAGCAGGAGTTTTCTGGTTGAAACCGGCAATAATGTGCTCCGTGATCGACGTGAGTGCAGTTATGGTGGAGTGAGCCTTCTTAAAGCCATGTTGATATACGTTATGTTGGAGTGCAGTTTGGAGATGCGGACAGATGGTCTTCTCCGCTAACTTAGCAATGGGGGACAGTAGGGACATGGGGCGGTGTGAGGTTGCCTTTGTCCTCAGGCTTTCCTGGCTTCGGGATCGGTAGGACGATGGCTTGCTTCCACCTTGCGGGAATCACACCAGTACTGAACGAAGAGTAGATAAGATCGCTTAGTAACTCGTGGAATTGGTTTGGCAGATGCTTTAGATGGATAGCTGAGATGCCGTCGGGTCCCTCAGCCCTGGAGTTCTTCAAGGAATCGATGAGGGCTGACATAGTAGAGGGAGTTATTGCAGGTGTATCGTGACGACTGAGTTTCCTTATGGACCGGAGAGTTCTTCTATGAGAACGATCACGGCGCGACGTCGCCGAGGCAAAGAGTTTCCCAAGCCGACAGGCAGCACCATATCCAGATTCGAATCTGCCAGAAGGGAACTCCAGCATGTTTCGCTCCGTTGACATTCTCTTTCCTGAAAGCTTCTTGAGAACGCTCCATGTTTTCTTGGCGTCAGTCTTGAAGTTAATGGATTCAGTAAACTCCTGCCATCGCTTTTGCTTGTGATTGTTGAGCAAGTTGGTGATCTCGTCAGACAGTTGCTGAATGCTCGAGTCAGCGGGGTTGGCTCGACGCTTCTCATCTCGTAGTTCGATCAGCTCCAGAACTTCCCTCGGAACGTTAGGGTGAAACGTTCTCACCCGTCCTGTAGGAATGGCTGTTCTAGAGGCATTGCATATGGCTTCAACGACGAACTTCTCTTTCTCGTGTACAGAGCCTGTGAGCGGATAGTTGGCTACCCGACCGAGTAACACCTCCTTAAACAGGACCCAATTAGACTTACGATAATTAGTATACAATTTGCTACGTGAGCCTGAGAAGGGTGCAAGATGACTATTAAGAGACAAATCCAGTGAAGCACATATTGGTACATGATCGCTGGCCATGACAACAGCAGTGGACCAGTTACAACATACAGCCAGAGAGGAAGAGACGAAAGTAACATCTGGCGAAGAGGGCCTGCCCGTGTTGGGGAGACGAGTAGGGGCATCCTCATTGATAGCAACAAGATCACAATCATCCGCAAACTGCTCAAGTAGTTCGCCTCTATCATCGAGACCTAGAGAGGAGAACCAGGACGATGAGTGTGCATTATAATCACCAGCCATAATAACTGAGGACGAAGGGAGGGAAGAGTGTACAGTAAGCAAAAATGGTGTAGGATCAAAAGAATTGGGACAAGAGGTGGTTGGGGGAATATAAACATTAACAACATCTAATGGGCAACTTTGCAATACAATATGGACACCGATACACTCAACAACATTATCAGCTGGGAGCGCAATGAGGTGTGAGGTAATAGAAGATTTTACAAAGTAGAGACGCCACCACCATGGGAAGTACGGGAGGTGGTAAGACGTGTAACCGGGGAGGCAGGGAAGGGAAGAGGAAGCGCTAAGTTTTGTCTCCTGCAGGAGGATGACATCAGGATGATAGCGTTCAATGTACAATGTCAGTTCAACAAGTTTGGCACGCAGGCCATTAATGTTAAGTTGAAAAATGTCCAAACTATGATGAGGAGCACTAGGGGGAGAGTTAGAGCAAGATATACAACAAAAAGCATCAGTGTAGTCACTATAGCTAGCTAACCCCGAACATTTGAGGTGTACCCAGCCAAGGCAACCACCGCACTGAACGCTAGCGTGTTGAGCCGATAATCCACAGTGACAACAGGGATATCGCGGAGTCTTGCGCGGCCCTGGGTTCCTCTCAATGCCAGCTCGTAGTAGTAGAATACGAAGGAGTGCGGCAGCCAGCCATTCGCACTCCCACACAGAAAAAACTCCTCGTGGAGTTGTAGATGCCCGTTTGATGAGTCTCCTTGATCTTGGTAGTCGACTCCACAGATCCACCACGCGTAGGTTGAGCATCTCGGATCCGATTTCAAGTCAAAACTCAAAAACCTTTTTATCGCGAACACTGCCTTTACCCTGGGGTGTACTTCCTTTTCCAGAATATCTAACAGTTACCTTCGGCTTTCCACCACAAGTTCTCTGTTCATCGACGAGCGAAGCCGAGCGTTCCTTCTGCAAAAGTCATATTACCAAGGAAATACAACTATGTCACCTAAAACTTTCGTGGAACTTTCGCTCACAGCATCCAGCCATAATTTCTGAACATTCTGCAAGCCTATAAACAGGTAAGGCATGGCGCTGTGACGCTTCGTGAGAGGTGCAGCCCGCTACCTCCACCCTGGAAATTTGTGCGGTCCCTCCTCCGGCTTGAAAATTTGTGGTTCGGCTATTTCTGCAAATCTATTTTTGCATGGTGGCCAATAAACCCCCCCCCCTTCTAGGAGCCCAAAACCAATCACTTGGGCTGGATTCATGAACGAGTATGCCGCGGTGTAATGGTGTAAAGAATAGAGTGTTACCATCAACCTGCGATTTATCATAAACCATACCCTCAAAAATGGGGGGGGGGGTACAGAGTAAGGTACGGTTCCCCTCGGAGAGACCCTGGTTTCGCGTTACTCACTCTTAAAATATTGCGCTCCATAGCGATATTGCGCCCCAGATTATGTTGGAAAATTGGCAATCTAAACAATGCCGGCAAAGACGCCCAATGAGTGGTGTGGTGTGGTGAGGTTGCACACAATCTACGCGACTGTACGCACATAACAGCCCCAAGCCAAACCAATTCAATCGCGGTTGTGGGTAAAGAGTAGAGCGAAACCATGGTACGTTATACCCACGGTTCAATAGTACTTCCAGTTTAGATAATGAATCCGGCCCCTGATTGATCTTAAGCTGCTTATGAAGCTTTCAGTTGTCTTGAGCACGATAGCAGTGATGTTGTAATTCAAACACTTAAAACGAGAGCGACAAAACGGAGGTGATTTTGTATTCTTTCTGCACTGTATCGTAAAAAAGCGTTCCTAGAATACTAGATTATTCATAGGCAACCGAACTCTTGTTGGAGGACTCGTCTCCAAAACACCACCAAAGTCGGGTTTATACTTTGTGGAGCGACGCGATGGCATACAAATCGATGCGATATCGATCGATACTCACCAATTTTATGCCATCGCTTAGCGCCGCGATGAGTGTGAACCCGGCCTAAGGCCGCAGCATGGCACGGTACTGATTTAGATCTCTTGCTGGAAGTAGACTATCCGCCCATTTTCTTGCCGTAGAATAATCACGTCGTCCTTAGCTGCTCCTGTGATTGGTCAGCGGCGAACAAGTGGGCGGACAACCCTCCCCAGCAAGAGATCTAAATGAGAGCCTATGGCGCTATAAACAAAGCTGTGTTCTTCCCAAAACCCATTCTGATCGCGGATGGCCGCCACAGCATGCAATTAATACGGCTCCACGAGCGATGAAATTTCGACAGATGAATATGTAGATCATGTTATGGCATATCACGGTAGCCCCACTCCGAAAAGGACTATAGTAGCACAGCGCCCATATTTAGGCAGCTCCAGGTTGCCCTGTCACAAATACCTAGGCCCTCATGTTAGCTCCATTCACTTGTTCTGACATGTAAAGCATTCTTTGAAAAGAATGGAGAGCACGCAAAAGCCTCAAAGCTAAGAAGTGACGAATGTTTTCGTTTTACAGTAGACAACAAAACGAATTCTTCAAATGTGACATCCATAACTTCTCTATGGAAGACCACCAGCAGTCACGTCTTGATCGGGGCACTGCACGAGGGGTGAAGAAGGCCAATTTCAATCAGACCCCCCTCCGGAGAGTGATTTAGCCATATTTTGCTGCGATTTTTTGGACCACCAGAAGCGTGACTTAGTAAAATTTCTAGCAATTTCTCATATCTCCCCCTTAGAGTGAGTTGGGTTTTTTCCTTTGACTTAAAGATGAGAACGTTTCATGTAAATCGGAAGGTTTAACCGAACTTTTCGCTTGAAAACTGATTCTAAGCAGTGTATAATGTATTCAGACTGGCACACTTGGTCTCCCCACGAAACTCAGACCCCCTTGCACCAGGGTTGAGCAGAGATGCGACTTGGCGCAATGGGGGGGGGGTGTAGACAATAGGAATTTCTCTGAAAAAAAAAAGATTTGGGGGAGTCGTCAAATTTCCCGCAAAATTAAACCTTTCCAATTTTGTCACTCTCAAAAAGTTGAATTTTTCACCTTCGGTGGGCAGTGAAAACTTTGGAATCGAAAATAATTGAACTACGGGAGGGGGGTCGTAGCTCCGCAGAATATTGGCGCAACAACCTGCTCAACCCTGCCTTCCACCTCTCCGCAGCTCAGACATCCCCCGTAGACCTCCGCACCCCAAGCCGAACCCTGATCCTGATAAAGAATATATATTTGACTGATACAGTCGAGAGTGACCTTTGGGATGTTTCTTCTCTAACTCGTCTTCGCCAGTTTGTTTTTGTTACAAAATAGAGATAGGTAACCTGTTATGATAGAAAAAACTGAGTCGAAGTAAAAAAAGTAAAGAAAAGTGGGGTGAAGTGAAGTTAGGTAAACTCAAGCTCACATTTAGTTCCTCGGCGAGTTTGCGCTGTTGATCGTCGCGTTGCTTATCCCCAACACCTTTCACGCTCATAAATCCCTGAAAAAATCTAAAGCACTCACGAGGGAAGTAAGAAAGCGTAGGTCGGATCTGATAAAAAAGACCAGTGTCGTTAATATCCCTTGTGGCTCAGTAGTAAAACTTCGCAATATCCCGCCCCGAGCTGCAGGTTCCAAGAAGTTACAAGCTTCAAAAGGTCGTTTTTTGAGCTTTTTAAACCATCCAAAAAGCGCATTAGACTCCGGAAAATCCGGAAACTGACCTCACAAATGTGTTCAGCGCCCAAAACTACCCCCTGTACAAAGTTTGGGTGAAGGCACATTTTCCATACTTTGTCCAGGCTGACAGCGTTTTGGACTTCTACGGATTTTTGGTTAGGCGTTTATTTATAGCGATTTGGAAGTGTTTGGGAAAAATATTCCAGATTTGACTTGAAATTCTACCAGGGCGGGGTTTTGGGGCGCTGATCACGAATCTGTGGTTTCTTAGTCGATTTTCCGAAGTTTTCGGCTGATTTCGTTCGAAACTTCCCAACCGTGGAAAATTTCGAGGGAAGGACGCCACTTTCGAGATTTCCGATTTCTGAGATAGATATGTCTCAAAATCATTCTCCGATGGCTGTTTGGAGTGCTAAACACGAAGCTGGGGTCCGTTTATCGATTTTTGCAGATTACGGTAGATTACGGTGGGCATACGGTAGTTTGGTCAAAGTCTCAGATTTTACTCAAAATTTGTATACGGGGGTTATTCGGGGTGGAGAATAGGAATTTAGCGTCCGTTTGTCGATTTTCGTAATGCTAAGGTGGGTTTTGACCCCTAAATGATATGTTACCTACCGTAACCTACAGCAAACCTCAGAATTTCGACAAATTTTACTCCAGATTCGTTCTTACCACCCTAGATTGCCTCTACATACAACTTTTGAGTTAAATTCGAGCAAATTTTTTGAAACTCCGGAAAAAATGCCTGATGGGTGCCCTTGCCTTTTCGCGAGGCTCAAACATGCTCATAACTTTTTTGAACCTGCAGCTCGGGGCGGAATACGGCGCATTTTTACTATTGAGCCTGAACAGATACCAACGATACGTCGTTTTGGCAGACCCGACCTACGCTTTGTATACTTCCCTTGTCAAAGAATTATGAATTTCGATACAGCAACCTCATCCTTGGCCTACCTCATGACAACGCTTTTTCGACTGCGGAGAGTCCTCCCACGATTTGTCCACCTCTGCTATTGCTGAACCACCACGCTTAAATTGACGCGCTCCCAACCCACAATTAGCCGCCTTCTCTGGGACTTTGAGCATCCAGTCCTCCCTTTTCGGCTTGTCCTGTAATCTTATGTCTCATTTGCTCAGAATCTTAACAAACTACGAAATTGGTATTGGAAACCAAGAACCAACATCCTTTTCTTTATTGTCCAACTGCAATCTACGACTAGCGTATTCCTCCGCAGCCTTATCAGCATCACCAGCAGGCATCGGCATGGGACCGATAGTTTCGTCCTCTTCACTGTCATTATCTTGCTCGCCTTGGTCCTTCGACAAAGGGAGCATGGGTCCAAAACATTCGTCTTGGTCATCGCCTTTGGCTGCCTCCTGTAACGCAGGTGGCATGGGCCCGAAACATTCTTCATCCTACAACATTAATATTCGGCCGAAACTATGAATTGCACATACTCAATTTCCCAAACCTCGTTCCTGTCCTCATCTTTAGCAATGTCAATTTTGAATCCAGGTGGCAATATGGGTCCAATTTCCACTTTCTCTTCTTCACAAGGATGAACTGGGCCAATACTCTGGTGCAGGTTCATTTTCTCCTCAGTGTTTCCTTGTTCAAGAAGAACGGGTCCAATAAGCTCGCTCTCAGCCCCTAGTTGGCGAAGCTGTGGCCCGACCGTTGCTCCGGGAGCAGGAACTTCATCTGCCCCACGAGGAGGAGAATCTTCTATCACAATCACCTCGGGAGGAGCACCATGATCACGGCTCCTTATCCTTGCGCCGCGAGGAGGAGAATCTTCTATCACAATCACCTCGGGAGGAGCACTAGGATCACGGCTCCTGATCCTTGCGAAGTCCTATAACACGTGTTATTTAATTATCAGGAACCATAGCTTCTACAGTATGCACATCATCTACCTTGCTAATACACTTTCTACGATATGATTTCGTCGGCGTTTCAGGGGGGGTATCCTCCAGGGTGATCACTTCCGGTTCGCTCTTACTGTCCGTCTGAAAGAAACCTCATTTGAATGTCGCCGGCGCCCAAGAAAATAAGCTAACCTCCTGGACGACCTCTTCCTCAGGTGCGTAGCGAACCTCTGAAGCGTCGAAAACAAACTCGCGATTCAGTAGGGGACGGGCGGAACGACACCCAGGGTCTGAAATCAGCAAAATGGTGGTAGCCATTGCCAAGGCACAAGCAGCATTTTGATGAAATAAAACAGCGACTCGTGGAGGCGTATAATAAGCAATAAGAGCTGAGGTATAGACAGTAAACTAATAGAAAAGTGGTTCTCGACACAATATGACAGTCACAATATGACAGTCAACATACATAGTTCAGTTCCGCAATCGCGCTCAGTCCTCATTATCACAATCGTAGGAGCGAAGCGGTTGTTTATAAAGAATCAACTATGAAAACGAAAAAATCAATCTCAAAACAACCGCTTCGCTTCTACGAATGTGATAATGAGACTTTGCGGACTGAACGCGATTGCGGAACTAGATCACAGACTTAGTTACACCCCAATCCTGAATACTGACCAGTTTTGGGTCATGAGCGTGTGCACCAAGGTGTAGTTTTTTTTCCGTAGTATATCAGGGGGTAAAATTTCCCTCGCGGAGAGTTCCATAGATATGAGCAGGATCTCCCCGATCGGGAGCGCTTCTCTCTATAATATAATGTCTTGTCTCTGTATTAATGAATAAAACTACCTCTTTTCCTTCCTCTCTTTCCTGCTCAAGCTGAACAATACTGATACGAGGTTTCAGCACATACTCGATCGACAATAACCACCATTTCATTATAATTGTAATACATCACTCATACTGTCCGACGACATAAAAATATTTGAGTGTTACTGACAGTGGAGTTCCCAAGGTCCCTCCCCTCGAACACAAAAAAAAATCTTTTAGGATCATTCGGTACAGTTATCGTTGCGCTACATTTGTTCCTCCTGTGGTTTCCCATAAACGCCCTTTGTATTCACCCAACTGCGGACAATCGGCACTAGACTATGAACAGGTAATCTGTGAACCTGTTTGGAAGCTCTCCTCTGGGGCCACAGCTCTCTGATGGCTGATGCAGAACACGAGAACAAAGATATTACTATTAGAGCATGCAACATATCTTACCCGTACTCGACGCTTCACAGCCGCAAGCGTCCTGAATCCGACGAGCTTCCAGCGCCGTAATCAGCTGACTAAGTGAGTTTTTCAAGATTTTTTAAATAATTGTAGTTTTTACTATATCCTTACATGATCTTGTGTATATTTACATATAATACCTTCTTAGATGATGATGCAACGTAATTTTCCTTCGCAGCCATTAGTACACTTTGTCTTAGTCATGAGTGACAGGCATGCAATCTAGCACAATTCGCGGCGGAACCAGCAACGGAGCAGTGGCATTCGCCCTTGTAGGAACAGTTGCCGTACGTCCGTCCCAGAGACGCGTCGCGGAGGGTCGGCATACATCTGATAAGCCGGAGACTGTTGCCGACACTGCCTCTCGTCGCTGTGTGGAGCACTGCGACAGCGACAAATTCAAAAGGCGGGGGTTCCGCGACAGGCGGTCGCTGTCACTGTGCACAGCGAGACGACGGTGTGTCGCAGAAGTATACCATTAAGGCGTCGGCATAGTGGAAAGTCTGCGAGCGAACGAGCGAGCGAGCGAACATGGGCGTGGCCTTGAAAATTCTGCGGCGGAGTCGCAGGCATCCCCGCAGAGGATTACGGGGCACTTACCACCCGACCGAGCGGCGGCTGCTGCGAAACGGTATCGAGCGCGGCTGGCGCCCTCGTCGTCTGGTGTCTCTGCAGAGATAGAGGGGTAGGCTGCCAGCTGCTGGCGCCGGCTCTACCTCGCCATGCCGTACAAGGGGAAGCTCCAAGGATGGCTGGAACTGTGAGAAAGGTGTCGAATGACACTTCTTGAGTTATGAAGTGACAAGGGGAATACAGTAGAGGGAAAATGAATAAAGCAGTAAGTAGTATACGGAACCAATTGAATTTCAACGTAGTTTGCTGTTTGTGAATTTCTACGGAGTCAGGCACCTGTTTTCTTTATTTTCCAGTTAGAAAACATGTTTCTGGTGATTAACACTGAGGAAACTGAAAGATTATTTCAGAGAAAAAGAAAAAATATTTCTTTAGCAAATAGCTGTTCAAGAGACACGTCTTCCAAGCACAGTGAGTATCAAAAATCTCCGGGTATCAAGGGTTATCCCACGCGAAATTGAAAAACATGCAATAATTTACGATTTCCCAACAATCTTTACCTGGGTTGAAAATAAATGCCTTTGTCCTATTGTTACTCAAACGCATTTGTAAATGTTATTCCTGGATACGAATAAGACGGTTCCGAGGATTTCCGGAATTCGCCGGAATGATTGTACACTGGCCATCTGCAGAGGAAGCCGCCAACCAACTTCCCCTCCTATTTGATTTATTAAATTATTCGACTGAAAGTGTCCACTGGTCAACTTTTTATTCTGCAAGATATGAACGTGGAATGATGAATGCAGTTTTTCAAAATTCTATTCATGGACTGTAAATTATGTATGTACATGGATTCAGTGCCCGTAATGATGAAAGAGTTCCGATAAATACCATTTACGTAAAAGACTTCCGCATTCACACTGACACTACTTTTAAGGCACCAGCGTTTCATTTCTTTTATTTTTTAGTCTTCGCTGCTCTATTCATCTCTCACTTCACTGTTTTGCTGGTCCTCTCCTTCCTACACATTTTTATGTACCTACTGGTTTTCCTTTAACCTCTTTATCCTCGTCTTCTTCTTTTTTCCTTTTTTTCCTCCTCCTCTCCGTCATTCTCCCTTTTGGGGCTTTTCTTTTTCTACTACATATTTTTCTTCGCATTCTTTTTCGTCTTTCTCTTCTCCTTTCTCTTTCGTCATTTTCAAATATTCACTGTTTTACATACACATTTTTTGCACATGGCTCATTTTTTTAGCGTGAAAGTCTCGCTTCACATTGAAGATGTAAGCGTTAGGTTCATGGAATGAATACCTTATTTGAACGTAAATGTTGTCAATTCAATCGATCAAAACGACCGTATCACTATCTGAATGAATAAATCGATTCGAATATTATAATCTTCGAAATGCGTGGAAAAGAGAAGTTTTTAGTCACGCTACTTGGGGAGGAACTATCTAAAATACCTTCCGGGAGACGCTGTAAACTCTTAAGTAGAAAGGAGCATCGAGATCTCTTCTCTGTAGATCGAAACTCAAAGCAAGTAAGCCATTCGACCTACATAGTGTTTTCAAAGTGTTACACGTCTTCTAGGGACATTTTAGAACACCTGCTTCAAGAAAATTCAAGAATTAATTTGAAAAACAATGCGATGTTCCGACCAGTGTATCCACCTAGCCAGGGGAACACAATGATCACAAATGGTCACGTGATATTCAAAATAATTATGAAATTCTCCATCAAAGTCGCTGTCCCATCCTCGTATTGTACCCATCACACAGAGGAGCGGCTGGCGGCGGGCTCGTTCGGCAGCCGTGCCGCTGACCACTCTCCGTCTTTGCGCGCTGACTCTCTTTCTCTGCCGCTGCACTCATCGCGCGAGAGAGAGGCCGTCGCGCCGACGTGGGGTGGTAAGTGACCGAAGACGCCCGCAGAGTGTGATTTGGATTAGAGCGCGAATGTTGATCGACTGGAGCGCGGAAGCCAATCATCTATTTTCGTCTCGTTATTTCGCAGGATGGGCCGCAGCTATCTGAAATCTGATAACGCTGACTGATTTAGCTATCACGCATATGATAACAGCAAAAATATTCATTTCCATAGATTAACCATTTCATTTTCTCCAATGCCCCTACCCCCCACTACTCTTGCACCTTGATCACAACAAAATTTAGAGATTCCACATTTTCAAGATCCAAAGGGGCTTCACGAAAATTCAATCCGGCAGGACTCGCAGAAATTGCACATTATTCAACTTATCGCCTTTAAAATTACTGTGCTGCCGAGATGTCGTACGTTCGTGCCGTGGCAGTGTGGAGGAAAGAAGATCGCCTCCGTGCAAACCGACGTCACCCCCTCCGAGAAGAGGGTTTTTGTCATGGGAGAGGTGCTGGTCGGCCGCAGCTCTCCTGAGGATTTTATTACAAAGGGCCGGCGTCGAGAGGAATCCAGGTCCAGCACGGAAGTATCCATGTGCCACCTGCGGCGAGGATGTTACCTGGCATAAAACAAGTGTCCAGTGCTTCGGATGCCAAAGGTGGGTGCACTTCTCCTGTTCGGGCCTCAGTTCTGTGAGGCATCATGACTCATCCTTTCGTTGTTCTATGCTCTGCCCCCAACAACTCTGATTCCTCAATTACCAACCGCCCCCTCTCCATTGTTCACATTAATCTCAACGGCCTTCGCAACAAGTTATCTGAACTCTCTCTATTCGCACGTTCTCATCACCCGGATGTTATCATGGTTCAAGAAACCAAGCTCTCTCCATCTACCACTTATCCCCAACCTAACATTCCGGGCTACACCGCCTATCACATGCCAAGGACAGCTCTTGGGGGCGGAGTGTCTACTTTCGTTCAATCTGCCTTACCTTCTCATATTATCCCTAATACTCCTAAGGACGGTACTCTCGAGTACATTCCTGTCCACCTCCCCTCAAAACCCCTTTATCTCTATTTAACATATATATTCCTCCTATATCATCTTGTCCCCCTCTTATAATCCTATTCCCCTCCTTAAGCAGTTGTACGACTGCTCACTCTCCCTTCAGCTGTCTTTGCGGGTGACTTCAATGCTCACACGTTCTGTTCCGCTCTTGATTCTGACGCCAGAGGGGAAGATGTCGAAGAATGGGGCTGAGGAGTGTGACCTGGTTATCCTCAATGATGACCAGCCCACTCGTCTCCCTGCCAACGGCCGACCTTCTAGCCCAGACATCTCTTTGTGTCATCCAATCTCTCTAATGCTTGCACGTGGTCCACATCCACAACTCTCTCCAGCGATCACATTCCCGTCTTTGTCTATATTGATCTCTCTGACTCTCTTGCCCCTTACTCTGGTTTTCGTCATCGTACTTATCTTAATTTAGGCCTAGCAGACTGGACCCTGTTCAGAGATGTTGCACTTCGCCATGCGGTCGACTACCCATGGAATGGTGATGTTCATCAGAAAGAGCGCCATCTAACAAGTGCCATCCGCAAGGCCATGAAAGCAGCAATTCCTGAGGGTCGTGTCAAGACCTTTTTTCCAAATGTCAGCAGGGAAATACTGCAGAAGATAAGAACCAGAGATGAGAAGAGAGCCGCAGACCATCTAGACCCGGAGATTGCTGTGCTGGATAACGAGATCAGGCAGGATCTGGATAAGAACAAGAAGGAATGCTGGGAGAAGTTCACTGAAAAGCTGAATTTCAAGGCTGACGGAACTACGACGTGGAAAGTGTTGAGGAAAATTTCCGGCAAGTCCGCTCCCTCGATGAGCTCCGCTATTGAGTTCGAGGAGAACGTCTTCAAATCAGGGAAAGCGGCTGCTTATGCGCTCGGCAAGAACTTCTTCATCACACGTGCCAAGCGAGGCGTGCAGAACAGAGTCACGGTTAGAGAACTGAGCCGGTTGCCGCTCATGAACGCTTCTGAGGCCTTTACTCTCACGCAAGTAGAGAAGGCTATCAAAGAAATGCGGAATTCGAAGGCTATCGGACCTGACGGTATCTCCCCAGCCATCCTGAAGAAGCTTCCCACGGAACTTCTACCGATGCTTGCAGATATCATTAACACTTCTTTCCGGACCTGCACTCTACCCCAAGCTTGGAAGACAGCCAATGTGATACCGTTGCCAAAGCCAGGCAAGTCCCAAAGCACGGCAATGGGCTTTCGACCAATAAGCCTGTTATCGCCCGTCGCTAAATTAGCTGAAAAAGTTGATCGTGACGGACCTGGCTGATCAAAATGAGCGACAGCAGCATCAGCATGGGTTCAGGAAACTTCACTCCACTACTACAGCTCTATTGAGATCGTGAGCTTTGCGGTCGATGGGTTCAACATGAGAAAGCCCCTGAGAACGGTGGCCGTCGCCCTCGACCTGAGCAAAGCGTTTGACTCTGTTAACTTGGGACTGCTGTCCGATAAACTGCTCAAGTCGTCGCTACCATCATGGCAGAAGCGATGGATTGCAGCGTTCACTAAAGGCCGCCGTGCTAAGGTTCTGTTCCAGAATCATGTATCCGATAGCATTCCAATAGCAGCCGGTGTTCCGCAAGGCGGAGTGTTGTCCCCTGCCCTATTCAGCCTGTATCTTGAGGACATTCCCGAGCCTCCCAATGATGTAAGGATTGTTATGTATGCCGACGACATCACCATCATGTGCCAGGATCGTGACCTGCAGATAGCCGCTAACAAGATCAGCGCCTATCTCGTCGAGTTGAAGCTCTTCCTCGATAAAATGATGCTCACAGTCTCTGCCGCAAAATCCTCTGTTTCAGTGTTCACAACGAACACCAAGGAACACAGTGCCCATCCAGATGTCAAATGGGATGGTGACCTGTTGCCAGCAGCAAAATTCCCCAAGCTGCTTGGCCTTATTCTTGATCCCCACTGAAGTTCCACAAAAACGCGGAACAGAAACAAACAGTCGTCAAGGCTAGACTTAATATCTTGAGAGCTCTCGGAGGAACATCATGGGGAAGCAGCCGAGAGACTATATTGAGAACCTACAGAGCAATACTTCAGCCGGCTCTGGAATATGCGGCACCAGTGTGGCAGCACCTGGTGTCTGACAGCTCCTGGAATAAGCTGCAGCGTGTACAGAATGCTGCGCTTAGAATTGCTACCGGTTGTGCAAGGAGCTCCCCGGTGGAGCATCTTCACGCGGAGGCCTGCATATTGCCGGTCAAGGAGCATTGTGAACTCCAGGCACAGCAGATGTATATTAATGTTCTGAGGCAGCCGAATCATCCGTCAAAGAGAATCATGAAGCCCATAAGAGAGAGGTCGATTAGGACGCCGTTCGCCGATGCTCCTCGTAAAGTTGATGTACAGAGATGGGCCGACTCCAACATGGAAAGGCTTTCGTCTTCTGCGTGAGGAGCACACGCAATTTGTTCGAGGATATCTAGCAAAGGCGGCTGTGAACCCTATCTTGGGAACGGTGCCGCCTCGGGTTTGCGAGTCCGAGTCTCAACTCGGCAGAAGAGCCAGATGTGCTCTTGCATCGCTGCGCTGTGGTCACTCTATTCTGCTCATGTCTTACGTCAACAAGATCGACAGCAGCCGACCAGACGCATGCCCGGACTGTGGTGCTCCCGGACACGACACGGCGCACTTGTTCATGTGCCCGAAGAGACCTACCTCCTTAACAACAATGGACCTTTGGACGAATCCTGTGAAGGCCGCCCAGTTCCTCAACCTATGACAAAAACCACTTTGAGGCTGCAGAAGAAGAAGAAGAAGAAAATTACTGTCTACTGATGCGCCAGAAATTTGAAAAGTGAAACGAGTTCGGCACAACATGACGAGGTTAGTCTAAGACAATACCAGGGGTGTTTCAAGGTTTCCATGGGCGGAAAATTTGTGTGAAAATCAAACGCAAGACAAATGAAATGAGATCTGATGAACAATGAAGACTCTGAAAATATAGCAGACAGAAGGAATGAGAACAAAGGAGAGAGAAAGGGGTCGAAATCGTGGACATTTAAATAAAGGATGGTAATGGAGCACAAGTATTAGCAATGGAGCGCGAAACTTGGCAGCAACTCGCAAAATCGCTTGAAAATCACAATCGTCTCGCAATTTCGCAGCGAGCTTCGCCGCGAAATTGCGATTTCCGCGACGGGGAAGACACTCTGCGCACCCCACTCCGTCGCAGCCTATGCGGTGCGGTCGCGTGCGCGGTCAAACTGCGTAGTGCTCCCCACCCTTCATCATTTCTCGCAAACCCGCTCGCTCGCAGATTTTCCACTCTGCCGACGCCTTTAGTCTAATGCGGAAAACATCCGCGATGGTAAGAACTTCATACTTCCCGTTAATCTTGGAAGATCGTTCTTATTCATTACATTCAAAATTTTGCAAGATTTTTCTTATCATAAGTTGCCTCTAGCCAAAATCTTGTTCTAGAATAATCGCGGTTCCATCCCGGATGCAATCGATCACCTACTGCCCTTATCGATCGCATCCAAAATGAGCCACTATAAATCTTTAAAGATCCCAGGAGAGAAGTCACGACAAAAACAAAATAGTAAGACTTTTGAATGAATTAAAAAGGCGAATGAGAATAGATCTCCAAAAATAAACAAGAAATAAAAATAAAATGTCAAAATGCGGGTTCATTACGCTTTAAAAGACGTTACGAAGGCATCTGGAAAAGGAAAATCACCATTGCATCAAGATCTGAGAACTAAATGCAAATAATAATGAGAAAGAACAAGTAGAAATACAGTAAAACCAGAGTCAATCAAAACAACTTTGAAAAAATTCACGTCGGCTAATCGGAGACTGCGACGCTAGCAACTCATTCGATTCGAGACGCGTGCGGCCGCAAAGCATCGAACACGCATTCGTAGGCCGGAATTTAGCCCCGAGAATAAGAGTGATAAAAAACGTACCAGACAAATCGTCTCCTGAAGACTCCCTATCGTCGTCTGCTGAAGAGTCCTCGTCGTCGTCTGAGGAACTTTCGCAAGGTGATTCAGCTGGAAGACAAATGTTAACAAAGTTATTGTTACATTAATGCAGATATATCTATTTTTCTATAATCACCCCGTACTTATCTGTTTGTATTGTGTTTCATGTAAGTATCCGATTTTGTCTAGCCCTTTCCTCCGCACTTTCCTCTCATATTGCCTCCTTTTTTCTATACCGTGCCGGCTTTGCCCGATTTCGAGCTTTAACGGCGATAGCGCCATAGTTCGGTTTTGATGTGCTGATCTTTCCTGAGCCGGCATACACCATTGAATGTGCGCGCGCACAATCACCAAAAAACGCGCACAAATTCAGGCATACAGAGTGATAGGGTGTACAAATGGTGAGAGTGCAGATTACCCCGCGCGTAAATTGCATGCGCCCTTTCTTGTTGTATGCCAGCTCTGTTCTCCACTGGGTCGGTAGTGTCGGCGCGATCGATAATCCATTCAGCGCCTGGCACTTATCGATTCTTTTGTTGTTCTTGCGAAACACAGCGGCTGGGCGAAAATCGCATCAGGATTGAAATTTCCCTTGCCGCGCAGCGTTCGCACGCGGAAAGATTCATCCCTTACCCGCCTTTCATACATTCGCGACAACGGCATCGCGAATCGCTGGCCCCGCCGCAGTTTTTTGGCCCAACCACGATTTCTGCGGAAACAACAAGAATGATCCCGACCATTTTTGTCGCTGCCGCTGGCCTCGTCGCAACTTATCATGCCGGGACCATCACTAAACTGTGCATTCTGCCTACATTCTCAGCGCCAGAGAAGTCAGCTTACTTCTTCTCAATATTTGGAATTCTACTGCGCCATCGTCGCTATTCACATACATCTAGTAATTCTAGTACTATTATTCAGTGATTTGCTGCAAATCTTCTCTGCTGAACTTCAAAAAGATTTATTCGCTGAATATGTTATAATCTTTTATTTCACCCTTCGATTTCTATGTTTTTTTTTGTTCTGAATTAGACAGTATACTCTCTGATACAGGCTCGGAAATACAGGTTTTTCCAATGCTACCTATGATATCCAAATATTTTCACTGGAATCTTTTCCAGAATCTTCAGAATGTGCGAGTGATCAGCTGATTTCGCCACAGCTTGGCCAAATGCCCAGCTCGCTGAAAATCCCGGCAAGACAATTCGCGGAAAACGCCGCCGCCACCCGAGCGATTCGCGACAAATGTCGCGAAACGCAGATTTCGCCGTGGGTCCCAGTGCGGCATTTGCCGCTGCCGCAAAAGCATGAAAGGCGAGTTATGAAATGCACGCCATGGTGAAGTATTCGTGGCTGCCGAAATGTCGCACGATCATGAAAAGGCAGCGTGAAGGAAAGAAGATCACCTCTGTGCAAACTGATGTCATCCCCTCAGCACGAGGGTTTTTGTCATGGAAGAGGTGCTGGCTGGGCGTGTCTCTCATTCGGATTCTCCTGCAAAGGGCCGGCGTGGACAGGAATCCGAGACCCGCTCAGAGGTACCTATGCGCCACCTGCAGGAAGAATGTCACCTGGAGGAACACAAGCGACCCATGGTTTGGATGTCAAAGATGGGTGCATCTCTCCTGTTCAGGTCTCAGTCTGTACATCTGAGACTCAGCTCAGAAGAAGGGCTAGATGCACACTCGCATCGCTGCGGTCTCTCTACAATGTTCATGTCCTAGGTCATCAAGACTGACGGCAGCAAATCTGATGTTTGTCCGGACTGTGGTTCCACCGGCCGTAACACTGCACATTTATTCAACTGTCCGCACAGACCAACCACACTATCCACAATGGACCTATGGACGAATCCAATATTGGTCGCCCAGTTCATTCGCCTACGACAAAACCCTCTTTGTGGCTGCAAAGAAGAAGTATTCGTAGGGAGTTTTTCTCACAATACATAGTATAAAATACACCCTATTTTCGGATTCGTCGATGGTGGAGGATAGCCCCCACTCGAAAATTCCCGTTCGGCCGGAGCATCAAAGAAGAGAATCCGAAAACACTCCAGCTCACGCCACTGATGGGGCCGCGACCTTCGCGTCCCTGACACCGGCCGGAAGCGTGACAATACCTTCTTCTTCCGGCGGGGGCTGTTTTGCACGGGTTGTCAGCAAGTGCGCGGGCAGTGGCCGCCATAAAATTATTGACAGTCGGCCTCCAAATACACTGTAGCTTGGCAAGAATAGTCGGATCGCCCGTTTTCGAAACGGAGAAGTTGGAATTCCGACATGTCAGGGTGAACGACTTGCTTGTAGACCATTTCAACACAAACCAGGCTCTCATAGCTTATCAGAATTAAGTGACAAAGGGGAAACTTCATGATTCCAAGCATTCTGAGCCGAAGAACCGGGGATCAGGTTCTGTTGAAATGAACATTGCCAAATTTATGCTCTTAAACACAAATAAGTCCGTGTTAACAGGAGCTGATCCTCGGTTTTCCGGCTCAAAATGCTTGAAATCATCAAGTTTTCCCTTTATCACTCAATTCTCATAAGCTATCAAAGACCGATTAGTGTTAAAATGGTCTACAAGCAAGTCGTTCACGCTGGCATCATAGAATGCCAGCTTTTCCGCTTCAAAAACGCGCGATCCGACGATTTTCGCCAAGCTACACTATACCTGGAGGCCGGCTGTCAATAATTTTAAGGCGGCCACTGCCCGCGTGCTTGCCGAGAAACCTCTGCAAAACAGCACCCACCCACTTCTTCCACACACGTGAACGCAAACTGGTCGTCTGCAGTGTGATCAAGTACCTGAATGGCTGCAGTAGAGTAAAGAGCTGTGTTGAGACATGACTGACCAATGCTCATTATGTGTGTTCTCTAGTTGAGACATTGATTGACCCTTGTTGTCTTTGCATAATGGGGAGCGGTAGTGGATGAGGGAAGGGAAGGGGTGGAATCCTTGGTATCAGCGAGTTTCGTCATTAGAGTGAGACGATCTGCTGATTCTGCTGCTGTAGTAGCTGCAACTGCTGCGATTGGGAAGCAAACAGTTGGGCCGGCAATGAAGGGGTATCCTGGGTAGGTGACGAGGGATCCTGAGTAGTTGAGGGCAAGTGGGCGGACGAAATACAGCGTGAATATTGAGTAAACAAACGTCCTGATCGCCACTGTTGTAGACGAGAGTTGTCAGGAACGTTTATTAGTAGATGACGAATGAAGATGAAGATCGTTTTATGACGAAAATAGCCCCTTTTATAGGGATGGCTAGGCGTGACCGGAAGCGTACTTTGATCAGACAGAGGTGGCCAGTGGGTGGTGTGATCGGAAGTCATCACCCCACTAGGCCATTGACACGGTGACCAAGGTACACCCATTATGCAAAGACAAATAGGGTCAATCAATGTCTCAACTAGAGAACACACATAATGAGCATTGGTCAGTCATGTCTCAACAAGCTGTGATATCAGAAACTTTTTCTAGCCACAGAGCATCTGATATCTACCAATACCAGGCTCATTATCCGACCCGAATCACAGTGTATTTCGAGTATTCGGTATCTGAATCACTATCCGACTGATGGCACATTTCGATAATTTGACTCAAACGAATTTCGGCGTTTTTTCGGTGAGTCGGGCTTTGAATTACGGAAATTTCGATTCATCCGGATGAGAATCCAAAAATGAGTGAATCGACGCCAAACTATCACGGCTAAAACGTCCCCTTCAGTAATTAAGGTATGAAAGCGGATCCCCGTCGCGGTATAGCGCATTTCACCTTTCACAGCATTCACGTTTATATACTTACAGACCGCATAACAATCTTAGCAAGCCACCATGGCATAAACTGACAGGTAATGGAAAATTTTCAAGCAATACGAAACGTACATGACTCGCTCAAACCACAAACTTCCTCGTCGTAAGAGCTCGAATCCTCGTCATCACTACTGGTTGAGTCCGATCTTACTGAAAGACGAAATTCAGGAAAGATGGTACGACAAAACTGTCAGCGTTGTAAAACAGCAGAACATGATACGAGCTCCAGAAACCGTCTTGCCCAACAATATACACTACCCTCTCAGAAAAGACTAGCCGCAAGGAGCCCGATAGTAGCTTCGCTCATTTCATGGGACCTAACGCCTTTCATATTACAACTTTAGACAATCACCTCGTGAATTGAGAGCGCGGTGGTGGCCCCCTTCGAATAACGTGATACCTCTCATGACGCCTAACTACACTCCCCCCTCTTTTACGACCCAGGCGCTGCGGTTCCCACATTCATTGTTGTTCACGTGATAGACACTGGAGGGGTTCGACTGGCGCCCCGAAGCAGTCGGACACTTGGACCCCCACCCGTTCGATAGGGGCAAGGTCTCCCACCGCGAGAATACGGTCTATGTCACGCTTCGCAGCATGGGACCAGCCAGCCATACTTCGAAACAATGGAATCATCCTCGTCACAGTCCACACCAATGGTGCTTCCTGTTTAGAGACCCGTTGTATACACTGCTGGAGCTCATCTTGGCCATCAAAATCGTTCAGAAGGTTTCTCGAGGTCACCTTTTCGGTGCAGTGCAGAGAAGCCAACATCCTTTATGGGATGAGGTGCCTTATACAGGTGCACCATGGCCGATAAGCACCGCGTCAATAATCGATTTTTCATTGAGAAGGGTGTGAGCAGGGTGATTTGGATTTAACCCCGTCATGCACATCAGGTCACGTGAAACACGAGCGGACGTCTTCAATTAGGAGCACAGTGGCAGGAATATTGTCTAAACGTCTACTTAGTCGGACTGAAAGTGTATCATGGCTGATTAGAAAGGCAAAGAGTGTTGCACGAGCTCCCATTTGCACGACGATACAACCAAGTACCGCTGGAGGAGCAAAGGGGTGCGTCCAAAGCGCTCCTTCGACGGAACAAATGCGTATCGTGGTCGACGCGCACTTGCACAAAGTGAACTAGAAAACATAAAACAGGAGAGATGCACAATAGACATACCACTCTCTTCCGTCGATCCCGATTCACCTTCGCTCTCCGACTTGGACTCTAAAAAGACGAATGTAAACAATGCAAGGAAAATTCACTGGGTTGAATGAGAGCGGAAATGAGAACGATAAAAACATACAGAACCAGTCTGATTCGGGGGATCTTGCTACCTTTGGAACCTTCGTCATTATGACTAGCGGGTCTTTAAACTTACTTTTTTCAGAGTTTTAAATGCCAAGGATACGGTTTTTGATGGATCATCGCCCTATGGTCCAAAACGTAGCAATCCAGTAGGGTCATCTCACTAGCGTTTAGGTGGGATCCGAAGAGAATTGCGTGGAAAAATCGCATCCTTAACAGCCGGTGACGGGCGTCTTCCGCTGAATTGGGGAAAGAGGAATCTCTTTTTCAGGACTCGTTTAGCTCACGAAAAACTCATGTCCCTATATTTCAGATATCTAAAAGCGAGAGTCTTAAGGAATGCAACCGGTATAGCCAAGAGTGCTGGCCAGGGTTGGGCAGGCTTGCGACCGGTCGCAACGGGGGGTCGCAAAAATTTGGAAATTTTTTTTTCGAAAAAAAAAATAAAAATTTTGAGGGGGGGGTCGTAAAATTTTCAGAAAAAATGGGGTTTATCTCCAAACCACTCGGAAAGGTAGCCATTTCTCCATTTTAGGGGGGGGGAGTTCGTAAAAATTTTGGTCACCAAGGGGGGGGCGTAAATTGTTGGTCACCGGTTGCAACGGCCTGCTCAACCCTGGTGCTGGCCCACTCACGCTCGATTGGTGGCGACGGTCTATCCAAGGTTTCAAAGGCTGGGTGGAACCTTCCTCGCTCTAGATCTCATCTATTTTGATCTACCCATGGTTATTCTGACTATTGTTGGGGCCTGCCCCAGTGTCTGTCTTCCATTTGCTTGGGTGTCTCAATAGCTGGTCTCCGATATCCGGTTGTTACCTTCGGGTATTCAACTGCTCATCTCCGCTCCGGATGTGCCAAAACCCCTATTCTTTTGTTTGTACTGGCCCGTATCCCTCTGAAACTGTCGAGTTATTTTGACGGGTCAGGTGCTCTCTACACAGCGAGTTTTCCGGGGCGCGCGCGAAGGAAATCACTTCATCGGTAGAGCGTGCTCACCATAAGCTCCCGGCAATCCACGGCACTTTCAGATTGTAATAGTTCCTCTCATGATTTTTTGAACCTCACACCCTCACACGAAGTTTTCTCACAGAAATACTGGTCCGTACCACCCCGAAATTTTCTACCACTGCGACGGCACGCTGTTACTCGTCGGAGTGAGTGTTGTGCTCATTTGTTTCTCATGTATTGCTCAAGTTTGAAAGAAAGAAACGCAGACCTTAAAATTTCCTGATGGTGTGAACCAGTGACTTCGTGAGGAAGCTTCCACAGCTCCAAAAAATCATGACAGGAACTATAAAAATCGAAAAACGCCGTGGATTGCCGGGAGCGGGGTACGCCGCGAGGTGTGGATAAGGCTAAATTCACTCAGACACCCCCCTGCGAAAGCGAAATTTCGGCGATTTTCTCAGACCCCCCCCCGCTCTGAGTGCCTCATTCTCATCCGTAGAGGAACCTTTCCTATAATTTTAACCCATACGATAACTTAATTACAACAAGATTTCATGTCAGCTGGACGGTATTAACGGATTCTTCCCAAAAAAAATATTTTGAACAGTGTGCCCACCCCTGTCAGAATGGTTCGCTTGGTGTCCCAGCGGAGCTCAACCCCCTTTCCCGGTGTGGATATCCTACACCCAGCGCCGTACCCTGGCCGGGAGCTTATGGTAAACGTGCTCTGCGGATGAAGTGGTTTCTGCCGCGCGCTCCGCCTGAAAACTCTCGCTGTGTAGAGAGCACCTGACCCCATTTTGACCACCATAGGCTTACATTTTATATGACATGGCATATTATTCCTTCTTTGTGAAGTCGAAATGTCATGTTCAGCGGTGTATCCCTCACTTAGACTCTCATCTGTTCCGGGTTGATGTTTCAAAGAGTATGCATGCGCAATCATCCCCGTAGGCAAGAAATGAGTCCCAATTTTGGGCAAGGGGTTGAAACCCCTGAGTGGGTAAAATTCGTACGCGGGTGCGTGCGCTATTCTTCTTGTATGAAAAAAAAACAAAGAAAGAGTACAATACGAAGAGAAATATGGAAAAAGTTTGAAGACTGACTAGTAGAGGAGACTGGAAAGTCAGGTATTTGGCAAAAGGAAAGGCTAGGTGGGACTTGAGGACAACCTTCCAAAAAAAGAAAGGGAGAAAACAGGTTAAATGACTTTCTGTTAGATGAGACTGGAAAGTTGAGTATTTGGCAGCGGAAAAAAGAAAGAATGTAGAAGTCGAAGAGAATTTCGCTTTTTTTTTTGAAAGTTCGAACACTGGCTGATGAAAGAAAACTGAAAATTCAAAAAATCAATTGAACTTGATTAAAAACTAATGGCTTTCGTGGTGACATCGCTGCAAAACTCGCTATCGCAGAGTTCGTACAAAAGATGCGGGGTGCTACGCAGGACTGCGTAACACTCCCCATCTTTGGTACAATTATTGCGGAAGCGAATTCCGCTGCGACGCCACTCTGAAACCTCCTTATGATAGAATTTGAAAAAAAAGGGATAGGGTTGAACTGTACGCGAAGGGAGGAGAATCGGAACTCAAAGTACGACACGAGAAAAACTCAAAGAACGATAAAAGAGAAATATCAATTCAGACTGAAACGACTTGAGGAAAAACCTTTGCGCTATCTCCCACATGTGAATCATTGCACTCACTGGGGTGGAGGACCAACTCGACCAAAACACGCTTTCAACTCGACTACAAAGCGGTTTCAACTACAATACGGTCGCAGCACGTGGCCGTATTGTCCTATTGATGTACGCACGTGCAACAGAGGAAGCTCATCGAAAGATGCATTAATCTATAGTTTTCGAATTTGTAAGCGGCAAAAGTTTTACCTATTTGCAGCACACCTTTCAGCTCAATGAGGTTCTGGAGATGGAAGCGTATATCGGCCGAGTCTGACCCCCCCCCAGTCAGTGAGCAAAACCTGTTCAAAGTAACTCCAAAACTCGATAACGAACAGAAAATATATATGAAAATACTGGGAATTTTTGCATTCGCATGAAAGTTCTTTTTTCGTGCTAGGTGTGCCTGTGAAAAAAACATACTCAAAAAATTCTGAAATTGGAAACTATCCATCTCAAGCAGGGTTGTGACCCGCCACAACGATGGGGTCGAAAATTTTTGAAAAAAAAAATGAAAAACGGGGGGGTTCGTAAAATTTTTGAAGAAAAATAGGATTTTTTTCGAAACCACTTGATAACTGAACGTTCGCTTTTCTTTAAAACTTGACACTGAATAGAGCCTTATAAAATTTTAGTCCCAGCGGCCCCTCCTGGGGGGGTCGTGAAATTTTGGAATTTTTTTGGAAAAAAATGAAAAATTGGGGGGTCGTAGCCGCTACAAAAATCGCCACAACGGTCTGCTCAACCCTGGTCTCAAGGTTTCCACATAGTCCACCGAGGCGAGTGTAGCTGGAGTGTAGCGATCACGAAGCTGCTTAATCGCCTCATACTCTCCCATTATGACTGCGGGACTCGCCTCGTCCGACTGTATGTGAGCCTTTACACTAAAACAATCGTTAATTGTAATGTCTAACTCAATCCATCAGCATCGAGTTGACCTCCTTCGTCCGCCATCTTGCACAAAAATACTAGAAGACAGGAGAATTCCCTGAAAGCGAGAAATGAGACCCATTAATACACTTCATATCCACAAAACGCGAGAACAAACATGAGGAAACGATATGCAACATTGAAAGTCATGGAGAAACTGGGTAGAGGCGGGCTAACCCCACCTCTCAATAGGTCAATAGGCCTCTTCTTCCACGGAAATGATGGGAATAGGCCCATATAAGATTAGGGATAATTTAGCTCCGCCTCAAACAGTTCACCCATGACAACGAGGCTTCACGTAAAACAGGGCCAAGCGGGGCTGCGAAATTCCTCAATGGGGGCTGGGAGACAAAACGGATTTTAGCAGCCGGGATTCTGTGTTCCCGTAACCGCATTCGCCGTGGAGCGCGTTATCGTATCATCGAGCGCCAGCGTGACACCTAAGAGGTATTCGAGGCTGAGATCAGCCACGGGGAGTGGTTTTGTTCTAGAACTGAGCGTAATTATCATGTACCTTGTATGCTTAGGCATTTATAACGCATTTCAGTGCTTTCCTTGCTTGCCTCTCTTCACTGGAAAGTCTGTGTTCTCTTAGATTGTTTGCCGGCCCACCTGTTTCTTATTTTCTGGAAGTCCACCTCGTCAGCTACTGGTTGTTGGACCCAAGATAAAGACAGGGGTGGATGTTGAGACGAAAAATTGATATTGCTCAGCAGTAATGGTAGGCACGACCCCAGACTATTTACCACAAAATTTAAACGATGATTACCTTCCCAAAAATCTGAGAGCGTGGAACGCTAGAAATCAATCAATCAAAAAATGAGCTTGCCAAAAAAATTTCGCAGTCATGGTTTCTATTGCAGACCGTTTTTTTTAACAAAGGTCCAGATATGGTGTTAAAGCGCAGCTGCACACGGACGACGAAATTTGTAGGCAAATGTAGGAAGATGAACATTCCGTTCATGCGTATGTCCTGGCATTCCTTATTGTGGTGAGAACTCGATATTCGAAAAGCACTTTCTTCTGATGAGATATGCGGTCGTCAATGGGCAAATCGTAGTAAACGTATGTACGATTTTTCTGGAATGATGCAGTTCTTTTTTCAGTCATGAAGGTTGGAAAGTAGTGACGAGTGGAAAAAAATCATTACAGTATTGACATGTTGAAAACAACTGCGTTTACATGAAAGAAGAAGTCGGTCATATGTGTTTATTAAGGTGTAGCGTAAAAAAGCACATAGATATCGTGAGAAACAGACCAAATCGGAAAGCGATCGACAGCATAGCTTCAGATAACAGTCATACACAAAAGAAAGTTCTTCTAGATCAGATTATTCATAGTTATTGAGAGCGCAAACGGTGAGTGCGTCAAGCACTTTATTCAAGCCTTGCTGGCGATTTAGGCGAGCAAGTCGACAACACGGGGCGAGTATCCGTAGTCGTCCTCATACCAGGAGATGAGCTTAACTTCTAATTATTGGGAGATCATTCGAAAAATCTGTCAATTTTCGCTATATTGCAACGAACCGATCCTACATACGGAACATAATTCATCTTTTAAAAGTTCTAAAAGAACAGACTTTTAAGTGAAGATAGACAAGCAAGAAAAACACTGAAATGCGGTATGAATACCTAAGCATACAATGTACATGATAAATACACTCAGTTTCTGAACAAAAACACTCCCCGTGTCTGATCTCAGCCTCATATACCACTTGGGTGCAACGCTGGCGCTCGATGATACGATAACGCGCTCCAAGGCGAATGCGATTACGGTAACACAGAATCTCGGCTGCTAAAACCCGATCTGTGGCTGGGAGGAGGTCGCAAAAATTTTGGCCCGGAAATGAAGGTTCAAAAGCAATTACTGCTGTAAACTTAAACGTACAATATTCATCACGTTGCTGCGTTACCTCCAGCAAAGAATCCTGTTTGAAGCCACAAAATTGTGACTACAGCTGCAAGCACTGTTTCTACGGCGGTTGTCTAAAATAGGCTCACGTGCTCACAGAAACAGCCTTGCTTCCTCCTATCTGTACCACAACAGCTACGAATACATTGTAAATGTAAAAAATGTAGGTTTTTTTCACGAAATCTTTCACTTTTCTCTTGAAATACCCAGGAAACAATCGATACGGAAACGTGCTCGAATAGCAGTCGTCATGCGCACCGCCCATACACCTCTGTACAACCCGGTGCAACACGCCACACTACCGTAACCATGAAGCGTTGACCGGTGTGTTAGAGTGGCTTGTGTATTTGACACCATACGGTACTTTTTCAGGAGTCTATACTTTAACATTTTTTTCGAAAAACCTGCCCAAAAATTTAACCTCGGGGAGACCACAAGATTGGTATGCTATGCCTGAAATGTGGAAACCGTGCGGTAATCGGTCGCAGTCGCGGCTGTCCGTCGCAGAGCAGTGCACGGCGACGAGTGTCAGCGACCCAGCCAAACGCAGTACCCTGCTAGGTGTTTCTTGACCATGAGCGACAGCGACGGCCGGTCCTCAACGACAGTGCCGTCGCAGTGTTGTGCGACCGCGACAGGCCTGCCGTAGGGTATAACAATGGCCTTAGCAAGACGCAGTTTCGTGGCTGATTACCTGGTCAGGAAGTCATATGCCAAAGAAACAGTGGCCGCCGTAAGATATGTGAAAAAGTCCGCAGCCATGCAGCCGGCGTCGGTGCTCTGTGGGAAGGGGGGGGGGGGCACTAAGGCGCGATGAGTCGCCAGTAAACCTACAACGCAACATTTGGCTGCTGAGGACCCGCGGGACCACGAAGGGGTGACCCCGTTGGACAGATTCACGTTTTATTGTATTTCGCCAAAAGCACCGTTTCCTCTGCCTGATTCACCCGTTTCGTAAGTAACCCGAAGACTGTTTCATGTAAAATCGTCGAGTACAGTTGTGAAAACTTTGTTACCAAAGTGTGCTGAACATC
This sequence comes from Aplectana chamaeleonis, assembly GCA_029168955.1. Lineage (NCBI taxonomy): Eukaryota > Metazoa > Nematoda > Chromadorea > Rhabditida > Cosmocercidae > Aplectana > Aplectana chamaeleonis. Next base: position 2,338,767 of record JAPDOI010000004.1, on the reverse strand, counting down.
ACAACAAACATGACGGTTCTCGGCTAGCCGAACATTCAAGCTTTGTGGAAACATCAGTTTGAGCAATGGGCTCCAGATTGGAAATGTTTCAGAGAAACTTATCCCGTTTCAAACCTATGCTCAACCATCGAGGAAATTTGCGATTTACTGGAACACTATAGGATAGAACTCCAATAATTCATATTAATGAATTAATTTCCATGACATATACGAATGCTTCCAGGAAGTCAAAATATATAATGTCACAACGGAGTTTTACAGTTTGCGACAGGGTCCAATCATTCAACCTTTCGAGCAGATTAGACTCTGTAGCTCTTCCCCTGATGAGCTAACGCTGCTCTTGAATGATTTTAGCACTCTTTTCATAAACATCCGAGAAGAGGCTCAAGTAGTTTTGAAAAGCTTAGCAATCTGTTGTTCTCGCTTCTGTTTGACGGCGTTTTTTAGTATTGGAATGACAAAACTGTATTTATACCAATGAATAGCTGCCGAGGTGTCGTACGTTCGTGCCGTGGCAGTGTGGAGGAAAGAAGATCACCTCCGAGCAAACCGACGTCAATCCCTCCGCGGAGAGGGTTTTTGTCATGGGAGAGGTGCTGGCTGGCTGCAGCTCTCCGAGGATTCTTCTACAAATGGCCGGCGTCGAAAGGAATCCACGACCCGCGAAGAAGAAGAAGTACCCATGTGCCACATGCGACAGAGATGTCACTTGGTATGGAACCAGCGTCCAGTGTTTTGGATGCGAAAGGTGGGTGCACTTCTCTTGTTCGGGTCTCAGTTCTGAGAGACACCTCGATTCTTCCTTTCGTTGCATTGTGTGCTCCGCCTCCAGTAACTCAAATTCCTCATCTACCAACCGCCCCCTATCCATTGTACACTTCAATCTAAACGGCCTTCGCACCAAGCTTTCTGAAATATCTCTCTTTGCCCGTACTCATCACCCGGATGTTATCATGGTCCAGGAAACCAAACTCTCTCCCTCTGCTACCTCTAGACATCCAAACATCCCGGGCTATACTGCATATCATAATCCTAGCTCATCTCAAGGAGGCGCAGTCTATACTTTTGTTCTGTCCTCTTTTCCCTCTCACATTATTCCAAACACTCCAGTGGATGGCACCCTCGAGTACATCCCCATCCATCTACCTCTTAAAACACCATTTTCTCTTTTTAATATATATATATATACCTCCTTCTACCTCTTGTCCCTCAACATACAATCCTATCCCCCTTCTCAAGCAGCTGTATGACTGCTCTCTATCTCCCTCAATTGTCTTTGCCGGTAGCTTCAATGCGCACACGTTCTGCTCGTCGCTTGATTCTGATGCTAGAGGAAGTGACGTCGAAGAATGGGCGGAGGAGAGCGATCTGATTATCTTAAACAATGGCCAGCCCACTCGTCTCCCTGCCAACGGCTGATCATCTAGCCCAGACATCTCCCTCGTCTCTTCCAATCTCTCTAATGCTTGCTCTTGGTCGACATCCACAACTCTTTCCAGCGATCACATCCCTGTCTTTGTCGAAATTGATCTCTCTAACTATCTTGCTCCCTATACAGGTGTTCGTCATCGTTCGTATCTTAATTTAGGCCTTGCAGACTGGAGCCTGTTCAGGGAGGTTGCGCTCCGCCAAGCGGCTGATTATCCGTGGAATGGCGATGTACACCAGGAGCGCCACCTATCTGATGCTATCTTGAAGGCTATGAAAGCTGCGATCCCTGAAGACCGCGTAAAGACCTTCTTTCCCAATGTAAACAGGGAAACGTTGCGGTTTGAGCCCTGCAGTCCTGAAAAAACTGCCCAGTGAACTACTGCCCCTTCTTGCTGACGTCATAAACACATCGTTTCGTACATATACTTTACCCCGAAATTGGAAAGTGGCTCGTGTTATTCCACTGCCGAAGCCGGGAAAGTCACCATCCACGGCTAAAGGGTACCGGCCGATCAGTCTGCTCTCACCCATCGCCAAAATTGCCTAAAAACTGGTTGTGGAGGAGCTTGCCGAGCATAACAGCCAACAGCAGCACCAACATGGTTTCCGTAAATTACATTCCATCACTCCGGCCTTATTGGAAATCGTGAGCTATGTTTTGGACGGCTTCAATGCCATCAAACCCCAACGTACTGTTGGTGTGGCCCTCGACTTAACAAAGGCATTTGACACTGTCAATCTAGGCCTACTATCACAGAGTCTGTTGAAGTCTACCATCAAGCCATGGCAGAAGCGGTGGATAACTGCCTTCACTAAAGGACGTCGTGCAAATGTGCTATTCCAGGGACATGTTTCCAATAGCATCCCCATACCCGCTGGTGTCCCTCAAGAAGAAGTTTTATCGCCTGCACTTTTGAGTTTATGTCTAGAAGATCTGCCCGTTCCCCCTCAAGACATCAAGGTCGTTGCATACGCGGATGATATTACTATTCTGTGCCGAGATCGCGACATTAAGGTAGCCGCCAGTAAGATCAATGACTACTTGATCGAGTTGAAATGTTTCTTCGATCGCAAATTGCTCACAGTCTCTGCCTCCAAATCATCCGTCACCGTCTTTTCCACCGATAATGCAGAGCACAGTGCCTATCCCATGGTGAAATGGGACGAAACTCAATTGCCGGCCACCCGATTCCCCAAACTACTTGGACTCGTGTTGGATCCTTCGTTGAAGTTTCATAAGAACACTGAGCAGAAGCAAGCCACAGTGAAAGCAAGACTCAACGTCCTGCGTACTCTCGGTGGAACGTCCTGGGGATGCAATAAAGAAACGATCCTGACCAAGTATAAGGCTATTGTGCAACCCGCTTTGGAGTATGCTGCGCCAGTCTGGCAGCACATCGTGTCGGACACCTCTTGGTCCAAGCTGCAGCGCGTCCAAAATTGTGCTCTGCGAATTGCAACAGGCTGTTCTAAAAGCTCCCCAATTGAACACTTACACGCCGAAGCTCGCATATTGCCAGTTAGAGACCACTGCCAACTCGAGGCGCAACAAATGTACATCGTGAAGCAGCCGAATCATCCATCGCGAAGAGTACTAAACCCGCTGAGAGAGAGATGTATCAGAAAGCCTTTCGCTGATGCTCCGTCGAAGGTAGATGTGCAGAGATGGACCAAAGCACAACAAGAACGCCTCCGTCTCTTGCGCGCGGAGCATACCCGATTCGTGAAGGAACACTTAAGCAGAGTTGCCATAAACTCTATCCTGGGAGTCGCACATATTTGCATAGGATTGACAACAGCGAACCTGATGAGTGTCCTGATTGCGGTAGTCAAGGGCATACTACTGCGCACCTGTTCAATTGCCCGAAGAAACCGACTTTACTAACGACAATGGATCTCTGGACGAACCCAGTGCTAGTGGCCGAGTTTCTGAACCTATTACAGAACCCCTCTCTGTGGCTGCAAAGAAGGAGAAGAAGATACCACCAATGATAGGATTCAGGGAATTCTCCCAATGCTATGTGGGAGGGGGGGCACTACAGGCGCGATGGACTTGGCCACGCTCATTTTACTGTGCCGCACTGAATTTGAGCACCTACCCGGGGTTTCCCTCCCTTGCCAAAATCAGGAGAATCATTGCGGCACGGAAAAATGGGCGTGGCCAAGTGCGATACAACAGTGCCCCCCCCCTTCCCACATAACACCCCTGCGTCCATTTTGATTGGTACGAGCGTGCTCGTAAAAAATAAGGCTTGATTCAAACTTGTAAAGTGCATTTTCCCCTATATATACGATATATTTTGTGTGAAGATTGAATAAACTAAAGAAGCAAATTAAAAATGCTGAAATCAAGGAACACAAATGAGAGCAAACGCGAGGACCACCTAGAAGTTTTGAACACGAAAATCGAATAAGGTCCAACAACGCTGAAGCGACGAGACGCTCAAAGGAAAGCGTCAGCGTTGTTTCCTGGCGTGTTGTAGGCCGAAATGTCAAAGTCTCCATTCTACTAAAATCAAAATTTCTAAAGTTTTTCACAACCTTTCTGTTGCTATTTTATTTTTGCTATTTGCTCACGAAAAATTTCCACATCCGAAAATTGAATGCTTTATTTTTACGACCCTGCCATCAAATGTTAGCAGCAAGTATCTTATCTTGTTCGATCCTGCAACCACCACCAGGGAAGATCCGAATAATTTCGCTGCGGTTATTGAAAAATTATTCCACAGGCAGCGCACAATTATAAAAGGCAGAGCATCGCATAGTAATCCGCGACGCAGTTAGTGGGCGAAAATTTGTTCGATTGATAGTTTTCCCTATGCTTCCACGCGTGGCACGTTCCCCGCGCAGCGTCGCGGCTCACCAATAGAAAGACACGGACTACATACCAGGATGTCTTCAATGTGTTAGACGTTGATGTTCTTAGTCCACATTTAAAAATTTTTAGGTTATGGCAGATTACTCGATCGGAGAGAAAATACTAGAAGAACGACTATACGAGATGGAAACGACTCGACCGTCGGAGCCTGAACATGTGATAAATTTGAAACATGGTGTGGTTCGAGAAGCCTACGAACTATTCCTTACGCACTTCGGACACTGCTCAATTAGTGTAAGTTGGTATGTCTTCCATAAGAGTGTACCAAACTTTCCACTTTCCTTGAACCCGCATTTGCCTTCAAAAGGACGAGGTTGACGGATTAGCTTTGCCCATATTGTTTGAATTATTGTCCAAACTCTGCGTTCAAGGACCTCAGAGCTGCTTCAGCACCAGGACGAGTAAACCTAATTGGAGATCATGTGGACTATTGCGATGGCTTCGTTCTTCCAATGGTAGGTGAGCTGACTACTGTCTAAGTAATACATTAAAATGTCTCTCACTACTGCAATAGTGCGGTATGTTCAAAATTGGGCTTTTACTTAGATCCTTTGCTAGGAGGAGATTTGCCGCCCATTTTCTCGCTGTTGACCTATCACAGGTGCGACGAAGGCTGAAGTCAATGGTATATTTTGTCGCTGTCATGAGCGACAGTCATGGTGTTTATGGCCTATCTTGGAAAAACTGGGCCAGGCGGGCGACAGCTTCGCGCGATTGAAGTAGATCACAAGTGAATTTTTTTTGTCTCGCAGGCGACATTATAGCTACTCTTCTGAAATTTCATAACCGATTGGACTGTATACTGGGCGAAGAATTCCAAACAAAAGAATAGTCATCGTCAGGACTAGGAAAACTCACCTACGATCCGCTTCAACTGCGCCGCTGTGCAGCGCACTGCGACAGCGACAGATTCAAGGGGTGGGAGCTCCGCCACAGGCGGTCGCTGTGCAAAGCGACGCGATTGTGTGTCGCAGAAGTATATCATTGGCCTGACGTGATTGGACAACAGCGAGGAAGTGAGCAGAAAATTCACTTCCAGCAAGAGGTCTAAATTACTAGGCTTTTCCCTCAAAAAAAGTGGATTTGAAGAATGAATAACAGATTTCTGCAAAAATTCTGCCACCTAATGGGGTCGTAATCGTGCTAACGCCTAAATGGCCTTTCAGAGTGGCATCGCAACGAGACTCGCTGTCGTGGAAACGGTGTGAGTGATCAGGGGGGGGTGCCACGTAGCACAAAGCGTGCTGCGGACGGGCGAGACCGCCGCGCTCCCAAGGGGTCTGCAGAGTTGCAGCACCGGCGAGTGGTCTCTGAGCGTCAGCCTTGACGCGGCGACAAAAGTGTTCCAAACTTACCTCTGAAGGCCTCTTAAGACGACGATCTCCGTCGAAACGCTTAGGCCAATACAATAAATCTATCCACCTACGAACCTCGAAGGCAGAAATATAAGTAAACAATTTCCAAACATTATTGTCGCGGCATCGGTTGCCGCCGCTCGCTGGCAGTGACACCGGGCCGTCGCGGCTTTAAGATACTGCGGCGCACTCAGGGTTGAGCACCTCTGTAACCCTGCACAACAGGGGGTCGTTAAATCTTTGGGAATGAAAAAAAAGAAAATTGGGGGGGGGGTTGTTAAATTTTTGAGAAAACTAGGATTTTTCTCCAAACTACTTGGTGAGGTAAAACGAGGTAAATTTGCTGTTCAAAAAAAGCTAAATCATTTTTTTTCCGTTTTATGGAGGGTTCGTAAAAATTGGTATTGGTTTTAAGAATCCTGGTCAACAAGGGGGGTGGCCGTAGCTCCCGCGAAAATCGGCACAACGGCCTGCTCAATCGTGGGTACACTCTCGTCGCCCTTCGTGCTGCGTTGATTGCCCCATCGCCTAGTGTAATCGATATTGCATCGTCCAACTCTGTTTGTCGCTGCGAGCAACGCCGCGGCTTCAACTCTGGAGACTCCTTCAGGGTGCAAGAGCTTCGCCGTGAGATGGCAGCGACAGCAGCGACGTCGCGCGATGGAAATGGTTTCGACCATTTTTGTCGCTGTCGTACCTCCGTAGTTTCTTCGTATTGGTCGGTATTCTTTTGCTACTATCTGCCCATTAACCCTCTGTAAAAACATCTATTTGCCTATTTCACTGTTTAAACAATCGAACTAACGGCGGCGAAGAGGCAAGAGACACAGAGACAGAAACATGTTTCGGGGCAGGGGTGTGCGTAATTACGGTTTACGATTTACGATTTACGGTGTTATTTTTGTCTCGTTATTACGGTTTACGATTTACGACATTTTGAACCGTAAATCGTAATTTTTCGTGAATACATGCAATGGAAGTATATCAAAAGACGTCTCCAATTGACCTGCTGTAATCCTACTTTGCGTATACTAATGTTTTTGGTCAGGAGATGGGGCCAACCCAGGCGTGTTACTACAGCTTGATCCCTTTACCATTTTTCAACGTGATTCTATTATTATAACGAGGGACACACGGTAGGAGTTGGAGGCGGCCGATCACAGAAGGGATACACGGTCGGAGTTGGAGGCGGTGGATCACAGAGATCACAGACGGCGTCAGCGTTTTGGGAGAGGCATTACGAGTATCACTGTCTCCCTGTTGCCCAGAAGATACGCGGACAGCTGAGTCGGACTTGAGGATTTTTCAAGATCTGGGAAGGAGTTGTGGAATAGTGTCAAGGGAAAGCAGAGAAATACGGGTAAGACGGTCCTATTAAGGGTATGGTATACTTTTACGAGACACGGTGACGTGGCTCTGCACAGCGTCAGCGACCGGCTGTCGCGGAGCTCCCGCCCTTTAAACCTGTCGCATTCACAGTGCGCTGCACAGCGACAGGCTTCGGCACATTTGAAGTATGTCAGCCCTCCGCGACACGTCGCTGCGGCTGACGCGCCTCAATTGTTCCTACGGCAACCGATGCCGCTGCTCCGATGCAGGTCCTGCGCGATTTGTGCTAGATTTATGCCTATCGCTTATGACAGCGTTCTCCTTCTTCTCTTCTTTGCAGCCACATTGAGGGTTTTGTCATAGGTTGAGGAACTGGGCGATCAGTAACGGATTCGTCCATATGTCCATTACGGCCAGCGTGGTGGGTCTCTCCGGAAATTTGAAGAGGTGTGCAGTGTCATGGCCGAGGCAGCCGCAGTCCGGGCAGACATCTGATTTGCTGCTGTCTGTTTTGCTGGCGTAGGATATAAGCATGGTAGAATGACCACAGCGCAGCGATGCCAGGGTGCACCTGGCCCTTTTTCCGAGTTGAGCCTCGGATGTGCAGACTTGGGGCTGCACTACCCCCAATATGGGATTAATGACCGCCTTTTCCAGATGGCACCGTACGAACTGAGTATGCTCCTCGCGTAATAGACGGAGTCTTTCTTGCTGTGAGTCGTGCCATCTTTGCAGATTGACTCTGCTGGGAGCATCGGCGAATGGCTTTCTGATCTTTCTATCTCTGGCGGGGTTTAGTGCTCTCCAAGAGGGGTGATTTGGTTGTTTGACAATGTTGATGAAAAATTGTTGGGCCTGGAGCTCACAGTGCTCCCTTACTGGTAATAAGCGGGTCTCAGCATGCAAGTGATCGACCGGGGAACTTCTCGCACATCCGGTGGCGATTCGAAGAGCCGCATTCTGTATGCGTTGCATCTTAGTCCAAGAGGAGTCCGAAACTAGATGCTGTCAGACTGGTGCGCCGTATTCTGGTGCAGGCTGGAGAATCGCCTTATACGTTGTAATAATGGTTTCTTTGCTACTACCCCATGTTGTGCCGCCCAGGGCTCTAAGCACGTTAAGCTTCGCTTAAACGATAGCCTGCTTCTGTTCCATGTTCCTATGGAACTTGAGCGATGGATCGAGCACGAGTCCGAGAAGTTTTGGGAAGCGGGCGGCAGACAAACGATCTCCATTCAATACGACATACGGATATGCGCTGTGTTCAGATGGGTCCGTTGTGAGTACGGATACAGATCAGGGCTGTGCGTAATTACGATTCACTGTTTACGATTTACGAATTACGGGCGTTTTTGGCGATTTTTTTACGATTTGCGATTTACGAAATTTCGACCTAGAATCGTAACGAATCGTAACAAATCGTGAAAATGCGACTGGGGGGAACAACTTAGGCGATTCTCGGCCTCGAGACGACTGACACTTCTGCTCGTTCTCTCAATGTGCGAATCGACTTCGGTTGCTGTCCGAGCCACTGTCGTTGCTTTCCGGGCCACTGTTGTTCTTGTTGTCCGGGCTCCTGTAGTTTGCCCGAACAGCAACAACAGAGATTGAGAGCAAGAGCCGAACTGTCAAGCGGCCCCAATTCTGTTCGATGGGATTCGGCGCCGAGAATCTTCAGAGAATATAAAGTTGCTGTCTACAGCATGGTTAAAATTAACTTTTTTTTGCATTTTCAGCTTCTGATTGCTCCTTCCAATTTCAACATTCTGTAAAACTTTCCTCTGGCATTCTCAGGCGGGCGCAGTTAGCGGCAGAGAGGTCGGTTATGGCGAAATATACCAGTTTGTCTAATAATTCTTGTCCGAAAATTTCACCATTTTTAATTTTTTTCAACTTTATTGAAAGACAAGTCTAATCAACGATATAATCACCACAGTTATCCACAACGGTGGCCCATCGATTGGGCAGGTCGCCGATGCCCTTCGCTCAGAACTCCGGGGGCTGCGACTCGAAGAAGTCCGCGATGTCGGATTTGAGGTTGTCGTAGTTGGTGAATTTTCTTCCGGCCAAATGGTGCTTCAACGGGCGGAACAAGTGGTAATCGGAGGGGTCGAGGTCCGTGGAATACGGCGGATGGGCAACCGTCTCCCAGCCGAGCGTTGCCAACTTCTGCTGGGTCTCCTTCGCCACGTGGGGGCGCGCGTTGTCGTGCAGCAGGGGGACCGAGGCCCGTCGGGTACGCTTTCCTTGGATGGCGGCGGGGATCCGAGATGCTCAACCTACGCGTGGTGGATCTGTGGAGTCGACTACCAAGATCAAGGAGACTCATCAAACGGGCATCTACAACTCCACGAGGAGTTTTTTCTGTGTGGGAGTGCGAATGGCTGGCTGCCGCACTCCTTCGTATTCTACTACTACGAGCTGGCATTGAGAGGAACCCAGGGTCGCGCAAGACTCCGCGATATCCCTGTTGTCACTGTGGATTATCGGCTCAACACGCTAGCGTTCAGTGCGGTGGTTGCCTTGGCTGGGTACACCTCAAATGTTCGGGGTTAGCTAGCTATAGTGACTACACTGATGCTTTTTGTTGTATATCTTGCTCTAATTCTCCCCTAGTGCTCCTCATCATAGTCTGGACATTTTTCACCTTAACATTAATGGCCTGCGTGCCAAACTTGTTGAACTGACATTGTACATTGAACGCTATCATCCTGATGTCATCCTCTTGCAGGAGACAAAACTTAGCGCTTCCTCTTCCCTTCCCGCCTCCCCGGTTACACGTCTTACCACCTCCCCGTACTTCCCATGGTGGTGGCGTCTCTACTTTGTAAAATCTTCAATTCCCTCACACCTCATTGCGCTCCCCGCTGATAATGTTGTTGAGTGTATCGGTGTCCGTATTGTATTGCAAAGTTGCCCATTAGATGTTGTTAATGTTTATATTCCCCCAACCACCTCTTGTCCCAATTCTTTTGATCCTACACCATTTTTGCTTACTGTACACTCTTCCCTCCCATCGTCCTCAGTTATTATGGCTGGTGATTATAATGCACACTCATCGTCCTGGTTCTCCTCTCTAGGTCTCGATGATAGAGGCGAACTACTTGAGCAGTTTGCGGATGATTGTGATCTTGTTGCTATCAATGAGGATGCCCCTACTCGTCTCCCCAACACGGGCAGGCCCTCTTCGCCAGATGTTACTTTCGTCTCCTCCTCTCTGGCTGTTTGTTGTAACTGGTCCACTGCTGTTGTCATGGCCAGCGATCATGTACCAATATGTGCTTCACTGGATTTATCTCTTAATAGTCATCTTGCACCCTTCTCAGGCTCACGTAGCAAATTGTATACTAATTATCGTAAGGCTAATTGGGTCCTGTTTAAGGAGGTGTTACTCGGTCGGGTAGCCAACTATCCGCTCACCGGCTTTGTACACGAGAAAGAGAAGTTCGTCGTTGATGCCATATGCAATGCCTCTAGAACAGCCATTCCTACAGGACGGGTGAGAACGTTTCACCCTAACGTTCCGAAGGAAGTTCTGGAGCTGATCGAACTTCTTCTTCTTTGCAGCCACTGAGAGGGGTTTCGTCACAAGTTGAGAAACTGGGCGACCAGCACTGGATTCGACCACAAGTCTATTGTAGTGAGCGTTGTTGGCTTCTTCGGACAGTCAAATAGGTGTTTAGTGTCGTGGCCTTGGTTTCCACAGTCCGGGCACACGTCAGGCTGACTATTGTCGATCCTGTGCAGGTAAGACATAAGCAATGGAGAATGTCCGCAGCGCAACGAAGCGAGGATACACCTGGCGCGCCTACCGAGCTCGGACTCGGTATCACATACCCTGGGCGGCACTGATCGAACTACGAGATGAGAAGCGTCGAGCCAACCCCGCTGACTCGTGCATTCAGCAACTGTCTGACGAGATCACCAACTTGCTCAACAATCACAAGCAAAAGCGATGGCAGGAGTTTACTGAATCCATTAACTTCAAGACTGACGCCAAGAAAACATGGAGCGTTCTCAAGAAGCTTTCAGGAAAGAGAATGTCAACGGAGCGAAACATGCTGGAGTTCCCTTCTGGTAGATTCGAGTCTGGATATGGTGCTGCCTGTCGGCTTGGGAAACTCTTTGCCTCGGCGACGTCGCGCCGTGATCGTTCTCATAGAAGAACTCTCCGGTCCATAAGGAAACTCAGTCGTCACGATACACCTGCAATAACTCCCTCTACGATGTCAGCCCTCATCAATTCCTTGAAGAACTCCAGGGCTGAGGGACCCGACGGCATCTCAGCTATCCATCTGAAGCATCTGCCCAACCAATTCCACGAGTTACTAAGCGATCTTATCTACTCTTCGTTCAGTACTGGTGTGATTCCCGCAAGGTGGAAGCAAGCCATCGTCCTACCGATCCCGAAGCCAGGAAAGCCTGAGGACAAGGCAACCTCACATCGACCTATTTCCCTACTGTCCCCCATTGCTAAGTTAGCGGAGAAGATCATCTGTCCGCATCTCCAAACTGCACTACTACATAATGTGCATCAACATGGCTTCAAGAAGGCTCACTCCACTATTACCGCACTCACATCGATTACGGAACACATAATTGCCGGTTTCAATAGCAAAGCTCCTGCTGGTAGAAGCCTGGTCGTCGCAGTTGATCTGACATCCGCTTTTGACAACGTCAGCACTTCCTTGCTGTCGAAGTCGATTCTGGACTGTGATATGCCCGACTGGTGTAAACGATGGACCGACAACTTTGTCAAAAACCGCTCTATACGTGTGAAGTTCGACGGACACTTGTCGAAGTCTGTTCCCTTGAAGGCAGGCGTTTCCCGAGGTGGAGTATTGTCACCAAGCCTATTCTCTCTGTATCTGTCCGATATTCCGAAGCCATCGCCTAACATCCACTTATGTCTGTATGCGGATGACATCACTATTGTGTGCACTGACTGACCCTGTTATTGACCGCGCCTCTGCGGAGATGAACAAATACCTCAGCAGTCTGGCCGTATTCTTGGAATCAAAACAGTTAAAGGTCTCGCCTACGAAGTCCAGCATTACTCTGTGCACTACTGCCACGGCTGAACACAAACTGCATCCCCAGGTTTTCTGGGAAGGAAATCTGCTGCCCCTATCCAAACACCCTCGTCTACTCGGTGTATTCCTGGACCCTTCATTGCGATTCCATGAAAACTCACGTATTCGAGCTGCTGCGGCCAATGCGCGTAACAACATACTCCGCGCTCTAGCTGGCACTACATGGGGTAGCTCAAAGGAAGTCTTGCGCGTTACGTACAAGGCGATGATACAGCCCGTACTGGAATATGGAGCCCCGGTCTGGTCAAGGCACTTGACGGAAACGTCCTGGAACAAACTTCAGCGAACACAAAACGCTGCTCTACGATTCATCACTGGATGCCCCAAGTCCACTCCTATATCCCACCTACATCAAGAATGTGCACTACTTCCTGTAAAGCAGCATTGCCAACTGCAGACCCAACAGTTCCATATTGGCATAGTCAGGAATGTCGCTCACCCCAACTATCACTTGCTATCATCCAACCCCCCTCATTCCCGCAACATCCGTGCACCGTTGTATGCTGCTGTCTCTGTAAATGACCGTCAACGTTGGGCGACCTCAGAGCTCAACCGGGAGAGGCTCCTGCAGATGGAGCACACCAGATTCGTCAATGAATACCTCTCCTGTGCCCCTCCCAATTCTATACTCGATGGTGTACCGCCCAAGGTCGATGATAGTGAGATGGATCTACCAAGACGCTCCCGAGTAATTTTGGCAGGTCTTCGCTGTGGACATTCCTCATTCCTGAAGGCCTATGTCCATAGGATCGATCCATCGGTCCCCGACGTATGTCCTGACTGCCATGGCACAGGGCATGATTCATTACATTTATTTTCATGCCCAGCTCGACCAACTTCACTGACAGCTCTGGATATGTGGAAGAAACCGTGCGATGTGGCCGCCTTCCTGAGAAGATGCTCGTTGTGGCCCATAAGAAGAAGAAGGATGGCGGCGGCTAGTTTCTCGAGCTGATCGGTGTAGATGGAGGCGGTGACCGTCCTGCCCTGCGGGAGCAGCTCGAAGTACAGCATGCCCTTGGTGTCCCACCAGCAGCATGATCTTCAGCGGGTGCAGGTCGGCTTTCGGCGTCGTCGGCGGCTCTTCTCCGCGCGTGATCCAGACGGCACGGCGGGCGACGTTGTCGTTGAGGACCCAGCTCTCATCCCCAGTGACCAGGTCCTCGAGAAACTCCTTGCGATGCGGACGAAGGAAGAAGGACTGGCAGACGGCCACGCGGCTCTGCTTGTTGGCGTCCGTCAGACGGTGGGGGATCCAACGGCCAGAACTTTGTGGTAGCCGAGTAAGTTGAGTCGATTCTGGATGGTGGACTTGCTGCAGCCGAGCGTCATCGCCAGTTCACGGGTGGTGGCTTCCGGCTTCTCCTTGATACAGCGACGGACTTCGTCATCATCCACCGTAGAAGGCCTCCCGCTGTGCTCCCTGTCCTCGAGGCACGTGTCGCCGCTCTCGAAACGATTGAACCAGCGGCTGACTGTGCGTTGGGACTCTGCATCCTCCTTGTACGCTCTGCAGATGTTGGCGACAGCGGTGCCCGTGTCGTTGCCCAGCGGCCACTCGTAGTACACGAACGTACGAAATCGACCTTGGTTCATTTTAGCTTGTACCGGTAGCTAGACGCGGCGACTGCGCCTTATATACCCCTAGCGTAGAACTTTGGAGAACCTTCTAGAAGGTTCTCACACTTGCCTGATATTATAACACTTCTAAGAAAAATTATAGAATTTTGAAAATTTTCGGACAGGAATTATTGGACGGCCTGGTAGTTAGTTGTTGATGATGAGGCTCCTTAACGATAGACTGCTCCGCTTTTCACAACGTCCGCCTCTAATTTATTATTGGGTTCCAACTTTTCTTTGTTCCATAAATGGGCCAAGTCGGTGGAGCCGAGCTCCACAGTCATTCATCTCCATGGATTGCTTTTGACTCTATGATGAAAACGAGAGGCGCAGACATTTGATGGATCTACTATCTACATCGTAGCGAAATTAAGGTTCACAGTTGCAGACAACCGGTGTTGCAACACGTAGTACAAACAGAATCATGCTTTACCCCGTGACCTGACACGATTATTCTTCATCCCACCACCATTATCTTAAAGCTGCGGGATGCGAAGCGGTTTTCTGCCACTGCGCACAGGAATCCCCATGCATTGAATACAGGGCTGGGCTCTAAAGATCTGGCTGTCTTATGGAACCGAAAAGGTTGGAGCCCAATATACACTTCGCTGCAGATTTTTAAGGTAAGTTCGAAAACAAGCCTCACCAAGCTTTAATCTTGGGTGGTTCAAAAGTTATCAGAAAAAAAACTGGTATCCCGTGAACTTAAAACTGCTGAGGAATCGGTAAACTATTTTATTAACCTGGAACGTCTATTAAACGGAGAGTTTTACGGGTTTCCGGAGTAACCTTTGATAGATCTCTATCTCTAAAAGCAATTAAGCTTTGGGAGGGAAAGTGGTAGTTTCAAAAGTCGTTTCGGACCATTTCAGCAAAATTATGGCGGCAATGTCACCCACCTTTCCCGGAAGGTTCCTAGAAGTTTTTAAATTGAAAACTCAAGCAAATTCTGAACGCAAAAGAAAATAAGGTAAGGAAAGTTTGTATAGCGGGTCAGACAGCTGGTATGCCAAGGTGCGAAATAGTGCTTGTCTTTTATTTTCTAGATTATGTAAAGTCTGTCCGACTGAGACGGTCCACTTGGGCAATCGGCGTGCGTGTTGAGCGGTCCTCGCGACGGCATTTATTCGGACGAGCCTTTCCACGCCTGCAAACGGGTATCTGGGCTACTATTCATTGTTCGCCTAATGCTCCTTCTAATCGACTTACAAATTCAAAAAATGCCTTTCCGACAGATGCTCGACACACACGCCGACCGCGTGGGCGGACACCCTCACTCGGCTGGCCTTTCTGTACATTAGGGGGATAAATAGTGATTTTTTTTCGTTGTTTCTTACTCGTATGTGTCCTTCTCTAGACAGATATGGCGATTATCTTCGAAATTCTAGACTTGAGAGGAACCCTTACCTTTTTTTTGCATTTCAGAATCCTAAACCACCTTCACCTCTCAGACCGCTGTCTCCACACCACCAGCCTTATGTTTATCAGGAAAAAAGTCGTTAAGAGTGACGCTTCACAAATGTAGAGGACAGACTCAATTTCTGCATCAAAAGTGTTTTGTCAAATCTTTCTTTCATCTGAAAGGGCCACCTTAAACAAGTCTGTATCCTTCCCGAGACAGATATGGCCTAAAACTCTCAAACACCTATTTTTTTACAAGTGTTACCCTCCTTGGCTTTCACTGACATGTGTTTGATATAGCGATGATTCTTTATATTTTCATATTCAAGAGTAGGACAAAATGTGGCACAGGTTCTGTATTTGGTCAAGCTTAAAATTTTACTGTTCTGTAAAGTTGTTTCTATCCCACATATGTACGTTCACTGAAATTTTTTTCAAGTACTGCTCAGAACCGTTTTATTTTCAAACCAAACCTCAAGCCCTACTTTTGATGTGAGAACACCTCATCACTAAAGTGCTGAGGTGTTTCCACATCAAAGGTAAAACTTGAGGTTTGGTTTAAAAATAACACGGCACTTTAGTGATGAGGTGTTTCCATATTGAATGAGATTTAGGCCATGTATGTGATTATTGATTATCAGTTACGAATTACGATTTACGAATTACGAGGAATTTGAAAAATTACGATTTACGATTTACGAAATCACAAAATTCAGTTACGCACAGCCTTGATACAGATGAATTTGACGCAGAAATCTTCAGCATGTTGCGGTCGAAGAAGCTTTTCAGTGTGGTCAAGTACCTGTTAATCTTAGCGGCGGCCCTATTTATGTCCCGATCACGACACAAGACAGTCATATCATCAGCGTAAGCGACCACCTTGATATCTTGGGGAGGGGCGGGCATATCTTTGAGGTACAGACTGAAGAGAGCAGGCGACAATACGCCGCCCTGTGGGACTCCAGCTGCGATCGGAATGCTGTTTGAGACATGATTCTGGAACATCACTCTAGCCCGTCTTCCCTTAATGAATGCAGCTTTCCAGCGCTTTTGCCATGACGGGATTGATGACTCCAGTAAGTTGTTTGATAAGATGCCAAGATTCACTGTGTCGAAGGCCTTGGTGAGATCCAAGGCAACTGCTACAGTTCTCTGCGGCTTATAGGCGTTGAAACCATCAATTGCATAGCTAGTGATTTCGAACAAAGCTTTCGTGGTGGAATGCAGTCTTCTGAATCCATGCTGAAACACCTGTCTCTCGTTGTGTTCGGCCGGGTCTTTGACGATCAGCTTTTCAACTATTTTAGCAAAAGAAGACAACAAGCTAATGTGCCGATATCCCTTGACTGAAGCTTGGGGCTTGCCAGGCTTGGGCAGCGGAATGACGTTTGCCGTCTTCCAATTCTGCGGGATAGTACACGACCTGAACGAGGTTTTTATCACATCAGTGAGAAGCGGTAGAAGGTCAGTGGGTATCTTCTTCAAAACAGCAGGACATATTCCATAAGGACAGATAGCTCTAGAGTTCCGCATTTCCTTTACAATCTTCTCAACTTGCGTCGTAGTAAACGCTTCGGCCGTACTCATAAGCGGGAGGCGGCACAGCTCTCTTACAGTCACTCTATACTGCGGACCTCTTTTAGCACTGGTGATGAAAAAACTTTTCCCGAGCGCATAAGCGGCTTCCTTTCCTGATTTGAATACGCCGTTGTTGAATTCGATTGTGGAGACGGTGGCGGGTGAGCTTTTACCCGAAAGCTTCCGTAGAACCTTCCAAGTAGCTGCACTGTCCGTCTTAAAGTCCATCTGTCCGGTGAATTTCTCCCACTCTTCTTCTTCTTCTTCTTCTTATCAGCCACATCGGAGTTTCTTCTCATAGGCGTAGAAAGGTGGCCACATCACACGGCTTGTTCCACATATCACGAGCAGACAGAGAAGTAGGTCTGGCAGAGCATGAAAATAAATGTAGTGAATCATGACCAGCAATATGACAGTCAGGACATTGATCAGGGACCGACTCGTCGATCCTATGTGCGTAGGCTTTGAGGTACGAAGAGTGACCGCAGCGTAGACCCGCTAGAGTGACGCGGGAGCGTCTGGGCAGAGTCTTCTCGCTGTCATCGACCGTAGGAGGCACAGTACCAAGGATGGGATTGGGAAGGGCACAGGACAGGTATTCAGACACGAATCTGGTGTGTTCAGTTTGCTGCAGCCTCTTCCTTGTGAGCTCAGAGGTAGCCCATCTTTGACGATCCAATGTAGAAATAGCAGTATGGAGCGGTGTGCGAATATTACGGGGATGAGGATCAGATGACAGGAGTGGGTAGTTGGGATGTGCGGCATTCTTGACTATGCCAATGTGAAACTGTTGTGACTGCAGTTGGCAGTGCTGTTTGACAGGAAGTACGGCACATTCTTGATGAAGATGGGGCATAGGTGTAGACTTTGGGCAGCCAGTGATGACACGTAGAGCAGTATTTTGTACGCGTTGAAGCTTGCTCCAAGAGGCATCCGACAGGTGTCTAGTCCATATCGGAGCTCCATACTCCAGAGTAGGCTGTATCATGGCCTTATACGTTGTGCATAGAACTTCCTTTGTGCTACCCCAAGTGGTGCCCGCCAAAGCACGGAGGATGTTATTTCGCGTGTTAGCAGTTGCGGCTCGGATGCGCGTGTTCTCGTGAAAGCGCAGTGAGGGGTCTAGGAAGACTCCAAGTAGCCGAGGGTGCTTAGACAGGGGCAGCCGATTGCCTTCCCAGAAAACCCCGGGATGCAGTTGATGCTCAGCCGTTGCAGTAGTGCACAGAGTAACGCTAGACTTTGAAGGAGAGACTTTCAGCTGCTTCGATTCGAGGAATTTGGCCAGGCTGCAGAGGTATTTGTTCATCTCCGCAGTGGCACGGTCGATAACAGGGTCTGTACATAAAATTGTGATGTCATCAGCATACAGACATAGATGGATGTTGGGTGGCGGCTTCGGAATATCGGATAGATACAGAGAGAATAGGCTTGGTGACAATACTCCACCTTGAGGAACGCCTGCCTTCAGGGGGACCGACTTCGACAAGTGTCCGTCGAACTTCACACGTATGGAGCGGTTCTTGACGAAGTTGTCAGTCCATCGTTTTTACCAGTCGGGCATATTACAGTCCAGAATCGATTTTGACAACAATGAAGTGCTGACATTGTCGAAAGCGGAAGTCAGATCGACTGCTACGACCAGACTTCTGCCGGCGGGAGCTATCCTATTGAAACCGGCGATGATGTGTTCAGTAATTGACGTTAGTGCGGTGATGGTGGAGTGCGCCTTTTTGAAGCCATGCTGATGGACGTTCTGCTGTAGTGCGCCTTGGAGATGCGGATTTATAATTTTTTCCGCCAGCTTAGCGATAGGGGATAATAGGGATATGGGACGATGTGACGTGGCTTTATCCTCTGGTTTGCCAGGCTTGGGGATGGGGAGAACAAGAGCTTGTTTCCAACGAGCAGGTATAATACCACTACTAAACGACGAATAGATAAGATCACTGAGTAACTCGGCATATTGTTCCGGCAAATGCTTCAAGTGAACGGCTGAGATGCCGTCAGGTCCCTCTGCCTTTGAGTTCTTCATTGATTTGATAATGGCAGTGACAGTAGAAGCAGTTATAGCAGGTACGTCCTGGCGACAGAGTTTCCTGATCGCACGTAAGGTACATCTGTGTTGCTTATCACGTCGTGAAGAGGCAGAAGCATAGAGTTTTCCAAGCTGGCAGGCAGCCTTATATCCGAATTCAAATCTGCCCGAGGGGAATTCAAGCATGTTGCGCGCAGGTGCAATCTTCTTTCCAGATAGTCGTTTGAGGATGCTCCACGCCTGTTTGCTATCAGTTGCAAAGTTGATGGCTTCGGTGTAGTCTCTCCAGCGTTTCTGCTTGTGGTCATTCAGCACTTTGGAGATCTCCTCGGATAATTGAGAAATGCACGGATCAGAGGGGTCACTTCTGCGTTGAGTGATAAGCTCCAGGGCTTCCTTTGGTACGTTAGGGTGGAACGTTCTAACGCGACCGGTCGGGATGGCTGTTCTGGAGGCATCGCATATGGTGTCGACGACGAATTTCTCCCTGTCTTGTACCGAGCCAGCTAGCGGATAGTTGGCTACCCGGCTGAGTAGCACCTCTTTAAACAGGAACCAGTTAGCCTTACGATAATTAGTGTAACATTTGCTACGGGAGCCAGAAAAAGGTGCAAGCTGATTATTGAGAGAAAGATCCAATGATGTGCAAATAGGTACATGATCACTGCCCATTGCCACAGATGTGGACCAGCTGCAAGACATGACAAGAGAAGAGGAAACAAACGTGACATCCGGTGAGGAGGGTCTGTCCGTCGACGGGAGACGAGTAGGAGAGTCCTCGTTTATAGGTATCAGGTCACAATCATCCGCAAAAAGCTCAAGTAGTTCTCCTCTGTCATCGGGATCAAGGGAGGAGAACCAGGAGGAGGAATGAGCATTGAAGTCACCAGCCACGACAACAGATGAAGATGAGAGGATTGCATATACATCATATAGATATGGAGTGGGGTCAAATGAATTGGGACAAGAAGTGGATGGGGGAATGTAAACATTGATAATGTCTAGGGGACAACTTTGTAGTACAACATGAACTCCTATACATTCAACAACATTATCATTAGGGAGTGCAATAAGATGAGAGGGAATAGATGATTTTACAATAGTCGAGACGCCACCGCCATGTGATGTACGGGGAATATGGTATGATGTATAGCCGGGGAGGCGGGGCTGAGAAGGGGAGGACACGCTAAGTTTGGTCTCCTGTAGGAGGATGACATCAGGTTGTGAGCGTTCAATGTACAATGCAAGTTCCATAAGTTTGGCACGCAAGCCATTAATATTGAGTTGAAAAATGTTGAGACTATGAAGAGGAACCGTAGAAGGTAAATTAATACAAGACATACAACAATAGGCATCAGTGTAATCATTATATCTAGTTAACCCCGAACACTTGATGTGTACCCAGCCAAGGCAACCACCGCACTGGATGCTCGCATGTTGTGCCGACAATCCACAATGTCGGCATGGATATCGCGGAGTCTTGTTTCGTGGTCCAGGATTCTTCTCAATGCCAGCTCGTAACAGTAGAATAAGAAGGAGTGTAGCAGCCAGCCATTTACACTCCCACACAGAAAAAAACTCGTGGAGTTGTTGACGCTCGTTTGATGAGTCTTCTTGATCTTGGTAGTCGACTCCACAGATCCACCACGCCTAGGTTGAGCATCTCGGATCCTCCCACTCTTCTTTCTTGTGTCTGTCCAAATCCTTTTTGATCTCACTGTCAAGTTCAGCAGCCACGGGGTCCAGATGATTAACCGCTCTCCTCGCATCTCTCGTTCTAATTTTGTCGAGGATGTCTCTGTTGACATTTGGATAGAACGTTTTGACGCGACCGATAGGAATAGCCGCATTTATGGCCTTGCGGATTGCGTCAGATAGATGCCACTCTTTCTGGTGCACGTCGCCATTCCACGGGTAATCTGCCGATAGGCAACTTCACTGAACAGGCGCCAGTCTGCTCGGCCTAAATTAAGATAAGAACGTTGGCGAACACCAGAAAAGGGAGCGAGAGAATTGGATAGATCGATGTGGACAAAGACAGGAACGTGGTCACTTGGCAGAGTAGTGGAGGTAGACCATGAGCAGCAGCTAGAAAGGTTGGACGAGACAAGAGATATGTCTGGGCTGGAAGATCGGCCGTTGGCAGGGAGACGAGTGGGCTGATCATCGTTTTAAATGACCAGGTCGCACTCATCTGCCCATTCTTCGACGCCATTTCCTCTAACATCAGGACTGATAGACGAGCAAAAGGTGTGAGCGTTGAAATCACCCGCGAAAACGACCGAGGATGAGAGGGAGCAGTCGTAAAGCTGTCTAGGGAGTGGTATAGGATCATAGGATGGGGTGGGCATGAGGTGGTAGGGGTAATATAGATGTTCAAAAGAGAAAGGGGAGTTTTAAGGGAGAGATGGACCGGGAGGTACTCGAGAGTACCGTCCGTGGGAGTGTTAGGTATGAGGTGTGAGGGAAGAGTAGATAATACGCAAGTGGAAACTCCTCCGCCGAGATTTGACCTTGGAGCATGGTAAGAAGTATAGCCTGGGATATTGGGATGAGGATAGGTAGGGGATGGAGAGAGCTTGGTTTCTTGAACCATAATCACGTCTGGATTGTAAGTACGTGCAAAGAGAGAAAGCTCAGAGAGCTTGGCACGAAGGCCGTTGAGATTTATATGTACAATGGAAAGGGGGCGATTGGAGTTTGAGGAATCAGAGGTGGTAGGTGAGGAGCACAAAACACATCGAAAAGAAGAGTTATGATGCCTCACAGAGCTGAGACCCGAACAGGAGAGATGCACCCACCTTTGGCATCCGAAGCACTGGACGCTGGTATGTCTCCAGTTAACATCCTCTCCGCACGTGGCGCATAGGTACTTCTGAGCGGGTCCAGGATTCCTCTACACGCCGGCCCTTTGCAGGAGAATCCGAAGGAGAGCTGCGGCCGGCCAGCTCCTCTCCCATGACAAAAACCCTCTTTGTGGAGGGGATGACGTCGGTTTGCACGGAGGCGATCTTCTTTCCTCCACAATGCCACGGCACGAACGTACGACATCTCGGCAGCATGACAGCGTTAAAGAGTACCATACACCTTAAACATGGTTAGCTGTCAAATACTGAACGCAACCTAATATGTACTTAGTGCGTGAAATAGTAAACAGTACGTAGTTTCTCTTGTTTCACCACATTAATCATATTTTTAGTGGGTATTGTTATTGATTGCTGTTTACGATTTATGACTTACGGTTTACGAATTACGGTAGTTTTATCGTAATTACGTTTCACGATTTACGAAATTTGAAATTTCATTTATGCACACCCCTGATTCGGGGACACGTCATGACCACGCCCATACATGACCACGCCCATATTCTGTGGTCTGGTGAGCGACGTGACGAATTTCGCATCGACGCGACGTCACTATGAAGGATCCTTAGGGCATCGACCCGCTTGAGCCCTCTAACGAAGTCCAACTGCATCAGTTTGCTTACAGGCCATTCCTCTCTACACAGCCGTATTGGGTCGGTTAGCAAGTGATCAACGGCGTGGCTATACGAACGTATTCTCATCTCACTTTGCTGACCCCGTTGTCATACATCAGCCGTATTCGCAGACCAAAAATAAGGTGATTTCCTCTGATATTTCTGTTTTGTTTTGGATAAGGACTCGAAGATCTTGTTTTAGACTGAGCCTTGGGGTCGATACATCCAAGGTGTACTCGCGGTAACCGAATGTGAAATGTGTTTCGATCTAGTGATCCATTCATCGATACCAATGGGAAGTGGGCTGAGTAGTTCTGCTGCGTTGGAGCTTGCCACATACCATTTCGCCTCGCAGTTTTTATCAAGTATCGCCTGCTTTTCAGTGACACTTTTATAAATCAAGTAGATAAATTCACTTAAGGTCCACTGCCGGATGGGGTGAAAAGCGCGGAGTTGTGTCGTCTGGTGGAGCACGACTATGCCGGCATGCCCTGTGGAATCATGGATCAGTTCGTGATTGCCCTGGCTGAGCACGGACACGCCCTGCGGATAGACTGCGGGTGAGAATGAATTCTGGAGTGATACGAATTTCAAAAAATTATGAAGTAATTGTCACGGGGGTGGGCGAACATTGCTCATTTTTGCGTCCTGCGTCGTGGTCGGTGAGCATCGCGCGAGACGAGATGCGCGGCGACATGATCTCTCCGCTTTTAGGTTAAATCAAATCAATTGACATGTCCTTTGGCATAATTTACATTCCTGTGTTCATTTCTTGTCACAAACGAAAGTCATTCATCGTTTTTCGTGTAGAGCGCTGAAGACTTTTCTAAACGGGGCGGGTTTAGTATTCGCCGCGCCCACGACACTCACCGGACAGGGACGCTTGCGCTTTTGGGCGAGCTATCCTCTGTTTCCGAGTTTGATTTATTTCCGTTTGACGCGTGCGTCTGTGTGCATACGTTGCGTCTCTTTCTCCCCACGATTTCTCGCTGTCTCTACCCTCGCTCCGCACAAGCGCGCGAGGGAACAGAGTAAATCATGCTCGGAACTAGACGATATGCCATAAAGCTCTTGTCATCAGTCAATTTTTTTTCGCAGATGCGTCAGACAATCGACGCTATTATAAAACCATGGAGACTTTTGAATATGTGCAAAAACGACTTGTATTGCTAGTATCTCTTGAGCCTCCATAGTAAATCTGCGTACTATCCGGTCTTGAGTTGTTGGTTCCAAGAAGCAACAGGACGGTGACCGTTTTCACGGTACCCATTTTACCTCGAGAAAAGCGTCACGTTTGCCGGAAAGATGAAATGTGTTCTCGTAATCGTGTTCGGCGCCTGAAATAACCCTCTATATAAAATTTGAGTGAAAGCCCATTTTTCGAACTCTGTTCAGAGTTTCAGAGGAACTTTGTTTAGGTGTTTTCCCTTGTAACCATTGCATTGTTAGTTGAGCGTTCACCTGTGTCAAGTAAAGGACTGAAAGTGTAAAAAAATTTCCAGGTTTACCTTAAAGGCAGTATTCACGATGATTTTCGTTCCCGAGTTTTTCACTCAAAACAATGCTACCAAGTGTTACCAAAATTGCGAAGAAACGGCGGGAAACGCACTTAATCGTTCTATTTCAAAGATATTATTCTCTGGCCTGGACTAGTTGTCCGGTTGGATGAACATGTTCACGTTGGTTGTCACCGGTAAAAAAATGGATCTAATCGAAAATGGGAGAATATTTAAATGAAAACAGTATTAGTTAGGGCCCAAAGGAATGAACGAAGCAACACCATATGAAGAATTGCAAAAGACGGATCCACGAACGATTTCATTGTCTCGACAAACAGTTCACTGAGAGTAAATTCGCGAGGTGAGAGTAAAGGATTTCGTGCCATTCTGGTGCGTTTTCTCCGTTTCTTCGTCATTGCAGTTCTACTCGGGGGGCAAAACAATCGATTTAGCTATTAATCTCAAAATCGAAGATTATCGTGAAGATTACCCGTTGTTGGTTGGCCCTGTACGGGGATCGATCTTGCAGAAGTGTGTGGCGACAGCAACGCTTTGGCACTGCTCCACACGCGCGCTCATGAATTACCTCAAGATCCTCTGCACTCTGAAGGATTCATGTAAAAACGAGAAGATTAGGAGAATCTCACACTCTAATCACTTTTTGGAATTCCGCTGATGCTCATTGCTACATCATCTTGTGATGAAAGAGGACGAACGAATGGCCTCATTTGCTCTGTTTATTATGCAATTTATCGCTATTGCATCGAGGATTGTCGGCTTCTTTGCTGTCAGCTGCTAAATATAGTATAGACTGTAAAAACACGAAATTCTTATGGTTCCTACGCGTGCTGCTGCGGAGCGGAGGTTGGAGACATCGAGAGAGCGAAGGGCAGGCGGAGGCTACAGGATTACGCGCGCCGCACGCGCCATGCATGATGAGAATTTAGATTAATTACAGAGGACACACGATCACGCTAATTGTGCTAAGAGATGCAGGAAGTATGAACGCAGAACTTCCCCAGGAGCGTAATTTGGTCAACATTTTAGCAGCTTTCTCAGGCCCCCCAGGAGCGTGACTTGGTCCGTTTTTTTTGTTGTTGTAAAATCTCAAGAAGTGGAACAATCTATGTATACTGGAAGTTATAATAGAGTAATTTTTTAAAAAACTTTCAACCAGTACATTTAACCATTCGGAATGGTCCACTTCGTCTCGCGACGGAACTCACCCCCTCCCGCGGCTAAGGCCCCCCTGTTAGCTTCATGCCCGCGCTCAACTCTACGTACCCTTGGCTAAATCTAACTATGATGGAGTGCAATCTATCCTTCTTGTCGACTCCTTCCCATAACAAAAAGTGCTTGTCGATTGTTCACTAGGGGCTTCGACTTTCCTTCCATTCAACCGTATCGAAGTTCTAAGCGCAGTGCTTATGTAAACATATACTACATGGGACGTGTGTTTTTTCAGTTTCCTCACGTACCAGTTGATACCGATGAGCATATCACATGATGCCTTATTCCTCATAGTGAATAGTGGAGTACACCATACACATGCTGGTGGAGAATATGCAAAACGAAAACGAGCGGTGGATGAAGCCTTAAAAGTGTGAGTCCTTGGTTATTTAATTTTCTTACTCTTGTCTTGGAAAAAAAATCGCGTAAATTTTGAGAATCACGGAGGAGTGTTTTTCCCTCATCTTATCTCACTAGGGGGCCTCGTATGGTGTTTTCCCGGATCAGAAAGCTGATGAATATTTTCTGGTCAATTCTGGCACGCTCTCATCGAATCTGAACTCGGATTTTGCTGCGGACACCTCTGAACAAAGTTTTAAGCGTTTGAAGCTTTGTGAAAAGGGAAGGGCCAATTTTACCCATCAGACTTTTTTCCAAACTTTGCACAGACTGGTAGCGTTTTGGACTTGCACGGATTTTCGGTGGGCGTTTATTCATACCAATTAGAGGGCTCTAGAAGCGTTTGAAAAAACATTCTAGATTTGACTGAAACTTCTCTAAGGGAGGTTATTTGGGACGCTGATCCTGAATCTGGGGTTTATCTGGCGATTTTCCGAAGTTTTCGACTTGATTTGTTCAAAACTTCCCGTAGGGAAAATTTGATGGCGATTCACGAATTTTGACGATTTCCGGAGTGCTACTATAGATATGGCTCAAATTGTTGCTCTGCGGGTTATTTGCAATGCTAAATACGAATCTGCAATACGTTTATCGAATTTTGATAGATTAAGATAGGTTACGGTGGGTATACGGTAGCTTGGCCGAAGTATCAGATTTCTCAGTGGGTGTTACTTGGAACGCCGAACACGAATTTGACGTCCATTTTCGATTTTGAAATATTAAGATAGGTAAAGCCGTTCAAAAGGCCGTATGCCTACCGTAACCTACAGTAACCATAAGTCTAGCGATAAACAGACCCCAGATTCGCGTTCAGCGCCCTGAATGACCTCCAGTTAAAAGTTTTGAGCCGAATCCGAATTTTTTCCAATTATCTCAAAAATTGGCTGATGGGGAAAATTGGTCCTTACCTTTCAACGAAGCCTCAAAAATGCTTAAAACTTTTTTCAGAGGTGTCCGTAGCAAAATCCGATTTCAGATTCGGAGACAGCGAGCCAGAGTTGACCAGAAAACGTGCATCAGCTCTGGAATGGTGGGGATGGCCCTGCGAGGTTCCCTAGTCAGTTGCCGACGGGGGGTATGTATGATAAAGTCCAACTGATGGCTCCTTGGTGACCGTTCGAAAGTGGTTAGATTGCAGTTCAATTGTTGTCTTACCTGAAAACCCCTCTATCGATCATCTGATCCCTACGACTGTCCGCCTGGAGCCAGGGTCCAGAAGGCCGTCGCGACGAATCTCAACGGAGCGACGACCTCCCCCCCATCTTCTGGCAAAAACTCCCTCTGAAAATTTTACGATTTACGTTAGGTGAAAAATTTCCAACAACTCTGAGACAGAAAAGGGTTAGAAAATCAGAACTTTTGCTACGCAAACACATTGTCTAAATCTTTCCAGATAAAAGTTGTTTACGATGGCAAACTGACATTAACCCCACCGTGACCTACCCTTTCATAACCAAAAACGGGTCATATCGAATAACCAACCCCCTAGCTAAATCATCAGCGAAATCCAAAATATCGTAATATTGCGGTAAAGGAACTATAAACTAACGTAATCTTTCTTGAAATTTAAAACGAAACTCATTCTTGCTAAGCGGATCCAACAACCTTCCGGAAAGAAGGAAGGTGACTTTTAAATAGCTTAATTTTTTCAAAACGAATGTAATTCAGGAAATCGTGAGGAATTCAAAGAGAAAAAGAGGTGCGGTGATAAAGTATAAACTCTCCAAGTTTAGGAACAAAAGGACCTAAAACCCAAAAAAGGACATTTTTATTGTTTTTTTTTCAAAGATTTTCATCTCCCTTGGAGAAAAAGTTCACATTGGCTGTACCACGGCTCTTGGCGGCGCGTATTAGTATGCGTTTCACTACTGCTCAACTAGCGATTTGTTCAAGGACCTGATTAAGGGGTAATCCACTTTCGCCATTGGGGTAGTGTGACTTCATTGTAGGGGACATCAATGTGATCAATAAGGACACTTTAAAGATTCATTAAAAGTTTAGTTCTAAAGAGAAGCTCCCGTTGCCTCGTTCCCCAGAGGTGCCGGATTCGACGGAATGCCTCAACGGGATATGGGTTTGTACGAATTTTGCTCGGCTGGCTCAAAGGGATTCCCAGACATTAAGGTATCTTTCATAGTTCTCATCGCCAGCGCGGAACGGGCAATGGACTATGAAACTTTTGACCGCGCGGGACGCGCGTGTCGTCCGTCCAGCACCGTCATAGGGGCGCCGTCCAAACCGCAATGGCGGTTTCATCATTTGAATCACTGCTCTCTTCTCAGTTCAAGTTCACTCTGACATAAATAGTTCTGGGATTATCCTACGCTACCATATTGAGAAATGCAAGCCAGGAATGGCTGTGCATTTAACTGTTGAGGCCAAAATTTAACCGTACCGTCATGGCGGTGCCGCCGGAGGTTTCGTAGTTGCTCCCCGCACGTGAAAAGTGTCATAGTCCAGCGCCCGTCCCGCGGGGTTCGCGCTCACGATGAAGACTATAAATGATGCCTAAGGCATAATTTTTTTAGGATTGAAGACGATTTCAGATGTTAATCTAGAAAATTTCAAATTTCGGGGTGGTCTGCCGTTGTGGCATTTCTCCACCTCCGAGAAAAGTGTGAGGTAGGGATCGAACTACCCATGTAACTCTGCCCAAAATTGATGTAGCGTTCTCAAATACGGAAAGTTCTTCAATATTGTATTCACACATCGGTGGATAACTAAAAAAAACCTCATTTAAAAAATAATGATCGTGAGCATTCTCCACATCCTGTCTGAGCAGATGCGACATACCAGGTTTTTCAATAAGTTTTGTCGTTCGATAAGAAAAACACAAGTTTATGGTTCAAAATACACTTCATTATTCAGTATAATCTCCCTGAACATGAATACACTTGCTCCAACGATCCTCCAATGTGTGGATCCCATCCCTGAAGTGAGAATTGGAAGGTCTGCGAAAGGCGCTTCAGCAGACGTATGACCTCTTCATTTGATGAAAAACGCTTGCCACATTTTTTAGTTCTGGAAACAAATGGAAGTCGTTGGAGGCCAAATCTGGTGAATACGGTGGATGCTCCAACAATTCGAAAAAAGAGCTTCAATTCATGGATATTAGCCATTGTCAAAATGTTCTTGTGACACGTTGCATTGTCGTGATGAAAAAGGAATTTTTCTTCTGCAAACCATGTCTTTTTTCACGAATTTTTTCTTCAACTGGTCCAAAAGGTGGCAATAACATTGAGAATCATTTTACCAGTTTGCAAGTAATGCACAATTAAAATTCCTTTCGCATCTCAAAAAACTGATGCCATAACCTTCTTGGCCGATTTCCGGACACGAACTCGTTTCGAAGCCGAACAACCAGTGTCGCGGACGGGGGGAGCCCGGTCTGTCTTAACGACCAGTTGGGGATTGCCGGGTCTCCTCGTCGCGGACTACATCGGTGGTGTTGTGTGTCTTCCGGCTAACAATTGCCCTCCGGTACAATCCCCTTTCGGGGAAGGTACCTTCTATGCGGGGATCACCTGACAGGCTGCCGTGTGAATACTGGGACAAACACCTGCCCGCGTATTAGCGCATTACGTAACACAGCACACGAATATAAATTATAACCCTTTTATCCTTATGACACTAAACCCTAAGGTATCCACTGGGTTCGCCTTTACAAACACTTGAGGTTCCCTTTGACTCATATCCACATGATCCTCCACAAACTGGGTGTGCTCCGCGCGTAAGAGACGAAGCCGTTCTTGATTCGAGTCGGTCCATCTCTGTACATTCACTTTGTTCGGAGCATCGGCAAACGGCACTCTGATCGATCTCTCTCTCACGGGATTTAATAGTCTTCTCGACGGATGATTAGGTTGCTTAAGGACATTAATAAACATCTGCTGAGCCTGGAGCTGACAATGCTCTTTCACTGGCAAGATACGGGCCTCGGCGTGAAGGTGCTCAATCGGTGAGCTTTTTGCACATCCAGTGGCTATTCGTAGTGCAGCATTCTGAATTCGCTGCATCTTAGTCCAGGAACTGTCCGACACGATGTGCTGCCAGACAGGTGCAGCATACTCCAATGCAGGCTGCAGAATAGCTCGATATGTCATCAAGATTGTCTCTCTGCTGCCACCCCAGGACGTTCCTCCTAGAGCTCTCAACACATTAAGCTTTGCCTTGATAATTGCCTGCTTCTGTTCAGCATTTTTGTGAAACTTCAGCGATGGGTCCAAAACGAGGCCCAGCAGTTTAGGAAATTGCGCTGTAGGCAAGAGGTCACCATCCCACCTGACAACAGATTGGGCGCTGTGTTCCTTTGGGTCAGATGTGAATACCGAAACAGAAGACTTCGCCGCGGAAACTGTGAGCACCATACTATCGAGAAAGTTTTTAAGCTCGACGATATAGTCGCTGATCTTGTTTGCGGCTACCTGTATGTCACGATTACGGCACATGATGGTGATATCGTCGGCATACGCAACAATTTTCATATCTACAGGAGGCTCAGGTAGGTCTCCAATATACAGGCTGAAGAGGGCAGGTGACAAAACTCCACCCTGCGACACACCGGCTGCTATAGGTATACTATCAGAGACGTGATTCTGGAATAGCACTTTGGCCCGACGACCTTTCGTAAACGCTGCTATCCAACGCTTCTGCCACGGTTGCAGCGAGGACTTAAATAGTTTCTCGGACAAAAGTCCTAGGTTAACAGAATCAAATGCTTTGGTTAGATCAAGGGCAACGGCCACTGTTCTAAGAGGCTTTCTGAAATTGAACCCATCGACCGCATAGCTGACAATCTCCAGAAGGGCAGTGGTGGTGGAGTGAAGCTTTCTAAACCCATGTTGATGTTGCTGTGCCTCATTTTGCTCTGCCAGGTCCCTTACGATTAGCTTTTCGGCTACTTTCACAATCGGTGATAACATGCTAATAGGGCGATAGCCCTTACGGCGTAATATATAAGCGGAGTACGTGGTAGCGTATTATCGCACC
The DNA here is from genome assembly GCA_029168955.1 of Aplectana chamaeleonis. NCBI lineage: Eukaryota > Metazoa > Nematoda > Chromadorea > Rhabditida > Cosmocercidae > Aplectana > Aplectana chamaeleonis. The sequence continues at coordinate 2,308,449 of JAPDOI010000004.1, read as the reverse complement.
TCTTCCACTAGTCAACCGCACATCCCTACCACACTAGAAGCCGATGTGGCTCCACCAACCTCCAGGCCGCTCGACCAAAGTCGAGCCGGCGCCCGAATGCCGGCTTCCTCAACAGCAAAGGCTGCTGGAGGACGGAGTCACTGGTTCTGGGGTCTCCCGGGAGGCCATCACTGCCGAAACAGCGCAGTACCAACGGGTACTGTAGGCCAACGCCATCCGTCGCCGGGCAGACCACTGAACCGAGGACAGCCGCCTTATATAGGCAGCGCGGAGAAAGGGGGCGGGGCGCCGCGGCTGGCGAGGGCATGCCCCGTCTCCCAGCGGATTGCGTAGTGGAAACAGCCCGGGGCCTCACGGTCCGCCCCCAGCCACCGTCGCATCCGCGACAACCAGGTTCACACCACTCTTTAGCCTCTTGTTTTGTTTATACAAGGTGCTGAGTTGATCGCAAAACGCTTGGCTCCGGGCTAGATTGAACCAGCATATTCCCTTTCCGGGGGAGCGCCTTATCGCACTGCACCACCGAAGCCCCAGCGCCGCTCTGACTCAACTGCTCGGTAAATGTCAATCACCGAAGTAATCCTTTCACCCGCACTGCGACGTTGAACTGCAGTTACGGCAAAAAAACATCCAAAAAATCGTGCAAGCCTCTTGTTTTGATTCAGGATCGTGGTTATAGACCAAAGTCTCATCCATAGTGATGAGTCGACGCACAAAACCTACTTTATCCTTTTTAAAACGCTCCAAGTGTTGTGAGAAAGTCGCATTCCAATGTGTTTTTGTTCCATTGTATTTTTGTATTTGTATTTGTTTATTACAGGTCACGCCTGCATAGTTAAGTTACATAGAAAAACAAGAGAAAACATTGAATATAAAAAGAAAGGAAACAGATATATTACCAATATGAATTGAAACAGGCTCAGTCATCCTCAGTCATCAAGTACTGATCCAATCTACGTTTGAAAGCGGGAAGAGTTGTAGGGAGGTTGCCCCTCTTGAGTAACTTTTCAAACTCACTTCCTGCTCTATTAACAAAGAAGTGGTGCCTCAAACTTTTCCTGGCTCTGTTGCGGACAAGTTTGAAGCTGCTGCCTCTTGTGGTAGACGCCCTGAGCTGGAGGAAACCGTTTGGCTTGAGTCCAACATGCCCACACAAGATCTTATAAACCATCAGAAGATCAAACTGTTGTTGTTTTTTTGATCAATCAAATTGTTAGCGAATGCGGTACCCATGTGCACACAGCTTTCTAAAACCCAAAATTTCACTCAAAGTATAGCTCAGATTGCCTAATGAGATGTGTAGAGCCTCTACTAAATCTCTCTCAGTCAATCGACGATCTTTCAAAACCATATCCTGTATTTTGGCTATGATTTCTGGTGTTGATGCGCTTTTTGGACGTCCTTCCCGTGAATCGTCTTCACGGCTTGTACGACCACCTTTAAATTCAGCAACCCATCTTTCTACTGTTCTAATTGTAATTGAACAATCATTATACTTTTTTAACATTCGTTCGTGAATTTCTTTTGGTGCTACACCTTTCAGAAATAAGAATTTTATCACTGCACGATATTCAATTTTTTCCATTGCTGTGACACGGCGACTTTAAATGGCTTGTAAACAAAGAATGAATTGACAGATTGAAATGAAACGTCACATATGGATGGCATGGATCCTGAAGAGACTTTGCGTTCCCCATTGGAGGTTGGCGCAAACTCGGTGCACCTACGTTATAGCATATGGCACCGAGTTTGCGCCAACCTTCGCCAGTGAACGCGAAGTCTCTTCCGCATACACGCCGACGTTACGTTTATATGAAGAGTGTACCAACAAAACAAAAAAATTTTGGGCTAGTAGCAATGCCCTCTCTTATCGAACGACAAAACTTATTGAACAACCTGGTAAATGTATAAAAGTTGGCTTTTGTTCGAAAGAAAAATGATTTCAAAAATTTTATTCCAGTTTTCAACTACCTCTGAAATTTTTGATCTTGGTCCAAATTTTTCACGACCTCCTACCTCCGTTGTGCCGAGACGCAGCCCGGCTTGACCTTTTTCCGGAGTACGTTCTGCTGGACACCTGGACTTCGCTATTTCAGGCGCGGCTTGCTGGTACAAGCCAGGTGAAAGCGTTAGATGCGAATAGGAAAGTTTGCCGGGTGGGAGATAATGATGTCTCTTTGTAGATATCCAGAAGGCCTCTTTCAGAGTTTAATCGCCTCGCGACGCGACGGGATGATAACCATGAGAATCGATTGAGATCGCGTCGCACGCCGATCTGTATCCAAAACGTGCCATCGCGGCGATTAGCAATGGAAATGTAAAATAGACCTGAGGGTTATAAGATGAAATCTTTGAGTCTTGCTGTCGACAATTCAAGACTGTCTAGCTATTCATTGTTGATTACTTTTATTTTAGACTTGAAGTCGCAACATGGCGCGATGTTACTCATGAGTTAATAAAGGAGAAGTTATCGCTTATGGACAGTGCTACAATCGACTGTGCTTGTCATGTGGTAAGTCTACGGTCTCGTATGAATCAGGAAAATCCGAACTTTAGTTGATTCCCAGTTTAGGTCGACGAAATAGAGCGAACTGTAAAGGCTAGTGAAGCGTTGCTAGACAACGACATCACCCATTTTGGGCGTTTTATGTGCGAGAGTCATCACTCACTTAGGTAAATGATTTTATGTTTACATTTTTCATCATCAAGCCTACCCACATTTAGAGATAAATATCGTGTGTCATGTCCAGAAATGGATGAATTAGTTGAAATGGCTCTGCGCTGCGAAGGAGTGTTTGGTTCGAGAATGACAGGTGGAGGATTTGGTGGCTGTACTGTAACGCTGGTTCGAAAGGATAATGTCGAAGACGTGAAGAATTTCATAAAGGTAACTTGTGAAGGATTTTTTGATCAAAATCAGCAAGTCGGTAAGAATATTGCGCCAGTATGTTTTAGTGTGATATTTTAATCACGCAGATTCGATCGCCACGAAAAGTGCGTGCTCCAGCGCAGAATTTGTTCGTCTCTAGAGGAGCTCCAGGATGAAATGTTCTAGAGAGTATCTGAAGAGTTAAGGGTCTTGACATCTCATGTGGGATGCTGATTCTTCTTCTTTCTTTGAAAAATTTCAAGAGCAGGAATGCTTTATTCAAAAAAAAAACAAGACATTACCAGGGAATTAGGTCACGGACGAGGGTTTTTTTGACGGGCTCCCCAAAAGTTCGAAGCAGTGTATACTCCCATTCAGAATGGGCCACTTTGTCTCTCAGCGGAGCTCAGACCGCCCTGTGGAGCTCTACACCCCGCGCCAAGCCCTAGTCTCTTATGACCGGACACTGTCAGCTGTACTGCGCCTCTGTCGAAGTTGGACGAAAACTGCCTGATCTTGCCGCCCCCAGAAAAAGAAATCCGTTTCCTCTTCTTATCGGCCACAGTAGAGCTTCTTCTCTTAGGCGTACGGCTACATCACACGGCTTGTTCCACATGTCCAGAGCTGTCAGAGAAGTTGGTCTTGCCGAAAAAGAAATGAATGAAGTGAATCATGTCCTGTGTTATGACAGTCAGGTCATTCGTCAGGGACCGACGGATCGATCTTATGGACAAAGGCCCTAAGGTACGAGGGATGACCACAACGAAGACCCGTTAGAATCACTCGGGAGCGTCTGGGCAGATCCATTTCGCTATCATCGACCGTGGGCGGCACACCACTGAGTATGGAGTTTGGAGGGGCACAGGAGAGGTATTCAGTGATGAATCTGGTGTGCTTCATTTGCATCAGCCTTTTCCGATTGAGCTCCGAAGTAGCCCATCTTTCTTCTTCTTCTTCTTCTTCTTCTTCTTCTTCTTCTTCTTCTTCTTCTTCTTCTTCTTCTTCTTCTTCTTCTTCTTCTTCTTCTTCTTCTTCTTCTTCTTCTTCATCTTCTTCTTCTTCTTCTTCTTCTTCTTCTTCTTCTTCTTCTTCTTCTTCTTCTTCTTCTTCTTCTTCTTCTTCTTCTTCTTCTTCTTCTTCTTCTTCTTCTTCTTCTTCTTCTTCTTCTTCTTCTTCTTCTTCTTCTTCTTCTTCTTCTTCTTCTTCTTCTTCTTCTTCTTCTTCTTCTTCTTCTTCTTCTTCTTCTTCTTCTTCTTCTTTGCAGCCACATTGAGGGTTTTGTCAGAGGTTGAGAAACTGGGCGACCAGTAAGGAATATGTCCATTACGGTCATCGTGGTGGAGTCTCGCCGGACATTTGAAAAGGTGTGCAGTATCATGGCCGAGGCAGCCGCAGTCCGGGTAAACATCAGAGTGGCTGCTGTCAATCTTGCTGACGTATGACATGAGCATTGTCGAGTGACCGCAGCGCAGCGATGCCAAGGTGCACCTGGCCCTTCTTCCGAATTGAGCCTCGGATGTGCAGACTTGGGGTGGCACTACCCCCAATATATATATATATATATATATATATATATATATATATATATATATATACATATATATATAATATTTATTTACATGAGCCTGTGGACCAGACCTATGTGCAACGAACAGCAAACGAAATCAGCAAAAAAGCATACATCAGGAACAAGGGAAAACTACCAGTTTTCGATCAGGAAGTGTAATGAATTCAAAGCAGATACACGTATATGTTGTAGAGACAAGGGAATCGCTCCGCGCAGGATTAACGCTCGCCACGCTCGTTCTCGAAGTGTTCAGTTAAAAGTTTTCTTAATGCCTTATTGCTCACAGGGATGGATTTTAGCCTCCGAAGCCTTTCGAATGCCGGGGTCGCCCTATTTATAAAGAAAAAGCGTCTGCAGTTTAGGTTTGAGTTTTTGCGCGACAATTTTCGAAGCTCCTCCCCTGGTACTTGATGTTCTCACCTCGACAATACACCCAGGCCGGAGACCAAAGTCCGGTTGATATAAGATTTTATGCAGCAGCAGTAAGTCGTTCAACTCTCCTTACGAGAAGAGATGGCAGTTTTATTTATTTATTTATTTATTTACATAAGCCTGTGTACCAGACCTATGTGCAACGAACAACATAAACGAAATCAGCAAAAAAGCATACATCAGGAACAAGGGAAAACTACCAGTTTTCGATCAGGTAGTGTAACGAGTTCAAAGCAGATGCACGTATAGCCCATAATGTTGTAGAGACAAGGAAATTGCTCCGCGAAGGATTAGCGCTCGCCACGCTCGTTCTCGAAGTGTTCAGTTACAAGTTTTCTAAATGCTTTATTGCTCACAGGGATGGATTTTAGCCTCCGAAGCCGTTCGAATGCCGGGGTCGCCCTATTTATAAAGAAAAAGCGTCTGCAGTTTAGGTTTGAATTTTTGCGCACAATTTTTGAAGCTCCCTGGTACTTGATGTTCTCACCTCGACAAAACACCCAGGCCGGAGACCAAAGTCCGGTTGATACAGGATTTTATGAAGCAGCAGTAAGTCGTTCAACTCTCTCCCTACCAGAAGAGATGGCAGTTTGAGCTCACTATTCCTGGTTTCTGCAGATGGCATTTGTTGATAATGACAAAAACCGAGCTTCCTGATCATTAACTTTCTTGTAAACCCGTTTTGCACCTTTTCAAGTTTGACTATGGTTTTCTTTTTGTGCGGACAATATACTGGTGTCCCATACTCAAGAATAGGTCTCACGTAGGTTTTAAAGGCTCTAAGTAGTACCGCGCTATTTCTTGTTCCCAGTCCCCTGAATATATTATTGACAGCCACGGTGGCTCTGGTAGATACCGATTCGCAGTGCTTGTCAAAACTGAGGTTTCGTGTGAGGATGAATCCCAGGTCAGTGATCTGCTCGACATTCTCAATCTCAGTCCCTTCGACATTGTACGTATGAAAGTTATTTGAGGAACCTAGATGCAGACACTTCGTTTTCTCCTTCGATAGCGGCTGGTGCCATTCATGAGACCAGACCGCCATTGCGTCTATTGCATTTTGAATCGCCCTAATGTCCTCACTAGAGCCTGCCTGGCGAAAAATCTTATTATCGTCTGCAAATGTACAGAAATCAACTCCAAACCCACTCAATAAGTCCCCCAGCTCGTGCGTGTATATATTGAACAAGATCGGTGCAAGGACTCCACCCTGCGGAACTCCACTACACACTGGATGACTCGGCGAATACCAAGTGCTCGCTCGAACCGAAACGATCCTATGCTCCAAAAATGAGGTAATCCAGGAAACTATGCGCGGGTGTACGCCTACCATTGTTAGCTTTTGTATTAGCTTATGATGTGGTACTTTGTGAAATGCCTTGGAAAAATCGAAGAAAACAACATCAACATCACTACCTTGGCCAAAAACAGACGTCCAGTTGTTTAGGGCTTCAATCATAGCTGTCACGGTTGACTTACCCTTTTGAAAGCCATGCGGATGGGGGGAGATAACCGAAAGATTTTCGAGATGTGCAACTGTTCTCTTTTTTAGAATCTTTTCGAACAACCTAGCAAACAATGACGTTATACTAACTGGTCTGTAGTTGGAAGGCTGTGTGAATGGCGCCTTTTTAGGGAGCGGAGTGACATAAGATAACTTCCATCGATCTGGGACCTCACTTATCATAAAGCTCAAGTTGAAAATGAACTCTAAGGGTCCCGCTATTTCGTGAGCGACTTTTTTCACGAGCATCAGAGGGCTATCATCTGGCGTTCTCGAAGATGAATTCGGTCATCTCAATAGTTCAGTAATAATTTCTTCCTTATAGAACCAACATGAATATTGCATCACCTCGATGTTCGGGGAAACCAGCCTCGCTCGGTCCAGTGAAGTAGCTCTTGAAAATGAATGTTCGAATGTATTTGCCAAAAGTTCTGCCTTGTCTCTGTCAGCCCTGAGGATATTTCCTTCGGACGTCTTAAGCGCTCCAATGTTTTTTTTGTCATTCATTCTGGAGTTCAAAAGCTTGTAAAACGCATTCCTATCTTCCGATTCGATGACTTTCTTCTCTATACTATCATTGTACTTTTTAAGCTTGCGTTCGAACTTACCATTTATGTCCCTGAACTTTGCCCAGCTAGCGAGGGTATTGAGTTCTTTTGCAGCAAACCATGCATCTGTGCGCAACCCTTGAAACGCCTTGAGGTATGGGGGAAGCCTGCGATGACCGCCAGGAACCATGTGCATTGGTACATAAGTTCAACGCAGTGTTGGATTATGGCAATTAAAATTTCGTATTTCCCATTAACCGTAGCCTCCGACTGAAAAATACTATACCAGTCAACATTTATCAGGTCAAAACGAGCTGCCTTAAAATTTCTTTTCATCTCCTTCATGGTGCTTTGCTTACGAAGCCTGAGCCTATACTGAACCAAGGAGTGGTCACTCGAACCCAGGGGAGGCAAGACACCTGAATTCAACACGAAATTGTTGTTACAGCAGAGCACTAAGTCTAGGATATTACCCCCACACGTCTCCGATTTAACATACTGCGACAGAGAATGAGTGCAGCACATATTCAAAAAACTTCTGGAAACAGAACTGTTGGCAGTGTAGGTGCCTTCCCATCGCACATCAGGGAAATTGAAGTCGTCGGTGGTCACGCAGGGGTAGTTAACAGACACCATATCACTAATGCTTGCGTTCAACTGCTCAGTCATCACCGCGGCACAACTCGGAGCTCAATAAACCACAATGAACCGCACAAGAATGAGCCCTACTTCCACGTCTGCACATAAAATTTCATACGAGTCCGTAACAGACTCACGGAAAACAAGAACAGGTGAATAAGGCTTCCTAACGAAGAAAGCAAGCCCACCTCCTCTCTTGCGACTACGGTCACACCTGAGAATGTCGTAGTGAGAACTCCAGTCCTCCAGCAGAGGCGCCAATTCAACTCCCGTCTCAAGCCACTTCTCCGTGAGCGCGATAATGTCAGTGTTCTTGTCCTGTAAAAGCAATACAAAAGAATCCATGTTTTTAGAAAACAAGCATATTGGGATCGTGAGGAAGCGTGCTAGTGTCAGTAACAGGCGTACCGGATTGAGAAGGCTGTGAGCTAGAGAGAGCAACATTTGCAGATGAGCGACGTGCAATAGCAGCTTCTCGCCGGCGTGCCAGTTCTTCCCTTGTGAGCGAAGGCCTTATGAAGATCCCGTCGCGGGAGAAGCTTCGCAGACGAGGAGCCCTACTCAGCGTCAGGTTCTGATAACTGCTAGAGGGGAGAACAACTTTCAACAAACGGGGTCGATCAACCTGTGGTTTACCTAGCCTATACACCATACAAAGAATGCATTAAACTCTCAGATGATTTAATACATCTTCTACGACAGAGTAATCATCTTTTGTTCTCCCAATAGACCGCTTTTTAGAGGATTCAGGAACGCCCGAAACAACCAGTGAGCGTAACCGCTCCTTCTCCTCCGCATCAACACTATGCCTACTGCTAACAACGTGGCTATCATGCACAACAGGGGGATTTCGCAGGGCCGATGATTGAGAAAGTTTAGCCTCGGCGTCCGCTAGCGCACTCTTGAGAGCATAGTTTTCAGCACCAAGAGCGGCGACTTTCTCCTGCAATTCTTGGTTCTTTGCTAGAACAGCGGAGAACTCGCTCTGGACGTGCAAAATATGGACAAACAAAGCCTTCATATATTCCGGGGCCTTCTTGTCCGCCTCCAGTTGTTCGAGCGCCATCTCGATTCCATTCGGCGACTGTGAACATCCATCTTTGCCTTCCTTGGCCGATCGCCTCCTGGCCACCATCCTCAGATATTTGCCGGGTCCGACCCCAGCCTGAACGGGGTCCGACCCCAGATTTCTGTCGGGTCGGACCCTTCCTTTCTCCCTCCACGTCGGCGTAGTTGCCCGACGTGGGGGGAAAATAACTTTGCCCGACGTGGGGGGAAGATGCAGATTTTGCCCGACGTGGGGGGAGAATGCAGAGGCTGTGACGTCATCAGTCTGCAATTCCACGCTTCGGATCGCTCCGCCTTAGCTACGCCATAACTATGTTGAGTTACTAAATGGTACGCTAGCGTTTCTAAAGCTTTCCCCCTTCTCTTTCATCAACCAAACCACCTTTTCCTCTTCGTGCTCCCGTGCTGGACTCCCTTTCGTTCTTCTGCTTCCCACCAGCGTCTGATCTTCCTCGTCATCATCCTATCCTTCCAGTGCTTTGATCTGCTTCCATTACCCCTTATTCGATGAAATATTAGTTACCCAGGCTTTCGTTTCATTTTAGCTCTACTATACAGTTTTCCCTTTATGTTCTTGCACCCCCATCTCTTTTCTTCCTCAACAAATTATCAATCAACAGATATTCATAACAGATCACATAGAAAACACTCGATAGAGCAACAGGAACACAGATTCGATAATCACATCTACTTTTTGAGTCCTCCGCGAAAAAATACATTACATAACAAACACTTAACAATTACACATGGTCCAAAAGAAGCAAGGCACAAAATTTACCAGCAGATGTACCTTTCAATAACAGAGCACATAAAAACCCCTGATATTCTCGTATGAGACGAAATCTATCAACAGATCTACTTTTTCAATATGAAAATCACTGAAGACATCGAGAATGGGAGGACGAATGTCCAGAAAAAAAATGAGATAATAGGTTGAATTGGGGATTTAACCACTCATAGTAGGCTCAAACAATGAAAACATTTTGCAAGTCATAGGTTCTGCTCCATTAACTGTACCATACGACGCAAAAGAACATCTTGAAACAAGCCGGTCTGCACTTGTCTGCGCGTATTAGCTGGAAATTGATGCAGTGACCATCAAATCTAAATAAGATAAAACTCAGATGTTAGATAGTCACGTTTCATAACCGCAATGATGGTATTACCATCCTGACCATTTGAATAACGCCGATTGGTGTATGAGGAGGTTTCTTCACGTCAAAACCAATGTCCCACGCACCAGGACCATTGATATAGTGTTCCCCATCAAATGTGCACATGAAAGGATATAACTGCTCCTGAAATAAAAAGGGACGAGGTCTGTGAACACATTTTCTCTCGTCTCATTCACCGGCGCACATTGTCCGTCATTGCCATGAGTCTTGCGCTGATTTGCCAACGCTAGGCACACTCTCAGCTAGGTCCCGTACACTTTCCCCAGCACTCGCCGACTTCCCAGTTGGGTCTCCTGTGTTTTCCCCGGAGCTTGGCGCATTCCCACTTGGAGACCGCACACTTTCCCCGGCGCTCTGCGCACTTCCAGCTAGGTCCCGTATACTTTCCCCAGCGCTCGCCGCACTCCCAGTTGAGTCTCCTGTTTTTTTCCCGGCGTTTGGCGCATTCCCACTTGGATACCGCACACTTTCCCCGGAGCTCTGCGCACTCTCAGTTGAATTCCGCACAAATTTTCCGGCGCTTGACACGCTCCCAGTTGAGTCTCCTATTCTGCTCAATTTGTTAGTGGAATGTTGCTAATGCTGCCGTATTGCCCACTCTCGAGATGTGTGGTATTTTCTCTCAAAGCAGTTCTCACGATAAGAAATTTGTTTTAGTTTCCACCAGAAACGGGTAGTGGAGGGGTACACTGTAGCGTTGACGTCAAAAGAACGCATGAAAACGAGCCAGGAAGAGCCCCAAAAGAGCCCGAAGTTGCCACTTTGAGCACAAGGCAAACCTCAAAGCGCAATTCCCGCCCTCTGTTGTGAACGAATAAACACTCGAGATCGTGAGATGAGGGATGGTTTCCGATCAATAGCCCCATTCTTCCCTTTATTCTCAACTTCCCTCAGGTCAGCTCGCATACATCGGCTGCAAAAGACGGAAGTTACAAGCCTCGGACAACTCGTCCACCATGCTTCCCTACCTCAATTCTTGAGGGGCCATAACTCTGTTCCCAGAAGGTCTTGTACGATTCCAGAGACATCATTAGAATCAGCCCGGGACCGTTTTTAGGACAGGCGGAAAACAGAAAAACCATTCATATCGTGAACACTGCCTTCAGGCATACGCTCGCATATTCAAACACCTCTAACTGAACTTTCCTGAGAAAAAGGTGGAAGTCTGGAAACTTCGCAGTAAAATAATATGTTCCAAGCTATAATGTAGTTGTGAGGTTGCTGAAGTTCGAGCACGCCTATTTTTGGCATTCGGGGCAAAAGAAAGGAAAATACTGCAACTCATTAGACGTGCGCATCAATTTGCAAATCACTGCGAGTGCTGCTAATTTGAGATAACAGGTCGAATTTAGTAGTATGTTTTCGAATAATTTTCAATGAATGTCAGTGAAGGTGATTTAGTAAGTTTCTGTGAATATTTTCCGTGGATTTCTGTATGATCTTGTTGCATAAGAATATATGTATGGAATTCCGGAGAGTTCATTCTGGAGGTACAGTCAAACCCCAGAATCGAATTTTCGTTTTTCTGCTTATCTTGGGGGAAATTTTACGCTGATCACAAAACTTTCTCCAGAATCGCTCAAAACTCACTACGAACGGAGTTATGATCCCTCAAAGATTCTAAATTTGAACGGCGAGAAGTTCGCGGACGAGTTGTCTAGAGCCTGTTTTTTCTTGTTATTCGCAGCTATCGTTTTGAAGCAGATCGCAAAATAAAGCCAGACCGAAAACAAATGGAAGAACATAGATTTGGAGCAAAATCGATCGCGCTTCTCTTCAGTATTGAGACCAGAACTTGTCGGGGGGCGTTACCCATTTTTTCTTCCATGGGGGCGGGGTCGACTTATACCTAGCTTTTTCTCGCTTATTTGAGCGAACTGAGATTTTGCGCTTGACAGGGTTGCCATACATGGCGGCCGGAGTATAATATCGAAAATTACCCCTGAGCTTGGACTGTGCCTATAAGCTCTTTTGTGTTTTTGGGATAAATATTGTAGACACTGATCGTTTCAGAAAGTTTACTCGTGGTAGTTAGGTGGGAGGGGCATTGAAGCGCGTATAGGCCGCGATTATGACGGTTTCAAGCGCAACCAGGGGTGGCGAGGGCTAAAAATTTTTGTGTTCGAAACGTAAAACTAGGAGCAGCATAAGTCGCGCGAAAGTGGCGTTTGAAATTCAAAGCTGGAAGCAGCATATGTAGCGTGAATTGGGGTTTCAAACGCAAAACTTGCACCAGCATATGCTGCGGTGGTTCCGCCCCGTTACGCCCACTTTTGCAGCAGCTAGCAAACGGCCTTGGTCTAGAAACCCACATGATGAGTCCTAGCTGCTCAGTGATTATGCGAGACGGTGTTGGATTTTAGACGATTTTCTCTCTGAATTCAAGAGGGTGTTAGTTACCTGTTTATCGAGAATTCTGTGGAATTCTAAATCATTTTTTAGAATTGTTAAAATCTCTAATTTCATGGGGGGACGTACTTTGTCCAATCTAAGAAGTGAAGCATTAAAGCGTTAATAGGCTCTATTAATGCATGCAACTCGTCCGAAAGCGTGTCTCGTGAGCTAAAACTTCGGCTACGGTCTAAAATATTGCTACTGCATCGTTATTCATGGAGAAGTTCTTCACATGTACTGTTATAGAGCTGGTATTAATTCCTTTGACCTTTTCCTTCGAATTACATATCTTCGTTATTCAACATTGTCAGGAGCTTTCACTTCATTAAAACACCCCACTATTCTTTTATTTGTGACCCAAAATTTTCACGTCCCCCCCCCCACAGAAAAAAATTCAAAATTTTCAAAATCCTTATGTAGTCTTTGGTGTCTCACGGAGGGATCGCCGCGGTGATGGTGACCCTGTGGCCAAGTGCATCGCGCCATAGTGCGCTGCGATAGCACCAATTTTCAACAGTAATTTCTTCCGTGGAAACTGACTTTTATGAAAACAGCACACCTACCCAGAGTCAGAGTTCCAACGCAACCGTCACGGTTGGAAGCGTACAGCGAATAACGCGCCCCATATTGAAATGTTGACCGCCTGCGAAGCTTCTCGGTTTCTGCTCCTCTAAAAAATAGCCTTCAGATTTGATTTTTCTCAGATCATCTGTTGCTCGGTGAAGTGGGGAGAAAAGCGGAGAAGTTAGATGAGGAACGAGAGAAAGAGGAGAAGAGAACAGTGAAAATACGAACGGACGAGTTCCGACACTGCTTGGGTGACGGCACGCTACTGTAGTCATTCGCTTAAAAATTTACCAGGTCACCCATCTGACGGCAGGAATTATATTTATTCCAAAAAAGCCATGGCTAGCATCTTTTCACTTTATAACGGCCCGAATCAACTTCGCCTAAGGTCTCCAAAAAAAGTTCGGGTGGAAAAACCAAACTTGGGTGCATTGGCCTTGCCCATGTGCGCACGTTAAACACCAGTATCGGCTGTGTTGATTGCAGACGCAACCATAAGGTTGCGGACGGACTCATTGGGTGGATTCCCTGCAACTTTCTGGCTTTAGTTCGGTGCGTATTGACTCAGTCGATCGACCAGCTCTGACGGGGGTCCCAGAAAAATCACTATGAAATGAATCTCGGAGTCTATCATATCTATCTCTATCAGTGTTAAACACATGTAATATTTTATTGTAAATGTTCCATAACGATTTTTTCACCCTATTTGGACGACTTACCTGAGGCATCTTTCATAGTCCTCACCGCAAGCGCGAGATGCGTGGAACGGGCGGTGGACTATGAAACTTTAACCCGCCCGAGACGCGCGTGCCGCCCATCCAGCTCCGCCATAGCGGCGCCGCCTAAACCACAACAGCGGTTTCACCATTTCAATCACTGCTCTCTCCTCAGTTTACGTCCTCTCCGACATAAATAATTCTGAATCATCCTACGATACTATATTGATAAATGCAATACAGTAATGTCCGTGAAATTCACAGTTGGGGCCCTACTTTAGCCATACCGCCATGGCGGTGCCGCCGGAGTTTTCATTGTTGATTCCCGTTCGTGCCGCTCTGTGTGAAGTTTCAAAGTCCTTCGCCCGTCCCGTGCGTCACGCGCGTGCCGCGCTTCCAGAGGAGAACTATGAGAGATGGATTTGGTATTCTTTTGGAATAGAAGACCCTCTAGAAAAAATAATCGAGAATTGTTCATCGCGCTAGAGCTGTGGATTAATTTTGTCTCTTCCGAACACACTAGACTAGTTTGCGTGATCAACTGCCTTGAGAGTTTTGACCGAGGAATAGCCGCGAAATGCCTGCTGGCCGCGTAATAGCCGAGAAATAACCGCCAAATAACGCGCGCCACGATATAACCGCGAAATAGCCACCAAATATGTGGTATGTTTGGATCCAGTTCAGTTTAGCTTAGATGAGCTTAGTTCCATTATGTGCGGTCTATGCGATGGCGAACTTCCTAATGCTGCTGAGCCGTGGCGTACTGCGGAGTGCTATGGGTAAAATCGAGTTTTTTGATCACCCATTGTTACTGCATCTCCTTACATGGGCGTATTCTTGTGGTCGAACATCAACCATTGCAGAACGGTGCTTTATCCTACTATATATATTTTGGTAAATTTGTGTGTGCGTGTGTGTATGTATGTATGTATGTATGTGAGCGTTTCTCTGAGTGTTTGTTTGACTGTTTATTCGGCTTGCCTTTCAAGGCGGGCAACCTAACGGGGATGGGCTCAGAAAGTGTGCAGGACGTCAGGGTAAGGGTGCAGGACCTTAGAAGTGATGCGCAGTACGTCATAGGAAGGGTACGGGACCCGAATTGTAGTGCGCCAGACGCCGTAGGATGTGTGCGGGACCCAAGTGGGAGTGCGCCGAACGCCATAGAAAGTTTACAGGACCCAAGTGGGAGTGCGCAGGGCGCCGTAGAAAATGTACGGGACCCAAATGGTAGTGCGCCAGACGCCGTAGAATGTGTGCGGGACCCAAGTGGGAGAGCGCCGGACGCCATAGAAAGTGTGCGGGATCCAAGTGGGAGAGCGCCGAACGCTATAGAAAGTGTGCGGGATCCAAGTGGGAGTGCGCAGGACGCCGTATAAAGTGTGCGCGACCCAAGTGGAAGTGCGCCGAACGCTGTAGAAAGTGTGCGGGACCCAAGTGGGAGTGCGCCGGACGCCATAGAACGTGTGCGAAATCTAAGTGGGAGAGCACCGCACGCCATAGAAAGTGTGCGGGATCCAAGTGGTAGAGCGCCGGACGCCGTAGAAAGCGTGCGGGATCCAAGTGGGAGTGCGCAGGGCGTCGTAGGAAGTGGGCGGGTTTCAAGTGGGAGTGCGCAGGACGCCATAAAAAGTGTGCGAGACCCAAGTGGGAGTGTGTAGGACGCCATAAAAAGTGTGCGGTACCCAAGGTAGAGTGCGGCCGACGACGTAGAATGTGTGCGGGACCCAATTGGGAGTGCGCAGGACGCCGTAGAAAGTTTGCGGGACTCAAGTGGGAATGCGCAGGACGCCGCAGGAAGTGTGTGGGACCCAAATGCGAGTGCGCCGGACGTCGTAGGAAGTGTGAGGGACCGAAGTGGGAGTGAGCCGGACGCCGTGTAAAGTGTGTGGGACCCAAGTGGGAGTGCGCCAGACGCCATAGGGAGTATGCGGGATCCAAGTGGGAGTGCGCTGGACACCGTAGAAAGTGTGCGGGACCGAAGTGGGTGAGCGCAGAACTTCAAAATCGTTTTGTGCGTCTATAAGAGAGTGTATACCCCCCCCCTTTCTTCAAGTCCCCTCCCCCTTAACCACTCATTTCAACTGCTTAGCTGTTTATATGCACCAACCTAGCTAAATCGGGTTTATATACGATGGAAATGTGAGTTAATCAAAATATGCATCCAGAAAACACAAACATCATTATACTTCATTTGGCAATAAAAGTAGCAGGGTGTCGGTTGGTCATGGAGGCCTTTACTAAATCTGAAACAGCGGTTGTCTTTATCATGACAGAAATGGATATAAATGAGCTACCATTTTAGAACCTCTTAAAACTAGAGAAGGGTCGGTGTGCAACTGCATAAGAAAGTAGGTTATCAAGGTTTGCAAGGTTTGAAATGCTTAGTAACTTCTGATTGCTCGAGCGTTGTCGTCGAAACCAGCTCATGGGCCGGCGCATCTGGACTCCAGCGGCAGAGGCCGGCGATAGCCGGCAAGCGTGAGAACTTCTGAACGCCGACTCACATAGAATCAGCGGATGTCGATTATACTCAAGATGCCGTCGAAGCCGGCAAATGGGCCGGCGTCAGCCGGCCGACGCCGCTGGTAGCCACATACGACGTACTGAGTCAGCCGAAACAGCTCTTCGATACACAATTTGATGGGGTTTTGAAGCATTATGGATCTATTCGCAATGGGACGCTCATAAGCTCGGATGATAGCAGGATATCGGCGTATTTTATAGTATGCACGCCTCATATTTCCCTTAATCTCTCCTCTGACTACCAGAATGTTTCTTCTCAGTGGAACATGGAGTTATCTATCGAATTTGGCATGCATATAATGAAGATTCAAGCCATTGTCAATTTTGATGGTTTCGCATTCAGTTCCCAGATTAGGTACGGACCCTACGATAACCTCTGCTGCAAAACTAGTTGAGGGGGGCCACTCGAAAAAATTAAATGAGTCATGCATGCAAGAGAAAATTTTTGCTGATATCGGATGGCTGATAGCGTTATAAGTCATTGTTTTCATGGAAACTCCCATGGAAAGTTTTCTCGGACTACTTCGATTTCTGAAAGTGGTACCATTCATTCTTTAAATGAACCCTGAGTGCACCCCCCCCCAACTAGTTTTGCACTTTACTTCATACATTCTATCATGTTCACATCTGTTTACATCTGATTATAACCGTAGGCTATCGAATAAGATCTGCAAGCCATGAGCAGCGACGAAACGTGGAAATGAGAAAATCTAAAATCTTTTTGGTCTATTCCGTTTCCTGTGTTTTGACCATTCTTCCGTTTCCGAAAACTATGGAAAAGATTTTCGCACAGCCCTAGCCTTGATGGATATAAGCCCTGTGTTGCGATTCAACCAGAAATGTCTTCTGATGTTTGGCTTTATTCGTGACTTTGGGAAACAGACGCAAAGAGACCTCTATATTGGCGTTGGACGTCTTCTTACGGAACACTAGACAAAAATACCGTTCGGTACAAATTGCCACGACAGCCGTGAATTACAGTGTATGGTGCAATTACACGACACACATCGAAAACCACGTCTGTAATAAAAATGCAACCGGGCTCTCAGCAAACATTAACACAGAAACGGTTCTTCGGCGATGGGGAAGGGATTGCCGGTACAACCGCGGAAGCAAGAAAAAGGATATCAGGTTGGAATTACTTCAAACCCAGAATGGACGGTGCAGCCTTCGGCTGCACCTTAGGGCAACGGAGGTAATCCCCGGGTATTAGCAGATTTTAGTGTTGGCTGCAATTCGGAGTGGTTTGAATCATATGAAACCCAGGATAAACGGTGCAGCCTTCAGCTGCACGGTAGGGCAGGGGAGGTAATCCCCGGGTGTGAGCAGATTTTAGTGTTGGCTGCAACTCTGAGTGGTTTGAATCATTTGAAACCCAGAATGGACGGTGCAGCCTTCGGCTGCACCGTAGGGCAAGGGAGGTAATCCCCGGGTGTGAGCAGATTTTAGTGTTGGCTGCCATATGAAACCCAGGATAAACGGTGCAGCCTTCGGCTGCATCGTAGGGCAAGGGAGGTAATCCCCGGGTGTGGGCAGATTTTAGTTCTGGCTGCAATTCGGAGTGGTTTGAATCATTCGAAACCCAGAATAAACGGTGCAGCCTTCGGCTGCACCGTAGGGCAAGGGAGGTAATCCCCGGGTGTGGGCAGATTTTAGTGTTGGCTGCAATTCGGAGTGGTTTGAATCATTTGAAACCCAGGATAAACGGTGCAGCCTTGAGCTGCACCGTAGGGCAAGGGAGGTAATCCCCGGGTGTTAGCAGATTTTAGTGTTGGCTGCCATATGAAACCCAGAATGGACGGTGCAGCCTTTGGCTGCACCGTAGGGCAAGGGAGGTAATCCCCGGGTGTGGGCAGATTTTAGTGTTGGCTGCAATTCGGAGTGGTTTGAATCATTTGAAACCCAGGATAAACGGTGCAGCCTTGAGCTGCACGGTAGGGCAAGGGAGGTAATCCCCGGGTGTGGGCAGATTTTAGTGTTGGCTGCAATTCGGAGTGGTTTGAATCATTTGAAACCCAGGATAAACGGTGCAGCCTTCAGCTGCACCGTAGGGCAAGGGAGGTAATCCCCGGGTGTGAGCGGGTTTCAGTGTTGGCAGCAATTCGGAGTGGTTTGAATCATTTGAAACCCAGGATAAACGGTGCTGCCTTCAGCTGCACGGTAGGGCAAGGGAGGTAATCCCCGGGTGTTAGCAGATTTTAGTGTTGGCTGCCATATGAAACCCAGAATGGACGGTGCAGCCTTTGGCTGCACCGTAGGGCAAGGGAGGTAATCCCCGGGTGTGGGCAGATTTTAGTGTTGGCTGCAATTCGGAGTGGTTGAATCATTTGAAACCCAGGATAAACGGTGCAGCCTTCAGCTGCACGGTAGGGCAAGGGAGGTGATCCCCAGGTGTGAGCAGATTTTAGTGTTGGCTGCAACTCTGAGTGGTTTGAATCATTTGAAACCCAGAATGGACGGTGCAGCCTTCGGCTGCACCGTAGGGCAAGGGAGGTAATCCCCGGGTGTGAGCAGATTTTAGTGTTGGCTGCCATATGAAACCCAGGATAAACGGTGCAGCCTTCGGCTGCATCGTAGGGCAAGGGAGGTAATCCCCGGGTGTGGGCAGATTTTAGTTCTGGCTGCAATTCGGAGTGGTTTGAATCATTCGAAACCCAGAATAAACGGTGCAGCCTTCGGCTGCACCGTAGGGCAAGGGAGGTAATCCCCGGGTGTGGGCAGATTTTAGTGTTGGCTGCAATTCGGAGTGGTTGAATCATTTGAAACCCAGGATAAACGGTGCAGCCTTCAGCTGCACGGTAGGGCAAGGGAGGTAATCCCCAGGTGTGAGCAGATTTTAGTGTTGTCTGCAATTCTGAGTGGTTTGAATCATATGAAACCCAGAATGGACGGTGCAGCCTTCGGCTGCACCGTAGGGTAAGGGAGGTAATCCCCGGGTGTGGGCAGATTTTAGTGTTGGCTGCAATTCGGAGTGGTTCGAATCATATGAAACCCAGAATGGACGGTGCAGCCTTCGGCTGCACCGTAGGGCAAGGGAGGTAATTCCCGGGCGTGGGAAGATTTTAGTGTTGGCTGCGATTCGGAGTGGTTTGAATCACTTGAAACCCAGAATGGACGGTGCAGCCTTCGGCTGCACCGTAGGGCAAGGGAGGTAATCCCCGGGTGTGAGCAGATTTTAGTGTTGGCTGCAATTCGGAGTGGTTTGAATCATTTGAAACCCAGAATGGACGGTGCAGCCTTCGGCTGCACCGTAGGGCAAGGGAGGTAATCCCCGGGTGTGAGCAGATTTTAGTGTTTGGCTGCCATATGAAACTCCAGGATAAACGGTGCAGCCTTCGGCTGCATCGTAGGGCAAGGGAGGTAATCCCCGGGTGTGGGCAGATTTTAGTTCTGGCTGCAATTCGGAGTGGTTTGAATCATTCGAAACCCAGAATAAACGGTGCAGCCTTCGGCTGCACCGTAGGGCAAGGGAGGTAATCCCCGGGGGTGTGGGCAGATTTTAGTGTTGGCTGCAATTCGGAGTGGTTGAATCATTTGAAACCCAGGATAAACGGTGCAGCCTTCAGCTGCACGGTAGGGCAAGGGAGGTAATCCCCAGGTGTGAGCAGATTTTAGTGTTGTCTGCAATTCTGAGTGGTTTGATTCATTTGAAACCCAGAATGGACGGTGCAGCCTTCGGCTGCCCCGTAGGGCAAGGGAGCTAATCCCCGGGTGTGGGCAGATTTTAGTGTTGGCTGCAATTCGGAGTGGTTTGAATCATATGAAACCCAGAATGGACGGTGCAGTCTTCGGCTGCACCGTAGGGCAAGGGAGGTAATCCCCGGGCGTGGGAAGATTTTAGTGTTGGCTGCAATTCGGAGTGGTTTGAATCACTTGAAACCCAGAAGGGACGGTGCAGCCTTCGGCTGCACCGTAGGGCAAGGGAGGTAATCCCCGGGTGTTAGCAGATTTTAGTGTTGGCTGCCATATGAAACCCAGAATGGACGGTGCAGCCTTTGGCTGCACCGTAGGGCAAGGGAGGTAATCCCCGGGTGTGGGCAGATTTTAGTGTTGGCTGCAATTCGGAGTGGTTTGAATCATTTGAAACCCAGGATAAACGGTGCAGCCTTGAGCTGCACGGTAGGGCAAGGGAGGTAATCCCCGGGTGTGGGCAGATTTTAGTGTTGGCTGCAATTCGGAGTGGTTTGAATCATTTGAAACCCAGGATAAACGGTGCAGCCTTCAGCTGCACCGTAGGGCAAGGGAGGTAATCCCCGGGTGTGAGCGGGTTTCAGTGTTGGCAGCAATTCGGAGTGGTTTGAATCATTTGAAACCCAGGATAAACGGTGCTGCCTTCAGCTGCACGGTAGGGCAAGGGAGGTAATCCCCGGGTGTTAGCAGATTTTAGTGTTGGCTGCCATATGAAACCCAGAATGGACGGTGCAGCCTTTGGCTGCACCGTAGGGCAAGGGAGGTAATCCCCGGGTGTGGGCAGATTTTAGTGTTGGCTGCGATTCGGAGTGGTTTGAATCACTTGAAACCCAGAATGGACGGTGCAGCCTTCGGCTGCACCGTAAGGCAAGGGAGGTAATCCCCGGGTGTCAGCAGATTTTAGTGTTGGCTGCAATTCGGAGTGGTTTGAATCATTCGAAACCCAGAATGGACGGTGCAGCCTTCAGCTGCACCGTAGGGCAAGGGAGGTAATCCCCGGGTGTGGGCAGATTTTAGTGTTGGCTGCAATTCGGAGTGGTTTGAATCACTTGAAACCCAGAATGGACGGTGCAGCCTTCGGCTGCACCGTAAGGCAAGGGAGATAATCCTCGGGTGTCAGCAGATTTCAGTGTTGGCTGCAATTCTGAGTGGTTTGATTCATTTGAAACCCAGAATGGACGGTGCAGCCTTCGGCTGACCCGTAGGGCAAGGGAGGTAATCCCCGGGTGTGGGCAGATTTTAGTGTTGGCTGCAATTCGGAGTGGTTTGAATCATATGAAACCCAGAATGGACGGTGCAGCCTTCGGCTGCAATGTAGGGCAAGGGAGGTAATCCCCGGGCGTGGGAAGATTTTAGAGTTGGCTGCAACTCGGAGTGGTTTGAATCACTTGAAACCCAGAAGGGACGGTGCAGCCTTCGGCTGCACCGTAGGGCAAGGGAGGTAATCCCCGGGTGTTAGCAGATTTTAGTGTTGGCTGCCATATGAAACCCAGAATGGACGGTGCAGCCTTTGGCTGCACCGTAGGGCAAGGGAGGTAATCCCCGGGTGTGGGCAGATTTTAGTGTTGGCTGCAATTCGTAGTGGTTTGAATCACTTGAAACCCAGAATGGACGGTGCAGCCTTCGGCTGCACCGTAAGGCAAGGGAGGTAATCCCCGGGTGTCAGCAGATTTTAGTGTTGGCTGCAATTCGGAGTGGTTTGAATCACTTGAAACCCAGAATGGACGGTGCAGCCTTCGGCTGCACCGTAAGGCAAGGGAGGTAATCCCCGGGTGTCAGCAGATTTTAGTGTTGGCTGCAGTTCTGAGTGGTTTGATTCATTTGAAACCCAGAATGGACGGTGCAGCCTTCGGCTGCACCGTAGGGCAAGGGAGGTAATCCCCGGGTGTGGGCAGATTTTAGTGTTGGCTGCAATTCGGAGTGGTTCGAATCATATGAAACCCAGAATGGACGGTGCAGCCTTCGGCTGCACCGTAGGGCAAGGGAGGTAATTCCCGGGCGTGGGAAGATTTTAGTGTTGGCTGCGATTCGGAGTGGTTTGAATCACTTGAAACCCAGAATGGACGGTGCAGCCTTCGGCTGCACCGTAGGGCAAGGGAGGTAATCCCCGGGTGTTAGCAGATTTTAGTGTTGGCTGCAACTCTGAGTGGTTTGAATCATTTGAAACCCAGAATGGACGGTGCAGCCTTCGGCTGCACCGTAGGGCAAGGGAGGTAATCCCCGGGTGTGAGCAGATTTTAGTGTTGGCTGCCATATGAAACCCAGGATAAACGGTGCAGCCTTCGGCTGCATCGTAGGGCAAGGGAGGTAATCCCCGGGTGTGGGCAGATTTTAGTTCTGGCTGCAATTCGGAGTGGTTTGAATCATTCGAAACCCAGAATAAACGGAGCAGCCTTCGGCTGCACCGTAGGGCAAGGGAGGTAATCCCCGGGTGTGGGCAGATTTTAGTGTTGGCTGCAATTCGGAGTGGTTGAATCATTTGAAACCCAGGATAAACGGGGCAGCCTTCAGCTGCACGCGAGGGCAAGGGAGAGGTAATCCCCAGGTGTGAGCAGATTTTAGTGTTGTCTGCAATTCTGAGTGGTTTGATTCATTTGAAACCCAGAATGGACGGTGCAGCCTTCGGCTGCCCCGTAGGGCAAGGGAGCTAATCCCCGGGTGTGGGCAGATTTTAGTGTTGGCTGCAATTCGGAGTGGTTTGAATCATATGAAACCCAGAATGGACGGTGCAGCCTTCGGCTGCACCGTAGGGCAAGGGAGGTAATCCCCGGGCGTGGGAAGATTTTAGTGTTGGCTGCAATTCGGAGTGGTTTGAATCACTTGAAACCCAGAAGGGACAGTGCAGCCTTCGGCTGCACCGTAGGGCAAGGGAGGTAATCCCCGGGTGTTAGCAGATTTTAGTGTTGGCTGCCATTTGAAACCTAGAATGGACGGTGCAGCCTTCGGCTGCACCGTAGGGCAAGGAAGGTAATCCCCGGGTGTGGGCAGATTTTAGTGTTGGCTGCGATTCGGAGTGGTTTGAATCATTTGAAACCCAGGATAAACGGTGCAGCCTTCAGCTGCACCGTAGGGCAAGGGAGGTAATCCCCGGGTGTGGGCAGATTTTAGTGTTGGCTGCAATTCGGAGTGGTTTGAATCATTTGAAACCCAGGATAAACGGTGCAGCCTTCAGCTGCACAGTAGGGCAAGGGAGGTAATCCCCGGGTGTGAGCGGGTTTCAGTGTTGGCAGCAATTCGGAGTGGTTTGAATCATTTGAAACCCAGGATAAACGGTGCTGCCTTCAGCTGCACGGTAGGGCAAGGGAGGTAATCCCGGGTGTTAGCAGATTTTAGTGTTGGCTGCCATATGAAACCCAGAATGGACGGTGCAGCCTTCGGCTGCACCGTAGGGCAAGGGAGGTAATCTCCGGGTGTGGGCAGATTTTAGTGTTGGCTGCGATTCGGAGTGGTTTGAATCACTTGAAACCCAGAATGGACGGTGCAGCCTTCGGCTGCACCGTAGGGCAAGGGAGGTAATCCCCGGGTGTGAGCAGATTTTAGTGTTGGCTGCAATTCGGAGTGGTTTGAATCATTCGAAACCCAGAATGGACGGTGCAGCCTTCGGCTGCACCGTAGGGCAAGGGAGGTAATCCCCGGGTGTGGGCAGATTTTAGTGTTGGCTGCAATTCGGAGTGGTTTGAATCACTTGAAACCCAGAATGGACGGCGCAGCCTTCGGCTGCACCGTAAGGCAAGGGAGATAATCCTCGGGTGTCAGCAGATTTCAGTGTTGGCTGCAATTCGGAGTGGTTTGAATCACTTGAAACCCAGAGTGGACGGTGCAGCCTTTGGCTGCACCGGCACCGTAGGGCAAGGGAGGTAATCCCCGGGTGTGAGCAGATTTTTGTGTTGGCTGCAATTCGGAGTGGTTTGAATCATATGAAACCCAGAATGGACGGTGCAGCCTTCGGCTGCAACGTAGGGCAAGGGAGGTAATTCCCGGGCGTGGAAAGATTTTAGTGTTGGCTGCGATTCGGAGTGGTTTGAATCACTTGAAACCCAGAATGGACGGTGCAGCCTTCGGCTGCACCGTAGGGCAAGGGAGGTAATCCCCGGGTGTGGGCAGATTTTAGTGTTGGCTGCCATATGAAACCCAGAATGGACGGTGCAGCCTTTGGCTGCACCGTAGGGCAAGGGAGGTAATCCCCGGGTGTGGGCAGATTTTAGTGTTGGCTGCAATTCGGAGTGGTTTGAATCACTTGAAACCCAGAATGGACGGTGCAGCCTTCGGCTGCACCGTAGGGCAAGGGAGGTAATCCCCGGGTGTGGGCAGATTTTAGTGTTGGCTGCGATTCGGAGTGGTTTGAATCACTTGAAACCCAGAATGGACGGTGCAGCCTTCGGCTGCACCGTAGGGCAAGGGAGGTAATCTCCGGGTGTGGGCAGATTTTAGTGTTGGCTGCAGTTTTGAGTGGTTTGATTCATTTGAAACCCAGAATGGACGGTGCAGCCTTGAGCTGCACGGTAGGGCAAGGGAGGTAATCCCCAGGTGTGGGCAGATTTTAGTGTTGGCTGCAGTTCGGAGTGGTTTGAATCATTTGAAACCCAGGATAAACGGTGCAGCCTTCAGCTGCACCGTAGGGCAAGGGAGGTTATCCCCGGGTGTGGGCAGATTTTAGTGTTGGCGGCAATTCGGAGTGGTTTGAATCACTTAAAACCCAGAATGGACGGTGCAGCCTTCGGCTGCACCGTAAGGCAAGGGAGGTAATCCCCGGGTGTCAGCAGATTTTAGTGTTGGCTGCAATTCTGAGTGGTTTGATTCATTTGAAACCCAGGATAAACGGTGCAGCCTTCAGCTGCACGGTAGGGCAAGGGAGGTTATCCCCGGATGTGAGCAGATTTTAGTTTTGGCTGCAGTTCGGAGTGGTTTGAATCATTTGAAACCCAGGATAAACGGTGCAGCCTTCAGCTGCACCGTAGGGCAAGGGAGGTAATCCCCGGGTGTGGGCAGATTTTAGTGTTGGCTGCAATTCGGAGTGGTTTGAATCACTTGAAACCCAGAATGGACGGTGCAGCCTTCGGCTGCACCGTAAGGCAAGGGAGGTAATCCCCGGGTGTCAGCAGATTTTAGTGTTGGCTGCAATTCTGAGTGGTTTGATTCATTTGAAACCCAGAATGGACGGTGCAGCCTTCGGCTGCACCGTAAGGCAAGGGAGGTAATCCCCGGGTGTTAGCAGATTTTAGTGTTGGCTGCCATATGAAACCCAGAATGGACGGTGCAGCCTTTGGCTGCACCGTAGGGCAAGGGAGGTAATCCCCGGGTGTGGGCAGATTTTAGTGTTGGCTGCGATTCGGAGTGGTTTGAATCATTTGAAACCCAGGATAAACGGTGCAGCCTTCAGCTGCACCGTAAGGCAAGGGAGGTAATCCCCGGGTGTCAGCAGATTTTAGTGTTGGCTGCGATTCGGAGTGGTTTGAATCATTCGAAACCCAGAATGGACGGTGCAGCCTTCGGCTGCACCGTAGGGCAAGGGAGGTAATCCCCGGGTGTGGACAGATTTCAGTGTTGGCTGCAATTCGGAGTGGTTTGAATCATATGAAACCCAGATTGGACGGTGCAGCCTTCGGCTGCACCGCAGGGCAAGGGAGGTAATCTCCGGACGTGGGAAGATTTTAGTGTTGGCTGCAATTCGGAGTGGTTTGAATCATTTGAAACCCAGGATAAACGGTGCAGCCTTCAGCTGCACCGTAGGGCAAGGGAGGTTATCCCCGAATAAGAGCAGATTTCAGTGTTGGCTGCAATTCGGAGTGGTTTGAATCATTTGAAACCCAGAATGGACGGTGCAGCCTTCGGCTGCCCCGTAGGGCAAGGGAGGTAATCCCCGGGTGTGGGCAGTTTTTAGTGTTGGCTGCAATTCGGAGTGGTTTGAATCATTTGAAAACCAGAATGGACGATGCAGCCTTCGGCTGCACCGTAGGGCAAGGGAGATAATCCCCGGGTGTGGGCAGATTTTGCGTTGGCTGCAATGCGGCGTGGTTCAAATCATTTGAAACCAAAAATCGGTAAGGGAGGAAAACCTCTGGTATGGACTGATCTTACTGTTGGTCAAAATTTACAAAATTCTGAATGAAGAAATTAAACCGAGCAGTCTCAGAGTTAATATATTAAAAACAAGGATGAAACTCTTGTCTGATCACTCAAAATCCCTTCTATTACCGAGTCAGTACTCTTTTCATCTCTCAATCACATTTCAATACGACAATCATGACCAATTCCACCTGTATTTGCCGCTTTTAGAAAGAAACATGAAAGCTTTTTTAGGATTTCCGCAGCGAATAAATAAAATAGGCGTCGCTGTTGGGATAGATTCTGCAGCCACACCCACACACATGCCATTTTACGACTGTTGTGGCAATCGATACCGCACGGTATTTGGAGTTTACTTTACGGAATACATGACAACAGTTATGATTGACGGTATCGTTGTCTGTAACTGTGAATGAAGGTAATACTGGCAATAGAAGTTCGCCGCCTCATTTCGAGATTGGCGGCTGCATGAAGAGCACCAGTTGCCGGGAAATAGCGAGGGATATCGCACCAGGCTCCGCAGCGGCTCCTGGTGGGCTATTCTTCGGTTATTTCGCGGACAACGTGGTCAAGGCCGAGCATTGGCCGCGGAATAGCCGAGAAACAGCCCACCAGGAGCCGCTGCGGAGCCTGGTGGGCTATCTCGCGGCTATATCTCGGCCAAAACTCTCAGAGTGAGCGGTGGTTCAAATCAAAAAAGTTGCTAATTCTATTGTATACTCTAGTGGGCTGCCTATAATTAAGTATTACCAAGGATTATTCCAAACAAAGCTGCAAAGCAAAAAAAAACTATGCAGCCTAGGCTTATTATCGCCGAGGGATTCTCCTCAACTGGGTAAAGGTGGTCAACAATAGTTAAACTCTATCCCCCAAATAAAAACTCTAAAATGATCCCAACTTCTGTCAATTTCGAAGTTCATGCAGGCTTTTCCTCCTGGAATCGAACCACCGTTTTCCCCCAAATGGAGATGAGGAAAACAGGAATACGAGGAGCAAGATTAGAAGAAACATATATATCAAACTAAGATGAGTAATACACGAATATGAGGAGCACTTATAAAAAACGGGAGCCATCAAAGAGTGTTGATAATAATGATGACGTGGATCGGCGAATTGTGACGTGCAATGACGAGGAGAAACAGATCGATCGCGGTGAAGTCTCCAGGGGGCGAACAAGAGTTCGAACCGACGGCTGGGAGTTCGAACGGAAGTTGTCGGGACCTACGCCGACTTCTAGCGTTTCGCCACTCGAGCGTTCGAACGCTGTTCCGATTGGTATCAAGCTGGGGTCGGACCCGTCGAGTGCCTGAGTCTGGAAAGGGACAGCGGCAGCGGCGGGCATCGTATCAGGTACACAGGGAGGAGATAGGCCGAAATTCACCTGTTACGGTGGCTTTTTAAGGTTGATGATGAAATTACAGAACCCGCCTCACGGTTCCTCGCCTGTGGAGCCCAATCGAAGATGCTCGGCAACTTCCAGCAACGCTCACGTGAATAGTAGTAGCGGCACACACAAGTTGACCATCGTCTCGATACGACACCAGACCTCAAACTTGGGTAATTAAACCTAAATTAATATGGGATCAATGGTCGCCTTTTCCAGATGGCACTGCACGAACTGAGTATGCTCCTCGCGCAATAGACGGAGTCGTTCTTCCTGTGAGTCGTACCATCCTTGCAGATTGATATTGCTGGGAACATCGGCGAATGGCTTTCTGATGTCTCTCTCTCTAACGGGGTTTAGCCTTCTCCAAGAGGGGTGGTTTTATTGTTTGACAATGTTGATGAAAAATTGTTGGGCCTGGAGCTGACACTACTACCTTACTGGTAATAAGCGGGTCTCAGCATGCAAGTGATCGACTGGGGAACTTCTTGCGCATCCGGTAGTCATACGAAGTGCGGCGTGCGGCATTCTGTACACGCTGCATCTTGGTCTAGGAGGTTTCTGATACCAAGCGCTGCCACACCGGAGCAGTGTATTCCAGAGCGGGCTGAAGTATGGCCTTTTATGTCCTGATAATAGTTTCCTTGCTACTGCCCCATGATGTACCGCCCAGGGCTCTGGGCACATCAAGATTCGCTTTGACGACGGCCTGCTTCTGCTCGGTGTTCTTATGAAACTTGAGCGATGGATCGAGTACTAAACCGAGCAGTTTGGGAAGGCGAGCAGCAGCTAATCGATCTCCGTCCCACTCGACATGCGGGTGGGCGCTGTGTTCTGATGGATCCGTTGTGAGTACGGATACTGACGATTTGGATGCAGAGATCTTTAGCATTTCATGGTCGAAAAAGCTTTTCAGTGTGATCAGGTACTCATTGATCTTGGAGGCGGCCACATTTGTATCCCGATCCCGACACATTTTCGCCATATCATCGGCATAGGCGACCACCTTGATATCCTGGGGAGGGGCGGGCATGTCTTCGAGGTACAGACTGAAGAGGGTAGGCGATAGAACGCCGCCCTGTGGGACTCCAGCTGCAGTAGGAATACTATTCGAAACGTGGTTCTGGAACATAACTCTAGCTCGTCTTCCCTTAGTGAATGCCTCTATCCAGCGCTTTTGCCACTGCGGTATTGAAGAACCCAGTAGGTTGCTTGACAAGACTCCAAGGTTCACTGCGTCGAAAGCCTTAGTGAGATCCAAGGCGACAGCTACAGTTCTCTGTGACTTATTGGCGTTGAACCCATCAATGGCAAAGCTAGTAAATTCCAGCAGAGCTGTCGTGGTGGAATGCAGCTTTCTGAATCCATGCTGAATCACTTGCTTCTCATTTTGCTCCGCGAAGTCCTTTACAACCATTTTTCGGCTACCTTTGCGGACGTGGACAGCTAGCTAATGGGTCTGTATCCCTTGACTGAAGCCTGAGATATCCCCGGCTTGGGCAGCTGCACAACGTTAGCTGTCTTCCGATTCTGTGGAATGGTGCACGATCTGAACGAGGTGTTTATCAAATCAGTGAGAAGCGGAAGGATTTCATTCTAAATCTTCTTCAAGACAGCAGGATGTATCCCATTAGGACCAATAGCTCTAGAGTTTTACATATCCTTTATAACCTTCTCAGCTTGCGTCGAAGTGAACGCTTCGGCCAGGCTAATAAGCGGGAGGCGGCACAGCTTTCGTACAATCACTCTATTTTGCGGACCATGCTTTGCACTGGTGATGAAAAACTTCTCCCGAGCGCATAAGCGGCTTCTTTTCCTGATTTGAATACACCGTTGTCGAATTCGATTGTGGAGACGGTAGCAGGCGAGCTCTTACCCGAGAGCTTCCATAATACCTTCCAAGTAGCTGCACTGTCCGTCTTGAGATCCAACTGCCCGGTGAACTTTTTCTTTCATCGTGAACAAGGCATGCCTACCGTAACCTACAGTAACCCTAAGTCTGGCGACAAATAAACCCCAGATTCGGGTTCAGCGCCCTAAATAACCCCCAGCTGAGAGTTTTGAGTCGAATCCGAAAAATTCTTTATGAACACTCCAAAAAGTCCCTGAAATTCCAAAAACCTCTTTGTGAAGCAATGAAAATGAAAATGAAAATGAAAATGCCATATTTTTGGAATCCCCTCAGCCACTCAGGGAATTTTAAGCACGGGTCATCTATGTAATGCCTCAGACCTACAGCAACGAAAACGTGGTTTTCCAAATCGCCGCAGGGTGGGTAAAGCAGTTTAAGTTCAAAGGACGGAAAACTCCATGAGGCGTGAAATCACGATCGAGCAGCTACTCAGACATATTGAGGACTGCAGGCACGGGCCAAGAAACAGCGAGCCAGAAGAGTTGACGCGCCTCATTGGATCGTTGCGCGCGGCTCGCTGGTTTGGCGCAGAACGCTGGCAGCCGAGCACGTTTTCTGGGCCATCCGCGCCCGTGGAATCGTCGAGGCGCGGGCGATTCTGCAACTTCCCGCGCAAATCTTCTCAACTTCCCTCGCTCGCTCAGGCACTTGCCCGCGCCAATTGTTTCACAGATCCGCGCACGTTTTCTCATTGGAGCGCGTTTGCAGTGGATGATACAATTCGTCGATTTTCCCCTACCATTTGCTATTTTTAACACAATTGATAGACGGAAAAGTATAGCTCGTGCATAAATATTTATTACTAACTATATTGAATACAAATTTATCTAACATGATTAATACCCTCCGACATGATGCTCTCAATTTCAATAGAAGCAGCAAGAAAAGTATAATATTGGTGATAATAATACACCCCGAAAGCTAGGAATAATAAACCCTAAAATCGAATTGAATGTGAGCAGCATCAGAACCTGTCAGCATAGCGAAATCGTAGTGAATTGCCAGAGATTCAAACCAACAATAAGGGTTCAACATTAGACAAACAAGCATAAACAAAGTTCGAAAAGC
Source organism: Aplectana chamaeleonis (assembly GCA_029168955.1). Lineage (NCBI taxonomy): Eukaryota > Metazoa > Nematoda > Chromadorea > Rhabditida > Cosmocercidae > Aplectana > Aplectana chamaeleonis. The sequence continues at coordinate 2,278,327 of JAPDOI010000004.1, read as the reverse complement.
AGCTACTCAACACTATACATTCTACTAACAACTCTCCAGAGTTGGCCATCCACATTTATCATAAAGGGGTCCCCTCGCAAGGCTAGCATTTCCCGTTCCAACCTGAACGGCAAGACTAGCTATTGACGGGCAGGATGATGTATCCCGGAAAGCAGCTAGAGAAAAAAGTCCCAAACTGACCTGCAGAATAAAGTGTCGATAAGCTTTTCTCCAAGCTTTTTTCGTGAGAAGGCCACAGCAGATAGAATAGAATTGAAAAATATTAGCTTTAGTCCGCGGGAGATCTTCGATTCTCAAGTACAGTGGTGTCATCTGGCTCCTAAAAAGCGGATCATTAATGACCGGTCACAAGGCATTTAATTCGTTTCGATAACATTTACCTAGACAGTCTTTTCGGCACGAAACCATCGATCGAGAGCGAAACCAGCACACGTATTCTATGATTTCGGAACTCTTCGTAAGTCTCCAATTTACTGATAAAACCATGGAAATGTGCTGTCTCATCTTGAAAAAAGTAAGTCGGGTGGGTGATCGCGCGGCGCGGTTGGAGCGGATCGTAAGTGCTCAGGCAATTCACATCCTACAGGACTGTTTCATTTAGCTTATGAGTTACTTTACACCGACACGCATCGCGGTAGGGACACCGACGCGCGTCGTGGCCAGCACACCCACACGCGCCGCGGCTGGTTGTCCAGCTTCCGCTGGAGTCACCTCCGGATTGCAGGACCTCCAGATGCTGGGGCAGGCCAAAGTATTGCGAATTCGGGTAACTGAACCAGCTGCTCTCTCATCATTCGCAGCATGCCTGAAAAATGTGTCGTATACTAATAAAACTCACCTGTGATCTACCTTCATCGCGCGGTGCGGTCGCCCACCCGACTTACTTTTTCCAAGCTAGACTGTATTTACTGATACTGAGAACCAACCCAAGATCTCCCTCCCCATTCAAAAATCGGAAGAGTATGCGGCGCGGAATAATGGGCGTGGCAAAGTGCGATGGCCCTCCAAAAACGAACTTTTGGCGACTTTCTCAGACCCCCCTCCCAGAAGCGTTAATGGGTCAAATTTTCGGCGATTATTATAGTGAAGGCTCTCCAAATGTTGAATATAAGATACATACATAGGTTTGGACGTGTATCCAGAAATTGTGAATGATTTCGGGTATGAAGCTAAGGTATGTGGTGGAAGAGAAAAGGGGAGAACATGAAGTGATTGACAGAGACCCAGAATACGAGATGTATTGAAGAAATAAACTTGTTTTCAAATTAATATGAGTTCGTAAGTTTATTTCGCAAGTCCAAGAAGAACGGATCACTTCACATTTGTTTTTTTCGGGAATGCATTTCAATTTGATACGAACAAACACATGCAAATGCAAATTATACTCTATGTGCACAAACAACACTGATCTGACGATCTCTCATGCGAATCCGGGAAAACAAGCCGATTCACCAACCAAAAGATACAGCAAAAGCGGTCAAATTTGCGGTTAGGGTAAGGCACGACTAGCCAGAAAATTTTCGCCTAAAACCAAAAAAAACATGACATGTGACAAAAGTTAACCTTCCTATTCCCGGCTTCACGACGCGACGCGAGATAATACAGAAAGAACCGGCAAGAAACTAAAACGAACAAAAAAAAGAAAGGCAGGGTTCGAAAAAAAATTCTAGAAATTGGCGTCGAGTAGTTTGCTTGCCTGCCACACTCGCACCTCTCTATTTCACGACATAACCGAGCAGCGAGCCGCGCATCATTTTCTGGTCATTTGCTGTTCCTTTGCGGCCGTGTTTGTTGCTCGCGGCTCTCTCCATACAGTTGTTGCGAAATTTTTGGCCGCGGCTGACTTACATTTAATACTCAGCCTCGAAATTTCGCCCGCGGCTTGCCAAAACAGCCGACTTGGGCCGCGCCTGCAGTCCTCTATATGTCTGAGTAAGCAACGGCCGCGGTTCCGCGCAGGAGTGATGGTTTAATATCTATTTTTGCAAGCTTTTACCATTCAGGACAATTACAAGAGCGGGATTCCGACGTTCTACGAGAGTGAGCCGGTGTCTCATGCCTGTGCTGTGCCACTGGATTTTCTTTCAAAACTGTGATTAGACATACATGAACTAATATGTAGGGTGTTGCCTTTGTATAACCAAATGCTTCAAGCTGGTGCCAGTAACGTGTTCACAGGTAATTCAAAGTTTTTATAGGTAACGATGTGTAGCATTGTAGATGCTTGAAGAAATTCTATGTTAAGAGTTCTATGATAGATTGTATCCGCTTGGAGTGATACTTTTGTAGTTTGTATAATGCTCATCTTAAAAAGGGAGGATAATTTGGCGAAAGGGCTCATGAAAAACAAGGCTTCAACATATTTTGAGGTGCTTCTTGATCCTGAAATCGAATGCAATGTAGAGGTTAGCAATGAGCTTTCCGAAGGACAAAGAGTTGCTAACCACATCAAGATTTGCCATCAAATCCGGGAGTCTCAGCTGTGCTCGACCTATAGCGCTCGAGTTCTGATTATGACGATTCTAAGGAGAAGCAAATCTCGTCAGTGATAGCTTTTCCGACCGTAGTTTCCTCCCTTCTTAGGATAGTCTTTTCTAAAGCACAAAGTCTGTCATTCTGTGTGCATTCTCCAGAAGTGTTTAGAAACAATATTTATCACATCAGATTCAGGGTCAGGCAGAACGCAGGGATAAAACAGATTCATAGATCGGCAGGAAAACTGACAAGTTGCATGTATAGAGACAAAGTTGGTAGATAACACGTCAGGTGAGACCACGTATGCACGAAAAACCTTGAAAACGAAAAGCTGATTTTTTGGGTTTCAAAACCAAAAAAAAATCGAGGAAACTAAAGATCTGGCAGTCACTTGCACAATCACATTTTTTACCGAAAAAAACGGGGCGACCTTCTCAGAATGTTCTAGTGATCGCAGAATTATGCATTCTTAGAGCGATGCCCTCAGACCAATATCAGCCACGACTTCATCATGCGATGGGAGTCTAGCCTTGTTACAGGAAATCGCAGGGATGATTACTGATGAAATTTCTTCCGCGCACATGGCGGAACTCGCATCCTGAACATGCTCCTCAAAAGTGCGGGGCGATTCTCTGCACATTCGAACCCGGAACTTCACGTGTTCTTGATCAAATCTGTGGACTCGGAAGTTTAGTTTAGTTTAGTTTTATTACGACCACATGAGGCAATCGTCAAAAAAAAAGCCATACATAACAATGCAACTACTAGAAAACTTGTAACAGACGCCAAGTATGTGAAGAAATTCTATGAGAAAATGAGAAAATGTGCAGTCGATAACAAGAAAAACTAGGATAACTCGTAGCAGTGAAGAAGTTTTGGCATCATACGCTTGAATTGGGCATAAGCCATATTAGTGGCTGGAGTATTTTTCGTGGCTTTGAGGAGGGCGCTGCCCTCTCTGAATGTAAACGATTTTGCGCGAGTTGTGGTTTTCGGTCTAGACAACGTGATCTTAAAATAGCTCCCTCTAGTACTGGTTGTCGTGGTTTGGAAAAAGTTTTTTGGGCGGAGGGCAGCTGATGGGTACAAAAGCTTGTACATCATACATAAGTCAAATACTCGACGCCGGGATTCAAGTGAAGGCAGTCCCAGGTACTTATTCTAATAGCAGCCTTAGGAATACGAGAATACAAGAAACCACCAATTCTCACCATTAGTTTCCGCGTAAAGTTGTTTTGAACTTTTTCAATGGCGTGGATATGTTTTGCTTGAACGGACAAAACACTTGTGCTAGATTCCACTATAAGCCTTACATATGTTTTGTAAGCACGCAAGAGCACCGGTTTACTTCTAATTGAAAGACCTTTAAAAATGTGATAAGTACGCAGTAGGGCTTGCTTACACTTGGCTACTATGTGGCCCGTGAAATCAGCGCTGTCGTATGTAAATCCTAGATCTTTTACTTCATTAACTTCTGAGACAGCTACTCTGTCAATCCTATATGTTTGGCTTGACCTGGCTGATCGCGAATCTAATTTCATACAAACCGTCTTGTGAGGGGAAAGAGGTAATTGCCACTTACATATTAGCCCAGGCCACCATGATATTTATAGCTTCCTGCACTATCCTTGTGTCCCTAGGTTCAGACAAAACCCTGTAAACTTTTATATCATCAGCATACATCCTACAAACGAGGTGGGAATGTCGGCCGTGAAGAAGTTAAAAAGCACTGGAGATAAAACCCCTCCTTGTGGTACACCACTTCTGACATTAGCGATATTTGAGAAGAATTGTCCAACCCTGACTTGAAATGTACGCTGGGCAAGGTAGTTCTCAATCCACTTTATGAGGATTGGATGAACCTCTAAACTCTTAAGTCTAGTCAAAAGTTTTGAATGCGATACTCGATCAAAAGCTTTTGCGAAATCAAAATAAATGATATCACAAGAGCGCCGATTATCAAGTGCCGAAGTCCAGTCGTCCAAATATTCGTTTAGACTTGTTTCCACTGAGCGGCCAGGCACGTAACCATGCAGACTACTAGAAATTACGTTATTGGCTATTAAATGACAAAGAATATGCTCTTTGAGAACATTTTCTCAAAAAGTCTACAAAATATTGACGTAATACTAACGGGCCGGCAATTTTCAGGATCAGAAGCAGGTTGTTTTTTTTAATATAGGGGTGACAATAGAATGTTTCCAACGAGATGGAACTTGACTGTACATCAAAGATTGATCGAAAATGTAAACAAGAGGACCACTAATGGGGACAGCTACTTTTTGAATAAAAAAGAAGGGAATCAAATCAGAAGTAATCGATGAGGAGCTTGGCCATTTAATGAGGAGATTGTGAACTTTCTCGCCGTTGAATTAGGGAAATCGAGTCATGAGCTCAGCAATATTTGAGAAAGCCTCAGGTATGACTCCATCATCATTCTCAAACGTGCTGGCGAAATGTCCAGCTAACATATTGGCCTTGTCAAAAGCCGACGACGCAATAGTTCCACTCTTTTGCAAACAGCCTTTATGCCCCCTATCCTGGATTTTGGTATTCAAGTATTTATAAAAACTGCGGACTACCTCTTTCAACAATTTTCTTCTCAACGGATTCTTTATACTTTTTCAGGTACTTTAAAAAAATTTGTGAAAAGCAGTTATATTCTGACCAGCAATCAGTGCGCATTGCCTCATAAAACAGACAACCACGATGGGTCAGTATGTTTTACAGATACTTTGGAAGATGAGTATAACTGCCCGAGGAAACCAATTTCCAAGGAGCGAAACGGTCAATGGCCTCTCTGAGAACCCCAAGAAAAACTTCATATTTTTCGTCAACAGTGCTCACTGATTCAAGCAAATCAACCCAATGAACTTGGGCCAGACTTGCACAAATAAGAGAATAATCATATGCTGAAAATACTCGAAGATACACAGGTGTGGCCTGAGCTTCAAAACAACAAATTTGGAAAGAAATGCTACTGTGATCACTGCTACCCACAGGAGGAAGGATACTTAGATCATCTATTAGCGTTTTACTACTCGAAAAAAAACCAGATCAAGTAAATTCTCGCCTCTAGTAGGACTCTGCACCAATTGTGCAATATCATGACTAACAACCAACTCTTCGATCGGAGACATTTGTGACGTCATGGACGTATGCTCACTATTAAAATGTATGTTTGGCATGTTAAAATCCCCGGCTATGACGGTGTCAAGTTCGCAGGCAGCCAAGTCTCTTTAAAACTTTGGCTAGCTGTTCGGTTTTAGACGATATGCAGTTAGGCGACCTATACACAAAACAAGCCTGAAACTGGTACTCTCATAGAAAATATTAACGCCGAGTATTTCGTATGCGTTTTCAGAAGCTTCAGAAAGTACTATGGATAATGAAAGCCTACGATGAGCAAGGATCATGACGCCGCCTCCCACCTTTTCTGGTCTATCGCAACGTTTTACATCGTATTCTGTTGTAATGTCCCCTAACAAAGAAGACAGAGAATGATTTTATTTGAGGCAAGTCGCACAAAAAGCATAGATGTCATAATTTCGATTAAGAACAAGGCTAACATAATCCGAGTTTTTTGAAATCGACCGTACATTGGAATAAAAGCATTTCAGACGACCAAACTTATACCGAGGAGGAACAGTCAGTTTTCCTGACTAAAAGAACCAGTAGCAAAAGTCGGAGCCACATCTGTGGGGCTGGCACAGGCACGCAAGCCCAATGGGCCAGTATCCGTAAGCTGCGTGACAGTCCCAACCTTAGGTGATGATGGACCACGACGTATACGAGCAGCATCCTTCCTACGCTGTGACTCTTCCTTGCTGAGAGATTCCCGGAGGAATATCCCACTGTTAGAGAAATAGCGTAGGCGAGGAGAACGGCTAACTGCCATAGGTTGAAAAACAGATGCGGGCAATACTACTTCTAACAATTTATCTTTGCCCGGAATGGGCTTACCTAAAGGATAGACTGAAACGGGATTACAATTAATATTGAGAAAGTCAGGTACGTTACAAATATTATGGAAATCATGAGATACACGGGCTTTACTGCTTGGAGTTCTTAGCTCAGAAATGCCACTTACTAAAATAGAGCGAGCTCTTTCGATCTTCTCATTTGAACAATCGATATTGACACAGGGCGATGAATTTGCGGAAGCAGAAATCGGAGGCGGAGGCATTGAAGTATCAGTAGAAGTCACAACGGAAACTTTATTTTGGAAATCATCAAGCTCACGTTTGAGAGAAAGGTTCTCCTGACGTACAGACATCAGCTCGTTTTTAATGACGGTTATCACCTTGATGATCTCAGGCACTCCTTTCGACTTATTGACTTTCCGCAATTCTCCTTGTACTTCTTCCGAAAGCAGGAAATCAGGACCATCACAAGCTTCGGTGGATACGTTCGTCTCAACATCATTCCTTTCGGTAGCGACGGATGTAGACATAATCGAGCCAGTATGCGACATATCGACCAGCATAGATCAACGGAACGAGGCACAGCAATCAATGAAGATCAGACTTGGGAGGCGAAATCTCTTGCGTCGTGAATATTGAACGACGATGACAGCAAAACAAGACCAATCGGCACCGGACAGACCAGTGGAAGGGAATTAGGCAAAGGGTACGATTAGCAAAACAAGAAGGCTAATCGTAAGGTGGGACGATGTAGACGAGGTGATGGCTGATAGGGAGGCTGCCGTGTATCGACCACTCACGAGGCGCGCTCACGGTAAGAGTGAAGTCGCTTCCTACTCGGTGAAGGAAAAATCATAGCAGTATCGTCCATCACTGGATGAGGGATCGCCGCGACGCTGCTTGGCGGGAAAAATTGCGCGATCATCAGCCACTCTCCCTTCGTTTTCCCGCGCGCAATTTTTCCCGCCAAGCGGCGTCGCGGCGATCCCTCATCCAGTGATGGACGATATGTGTTTGTATTCAACGTGATTAAACGACTACTTTCCGGTCCTCCTAATAGAATCTTCCTTGCTTAAACAGGTGCCATCGCTAACAACGGAGGAACAAAACTCCAATGTTGTTCCCCTTCAAACCCCTTCTGTTAGTCGTAGCCCAGCTGCGTCTTGGAAATTGCTGATATCTAGAAAACAAAAACAGGAAAGATAAGCGTCCGCCCAATAGAGGAACGTTGTTTTTCCACGTCAGAGTGGTCTGATGTAACTATGGGCTCTTATTCCAAGCGCAGCTGATACCCCGAAAATCAGAGCGATTAGGCTGATTTACAGTCGGCACGGATCACACTAATACTTTGAGTGGAAGAAGACATCTAAAGTCCGTCCGCCCATGCGGTCGGCGTGAGTACCGAGCGACCGTTGCAAAGGCACTTTTCAGACCTGTTAATCAATTAGCATGATTCTAGGTCGCATACTGAATTATGTCCCAGTCTGCAGTCATAGACAGGTTCGTCCGAAAAATACCTCCTTGTCGGCCTTCCGACACGCCCTCCGATCGCGTGGGCGGATAATCTCATTTGAACAGACATTAGGTAAACACAGAGGACACCCTCAGATTTTTTTCCGGATCTACATCTTATTGTGAAATAGACTTTTATACAAAACCTGTCAATTGCGAGATCACAACTTTTCGAAAGCAGTGCGATACGAGAGAAGCCACTCCGACACGCCTCTTTTGACCGACAAAGATGCCACTTTGCCACATCCCTAGGGTGAGCTTTTGAGATCAGTGAAGGCCCTGTGCTCCATAGGTCTCAATTAGTATGTGCGTTTCTTTCTTTTTTTCCAGTTTCTCACAGCACTCACATTCAATCGCTGGGAACGACTAAAGATACGGACAAGGGCTGTGCGGAAGTGTTCCGATTCCGTTTCCGCATTTCCGGCCCCTCTGGGGCTGTTTCGTTCCGTTTCCGGGATTCTGGGCTCGGAAACAGAACAAAATAAAACTACAAGGCTATTGGTGACGCCGTCCCGGCGCCCATACCTCAGGCCCCTATGTGCTCATCACTGTGTCAGTATAACCCTGATCGCTAGGGTCTAGGCTCCTGTTCCTTTCGAACCGGCACCTAGCGGTTTCCCACTGATACACGTTAGGACAATACCATCGTGGACTTGCCTTGGTGGCAGGGCCAGCCACAGCGGTGGTCCTGGCTCTCCTGAACAACGACCCCCCCTGAGAAGGACATTTTTTTCGGCCAAAAAACGACCCTCTAGGAAAGGTGAAAAATTGGTAGACGTTACTGATTCGTTTCATTTTGGTTTTTTTCATTTTTTTGGCCTTTCACCTTTCCTAATGGGATGAGTAACGTTCCGTGCGCTGCCGATATTGAAAAACTTCAGAAAGATGGGGAGCTGAAAAGCTCTTCAGGATTCGAAAAAATCTTCGTCCTCCGTTTGGCCCCGGTGGTCTGGTGGAGCTTTCGGACCACCGCACCATTGACCGGCCATAACTCGGCTCGGATTCGATTTTATGAGCTCATCCTCGGAACTTAACATCTTCTAACATCTCTCCGGCCATTTCCGGACTTGTTTCATTTTGGAGAATTTTTTTTCAATTTTTGGGGCTTCACCATTCCAAAGGAGGATGAATAGCGCTCCACGCACTGCCGATATTGGAAAATTTCAGCCAGATGGGGATTTGAAAAACACTTCAGAAATCGGAAAAACCTTCGTTCTTCGTTTTTTGCCCTGGGTGTGTAGTGGAGCTTTCGGACCACCGTGGGGCCACCGCACCTTTACCGGCCATAACTCGGCTGGAATTTCGCTAGAAAACCACGAAGCAATGTCTATTCTAAATGTTCTAGAAGCCAGCTTCAACAACTTCTGGCCACTTCCCATTATCAATGAAACTTTTCAGTTTTTGCAACAGAACATCCTTTTCCGTGTGCTAACGAGACACATATTTGCTGTCACGGGTAATCTACGTGCAGCATTGACTAGCATTTTGTTCACGTCTGCCTCTACTAAGGCGACTGCACAGTCCTTCTCAACAAGGGGTCGCTTCTGTGTCAGCCTTGACAAACCATCAGCTTGTCCGAACGAATCCGTCTTGATGTAATCGATTTCGAATTCTTAGCCTATCAGCATTGCTGCCAACGCATCAGACGGTTGGCTGAATGGACCGGTATGCCCTTCTTGCTACCAAATACGGCCAGTAACGGCTCATGGTCCGTGCGGAGCGTGAAACGCCTCCCACATGTATTTGCGGAACTTCTTTATTGCCTCCAATCACCCAATGCCTCTTTCTCGATCTGGGCGTAGTTCTATCTTGCTACTGTTAGTGATCTCGAGCCGGGGGCAGTCGGATTTTTATCACCATCAGGCATTTTGTGCGAGATCACATATCCGATCCCATAATCGCACGCGTCAGCCGCTACGACTATTATCTTTCTAGGATCATAGTGAGTCAGGTTCAAGTCTGACACCAGCATTTTCTTCAATTTTTCGAACGCTGTTTCATGTGTGTGTTTCCATGTCTACCTAACGTCTTTCTTCAGCAAAGCATCTAGTGGTCCACGCATCTCCTTCATCCTCGGTGTGAAGGACGAATAATACGTAAGCATGCCTACGAATGCGCACAATTGTGCCACATTCTGCGTGCTGGCATTTTGGCGATGGCAGCCACCTTTTCTGGATTTGGACGACGTCCGTCACGGTCTCCGATTAAACCGAGAAAGCGGATTTCTGGCTTTGTTAACCAGCATTTTTCCAGTCATACTCGGAAACCGTATTCCTTCATGTTTTCGAATAAAGCATAAATGTTCTTTCTATGCTCTTCAGGTGTCTTTCCAACTACCAGAATATCGTCCAGGTAGGCTGCTTCTCCTTCCAGATCGGAAATCATTTTGCTCATATTGCTTTGGAAAATCCCTGGCGCTGCCTTGACTTCGAGAAGCAATCTTTTGTGTCGATATAGACCCTTAAGTGTATTGATTGCAACTAACTTTTGGGGCTCATCCGTCAACTGCGCTTGAAGGTAGGCATCCGAAAAATCTGGTTGGGAGAAATGCGTTCCACCACTCAAAGTTGCGAAAATATTATCCGCGATGGGAATAGATTACTCATCGGCCTCCAAGGCGTTGTTCAAACCTGTTGAAAAATCAGCAAACTCGCATTTAACCATTCACTTAAAGGCACAGTCCAACCTCGAAATAGGTTTTCCGTTTCCCTGCCTATCTTAATAAAGGTTCCACACTGATTCGAATAATGTTTCTGGAAGCGTACAAGACCTTCTGGGAACGGAGTTATGGTCGACCAAAAATTGAGCTAGGAAAGCATGGTGGACGAGTTGTACGGGGCTTGTAACTTCCTTCATTTGCGACCGATGTATGCGAGCCGAACTGAGCAAAGAGAGAGATAGAGAATGAAGGGAAGAACGGGGCAATTGATCAAAAACAATAGCTGATCTCGCCACTGTGGAGCTCGAAAAATCGTAAAAAGGGCGTGCCAAAGTGGCTTCTCAAAGTGGGCGCCCCATGGTGGCTTCCTCCTATATCTCGTTTATTCGGAGGAATGGAGAGCTCGCACTTTACAGGTGTTACATGGGGTGGGTCTACAACACAATTATGTGGAAATCTCAGAATTCGTCCCTGAGCTTGGACTGTGCCTTTAACGAACGCAAACATATCTATCGGAGCGGCCCATTCATGAGTTATCGGTTCGATAACACCCGTTCATTCAGGGCGCTCAATGTCTTTTTCAACTGTTTCGAACGATGCATGCGCAACAGGTCTTTTCATTGTGAACATCGGCTTAGCAGTAGGTAGCCACTTTAATGATGCCTTCTCTTTAGCACATACGCCTAAGCCGTCTTCAAACACACTTTCAAATTTTGTTTCAATCCTTCCACTAACTTGGCATCATCTACGGTACTCACACGAGCTACCATTTCCTCCATGTGATGTGCCATTTCAGCGTTCCGCTTTATCCAGTTGAGGCCGACTAGACTTCTATGAGGGACTACCTAACAACATCCCTCACCAATAACACCTCTCAGTTTGAACTGACATTTCAGCTGTCCGTGAACCTTCATCCGGTTCCCACTAACGTCTTTTACAATCAGGCTAGTGTCTCTGAGTTCAGGACTACCCATTTTCTCCCACTCATCCACACCCAACAGCGTGATGTCTCCATTCGGTGCTAAAGAGAAGGCAGCACTGGAGTTGCTACCTGGTGCTAAGCTGATGTTCACAATGAAAAGACCTGTCGCGCATGCATAGTTGAGAACAGTTGAAAAAGACTTTGAGAGCCTTTAAGGAATGGGTGTTATCAAACCGATAACTCATGAATGGGCCGCTCCGATAGATATGTTTGCGTTCGTAAAGTGAATGGTAGAATGCGAGTTTGCTCTGACTTTTGCACTGGTTTGAACAACGCATTGGAGGCCGATGGGTATCCTATTCCCATTCGGGATGATATTTTTCGAATGATGGAATGCTTTTCTCCCAAATGAATCTTACGGATGCCTACCTTCAAGTGCAGTTGACGGATGAGGCTCAAAAGTTGGTTGTAATCAATACACACAGGGGTCAATATCGATACAAAAGGTTGCTTCTTGGAATCAAGGCAGCGCCAAGGATTCTCCAAAGCATTATGAGCAAGATGATTTCCGGTCTGCAAGGAGTAGCAGCCTACCTCGACGATATTCTGGTGGTCGGAGAGACACCTGAAGAGCATAGAAAGAACATTTATGCTTTATTCGAAGGCATAAAGGAATAGGGTTTGCGAATAAGACTGGAAAAATGCTCGTTCGCAAAGCCAGAAATCCGCTTCCTCGGTTTTATCGGAGACCGTGACAGGCGTCTCCCAAATCCAGCAAAGGTGGCTGCCATCGCCAAAATGCCAGCACCACAGAATGTGGCACAAATGTGCGCATTTTTAGACATGGTTACGTATCATTCGTCTTTCGTACCGAGTATTTTGAGGAGATGCGTGGACCATTAAGGTGCGTCCGAATGAGACTGGCCGACCATGCGGCCGTCGTACGTGGCAGGCGGCTGTCCCGCGCGCCGCTTTCGGACGAGCATGCGAAACGACAGCCAGCCTTCCCCCGCAGCCGTTCGCTAGGAGCGGGCCCGCAGCGGCTGTCAGCAAGCAATCAATCAGCTCCGCAGCCAAGGGGGCAACCGCTCGAACCCTCGTCCGAGAGCGGCTCATGCGACGGCCGCCTGCCACGCACGACAGCCGCATGGTCGGCCATTCTCATTCGGGCACACTTTAGATGCCTTGCTGAAGAAAGACGCTAAGTGGACATGGAAACACACACACATGAAACAGCGTTCGAAAAATTGAAGAGAATGCTGGTGTCAGACTTGCACCTGACTCACTATGATCCTAAAAAGATAATAGTGGCAGCGGCTGATGCGTGCGATTATGGGATCTGATATGTGTTCTCGCACAAAATACCTGAAGGTGCTGAGAAGCCGACTGCCCACGGCTCGAGATCACTAACAGTAGCAGAAAAGAACTACGCCCAGATTAAATAAAAGAGCAGTGAGTCTTTGGAGGCATTGAAGAAGTTCCGCAACTAAGTGTACGCGAAGCGTTTTACGCTCCGCAAGGACCATAAGCCGTTGCTGCCCATATTTGGTAACAAGAAGGACATACCGGTTCGTTCAGCCAGAATTTGAAATCGACTACATTAAGACGGATTCGTTCAGACAAGCTGATGGTTTGTCAAGACTGACGCAGAAGCATTCCCTCGTTGAGGAGGACTGTGTAGTCGCCTCAGCAGAGGCAGATGTGAACCAAATGCTAGTCAATGCTGTATTTAGATTACCCGAAACAGCAAATATTATTCGTGAGCACACGGAAAAGGATGTTCTGTTGCAAAAACTGAGGAGTTCCATAGATACTGGAAAGCGGCCAAAAGTTGTTAAAGCTGGCTTTCACAACATTTAGAATAGACATTGCTTTGTGGTTTTCTAGCGAAATCTGAGCCGAGTTATAGCCGGTCAAGGTGCGGTGGCCCCACGGTGGTCCGAAAGCTCCACCGCACACCCGGGGCCAAAAGCGGAGAACGAAGATTTTTTCGTTTTCTGAAGTGTTTTTCAGTTTCCCATCTGGCTGAAATTCTCCGATATCGGCAGTGCATGGAACGGTATTCATCCCCCTTTGGAATGGTGAAGCCCCAAAATTTGAAAAAAAAACCTCTAAAATGAAACAAGTCCGAAAATGGCCGAATGTCTCTATCACAAAAAAGTATCCGAAACGAGGGGGCCAATCTACTGGAAATGTTCCAAAAATCATTCCTAGATAGATGAAAAAAATAATTTTCTTCAAAAACTGAACTTCACCTACCCCAGATGAAAAATTTTTTTTTCAAAAACTTAACTTCACCCCCCCCCTCCGGACATGGAAAAATCGGTTGAAAAATCGAAAAAGGGCCGTCTATGTACGTGACCTAGTGCAAGCTTTCGGACCACCGCACTTTTGACCGGACATAACTCGGCTCGGAATCGATCTTATGAGCTCATCATCGGAACTTACCATCTCCTAACATCTGTCTACAGTTCCCACTCTTGCACTAGGTCATGTACATGGACGACCCTTTTTCGATTTTTTGACCGATTTTTCTTATGTCCGGAGGGGGTGGGGGGGAAGGTAAAGTTCAGTTTGTGGAAATTTTTTTTCATCTGGGGTAGGTGAAGTTCAGTTTCTGAAGAAAATTATTTTTTCCTCTATCTAGGAATGATTTCGGAACATTTCCAGTAGATTTGCACTCTCGTTTCGGATACTTTTTTGTGATACAGCCATTTGGCCATTTCCGGAATTGTTTCATTTGGAGTTTTTTTTTCAATTTTTGGGGCTTCACCATTTTAAAGTGGGATGACTAGCGTTCCATGCACTGTCGATATTGGAAGATTTTAGCCAGATGGAAGGCTGAAAAACACTTCAGAAATTGGGAAAATCTCCGTTCTTCGTTTTTAGCCCCGGGTGTGTGGTGGAGCTTTCGGACCACCGTATGGCTACCGCACCTTTGAGCTGCCATAACTCGGCTCGAATTTCGCTAGAGAATCACGAAGCAATGTCTATTACAAATGTTGTGGAAGCCAGCTTTAACAACTTTTGGCCACTTTCCAGTATCAATGGAACTTTTCAGATTTTGCCACAGAACATCCTTTTCCGTGTGCTAACGAGTAATATTTGCTGTCACAGGTAATCTACATACAGCATTGACAAGCATTTGGTTCACATCTGCCTCTTCTGAGGCGACTACACAGTCCTCCTCAACGAGAAAATACTGACTGCCCACGGCTCGAGATCACTAACAGTAGCAGAAAAGAACTACGCCCAGATCAAAAAAAGGGCGATGGGTCTTTGGAGGCAATAAAGAGGTTCCGCAAATATGTGTACGGGAGGCGTTTAATGCTCCGCAAGGACCATAAGCCGTTGCTGGCCATATTTGGTAGCAAGAGGGGCATACCGGTCCATTCAGCTAACTGTTTGATGCGTTGGGCAACAATGCTGATAGGCTGAGAATTCGAAATCGATTACATCAAGACGGATTCGTTCGGACAAGCTGATGGTTTGTCAAGGCTGACACAGAAGCATCCCCTTGTTGAGGAGGGCTGTGTGGTCGCCTAAGTAGAGGCTTACGTGAGCCAAATGCTAGTCAGTGCTGTACGTACATTACCCGTGACAGCAAATATAATTCGTGAGCACACGGAAAAGGATGTTCTGTTGCGATAACGGAAAAGTTCCATTAATACTGGAAAAAGGCCAAAAGTTGTTAGAATTGGCTCGAGGCAGTTTTACAATAAACGTGAAACTTGTCGATAGTGCAAGGCTGCACGATAGTAGGCGAGAGAGTTGTCGTGCCAGAGACGCTGAGACAAGAAGACCTCGAAGAGCTGCACTGTGGCCATCCTGGTATCGTCGGGATGAAAGGACTAGCGAGAAACTATGTCTATTGGCCTAATCTCGATGAAGACTGTGAGACGGCCGTGAAAAGTCGCTCTGATGGCCAACTACTCTGAAAATCTCAGACTAAAGCACCTCTAAAATGTGGAACACTCCATAAAATGTATGGAAGCAAATTCATGTCGATTTCGCTGGTCCAATGAATGAAGTTTGCTACATGGTCCTGGTTGACGCCTTGAGTAAATGGCCGGAGATGTATGAAATAAAGAATATCACAGCTGGCACAACGGTGAAGCTGTATCCAAAGACGCTAATGAGCGATAATGGAACACAATTCACATCGGAGCTTTTCAGGCAGATGTCAACGAGGTGTTAATCATGCGAGAACACCGCCGTACCATTCTCAGTCAAATGATCACGCTGAACGATTTGTTGATATCCTGAAAAGAGGGTAAAGAACTCAAAAAGGGGAGGGGAGGCCGTCCGCTCGCCCCGAAGGTGACTGTCTGAACACAGTCTTGTTGTGCGTACCGCACAACAATTAGTTCTGCTCTGCAGTGCAAACGCCCAGCCGAGTTTCTCCTGGAAACGAATTTAAGGACCCGGTTAAGCATGTTAAGACCATCAGAAGCGCAGGAAGAAACGGTTAATGCCGCCGACCACAGGAGTAAAACCGAGGAGCAATTTAATCGCAAACATGATGCGTAAAGACGAGACTTCTCCACTGGAGACACCGTCCTTGTATAAGAATTAGATGGAGCATCGAACTTCAAATGGATACAGGATAAAGTCGAAAAAAGTCTCGAAAACGTCATGTACGAGGTAGATATCGGAGGTAAAAAGGTTCGTAAACACGCGAACCAAATGCGAAGAAACATACTGAGTGATGAATATGGTAAGGCATACTCACGAGACCTACTCTTAGACTTGTTCGAAATAGATCGGATTAGCACTGGAAGAGTGCAGAACAGAGAAGCCAAGATGCGCCGGATATAGAGCTAGAGCCTGTGGTAATATCCGGTCTTGATACCTCAGTAAGCGTCGCCCAGCGAAAGGTGCGCCCCACGAATAATCATACGATGCAACACGAATACAAACTAGACTAGTTTATCCGAATCAGCGATCATAACAACCGAATTGCGAATCGGCCTGGAGTCGCAGAGTCTGGAGGTACGGACGAGGTGGGTAGGCAGGAGGCAGAGCCCACGAACCGCCAGCCGGCTCGTGGGACGTTGATGGCTTCTCTTTCTTCACAGGCTTCGATGCGGACGACGGCGAAGACGGCACGCCTCTGAATGACTCAGCTTAATACCAATCTTACAGTCCGACAAAGATCTACCCTTACTCCTTACACCTCCAATGCACCTCCTTAGGACGATGCGCAACCCGGCACGAGTCTCGCAATTCATGGATAAGTTAAACGCCGAGCTCGTAAACCTCGAACAGTTGGTTTCGCTCCGGCCACGTTACGAGGGTCAACCCGACAGCGCCGCAGGCGAAAGCGGTATGCTCTTTAGTCGATCGATTTCAAATTGTATCCCCTGTACCGTGGTACACCTTTTGAAAGGGGAGGCGTTGTGGTGTGGATCAGGTATCGGTTTTCACGAACGACTGATCACCAAGTGGGCGGGTTTTGATCGGACAATCACAGGCCCCGCCGATGCAAATATAAACCCTGTCGCAGCACTGTTGGGACACTTCGACTCGACGACTACCTGCCAGCCGTTCCAGCACCAGCCGCCACCTCCGCCTCCTGCTCAGGCAAACTCTAATGTCGACAGCAGGTTGAACCACCTGTTTCTCGAGCAACCGGCGATAGCAGGTTCTTTCGGGAGAATAACATGGACCTGTTATCGACCTGCTATCGACCTGCCGATAGCAGGTTCACAGCAGGTTGACAGGGCAACACATCTTACAGCCGGTGACGATTGATCGTCCAAATCTCCGAATGCTCAACAAAATATTCATTTGGCTGCGCAATTGAAGAACCTGCTTTTGTTTTTTTGTCTTTCGTGAAGCATACCTGTTTTTGTGCGATAACGCGCAAATCAGGCCTTGTATCGAATGGAATTTCTACTCGAATAGTGTTCTAGAGATTTTTGTAGTATTCAACTATTTTACCGACTCTTGGGATTTCATTATGCGTATTTTTTTGAACACCAGGTATATTTGGAGTCTTGAAACATCCTTTTTTGAACATTCGATTCCGTCGTGATTTTTTACTGCTCTACTTCACGCTTCATTTGAGGTTTCTTATTTTCTGCCTCTCGTGTATTCTGTTAATCCGAAAAATCGAAAAATTCTTCGCTTTCGTTTAGGTCAAATGTCCATTTTTCGAGTATTTGTCTCAATTCAGCTTACATCATAATTACCCATCAAAAAATTCGTTCATTTGTTCAAGTATATTATTTGAAAACTGTTCGGAATTCGAAATCGATTAATTGCTTCAATTTTTGTACAAATGTTTACACGTAAAACAATTGAATCATGTATGTGATCTATTTTTGAACCTACTCGTTTATTTAAGAGATTTTAAAGAGCTCACACCAGGTTTTCAAATCAGTGGGAGACTTTATGAAGATCTCAATCGAGGTATTCTCCTCATTTTTCATTAGATCTAGTTTTGATGATGTGATTACATTATAGACATGGACAATCGCCGCTAGGTTTTGAATGAAGGAATAATTCAAATATGGCGTTTTTAGAACACCTCAGATGAATAAGTAATACGGATAGCCACTATAGAAAAATTTCTGATGAATGACTTTTTTTTGATTACAAACACTTCAAAATTCACGAAAGCACGAATAAATTCGAAGAAGGCATTCTCAAAAACTTTGGATGATTTCAATACTTGAATACAGCGTTTTAGAAATTTCGGAATGTGAAGGAATAAATTCGAGCAAGGTCTCTCTTTTTTTTGACTGAACGAATGTTTTGGAAAACCTGTCTTTTATTTTAGGCAAATGCATACTTGGAAAATATATCCGAATATCCGAATGAAAATTAGCTTTTTGCGATATGTTTCCGAAAAGATCTTAAACACTTTCTGCACATTCTCTTTCAATATCTGCACAATTGAATGTAGTGATACAAAATCGGCCGACTACTTAGGAAATCGAATATTCAAGCTCTCCAAACAAACCGAATACTCCAGAACCCGATTGATTCAAATTTCTGAACGAATCGAAGGCTTGAAAAGGCAAATATCAAAATTCCCGAGCGAAATCAACATTCGAAAAGATCAGAAATTGGAATTTCCGGTTGAATCGAATATTAGAAAACTCAACTTTCCTAACTGTTTGAATTTATATCACTCAGGCGCCCTTGGTCTGGGTCAGAAGTGCGGCGGCACGCTGCTCAAAGCATAATCAAGCGTATTGCTCCGAATAGGGGACAAAAATAATTGCAAACTGAAAAATTGATTTATGTAGCGATACTCATAGGGACAAGAGACTATAACAGAACTCTTGTTTCCCTTTTCGCGGCGGTGTGCGCAGTTATGTAGGCTTTTGAGTATTGGGGGCGGGGCCGAATTTTCACCTGAGCCCGGATTCATCATTGTGTTAACCCTGGGTTTAAGGATTTGGGTTGGCGCCAGGATTAGCGCGTTTCTGCACGCGCTAAACCCAACCCAAGTCGAAAAACCCACGGCTAACGCAATGATGAATCCGGCCTCTGTAGTTTCTCCCTTATTTGATCGAGATCTCGCGCTTGGCAAGGTCGCTATTCACGATGGACCGACTATAGTACGAAATGTTACCCCTGAGATTGGACGATGCCTTTAGACATCTTTCACAGACCTGGTCATTTTGGTTCTGCCGTGGATTTCATATGTAGTTGCTTCCTGTCCGTGCCGCGCGTGTCGCGCGGTAAGAAGTTTCATAGTCCACCGCTGGCTCCACGAGCATTCCGTGCCTGCGGTGAGGACTATGAAAGATACCTTACGCACAGAGAGTACATCAGCGGGCTTTCTCCCCTGAGTACCCTCTGTAAAAAATGAAATTCTGATCATTCAGAGCGCGTGCGGAGCGAGCGATGCGGCTGCCTTCGTCGGCCTCGGCTCTTCCGCTGTCTCTAACCTCCGCTCCGCACCAGCCCGCGCCGAAACCACGAGAATGTACCTGGTTTACGGTCCAAATGTATCTTTTCAGCGAATGTGGTATGCCTTTCCTAGGCGCAACACTTTCTATATCTAATAGCGCTACCCATAATCCCTACTTTCGTATTTTACATTAAAGTTTCGGGAGAGGTTGAGAGGTTCAAGGGACCGAAAATACTTGAATACACAGTTCCCTTCATTCAACCCATCGACTCCGTTCGAGATCCTAGAACATTTGAACTATGTGAGGGCTGATTTCTTGTACCAAGTAGAGTTCGCACAAATTTTTCTCAATTTAGCGAGTTTCGCATTTCTTGAAATGTTTAGAAGGTACAACTCCCATTATATCTACATCATGCAACGTCTTCAAGCCAATCAACTTCAAATTTAATTTTAATGCACAACGATTTATCTTACTGCATACACCTAATCATTTTGCCAATTATCAGTCACTTTTCAGAAATTAGATTTTAACACTTTCCACAAGGGTTTCTGAAAAGAATTAACCCCAATCAGGAAAACAGCTATAACCAGAGAAGACACTGTGAGTAATACCTACACCCGCAAATTTGAGGTTCGGTGAGGAAATATCCTCAGATAATGAAGCTCTGCCAGGAGTTCCCGATTCGAAAAGTCCCGGAAACTGCGATTTTCGCCCATTGGAGAAATTTTATTAATCCGTTTTAGTACCATAATCCTGCCCTCACATATTCAAATTTTATGTATAGATAGTTTGCCTAATTCTCTTGGTTTTCGCATCGCTGCTACATATTTCGTGCTTAGAGTTTCAAAAAACCCGCTAAAGTTGAATTGGTTCGAAAGAAAATCAATTACTTTTTTTCTTCTGTCGGCTACTGGAAGCTGCGAAATAGCTCATATATTGAGTCGGTACGAAAAAAAAAAACGAAATTCCCATGTTAAAGGGCAGTTGAGTATGGGGACGGCTACAATGTAATAATACAGCAATAGTTTCTGAATCTTGCGATGGTTCAGGTCTTTTAACTGCTCCGAATTTTGAAGGTGGCCAAACTCATCAAAAGTCCGTTGATAGGATGTCTACAGCAAAGTCCATTATTCCGGCGGTAGCAGGTCGACAGCTGGACCTTTCGAGGCTTCAGTTAAGTCATGCCACCGTCTCGAAATTCGGTGCTAGGAGGTTTACACCTGGACCTTTCGGCGTGATACCAGGTTCTCTCGCGCCGAAATCACGCTTTTTTCGTGTCTTCAGCTGATGTGCTCTGTGATGACACCTCAGAAGCCTGCTGTCGACATTTGAGTTTGCCTGAGTAGTCGCCGCCGTCATCGATCAGCCACCGCCAAGATGTCACAGTTGCACTGCACCTAACTATGTTATTCTGGTGTATTACTAATAAACCTTTTCACATCTGTGTACCCCCACAGACGTAACACAATGCTGTGTCCCATACCTACAACTCTCAACACATGGTTTTATAAAAGCCAACGGGAAGTATAAGGTAAGCCCTAGTAAGTTCAACCCCTCGCTCTCAGCACTATGTACTGTCCACGCTTACTGTAGATTTCTGTCCCTCCTCAGTGGTAGCCCGTTCTGCTGATTTGTAAAGTGTTCGAATGAGACTGTCCGCTCACGCGGTCGGCGTGGTTGTCAACTGATCGTAGCGTAGGCATTTTTCGGAAGAGCATTCCCCTCACTCGGAGTTAGCTGACTGGGATATTAATCGCTATTCGTCTAAAGTTTCTGCTCATAAATTCGCAGGTCAAAAAAATGCCTTCCCGACGGGCGATCAATATGCTCGCAGACCGCGCAGGCGGTCAGTCTCATTCGGACAGTCATTAGAAACACCTTTTATTCACAACGAAATGTTGATATCGGTGTTGCTCTGAGAAAATCTGTTGTGACGGCACCGCAATGCGGCCGTGCAAGTGCCCTATAGGCACCTACACGGCGTCATTGCGGTGCCTTCACTACAAATTGCCCTGCCTGCACGCCGATAGCGAAGTGGACTTCGCAATCGCACCTCGCTGAAGAGCCGATTGCCGCTTCGGCCGAGCGTTGACGCCGCGTCGGTGTTTTCAAGACACCTACGCGACGTCGCTGAGAAGCCTCCGAGAAGAGTCGAATATAATTGCCCTCACCATAATACAGCCGATGGTACAGCTTTCCAGTTTTCGCCAGTCACCCATTTTACGCGTTTCCTTTGGAATCTTTCGCTTCGAAATGTACTCGAACGTATTTGAGCGAACGATTTATTACTCAAACGATTTGTTTCTTTATGTCGTTAAGCTTTCCATACCCATACGAATGCGGAATTCGCCAAAATGTAATCTAAATGAAATTCCATGCTAATCAAACACAAATTGCATACATCTAGCTTTGGTGCTTGAAAGTTGAAATCTCGATGAAAATCCGTCCATGTTAATTGGGCAATAAATCACTTCGAGTAGTCTTCATGACAGCTGCGCTGAAAAACAGACAGAATCTTACGAGAACCTTTAACGCTGTGCAAATGACTACAGATTTCTACAGGAATGGTTTTCGCTGCTCTGTCAAAGTTCGAGTCTTTGAATCGTTTTGTTCCAGGACTACTCAACATTAATTAAGAAAAGTGTTCGCCATTTAGGGGCGCGATGCCAGGATGAAGTGCAATACCTGTGATATCATTTGCGTTTTAGACACAAAAGACGTTCTATGCTTCTTTATTAAAGCTCTTTCCAAAATATACCATTCGTTGATCTAAAGAGACATTTGGAATCAGCATCGAGAGCCCTTTTCAGGAGACGCATTGCATACTCTGGAACAAGGTATTTAAGAAAAGTTAGCCTTAACACAATCAACACGGGAAAAGCGCTTTCAAACTTGAAGCAGTGATGAGTGAATGCGTCCATCGTCACGCCTATATGCCTTGTTTGATAGTAAGCCATGTGCCATCTTAAAACAAGGCACTCGATATCAACTCTCAATGTGTCTTTATATTCCCCAGCGAAGACCAAGAACGTACTCTGCCAGCGCGTAGCTAGATGCCTCACACGGAAACCGGAGATGCCCAGGGTTTCGGAGGCATCTAGTCTAATTTTGACCCGAGATTCTACGTAAATTACGGAAAGTTTAGCCTCAGTTGGCGAAATTTTAGCTACAGCGCCCGCATATTCTACGTAAATTCTCGCTACGGCACCCGCATATTCTACGCTTATTCTCTTTACTGCACTCGGTCGATCGACCCACCCAGTCCTGATTCGTTCTAGAAAGGCAATCTCAGCTGCGATCGACAGCTTCGCCGTTTCTTCCCCACGGCCTGCCGCATCTCAATGGTCAAAATTATCCTCACCATTGTGACCCAGAGAGCGACACGGAGATACGCTCCACGGCCAGCCACAGAGCGTCGAGTAATCACTCAATGAGATGACTGGGGCAACACTGTTTGAACGGCATCCCTGCGTTCCGCGTAGCCAGCGCGGGTGTGAGATTGCATTTCAACACAACCTGTCGCTAAATCCGTAGATTCTCGCTACAAAATTATAGCGAGAATATACGGGTTTAGCGACAGAGAGATCAATGTACTGAATTTAGCCTTCGTTTTTATGTAGACTACGCGTAGAATTTGCACCCTTGTACCGTCAACACAAGAATATGCGGGTTTTAGCTATCGCAGCTAGAACCCGTAAATTTTTGCCACATGGAATGGGGCGGCGTTACAGGCCGCGCCCTCGGAGGCATCTAGCTACGCGTTGGCAGAGTAAGAAAATGTGGTTTTCGAGTAACTCGAGCAGCCGATCATTCAAAAAAAGAACGACTTTTGAAACAACCAAGAATGAGAACAAAGTCTGTAGCTCGGATGGAGCGAACTTTTTTTTGAGAAATCGTCAAGTACGACAGTGGTCATAATTTTTGCGTTTGCGGCAAAAAACAATGCAAAAGAGCGTTTTTTTCGCCCTTCTTCCGTAAATGTTAAAAATGGTCTATTTGGGAATCTAGAGAGAAATTCGGAATCAGCATCGTGTGCACTTTGTTGTGGAATGGGCACGGCTCGCTCTTCAGCAAGATATATAGACAAAATCAGACATGAAACAATCAACCCGAAACACACGCGAAACTTGATTTCGCCATTGAGGCATTTATGTATGAGTGAATGTGTCCATGTCGACACGCTTACATGCTTTGTAAAAAGTATGCCGAAAAACATGCTAAAAATATATCTTTTAATCCTGTTCCCAAATATCTCTTTAGATTCCCAAATAGACTATTTTGAACAGAGTTAAGACAAAAGGGCAAAAAAAAACGATTTACCATTACGACAACAACCATTACGACCAGGGGCCACATGCATTAACGACTTACCCGCGAGGTGAGGGTAAATGTTACTCGGGATCTCCGCATTTCCTGTGCTCTATGCGTGTGTCTCGTTTCGCCGCGGATAGAGCACAGGAAATGCAGAGAATCCGAGTAACATTTACCCTCACTTCGCGGGTAAGTCGTTCATGCGTACCGACCAAGTACTGTTTACTGCGTATCAGACTTGGGATCGGATCAAATATTTTATTGAACAATACAAAACATTATTTGTTTTATACTCCAGTACTCGAATATTTGAGTCATCTGGGGACCAAAATTGTCGGATTTCTCGACTATTCGATTATTTATGAAAATCAAATATCCGCTTTCTTAAAGGCTGTGTTCACTATGATTGTTCGCCCCCCCCCCCGCATTTTTCACAACAAAAAACAATGGGTTTGCCTCCAAGTGTTACGAAAATTACGAAGAAACGGCGAGAAACGCATCACAACGTTGTATTTCAGTGGCATTTTTCTATAACCTGGACTAGTTGTCCGGTTGGATAAACATGTTCATGGTGGTTGTCACCGGTAGAAAATTGGGTCCGTCGAAATTAGAAGAATATTTTATGCAAAGCATTTTTGTGGTGCTGATGAAGCTCGTCCTCAGTGTACCAAAAAACACTGGCCAAGCGGTATTGATTTATCGAAAGCAAGGCGCTTATTGACTTCGGCTGCAGAAGGTGAAGCTTGAGATCTTGGAACTGACGGCAGGGGAGACGTCTCCTAAAAAACAGAAGAATACATTGACAGTGTAGCAGATTGAATAAAAGGGATAACTGACGTTAGTTGAGCAGAACTTGACGCCAGCGATTAGAGTGTGCAGGATGACAGCTCACACACTGGAATTTGGGAATTTATTGATATATAAAAAATAGGGGAAAACAGAAGGGTGATTTGAATACCAACCTTTGAACGTCGCGATGGAGCTGAATGGATAGGCGAGTCAACATCACCGCTTCTTATACCGTCTCGTTTGCCCTGCGGGGAAGAAAAAGAGGGAAAAACATCGGCGCTGATCAGCCACCACATAAATACAAGAAAGCTATTCCTGTGACTAAATCGTAACATGAGCAGTGAAAAAATGTATTTACAAGGTAGCCCATAGCTACAAATTGGGTCAATCTAAAATAGAAGAATATTTTATGCAAAGCAGGATTAGTTAGGGCCCTAAGAAAAGAACGGAGCAATAGAGAATAGAGAAATGCAAAGGACGGGTCTACAAAAGATTTCATAGTCACAACAAACACTTCCTGTGATACTTAAGAGGCGGGGTGATACTTAAGGATTTCGTATAGATACTTCTGGTGCGTTTTTCTCACTTTCTACGTCACCTCAGTTCTACCCGGGGCCCACTTGATCAATATAGCGAATAATCTCAAAATTGAAGATTATTGTGGACACTGCCTTTCAGGATTCCTTTAGAAACATTTAAGTGATCAGTTTCCCGGTTATTTCGATAATTGTAAAAAAACTTCAGAAGAAAAACCACGAGTATTCACTCATTTCGGGTCCTAAGCTTCGAATATTCTGTAATTGAAAAGAAATGTGCAGAAATATCTATGAAATATTTGAAAAGTCGAATCGAATAAGCCAAGTACTTCTCCGAATATTAATACCGAACGGACAGATAAAGGTTCTCAGATTAATTCACACATTCGGGAATTCAGAAAGGTTCATATTAAAAATTCTCATTCAACCTGGCAATTCTAAAAGAGATAATTGAATTACACTCCCTCCTTCATAAGTAAAAAAAAACAGTATTTTGAGAATTCGTTCATTTGAAACCTTCTGACAGTTGCCATTTAAATTATAATTTTTTCGAGAACAATATGCAATCGATTCCTGAAAATGCAATGTTGCTTCGTTTTGAAAGTACACTGGGTTTCCTGAGCTTCATAGTTCGACGAATTTCTGAAAATGGTTACAGAAGTTAAACGTTTTCATGACAACGTTTCGGGCATAAGCCCTACTTCAGGCCAACCGAAATACAACAAGCATTCAAAAAGAACAACATCATCAGAGGCTGCTGACCGACCTGCTGTTGCGAAGGTTGGACTGAGTCAACCACAACTGAGGAGCCCAATGCTTCCTAAATAGGTAGGGTAAGGTGGAGTTCATGGTGTGGTGTTACATCCCACCTACCTACCTCTGTGCGAACATGGGCAGTAAATGAAGGGACGGGGTCTCGATAACTGTGGTATTTATGACTTGGATAAATCGTTGATTATCCACTTGCACGCCACTGTTATAAAATGATTAGCCTCATCGCGGCTTTCATTTCCTCTTTATTGCTGATCGGAGGTTTCAGTCTCTTTATCTCCAATGCCTCCCTTATCTTCCTCTCTACCGTATCCACGATGTTTCTGTGAAGAATGGTAACTCTAAACTGAAGTGGTTGTTCCAGCGTGTGCCTAAGAGTGCGATGCTTTGAGAATGAATTGTCTAAGTAGCTTTGTGGCGCTGGGTCCCAAAAAGAGTGGTCTAGCTGTCTCGCCGCTGTAAAATCCTTGACAGACCAGACAATCATCTCTGTACACCACGTTTCTCATCTAGCACACATTCGCTCCTCCACTGCAATCTGGACAATTGTTGCGTTACCAGCGATTTTTGTATAAACGCGACGATGTAAGGAGATGTCGTAAGTTCAGCGGTGGGCGAAATACAAGGTTGATGGGAAGTCCTGATCTTCGCATGATCCTATCAACGTCCATTGCAGAGGCATCAGAAACAAACGGCACGACGAGGGATGTACCACCCGGTGTTCAAAAAGGCTTCCAGCACGGTGGTTGTCCTTCACCATAACCATTCCTTCTCAGAAGTTCTCGCACCATGATGCCCACTTCTTGAGAGTTTACAGAGGTCAAAGTCGACGATGTTGAAATCATATGGCGGACCACGTTTTTCTTCATATATGAAGGATGACAACTTCCACCGTGAATGATGATGTTATGAGATGTCATTTTTCTGTACCACATAGTAAAAACTTGGCCGTCGTCTGTTCTGACTTTCGTGTTCAAGACTGGTAAAAATCCATGCGATGCAGACTCTTCGCTAGTGAGCTTGATTGGGGAACATGCAGAAATCAACCTCGCGAACTTTCTTCGCAGCGCTGTTCGAGATTTAGTAACAATAAAAATGTCGTCGATATATCTTCCAAAAAACAACACTTCTGTCGACAGAGCGCATCTCTCTATGCTATCCATGTAAAGAATAACGAGCAAGAGCGCCAATCTACTTCCCATAGCGAGGCCTCTTGTCTGTTTATAAAGTACATTCCTGAAACAGAACGTATTGACCTTTACCACATTTCGTAACAACTCTTCAACGTCTTCCACGCTCGGACCAAAAAGCTGGAGGCTTCGGTAGTGAAGTCGTAGTAGTCGTACACAGGCGCCAACTGCTCTGCTGGTATCAACATTGGTGTATAGAGCAACAACATCAAAGCTCTGATATTCTAACCTCGGGCATTCGTTGAAGTTGCATCTGTTCAGTCGTTGAAGAAATTCGCCGACGTTTTTCAAGTGTCCAGGCACGAACGAAAGTAGGGGGCTCAGAATATGTTGAAGCAACCAGCCAATTCAGTTCGTTGGGCCCCCACAAGAGGAAACTATTGGCCTTGTTTTCATAGAAGATTCATCCAAATTGTGGTTTTAGTCTCTCACCAGCTTATGCGTTTTAACGAGATGGTAATAGGTTGAAATACTTGCATGTTTCGGCAATAGCTGGACGAGAAGGTTTTTGTCCAATTTTGGGCTCAGTATCCTCTGCATGACCTCTTCCAAATTCTTGCATTCACGCTTGTACTCATGATAAGAAACCTCACTATATGTTGTTGTGTCTGACAGATCTGCTTCACTGAGAGAAATGTCTTGTTCCTGTGACAAGGCGACGAATCCGCCGCGTTTATCTTCAACTGAGAAGCGTAAAGAATTCTTCAGATTTATTGTTTTCTCAATCCTGTCCTTTCCGCAGGTGTCATATTGTCAGGAACAAACTGGCGCTGATGTTCATCGAAGACTCGAAGGATTTCGATTTTTAGAGTAGCCACTTTTTCGGACCATTCAGGCGAGTGCTGCGGAGCGCGAATCTGCTAGCGTTGAAAAGGAACTTCCTTCTGTAGAGATTCTTGCAGCGTCGGAACCGTGAGTCCAATTTGCTCTTTCCAGCTTTTTGCATACCAGAACTTGTGAATCGCCGATACAATGCTGGTTTTCATGTCGACAGAAGTGTTTTTTGGAAGATACACCGACGACATTTTCATTGTTACTAAATCTCGAACAGCGCTGCGAAGAAAGTTCGCGAGGTTGATTTCTGCATGTTCCCCAATCAAGCTCACCAGCGAAGAGCCTGCATCAGATGGATTTTTACCATTCTTGAACACGAAAATCAGAATAGAGGACGGCCAAGTGTTTACTATGTGGTACAGAAAAATGACATCTCATAACAGCATCATCCACGGTAGAAGTTGTCATCCTTCATATATGAAGAAAAACGTGGTCCGCCATATGATTTCAACATCGTCGAATTTGACCTCTGTAAACTCTCAAGAGGTGGACATCATGGTGCGAGAACTTCTGAGAAGGAATGGTTATGGTGAAGGACAACCACCGTGCTGGAAGCCTTTTTGAACACCTGGTGGTAGGTTTCCGTTTTCATTTTAGTCTGACGCATGGACCAGGCGGCAGGCCGTGCGGGGTTGGCGGCCTCACTGGAGAATGGGGTTTCGATTCGCGCTGGGTGATGTACCGTCGCAGCCCCGTCCATTCATCAGGGGCGGCATGCATGAACGCAGCGAACGGTTTCAGGGAGCCGCTCCGCGTGCCATGCGCGCGGCGTCGAGCAACGGGGTGGGCCCGAATTTCGTGGCGTGTATTGATGTGCCTGATTTTCGGGGCCGCCCCGTTGCTCGACGCTGCGCGCATGGCACGCGGAGCGGCTCCCTGACACTGTTCGCTGCGTTCATGCATGCCGCCCCAGACTAGAATGATTGCGCGAACTCTACATCCCTCGTCGTGCCGTTTGTTTCTGATGCCTTTGCAATGGACGTTGATAGGATCATGCGAAGATCAGGACTTCCCATCAACCTTGTATTTCGCCCACCGCTGAACTTACGACGTCTCCTTACATCGTCGCGTCTATACAAAAACCAGTGCGAACGCAACAATTGTAAATATTGCAGTGGAGGAGCGAATGTGTGCCAGATGAGAAACGTGGTGTACAGAGTTGATTGCCTGGTCTGTCAAGAATTTTACATCGGCGAGACAGCTAGACCACTCTTTTTGCGGAGGGATGAACATAGAAGAGCACTGAGAGCGCCACAAAACTACTTCGACAATCCATTCTCGAAGCATCGCACTCTTAGGCACACGCTAGAACAACCACCTCAGCTTAGAGTTACCATTCTTCACAGAAACATTGTGGGTACTGTAGAGAGGAAGATAAGGGAGGCATTGGAGATAAAGAGACTGAAACCGCCGATCAACAATAGAGAGGAAATGAAAGCGGCTATGAGGCTAATCACTTTATAACAGTGGCGTGCAAGTGGATAATCAACGATTTATCCAAGTCATCAATACCACAGTTATCGAGACACCGTCCTTTCATTTACTGCCCACGTCCGCATAGAGGTGGGTGGGTTGTAACACCACACCATCAACTCCACCTTACTCTACCTATTTAGAAAGCATTGGGCTCCTCAGTTGTGGTTGACTCAGTCCAACCTTCACCACAACAGGTCGGTCAGCAGCCTCTGTTGATGTTGTTCTTTTCGAATGCTTCTTGTATTTCAGTTGACCTAGATGCATGACCTAGTGCAAGGGTGAAAACTGTAGACAGATGTTAGAAAATGTCAACGTCCGGAGATGAGCTCATAATATCGATTTTGAGCCGAGCTATGGCCGCTCAAATGTGCTGTGGTCCCACGGTGGTCCGCAAGCTCCACCGGACTACCGTGGCCAAAAGCGGAGGGCGAAGACTTTTTCCAGTTACTGGAGTGCTTCTCAGCTTTCCATCTGGCTGAAGTTTTCCAATACTGGCAGCGCATAAAACGCTATTCATCCCCTTTGGAATGGTGAGGCCCCAAAAATTGAAAATACCTCCAAAATGAAAATAGTAACGTCTACCAATTTTTTTCACTTTTCCTGGAGGGTCGTTTTTAAGCCGAAGAAAATAACCCTCTCAAGGGGGGGGTCGTTGTTTAGTACAACCCGGACCACCGCTGTGCTTGGCCCTGGTGGTGAGTCCCCTTGCCATTGGTTGCTTTCTGAAAGCGCCTCTGGATCGGGCGCTTTCCCGACAGTAATTTTGTAATTCAAAACAAAACTGATTATTCCTGTTAATCAGCGGAAATGCGTGCGTTGTTTGCAGCTATTTCCTGTTATGTTTCAGTCAAGTTTAAAACTAGTTCTTCTTGTGTTTTACTCCGTCTTAGGCGAATACCGAGAAGTGAGTATCTCACAAAAAAAAACAGCCGAAGTCCTTCGCGCGCAAAAAGCTGTTTGCCCCCTGCCCTTGTTGAGTTATTCAGAACCTTCATCCTAATTGAAATATTTCAAATAAGTATTCTGTCAGCCATAGTCTACAGCGTCAGCGGTTCACCAGTGAAATTTTTTTGGGATCTGTCGCGTGCGTGCGCTTATGCTGCGTATCCTATTCCTACACACTTCCTAGCTGTCCCTACCCTCGCTCCACTCAGGCACGCGAAAGAACAGAGGGTATTTTGCTTTGAACGAGAGGATAAATTTTTGATGCGCACACCATCACTCCAGAATGTGAAATCCCGCATGCTTTCAATCACATGTTTTGCACTTTCATTGATCGAGCATTAGAATGCAAGCCAATAGAATACATTTCATGCCAAAAACTACCCAATGAAACTTGATTCATTCACCCTAGTTGTTGCACGACATGAAGCCATCGTTCTGTGTCAACTGCGCAATCAGCACGCTCTCGTCTAGCGTCGCCTAACGGCGAAATAATCGCAGGGGTATGGTCAACACGGACCGGGGTGCTGGGCGGGTTTTCGCCCAGCACATAAAAGCTGCACATCACACACATATGCACGCTGAGACACAGCCTTCACCAGCACACCGTCACTTCACACCGATACGCGCCGACTGAGCGTTTTCTAAAAAATATTTTTTTGGGAGATTTTTGAAACACCAATGGACAACATTTTTCGAGGATCGTTGGTGCTATTGTATTAATGTTGAGGGAGATTACGCTGAATAATAAAGTGTATTTTGAACCATGAAATTGTGTTTTTCTTATCTGAAGACGAAACTTATTGAACAAACTGGTATATGGAAAAAACTATGTACTCTTCTTTTTATTATTGTTGTTGCGTGAAAACATGTTATTATTCTAAAATTTTGTTGTATAACGATTGAAGATGGAGATAAAATATTGATAAAAATTGTGTCAGTAGATTGATGATGTATTGTTAATGTGATGGCATGATGACGATGAAAATAATGAATCGAAGTGAATACAATAAACGTGATGGATGTGACCGGCCCTGCGCTACGCCGCAAAAATAATCCAGCGCGGCTCCGCTCAAGATTTTTAGCCTCGCGCTGGGGCGCACACAGGGCCAGGCAAGGATGGGGGCGCAGCCTTGCGCTATTCGCGCCCTAGCGCTGCGCTATATGAATGTCTGAGTTCAGGGATAAAGGGCGGGGATAGCTGCGGACACCTCAGCAGATTGCACTGCCCACAAGAAATGTGGTGATCGATCGACGCACGCGACAGGCGCGCGGACTGCTGAGCGGTGCGCCGCTGTCCCTTTCGCGGACACACCCACCATTATTTGGCTCGACCACGCAGATTTTTTTCGATTATCTGGAATTCGAGGGTGAATGATTGAGCGTGGCGAAAAAAGTCAAAACAAATTTTCCTCATATTGATCCAAATGGAACAGATTGAAGTAAATCAATGTTACATGTAGTAGCCTGCCGATTTTCGCTTCTGAAATACTGAAAGCACAGCCATGGTGGCCGCTTGAAGATAATGCATCCGCTGAGTTTTCATGTTTTCCCATTTTTCGCTCTACCGGAATGTCCATAGTGAAAGCCCAACATACGTTACGTTATTTATGTTACTCCATCCATCCCCAACAACTCTCAGAAGAACTTTTTCAGGACGTCTCCTTCCCTATTGGGTCCTCCCTTCTAAGAGAATTTGCTTGATCGACAGTGGCAAGTCAACCCCAGTGCGCCTGATAGCGAGAGATGAAAAACAACAGGAGAGTGGATTAAAGCCTATGCATAAGACTTAATTTCCAATGATATTTTACAGTCATTGCGGAAAACAGAAAACATCATGGAAGGGGTGAAGCAAACACAAGTCACAGATCTAACGGCGCAGCCCCGCCCATTCATCAGACTAAAATTATTGCGCGAACTCTATGTATCACCTCAAGATCAACCAGAACGTGAATGGTCTCACGCTTCATCAGATCGCTGCCATCCCTCTCGGATAGAAAATCGAGATGATCCTTCCGAATCTTTTCACAGAAACAAAGCGCAGAACAGGGGTGTGCGTTAATGAAATTTTTTTTTCGTTAAGCGTTAATCGTCAATTTTCGAAAAAAAAAACCGCGTTAACCCGTTAATGTGTCAACACATTAATTTTGCATTCCGTTAAACCATCAAAAACAAAATACTACCACGTCAAAAAACCAAATCATTATCAGGTCTCCCATATCAATCAGTGCCAAACAGGGTTTGGAGCGGCATAGGGCCCCACATTGGGTCTGAGCTCCAGAGGAGATGAAGGGCTCCGGAGATTTTTGATCTTACGGAAGAAGACCCATTGGAGAAATGTTTATCTGAGTGAAAACCTCCCGGAGCAGTTTTTCACATGGAATTCAACTATGCATTACGATTTGACTAAAATGCTGTTAGAACTGAATAACGAGTGACGGTGTTCAATTAGGAAGTTCGGGTTGGAGTCATAGTGAAGGCGTTCCCAAAATGATAGTCAAGACATATGAATCCTCAATGTGAAGTGTCTAGAGCAACTAGCCTACTAAATGCTGAATGATTTCTAGGAAAGATTTTTATGAGTCAGTAGAGTTGATATTTGAGTTGAGCGTGGTCGATTTGCCATGTAGAAATACTTTCCTCTTTTGAGATTGAGGCCGAGCACCGTTGCAATATGAGGGCTTACACCTCAGGTAAGGTCCCGCCAGAAGTCGGCAATTTTGAAAACTATGTAGGACTCACGGGATTAGTGTACTTGAGTCCAGCGTGGTCGATTTACTCTATTCTGAGTTCAGAGTCTCAAATGAACTCCGAATATCGCTACACTGACAGAGGAAGATGACAAAAAACATCCAAGTTCACGAATCTAAACTAGGGTTTTAACTAAAACTGCAGAAAATTCAGTTGAAGTCTACGGCACCTCTGGAGTGTGCCCTTTGCAAAATTTTTCTTGGTGTGGGTTCTGTGCCTATATTCGCATTTTCTCAGTACTTTGTTAGATGTGGACCCACAGTGCATTTTAGAGAAAAACCCACAACAGGGTAAGGTTCTTCAAAGGCACTCTTCAGGTTTGCGGAAGGTTGCGAACGGTAGAGCATAAAGTCTAGTTTCATAAAGCTCGAACCTTTCCAGATAACTCGTTTACCTCTTGACTTATAAACTTTCAAAAACCTGATTTTTTCGAAGACTTGCACCTTTTTTCTTCATTGACGAGTGGAGTGCAACGCCCCTCAGCGTCTATATCAGACGGTGAAATTTCCTAGGTGGCGTAACCTGAGAAAGTGTGAGCCCATATACTGTAGCACTGATCAACCTCCATCCTAGACGGTGAAAGTGTGGACAAAGGGTAAGTCGACCCCGCTTGACTTAAATATCCTTCTCTCGTGATCGTTACTTTGCATAATTATGAACTTCGAACTTGATCGAACTCCCCCCTTTCGAACATCCGCATTTTTGGAACCGCACGAGTTGTAAACAGTTATAGCGTAGTTCACCAAAAGTTGCACATCTAATTACCAATAGGAAACTGTTGGTCGAAGATCGATGTGCTTAAAACTCATGGCAGCGCAGCCGCTCTCGCTCGACCGGTGGTGTGCTTTTTGCGTAGAAATACACGTCTTCTGTCGACCGCTTCTCATTGGTAAGCAGATGCACAACATAAGCTGGACTGCACTATACATACACTTTTGCACTTTCAACCCCTCTTTACATATAGCTTAGGTTGCTAGGATGAATCCGGGCGGAGTAAGCAGCGGTGCGGTCGGTGATGGCAAAACATAACAGTGGTAAGGAGATTTTGACATGATAAGCCCGATAAGCCTTGCTTCGACCAGCTCAAAATGAGCGACCTAGGCTATAAATGCGATAGGCGCTGTTCTGCGCTTTCGTCCTTACGAACATTCGCAATTTTTCGCATAGCACTGGCTTC
The DNA here is from genome assembly GCA_029168955.1 of Aplectana chamaeleonis. NCBI lineage: Eukaryota > Metazoa > Nematoda > Chromadorea > Rhabditida > Cosmocercidae > Aplectana > Aplectana chamaeleonis. Next base: position 2,244,191 of record JAPDOI010000004.1, on the reverse strand, counting down.
CCCATTTGTATACGACAAAAGAAAATTTATTGCAATCAAACATTAGAGGTAAACCTGCTAGATAAACACTGTTTGAACACATCAGCTCTAGGTGTGGAGGGAGTGGGTAGAACACGGTCAAAACATGACCTATTCACGCTCCTCGGGGGGGGGGGGTTCTTAGCAAAATTGGCATTGGAGTGAGGGTTTGACTCTGGCACCCAACGGGTCCGACCCCAGCCTAATAGCGATCGGAACAGCGTTCGAACGCTCGAGGGGCGAAACGCTCGACGTCGACGTAGGTCTCTACAACTTCCGTTCGAACTCCCAGCCGTCCGTTCGAACTCACATTCGCCCACTGCATAATTCACCGCTATCGATCTGTTTCTACTCGACATTACACGCCACAGTTCACCGATCCACGTCATCATTATTATCAACACCTTTTCATGGCTCGTATTTTTAAAATTGCTCCTCATATTTTTTGCTTCATGATTGTCCTATATCCTTAGTCTCTTTAACTTGCCCTTTTGGTGTTTCGTTTTGTTGTTTGTGTTTCACACGGTTCTACCGTGTAATGAATCAAATCAGATCAGATATTCTTATTTTCCTCATCTCCATTTGATCTTCTGGGGGGGGGGACGGCAAATTAATTCTACGAGGCAAATTTTGCGTCGTGAACTTGAAATTCGAAAAAGTTTGTGTTCTTTTTACAGGAGTTATTACTTAAGAGATAGAGTTCAACTCTTGTTAAACAGCTTTGCCGAGGTCAGGTTTGATACCCCTCTGCGAAACGATACTTAAAGGCAGGGTTCACGATAAAAAACGTTTTTCTGGTTTTCTACCTATCTTGGAAACGGTCTCACGCTGATTCCAATGATGTCTCTGAAATCATACAAGACCTTCTGGAAACGGAGTCATGGATTCTCAAAAATTGAGCTAGGGAAGCATGGTGGACGAGTTGTCCGATGCTTGTAACTTCCGTCTTTTGCAGCCGATGTATGTGAGCTGACCTGAGTAATGAGTGAATTTGAGAATGAAGGGAAGAGCAGAAACCATCATTCGGAAACCATCGCTCATCTCACGATTTCGAGTCTTCAGTTGTTCACGTCGGAGGGCGGGCACTGTGCTTCTGGGGTTTCTCTTGCGCTCAAAAGGGCAATTTCGGGCTCTTTGGGGGCTCTCCTAGCTCGTTTTAATGCGTTCTTTCGACGCTAACGTTACGGTGTGCCCCTACACTACCCAATCCTAGTTAAAACTGAAACACTTTTTTTTATCGTGGACACCGCCTTTAATAGGCTGCATGGTTTTCTTCTTAAAGGTTTTTTTTTCGGTAAAATTTGTGGTGCTCTCTCAGAATAGGCAACCCATCAGAGTATACAATTAAATTAGCTACTTATTCGGTTCGACTGACTGCTCGCTTGGTCACACAAACCAGTTTAGAGTGTTTGGAAAAGACTAAATCAATATTCCCATTTTCCGTACCTTTGATTGTAAACTCCATGCTCTTACATGTTTGCTCTAGACGACGACTATCTCCTTTTTAAAATTTCAGGTAACTCATAAACAATGGGCGAATTCACTAGGGAGGTGAAGGGTTTTCTGTCTAGCTGTTCTCCTGCGAACTCAACTAGAAGCAGCGCTTTGTTCTACCTCATTGTGGTCGTTATCTCACCAGCACCTCTTCACCTTTTCTATGAAGAGCACCAAATGAAGGTAATATATCTTTGATAGATATTTCAGAGGTCATTGTAATCAATTGTTAGGACTGTTCCACTTTTCCTGCTTAACAGGTCACTTTTCACCCAATTTTCGCAATTGTGGGTTATTTGGGTACTGAATACGGATTTGAAGTTAATTGCCTATTCTCTGTACGGTTACTAAAGGCTTAAGGTAGTTAGATCAAAATCTTGGAAGACTGAATTTTCATAGCTAAGGAGGTATACGCATCTGCTGAAGCGAATTGTATTACTAGTATCTCTTGGACCTCTATAGTGAAACTTAGCAGTATATCGTTCCGAGCTTCTACAGGAAGGTTCAAGCGTTTATGGGAGGTTGACGAAAAGTTTAGGGCATCAGAAATTTTCAACCCATTCACGAACCCCCCTAATTTTGGGTGACTGCACGTTCGGACCACGTGCAATATTGCGATACCTTATGTGGTGTCCCACCGGTGGGACACCTGAGCTCGAAAGGCACGTCATCCAAAATCTTTTCTCGTTTTTCACGTTCATAGTGAAGCTATCAATGAAATAAACATAGTACCAGAATTTCCGCTCGTGGAACTCTTTCTCTCAAGGAAAACATCTGCCTGAAGTCACGGCAGGGTCAAGCAGGAATATTGTATTGCCACCACTGTTCCGGTGATATTCAGTTAAAGGAAGTGTCCACGATAAGAAGCGTTTCTCTGTTTTTCAGCCTATTTTGAAAGCGGTCCCATGCTGATTCCAACGACGTCTCTGAAATCGTACATGATCTTCTGGGAACTGAGTTATGGTCCCTCAAAATTGAGCTAGATAAAGATGGTGGACGAGTTTTCCAAAGCTTGTAACTTCCGTCCTTTGCAGCTGATGTATGCGAGCTCACCTGTGTAAAGAGAGAAGTTGATAAAGAAGGGAAAAACGGGGTTATTGATCGGAAACCATAGCTCATCTCACAATCTCGAGCATTCATTTGTTCATGTCGGTGGGCGTGTGTTGCGCTTTTGGGGTTTGCCTTGCGCTAAAAGTGGTAACTTCGGGCTCTTTTGGGGCTCTTCCTGGCTCGTTTTCATGCCTTCTTTCGACGTTAGCGTTACAGAGCGTCCCTGCACTACCCATTCCCAGGGAAATTTTAAGCACCTTTTTCATCGTGAACACTGCCTTTAAAGGCAGCATACACGCTCGGAAACGTGTTTGAGATAACTACGGAAATGGAATGGTATTGCACAAAACAGAAAGCCTACGCATTTTGAAGCGTCAAAAATGACCCACAATGCCGTTACAGGGGTAGCAAGTTTGGCCCCGCCCGTATTCTTACGCCCCCTGTAGTTGCGTCGTCCTCCAGAACAGGGGTGCTGATCCAATTCCACTATCAGTGACGTTTGTGGGTGGTACAATAAAGGCAATAGGTAAACCACCTACATCAGCGACGTTGGGAATCGCCCAGCACCCCTGTTTTGAAGGAGGACGCAAATATAGGGGGCGGGCAAATACAGGGGCGGGGTCAACTTCTTACTCATGTAGCGTCATTGTAAGTAGTTTTTGACTCTTCAAAATGCGTAGGCGTTGTGTTCTTTGCAATACCATTCCATTTCCGTAGTTATCTCAACCACGTTTACGAGCGTGTATGCTGCCTTTAAAGGCAACGTCCGCGCAGAAAACCACACTTGCTTTTTTCTTCACAATACAATGTATGAACCGAGGGGAGATAGTTGGCAAAGCTTGAAATCTTAATGCTGCGTAGTCATAATGCTATATCCTCTTGAAAACCGCTCCGTGGTCTGAAAAGGCGTTTTCCTGGTCAATCATCTAGCACGAGAAGCACAAGCTCTATAACAGGCTCCGACAGACCGGAGGAATCTAAAATTCTATATTCTTCTATTCGAAAGATCCTCGAGTCCGGACTTATTTTTGAAGAATTTTTGACAGCAGGAAGGCGAAAAGAAAAAATCAACCTAGAAAGTTACACGAGCTGAATCATATAGACGTCAAGAATTTCCGACATTTGTGTATTACATAAGACAACGGAGAGACGTGGAAAAAGGGAAGCGAAAAGTTCCGGGATTTTTAAACGGGTTTTTCTTCGAAATTTGAGTGTTTTGGGTAGCATTTTAGCAATATATCACAACGTGGCAGCCTACCGGTGCAAAATAGTGAAAGGGTTTCTGTTCCCAGCAGTTGTCGCGCTCCACGGCTAATCTAGTATGTAAACCCACGATTTCGAAGTACCCTTCAAAGTAAGGTATCAAGTTCAAATTGGAATAGGAGCGACCTGCATCCATTTCCAGCCTTCTGTGCAAAAATGAGCTTCCTACGATTTTAAGTGTACCCACAAGATCGTGAACACCAACTGAAAAAAAGGAGATTAACACTAAAATAGAGCGGTTTCTTAAAATTTTCTCAAAAAACAGCAAACCATTCCGAAATATTCCCAGGGAATAACATCAATTTTTAGGGTTCTTTTAAATGCAATTCAGAGCTGATTTCTAGGTTCACTCTGAACTTAGATTTCAGAAAAGCTGTTGCGCGCATGGCCAGTTCAAATCAAAGCTGGTGCGCGCTTGACGCCCGTCACAATTAAGCTTCGAAAAATCAATTTTCAGTTATTTTTTTCGCTGTCTTTCAACGAATCTGCTATGAAGGGCACTGAGTCCCCGTTATACATGGAAAACTTGAAAACATAATCTATCGTTAATGATGTCTTAAAATTCAATTTCATAGTGCTCACCCAGAAAAACTCACGGCCCGTCCGCGGCGCTTTTCCACTATCGTCCGCGGCCGACGATCGGACGATCCTTCACCGAAGACGGTAAAGCGCCGGCAGAGCGCCGCAAACCATCTTGCAGGCGCCGCGGATCGTCCTGAGAGCCGCCGCTGACAGTCCTCTTCGACACAGTCATGACCGGTCCGAATCTTCTCGAGAGATGCGTGAATGTCGCGGTCCGTGGCAGAGAAAGCCCCGCCTCGGTCCAGACAAGGGCGTAGCCTTTGCCGAGGTCTGCGGTGAGGAGCCACCCTCCCTGCGGACCGCGGCGAAAACCGCCCCCCCCCCCCCCCCCAGCTGTGAGGATATCCCTATCCCCCAGAGACCAAAAATATGCGGGCCTCCGGAGAGAGACTCGAAGTCACCTTCCAGGGCCGGCATCAGAATGCCGGATGATGACTCGAGTGAGATACGGCGCCTTTTATACCGGCTGTGCATGTGATAAACACATTAGGACGTGATCAATCACTTTACCATGTTTTTTCATGGCTGCCACTGCAGCCGTGCCGGTGGTCAAGTGAGATGTGAATGAGTGAGATGAGGAGGTGGAGTCGTTCAACTGCCGGTGCGCCCGCCACCCCCATCGAGAACTACAGCGCCACAGATGAGCCGTTTGACTAGCCCGCTATCCGTTGTGCCGCGGATTAGCCGTCAAGCGCCGCGGACCGTCCGGAGAGCTCTTCCGCCGCGGACGGGCCGTGAGTTTCTCTGAGCAATGACTATAATGGTGAGAAAATACGTCGAACAAAAGGAAGATAAAAGGGTAAACAGAACTGCAGCTCAACGTGTTGGAGTTGAAATATCACTCTTAAATTTCCCAAAAGTTTAGGTTCCTGGCAAAAGTTTGATTTGGCATGGCCATATTTTCGAAAAATTAGACTTATATTCAGTGATAAGGGGAAAACAAAGAAATGTAAAAATGTGTTGAAATATTTCAGAGGATGATTAGGCGTAAAATAATTAGATTTTTGGGAAATGCAGTGAAATAGCTGTAAGTATGATTTGGCAGTCGATCTTTCACCAACTATTTATAAGTGTTGTGCAAAACGAGGAATCGCATTGTATGAGCTTATCCGTAGAACATTTAAAGCGGAATCACGCGTGATATGGATCAAATAGTTGAGCTTATTTAACATGCGCTGACTGCTGGATTACAGCTCCCGAAAGAATTTTTACTGCTCACTTCATCACGCGTGACTTTGCTTTGATATGTTCTACAGACAAACTCATACATACAATGCGATTTCTCGTTTCGCACAACACTTATAAATAGTTGGTGGAAGTTCGACTGCCAAATCATACAATACCGCCGCTATCCAAGGGAAAAAATGGGCGAATTGGGCAAAGTGGGCAACTAAAGCGTGTTTCCACCACAACTCGCCTCAAAGTGCTCCGTTTTCAATTTTGAAAACTCCGAAATGCACAGCATGTCCTGATCTAGTCGATCGTGTGAGAATATTTTGCGAGATTTGAGAGCAACTTTATCTTTCAGGGCGGAATACATTTCTATTTTTACCATGCTAGAGATCGCGTACGTTTTTTTTTGACCGAATGAGCTCGTTATCTTGTGATAACATTATCAAATTCATAACTAGCTGCATCTTAAATAATCGTTTTTATAAGTGAACTCCAATTTTGTCTCATATAGTTAGATAGATTGTGGCACGGGGAACATTTTGGTCTTTTTGAAATTGGAAACGGAGCACTTTGTGGCGTGTTGTGGTCGAAAGACGCTTTAGTTACCCACTTTGCCCATTTCGCCCATTTTTCCCCTTGAATAGCGTCGGTATTGTACTTTCAGCTATTTCACTACATTTCCCTAAAATCAAGTTATTCTACGCCAAACCATTCTCTGAAATATTTCAACCCTTTTTTACATTTCGTTGTTCTCCCCTTTTCATTGAGTATATTTCTAATTTTTCGAAAATATGGCCATGCCAAATCATTACTTTTGCCAGGAACCTAAACTTTCAGGAATCTCATTTCTGCCTTCAAGTGTGTGGGTTAAGGTGTAATCATGACCAGGGGTATGCGGAATTCTCTGTTTTCTGTTTTACTGCCCATTTTTGACCGCTTCTCCAGTTTTCTGCGAAAATAGCAAAATTTGGCAGAAAACAGAAAAACCATGAGCCGCGATTTGAAGCCGGATCGCTCTAAAGAGAAGAGGTCGGGTTCGTCAATGCCGAGCCAATAGGGTAATGCTGAATTTGACCCGGGTGAACTTCAATTTCGCTTTACTGGTTTGTTATTTATCCGGCCGTGGTGGCAGGAGGCGCTGCTGTTCGCTGTACATGGTCGGGGTCTATCCTCGCCAAGGTAAACCGAGCCTACTATCCCTCCAAAGTCCTTGGCTTTGACTCAGATTTTTGTACGAAGAAGAAAACACTCACTGGAAGGTCGGCTGGCCCTTGCACGCCACAATTTAAATAGGCGCGGAAAACATCCAAATTTCTACGAAATGTAGTCAGATGACGCAAAAACTACAATGTTGTTGTATATTTAAAAAAAATGAGCTATTAGTGCTACTCAGTTCTCAATATTCATACACGCACAGGCGCATCGCTCGAGTAGAATGCTCTCGATATTGGGTTGGAGATTACGACGACTCTAGCTCCACCGCTTCGGTAGAGCGGGTAAACTTGGGCTCGAAATATGTCATGTACGCAGACTCTAAACGTGTTTTATTTTGTTCCATTACCGGATGGTATTGAATACAAATATGATGAAGCGCAAAGAAATTTGTGGTGAGGCTATAAGGCAGATGATGAAACTACTGCAGAGGCCTTCTCCTCGGTAGAGCGAGCGGCGGGTGATGTCATTTATACTCGAACGGATCAGCTGCTCGGTACGGGCGTGGGGAGTAGTACAGAGTTCAAACCAGCAGTTATGCCAAAAATTAGTTTCAAAATATGTATTCTAGGGAAGGGAAAGTTTGTCCTGACTGCATCTACGTACTGCTTGCGCAGAGATGTTGAGCTTCTGGTCGAGTAATCGAGTTTTCATTGCCTTGAGAAAGAAGTGTTTAAAAAAACAATTGTCATTTCTTGGCACTCATCTGATTTTCTAGGGCGTCTATGCTTCTTGCTCTAACCAACTGTTGGATTGTGGAAATTAAGCAAAATTATCAGTAGAAAAATATACGAAAAAGCTCAATGTTGTGAAAATCTCATAAAGTGTACGCTGAACACCCTTGATTGGTTTTTGGGAATTTTCTGTTCTCTGCCCGATTTTTGGGTTTTGTCTCTGTTTTCTGTTTCCAAAAACTTTTTTCCGCATATCCCTGATTATAATCCTTCTAGGCTGTGCTGAATTCCAGTTTGTGCTTTTCCAATTTCTGCTTTTCGAAACGACCTTTCTGTTCTCCGATTTACAAACATTTTGAAAAACAATTCCTCATCTTTAATCACTATCAAAAGGGGGTAGTGGGGATCACAGGAATTTTACTCGTTTATAATAAAGCAAGTGATTCTGCGATAGAGTACATATATTGATCATTCTAAGTAAAGTTTCCGTGACCAACGGAGAAGTTCCCAGTCTAGTTGCTAAATGAATAAGATGGAGGCTTCTGCTTCCGTTGAGGCAGTTTTAATTGAAGGCAGTGTTCACGATAATCTTCAAATTTGAGATTATTCGCTCTATTGATTAAGTGGCCCCCGGGTAGAACTAAAATGACGCAGAAATTGAGAAAAACGCACCAGAAGTACGCGAAATGCTCTACTCTCACCCCGCCTCTTTACTCTCACAAAAACTATTTGTTGTGACAATGAAATCTTTTGTGGACCCGTCCTTTGCAATTCTCTGCTCTTTATTGCTTCGTACCTTCCTTGGGGCCCTAACTAACCCTGCTTGGTATGAAATATTCTTATAGTTTTGATTGACTCAATTCTCCACCGGTGACAACCACCATGAACATGTTCATCCAACCGGAAAACTAGTCCATGCTATAGAATAATGTCACTGAAATACGACGTTTTAATACGTTTCTTGCCGTTTCTTCGTAATGTTGGTAACTCTTGTAGGCCGACGCAATGTTTTATGTGAAAAACTCGGGGACGAAAATCAGCGTGAACACTGCCTCTGAGTCAAAATTTGATTGTTCATGAACTAAAGTTGGAGAAGTTAAAGAGTACGAATATCTGCTCGATCGAAAGGAGTGGTAAAGGGGGAGAAGACGTAAAAGGGGTTATTGTTCGATACGGTTCCTTGCCGATTTGACCAGATGTCACGCACACCATTTATGAAGTCCTGCAGCTTTTTCCTCGACGTCCCGCACACCTCTCCTGGGTTTCTGCTCACGTTATACGACGTCTTTCGCTTTGAAGGGATACTGCTCACCTTTGAGAGTATGACCGCGAACTCTTTCAGAGTCCTGCAATCTTGCAACGGCGTTCTGTGCACCCTTGGGAAGGGATGCACCCTTCTTCTAACTTCCTGCGCCTTCCTCCCGGCCCTGACCACACCTGCAGCCCAGACCCGTGGAATTGTGCGCCTTGAAGTCATGTCGAGTAAAAGGTCATATACATTAACTTACCCATACAAGCGCACACACGAACTAGGCGATTCCACTTGATGATAGAATATTTTTGTTTTAGGTAAAGAAAATTCTTTTAGGAATGTTTTAAGGCAATACAGGGAGGATGCGAGAAGCCAGCTTTTGCCGAAACTGGTATACGTTCCGGAATTGGAAATTCATCGAAATTTCCATTTTCGGTAATCAAACAATTTTTTGCAGAAAAGGAAAACGATACCGGCTTCTGTCTCTAACGCGTCACTCAGGAAAGTATAGTTCCCGACTCAATGTGAATGTGATCTCGTGTAAATCTTGTTATGTCTGTACAGTTGTGAGCTTAGGATACTTTGAATAGTTTTTTTTTGCACTTTAGCATATCTGATCTTTTTTCGGTCTAGCAGCATTACATCACAAGATTTTCCATTGGAATATCGAATATTCTCGAAAAATTCAATTTTGATGTTGAAGGCTAAGAGCCCTAAAGAGTTCGGATGTATTTTTGGAATTCCAGAGGAAAACTTCAGTGTGCTGTCTTGAAGAAGAAGATCGGAGTAGGCTGCGTGTTCCTGTGAGACCATCGGGTGTTATTTTTGTGTGCCTTGTGATTGCTCTGCTGATAGATTTCAGGGCTTTTTCAGTCTATTAGACCCTGTGGAATTATAGGGTTTTTGTTATGTATTGTTTTTTTTTGCTGGCAGGCGCAAAAAAAAATCTGCTTATGGAATCTGGGTCCCTGCGAGTGGTTGTTTTTATGTGTTTTGTTATGAATATCTTTTGATAAATGTTGTTGATTGATTACTTCTTACGGTAGAGAGGAGATAGGGGTGGAAGAACGTGATGGGAAAACTCTATAGATGAGCTGAAACGATACGAAAATATGGGTTAATTATATTGGACAAGTGGGGGCCAAAATCGATTAATAATTCCTCGAATAAGGCGAACTGGAAGCGTATAAACGCAGCGGGAAGGACGCGATTAGAAAGAGCAGACGCTGGTGGGAAGCAGCACGTCGAACGAGAGTCCAGCACGGCAGTTCCAAGAGGAGAATGTGGTTTGGTTGACGAAAGAGAAGGGGGAAAGCTTTGGGAATGCTAGCGTACCATTTATTTACTAAACATAGTTATTACTTAGATAAGGCGGAGCGACCCGAAGCGTGGAGTAGCAGATTGATGACGTCACAGCCTCTGCATTCTCCTCCCACGTCTGGCAAAGCCTGCATTTCCCCCCACTTCGGGCAAAGTTATCCCCCCCCCCCCACGTCGGGCAACTACGCCGACGGGGAGGGAGAAAGGAAGGGTCCGACCCGACAGAAATCTGGGGTTGGACCCCGTTCAGGCTGGGGGCGGACCCGGCGAATATCTGAGGAGCAGAACTGGCCGACCCGCACCTCGTGCAGTACCCTTGTGCCATAATTGCACAATAATTAACGAACTATAAATTAACGTGATTTTAACACTATTTCATTAGGCTTTAATCGTAAATTTTCTAGAAAACGTTAACCCGTTAATGCGTTAACACGTTAACGTTATAACGCATAGCCCTGGTACAAAACACTGTTTGGGGCCAGAACACTTCACTAATCTGTGAGCTCTCAATACGTAGCAGGAAAAAGAGAAGATTTTAAACAGTTTCTACTCGCAGTTATATCCTCCAAAGCTCTGCCTCGGATCGGAGATTGCTAAGATTGCGATTTTTAATGAACCAATGTAGCCGGCCAACTTCTCTATCACCTTTGTGAATACAATAGTAGCTTGTTTATCGTCAGTGTCTATCAAGAAAGAAGCGGCGCTCAGCAATCAACCGCAAAATCATTCGATCAATAGACATCATTTCTTCGTTTTCCCGTCAAGCAGCGTCGCGGCTTCTCCCATCCAGGGATTGACTATAGGTGCTCACTTAGGAAAATGATACAATGTCCTAATATCCAAAACTATTTCTTGCTTTCCTATGCGTGATGCTGACGCAGGCACCTTAGGAGACTTGTCAGTGACCTAACGTAGGGGTGACACGCAGTGATTCGCCTCGAACGTCGGAAACGCTTACACTCCTGCTAAGAGGATAGCGTCTGAAATTCGTAGGACGTATAGCGTCTCAAATTCGTAGGACGTATTCAGATTCTTGATTCTCTTCGGACTGTGTAGGAATTTACCGTATATACTACATTAGGAGTACCGCTCTTATAGAAGTACACCAAAAAAAGAAGAGCTTAAAATAAAAATATGCTTCTATCAAAAGTATATTTGAGAAAAACATGTTGATCGATATAACTACGCTCTCATTTGACGCACATCTTTGCTCATTTTGAGCTGGTCGACGCAAGGCTTATCGCGCTTATCATGTAAATTCTGCTTATCACTGTTATATTTTGCCATCACCGACCGCTCCGCTGCTTACTCCGCCCGGATTCATCCTAGCAACCTAAGCTATATGTAGAGAGGGGCTGAAAGTGCAAAAGTGTATGTATAGTGCAGTCCAGCTTATGTTGTACATCTGCTTACCAATGAGAAGCGGTCGACAGAAGATTAATATGCATGTATTTCTACGCAAAAAGCACACCACTGGTCGAGCGAGAGCGGCTGCGCTGCCATGAGTTTCAAGAACATCGATCTTCGACCAACCGTTTCCTATTGGTAATTAGATGTGCAACTTTTGGTGAACTACGCTATAACTGTTTACAACTCGTGCGGTTCCGAAAATGCGGATGTTCGAAAGGGGGGAGTTCGATCAAGTTCGAAGTTCATAATTATGCAAAGTAACGATCACGAGAGAAGGATATTTAAGTCAAGCGGGGTCGACTTACCCTTTGTCCACACTTTCACCGTCTAGGATGGAGGTTGAACAGTGCTACAGTATATGGGCTCACACTTTCTCAGGTTACGCCACATATGAAATTTCACCGTCTGATATAGACGCTGAAGGGCGTTACACTCCACTCGTCAACGAAGAAAAAAACGTGCAAGTCTTCGAAAAAAGCAGGTTTTTGAAAGTTTATAAGTCAAGAGGTAAACGATTTATCCGGAAAGGTTCGGGCTTTATTAAAATAGACTTTATACTCTACCGTTCGCAACCTTCCGCAAACCTGAAGAGTGCCTTTGAAGAACCTTACCCTGTTGTGGGTTCTTCTCTGAAATGCACTGTGGGTCCACATCTGACAAAGTACTGAGAAAATGCGAATATAGGCACAGAACCCACACCAAGAAAAATTTTTGCGAAGGGCACACTCCAGAGGTGCCGTAGACTTCAACTGAATTTTCTGCAGTTTTAGTTAAAACCCTAGTTTAGATTCGTGAACTTGGATGTTTTTTGTCATCTTCCTCTGTCAGTGTAGCGATATTCGGAGTTCATTTGAGACTCTGAACTCAGAATAGAGTAAATCGACCACGCTGGACTCAAGTACACTAATCCCGTGAGTCCTACATAGTTTTCAAAATTGCCGACTTCTGGCGGGACCTTACCTGAGGTGTAAGCCATCATATTGTAACGATGATCGGCCTCAATCTCAAAACAGGAAAGTATTTCTACATGGTAAATCGACCACGCTCAACTCAAATATCAACTCTACTGACTCATGAAAATCTTTCATAGAAATCATTCAGCATTTAGTAGGCTGGTTGCTCTGGACACTTGACATTGAGGATTCATATGTCTTGACTATCATTTTGGGAACGCCTTCACTATGACTCCAACCCGAACTTCCTAATTGAACACCGTCACTCGTTATTCAGTTCTAACAGCATTTTAGTCAAATCGTAATGCATAGTTGAATTCCATGTGAAAAACTGCCCCGGGAGGTTTTCACTCAGATACACATTTCTCCAATGGGTCTTCTTCCGTAAGATCAGAAATCTCCGGAGCCCTTCATCTCCTCTGGAGCTCAGACCCAATGTGGGGCCCTATGCCGCTCCAAACCCTGTTTGGCTCTGATTGATATGGGAGACCTGATAATGTTTTGGTTTTTTGACGTGGTAGTATTTTGATTTTGATGGTTTAACGGAATGCAAAATTAATGTGTTGACACATTAACGGGTTAACGCGGTTTTTTTTTCGAAAATTGACGATTAACGCTTAACGAAAAATTTCATTAACGCACACCCCTGTTCTGTGCTTTGTTTCTGTGAAAAGATTCGGAAGGATCATCTCGATTTTCTATCCGAGAGGGATGGCAGCGATCTGATGAAGCGTGAGACCATTCACGTTCTGGTTGATCTTGAGGTGATACATAGAGTTCGCGCAATAATTTTAGTCTGATGAATGGACGGGGCTGCGCCGTTAGATCTGTGACTTGTGTTTGCTTCACCCCTTCCATGATGTTTTCTGTTTTCAACAATGACTGTAAAATATCATTGGAAATTAAGTCTTATGCATAGGCTTTAATCCACTCTCCTGTTGGTTTTCATCTCTCGCTATCAGGCGCACTGAAGTTGACTTGCCACTGTCGATCAAGCAAATTCTCTTAGAAGGGAGGACCCAATAGGGAAGGAGACGTCCTGAAAAAGTTCTTCTGAGAGTTGTGGGGGATGGATGGAGTAACATAACTAACGTAACGTATGTTGGGTTTTTACTATGGACATTCCGGTAGAGCGAAAAATGGGAAAACATGAAAACTTAGTATTTCAGAAGCGAAAATCGGCAGGCACAACATGTAACACTGATTTACTTCAATCTGTTTCATTTCGGCGCACCACTCAACAGTCCGCGCGCCTGTCGCGTGCGTCGATCGATCACCACATTTCTTGTGGGCAGTGCAATCTGCTGAGGTGTCCGCAGCTATCCCCGCCCTTTATCCCTGAACTCAGACATTCATATAGCGCAGCGCTGGGGCGCGAACAGCGCAAGGCTGCGCCCCCATCCTTGCCTGGCGCTGTTCGCGCCCCAGCGCGAGGCTAAAAATCTTGAACGGCGCCGCGCTGGGTTAATTTCGCGGCGTAGCGCGGGGCCGGTCACATCCATCACATCTATTGTATTCACTTCGATTCATTATTTTCATCGTCATCATGCCATCACATTAACAATACATCATCAATCTACTGACACAATTATTATCAATATTTTACCTCCATCTTCAATCGTTATACAACGAAATTTTAGAATAATAACATGTTTTCACGCAACAACAATAATAAAAAGAGGAGTACATAGTTTTTTCCGTATACCAGGTTGTTCTATAAGTTTTATCTTTCGATAAGAAGAACACAATTTATGGTTCAAAATACACTTTATTATTCAGCATATTCTCCCTGAACATTAATACACATGCTCCAAAGATTCTCCAATCTGTGGATCCCATCCCTGAAGTGAGAATCCGAAAGGTCCGCGAAATACGCTCCAACAGCCGTTATGACCTCTTAATTTCATGAAAAAACGCTTGCCACGCATAAATTTTTTGAGTTCTGGAAACAAATGGAAGTGACTGGGGGCCATATCTGGTGAATACGATGGTTGCTCCAACGATTCGAACTTTAATTCATGGATATAAGACAATGTCAAAATGTTCTTGTGACACGGTGCATTGTCGCGATGAAAAAGGAATTTTCCTTCTGCAAACCGGGTATTTTTTCACGAATTTTTTCCTTCTACTGGTCCAAAAGGTTGCAATTATATTCATAATTAATTGTTTTACCAGTTTGCAAGTAATCCACAAACAAAATTCCTTTCGCATCTCTGAAACTGATGCCATAACCTTCTTAGCCGATTTCCAAATACGAAATCGATTAAAAGCCGAAAAAGCAGGTTCACACCACTCTTTAGCCTTTTGTTTTGATTCAGGATCATGGTGATAGACCCAAGTCTCATCCATAGTGATGAATCAACGCACGAAAACCACTTTACCCTTTTTAAAACGCTCCAAATGTTGCTGAGAAAGTCGCATTCGAATATGTTTTTGTTCCATTGTTAGCGAATGTGGCACACATTTAGCGCACAGCTTTCTAAAACCCAAAAATTTTCTTAAAATATGGCTCACACTGCCTAATGAGATGTATAGAGTATCTACTAAATCTCTCTCAGTCAATCGACGATCTTGCGAAACCATATCCTGTATTTTGGCTGTGATTTCTGGTGTTGATGCGCTTTCTGGACGTTCTTCACGTGGATCGTCTTCAAGGCTTGTACGCTCACGTTTAAAATCCAGCAACCCATCTTTCTACTGTTCAAAATGTGGGTGAACAGTCATTGTGCACTTTTAACATTCGTTCGTGAATTTCTTTTGGTGCTACACCTTTCCATAAATATGAATTTTATCACTACACGATATTCAATTTTGGCTGAATGGCTTGTAAACAAAGGATGAATTGACAGATTGAAATGGAACTTCGCATATCCTTCATTTCCGAGCTACTCGCAGTCGTATTATCAGTATCGTAGATGCGAGGGAGCTGTTTTTCGAAAAAAGCAACTATGAAAATGAAGAAATCATTCTCAAAGCGCACCTCTCAGATGATAGTGGTGCCCAACCCTGCGAGTAGCGGTGAAATGGAGGGTACCTTCATATGAAGAGTGACCAACAAAACAAAAAAATTGGGCTAGTAGCAACGCCCTCTCTCATCGAACGATAAAACTTATTGAAGAACCTGGTACAGTTTCTCTTTTACTAGAAATCAGTACATAAAATGAAGTACACGTTCTTATGTACTCGTAAGCACTTTAGAATACTTGCAGTTGATTACACATCTATTCGTATCTATTCAGGAATCATAATAGACAGACGAAATAATCGAAACATAGAAATTTAGTGATGAGGAATCTTAAATGAACATACAAAAAGATGAAACCAGGGAAGTTGCTGATCTAGTAAGACACATTTCCTACCAATTTAAGTTCAACGAGTTACCACGAGAATCCATTTTTATTGAAATACAGTCACTTTGCTCTGAGTCAGTCCTCGTTTCACAGGATACATTATGCCATCCATCAAGCGGCTTGATCCGGATCTCCATTGATTTCATCTCCATCCTCGTCCTCAATATTCCGTGACTGCGCGCAATGCTCAAAAAAGTGTTTGAGCATTTGTAACACTGAATCTAATTTTATTTGAAAATCAGCCCATTTATTCCGCAATTATATTTGCAAACTCACATTTCTCGGAATCCACTTTTGAGCGCTACCTTCCGCAACGGATTTAGCGCCTCTCACGTCACGTCTGAAAATGAAGTGATTGAAAACAAGGCGTATCATTTAGCTTTCTCCAGATCACAGTGCTTTTTGCTAAGCTTTGAGCGTTTCTTTGCCCAACGCGCTTCGCTGGTGTACCATACTGTCGAATCTGACTGTCCACTCTTGATCAGTGTTTCCAAGCTAGTGATAGAACCTGAAATACAGTTTCCGTTTCAAGCGTGATGCTCAGTATTAGATGCAAGGAATGGATACTAGAAAATGGAAAAGGGGGAGGGATTCGAAGATTCCACTAAAGAAAAAAGGATTCAGAAAAATTACATGAGGAGAAAGATAACTGATAATATTATGAGATGAAGGAAACTTACTTCCGTATTGCTCAGCTCCAACGTCATGAACGAGGAAAATTTTTCGTATTGATATGGGCATGGTTTAGCGAGACTTGGAGAGAGAATCGCAGAGATTTGGCATTAAAGGATGTTAAAATGATTGTCCAGCTCCCTATTCCACCTCATCCGAAAAGCACGACCTACAACAAGTTTTAGCGATTTGATCTGAAAATCGATAACTTCTACTGATTTCATAATCATTAAGTAATTAAATCACTAGCCAGTCCATCTGTATCACCCTATCCAAGAAGAAGCGCGACCAATAACAAGTTTTAGCTACATGATTTACAAGTCGATAATTTCGGCTAATTCGATAATCAATAGGTATTATAGTCAACTTCGTAATCACCTCCCTTCCCTACTCCATCCGAAAAAACGGCCTGCGTGATGTAATGATTTGATATACAAAAATATCATGTAACGAGAAGTAACAAACTTGTTGAAGATACATGAGTGCAAGTGATCACAAAAAACGTTCAAGGAGTAAAGCTAAACCAGAATTAAACAAATACTCTAGATTCACTTCCACGCTCCAATTGAAAGCAGAACGGAGCACGGGGCCGGGCCATGATTGGGCCATGACCCCAGCGCCGCGCTGCCCGAATGTCTGAGAATATCAGCAAAATCCCGATCGATTGATTCTGGTGCCATGTGGTGCGCGGCTAAAGTGCTTGGACAGAAACCTAAATAACTGCATTCTTTTGCGCAAACCGTTGTATCGAACTTGACCGAATCTGGCACAAGGCACGACTTGAGTTGGAGATGGCTGGACATTCTCCCGCTAATTACTTTTACAGGTTGAGACAAATTAAAAAGGGCACAAAATCGAGGAATTGATGTGAACAAAACCACTTCGGACAGATATCGGGACAGGGGCTCTACACACTGTGGTAGGAGCTGACCCGCTTTTTGCGGATCCAATTCCATTCGGGACCACTTCGCTCGCGTTGAGTGGCGTGGCTTTTCAAACTGCAAAAAGGGGACAACTCCTTCCTCGGTGTGTAGACAGTTCCTGTCCCACAGATATCGAGCCGGTACAACTACAACACTGCGCCATCGACTGATGTCGGGTCCCGCCGCGATCAGATGATAGCTGTCTGTCAATCCAAAAGTGCATTTTGCACACTGAGCTCTCGGGATCAAATTTTGTTCAGCAACAAGAATCATAAATGGTTTTGAAAGGCTCATCGGGTCTGTAAAGAGTTATTGAAAATACCGCAAATCGGGTGAATTCATGGTTCTGCGGGCGGTTGCGCCGAGCTTCTCCGGAGCTGCGACCCCTCTGGTGACCGAAAAATTTGAAAATATTTTGAAATGTTCACTGTCTCCTACAGGTGAAATTTTTTTCAGAAAATTTGAGACAGAAAAGTTGAAAACAAAAATTTGAAACTTTTGCCACTCAAGCACATCGTTTGAAGCACTGCGATGGAGGTTATTTTGACCACCTAACTAGCTCGTAATTTTTGAGCCTCGATCCAGAATTTTAGGGACGCCCAAATTTTCTTTGAAGATCCTTGAAAGTGAAAGGAAAAGGTGATTGAAAAGTTCAAGAGTTGCAGTCCACGGCAGCGGAATAAGGCGATTGTGCTGCTGCGTATATCCACTAAGCATAATGTATGCTGCATCATAAAGTTGTATTTTTCTGCTAAATTTTGGAAAAAGAATTGAGGGGAAAACGGTGAGATGAAGTCAGATATAAAATAAAACTGGAAGTTCAACAACTAAAAGCCACCTGCGAATTTAGAGCGAAATTTATTTTGAGTTGTTTGTCCTTCAATCTAACAATTAAACAGCAACTCTCACAGCGAAGATATACACATACAACAAGGATTAATACTTCCACTCCAAAATGGAGGTAGAAAAGCGATATAGGAGAGAAGTTTAGTGTCGTACAAGGAAGGAAGAAAGGTGCCATCGTGATAGACGACTTGTTGATAGACGCTTATTTGATGCGCAGTCATTGGACGTTTCAGGACTGGCAAGGGTAGTGTACAAAACGTGTGTCGAATCTGCGGAAACGAATTGTTCCATCAGTATTTCTTGAGCATCTATAGTGAAACTTTGTAGTGCCTCTTCCCGAGCAGCTGGTTCCAAAGTTATGAGGGATTTTCAAAGTTTCGCGAAATGGTTTTCCAGAAGAAAAATTTTTTGAGAAAACAGTAAGACTTATTTCGGAATATAGAACCCCTAGCTGCGATGCCAGAAACACCTACCAACTCGTCAAAGCGATCAGTGATTTCTGCTCATGTGAATAATCCTGTGTTATTCTTGGAGATTTCAATTTGCCTCTTCTACATTCTAATAGTGCTCCTCTGAGATGTGCAGTCACAAAGAACTTCCGTGAAACTCTCGAAGCCCACAATCTGGCGCAATATGTGCCTTTTCCAACCAGAGGGGACGCATTTTTGAACCTTATTTTCTGCAATAAGCGCGATTTGGTCAAAGATGTTCAGGTGACGGCGCCGATTGGCTCAAGCGACCACACCACAATTGAGTTTTTCATCGAATTATTTGTCTCGTCGACTCGCGCCTATTGGATTAGAGATTTTAAAGCCTCACATTATTCTGCGATTCAGAATTACTTAAGCGATGTCGATTGGCTAGGATCTTATAGCACGGCAATGTCAGAGGACGAAACATAGGAAATTTTAATTGCATGCCTTCAGCACACGACTGAGATTTTTTTCCGGTTCGGAAAAGTGGAATTGCCAATTTGCATTTGCTGCGTTACCTCAGAAGGATGTTGGATAAAAGGGATTTTCTGTGGCGTACCGCTGTTTCTAACAACAATGCTATCTGCTGGGATGAATATAAGACTTTTAACGTAAAAGTTGATAAGCAATTGAATCGTTTCAACATTTATTTTGAGAAAAAGCACATCGAATCCAATGATCAAAATAAGTTTTACAGGTACATGAACTCTTTCGGTTCTAAACGGCGAGGTATTCCCGGTTTAGTAGTTGGTAACAATACGTTTACTACAGATTCCAATAAAGCCCAATTAATTGCAGAAATTTTTCAAAAAGCCTACATCAGTGGAAATGAGGAAAAGTTTAGTGCTGATGCTGTTGTTTCTTCCTATCCAATTATGGATAACTCTTTATGGTTCTACAAAGAAGAGATTTTCGAACTCTTACGTAAATGGCTGAATTCTTTCTCAATCTCTCCGGACCTCATACCTCTCACTTTCGTCAATGGTGTACTTTGTCAAATAGTGAAACCTTTAGAATATATATCTATCGTCAGTCACTGGATGAGGGATCGCCGCGACGCTGCTTGGCGGGAAAAATTGCGCGATCAATAGCCACACTCTCTTCGTTTTCCCGCGCGCATTTTTTCCCGCCAAGCAGCGTCGAGGAGATCCCTCATCCAGTGATGGACGATAACTTGAGTTTTATGCGAGGCCAAGTACCAGTTCGTTGGAAGCATGCATTTGTAACACCAATACCAAAAAAGGAACCTTTCTCTGATCTCAATAACTATAGGCCAATAAGTATAACATCAATATTCCCTCGCACCTTTGAGAAAATAGTTAAGCGTCATGCTTTGAGCCACCTCGAATGTAACAACATAATCTCTAGAGAGCAGTATGGCTTTTGCAGAGGGAAATCTGTGGAAACTGCAATGCTTACATCGCTGAATGACTTGACAGACGCTGTCGAGTCTAAAAATCGGGTTGATGTAGTCTATTTTGACTTTGCGAAGGCTTTTGATCGAGTCCCTACTCGGACAAAGTGAAAACCTGACCGCGCGCAAATAGCGGACCGCCACCGGGATGGGCGTTGGTCGAACCGGTTTTTGCTCGCGGTCAGTCCGCAAGCTCCCGCGGTCAGTCCGTGAGCTCCCGCGGTCAGTCCGCGAGCTCCCGCGGTAAGTCCGTGAGCTCCCGCCGTCAGTCCGCGAGCTCCCGCGGTCAGTCCGCAAGCTCCCGCGGTCAGTCCGCGAGCTCCCGCGGTCAGTTCGCGAGCCCCGCGTTCAGTCCGCGAGCTCCCGCGGTCAGTCCGCGAGCTCCCGCGGTCAGTCCGCGAGCTCCCGCGGTCAGTCCGCGAGCTCCCGCGGTCAGTCCGCTAGCTTCCGCGGTCAGTCCGCGAGCTCCCGCGGTCAGTCCGCGAGCTCCCGCGGTCAGTCCGCGAGCTCCCGCGGTTAGTACGAAAGCTCCCGCCGTCAGTACGCAAGCTACCGCGGTCAGTCCGCGAGCTCCCGCGGTCAGTCCGCAAGCTCCCGCGGTCAGTCCGCGAGCTCCCGCGGTCAGTTCGCGAGCCCCGCGTTCAGTCCGCGAGCTCCCGCGGTCAGTCCGCGAGCTCCCGCGGTCAGTCCGCGAGCTCCCGCGGTCAGTCCGCGAGCT
Source organism: Aplectana chamaeleonis (assembly GCA_029168955.1). NCBI lineage: Eukaryota > Metazoa > Nematoda > Chromadorea > Rhabditida > Cosmocercidae > Aplectana > Aplectana chamaeleonis. Next base: position 2,223,394 of record JAPDOI010000004.1, on the reverse strand, counting down.
CCCGCGGTCAGTCCGCTAGCTTCCGCGGTCAGTCCGCGAGCTCCCGCGGTCAGTCCGCGAGCTCCCGCGGTCAGTCCGCGAGCTCCCGCGGTCAGTACGAAAGCTCCCGCCGTCAGTACGCAAGCTACCGCGGTCAGTCCGCGAGCTCCCGCGGTTGGTCTGAATATAACCACCGTCGGTCCGCTAGCTCCCGCGGTCAGTCCAGAACGCCCCGCTGTTCGTCCGGAAGGTTCCGCGGTTTGTCCGGAAAGTCACGCGGAAAGCCCGAATTTAGCCACTGTCGGACCGCGAGATTTCGCGGTTGGCCCGCAAATTACCCGCGGTTGACCATTTAAGTTTATCCACTGTCGGTACGCAAAGATCCACGGTAAATCCAGATTAGGCCACTGTTAGTTCAAAAGCTTTCCGCAGTTAGTTGGAAACCTGTCGTTGCTATTCTTCCAGCTTCCGCGGCTAGCCCGCAGGCAGCAGTTATTCATCGGCCAGCTTAAGCGGTCAAAACGCATACTGCATATGAAAGCTTGAAGACGGCCCCCGAAAAGCCTGTGCTCCCTTATCCGCAAGATGAGATGTAGCGTTCTTAATCACAACATAAAGGGAATCCATCAGTCTCAAGCTCCACCCACCTTGAGGATTACCGGATTTAAATGCCGCGAAGCATGTTGTGGTTGCAGATACAGACTCCCTTCAGATTTATTATTTCACGTGAATAATACTACATTCGGATGAAAAAATGATATAGGAATCGTCGAAATGATTATCATCTCATAAAGGCCATGAGATCGCGAGCAGAGATCAGGAGCATCAAGTGGTAATAACGATAATAATAAAATAATAATAATAATAATAATAATAATAATAATAATAATAATAATAATAATAATAATAAAATAATAATAATAATAATAATAATAATAATAATCATAATAATAATAATAATAATAATAATAATAATAATAATTATTATTATTATTGTTATTATTATTATTATTATTATAATAATAATAATAATAATAATAACAATAATAATAATAATAATAATAATAATAATAATAATAATAATAATAATAATAATAATAATAATAATAATAATAATAATAATAATAATAACAATAATCCTACTATATATATTTTGGTAAATTTGTGTGTGCGTGTGTGTGTTTATGTATGTGTGCGTTTCTCTGTGTGTTTGTTTGACCGTTTATTCGGCTTGACTTTCAAGACGGGCTACCTTACGGGTACGGGCTCAAGAGCGCGCAGAACGCCGTAGAAAGTGTGTGGGACCCAAGTGGAAGTGCGTAGGACGCCGTAGAAAGTGTGCGGGACCCAAGGTAGAGTGCGCCGGACGCCGAAAAAAGTGTGTGGGACCCAAGTGGAAGTGCGTAGGATGCCGTAGAAATGTGCGGGACCCAAGGTAGAATGCGCCGGACGCCGTAGAAAGTGTGCGGGACCTTAGGTAGAGGGCGCCGGACGACGTAGAAAGTGTGCGGGACCCAAGGTAGAGTGCGCCGGACGCCATATAAAGTGTGCGGGATCAAAGTGGGAGTGCGCAGGACGCCGAAGAAAGTGTGCGGGACCCAAGTGGAAGTGCGTAGGACGCGGTAGAAAGTGTGCGGGACCCATGGGAGTGCGCAAGACGCCGAAGAATGTGTGCGGGACCCAAGTGGGAGTGCGCAGGACGCCGAAAAAGTGTGCGGGACCCAAGTGGAGTGCGCAGGACGCCGAAGAAAGTGTGCGGGACCCAAGTGGAAGTGCGTAGGACGCCGTAGAAATGTGCGGGACCCAAGTGGAAGTGCGTAGGACGCCGTAGAAAGTGTGCGGGACCCAAGTGGGAGTGCAGAGGACGCCGAAAAAGTGTGCGGGACCCAAGGTAGAGTGCGCCGGACGCCGTAGAAAGTGTGCGGGACCGAAGTGGGTTAGCGCAGAGCTTCAAAATCGTTTTGTGCATCTATAAGAGAGTGTATACCACCCCTTTCTTCACGTCCCCTCCCTTAACCACTCATTTCAACTGCTTAGCTGTTTATATGCACCAACCTTTCTAAATCGGGTTTATATACGATGGAAATGTGAGTTAATCAAAATATGCATCCAGAAAACACAAACATCATTATACTTCATTTGGCAATAAAGGTAGCAGGGTGTCGGTTGGTCATGGAGGCGTTTACTAAATCTCAAACAGCGGTTGTCTTTATCTTTACAGAATTGAATATAAATGAACTACCACTTTAGGACCTCTTAAAGGTAGGTAAGGGTCGGTGTGCAACTGCATAAGAAAGGAGGTTAGCAGGGTTTGCATGGTTTGAAATAGTTTGTAATTTCTGATTCCTCGAGCGTTTTCGTCGAAACCAGCTCACGTGCTGGCGCAACCGTACTCCAGCAACAGAGGCCGGCGATGGCCGGCAAGCGTGAGAACTTCAAACGCCATCTCACATAGAATTAGCGGAGTTCGATTCATTCGCCTTATACTTAAGATGCCGGCGAAGCCGGCAAATGGGCCGGCGTAGCCGGACCCCAGCGGCAGAGGCCGGCGTCAGCCGGCGACGCCGCTGGTAATAATAATAATAACATGAATATGAGTAGAAATATTAATTGTGATAATATCAGTATCGAAGTTAATTTCCAAAAAAAAATAAGAAACTATTAAATGGACCATGAAAATTGGTCTTTGCAAGGATTAATGCATGATTAGTCGGGCTGACCTGCTGAAAGGTGCGCATAACTGTTTAAGCATTGTATGCATCATATGTATACGTATTCTCAAGTTCCCTCATTGAGCAACATAGTAAAGCAACCGGCCAAATGCCGCGCCGCTCTGTCGCGCGCGACCGCTGATTGTGCGTTGCACGCGTCCGACCGTCGTTTTTTATCGCGGTTTGACCGCGCCTAAACGCGGTTCGACCGCTGTCAACACTTAAGCGCGGTCGGAACGCGCCTCAACCGCCGCATTGTCGCGGTCAGCTTTTTTTCACATAGTTGCCCGCGGTCAGCTTTTCTCTTTGTCCGAGTCTCTAGAAGCTGCTCATCAAGTTAGCTAAAATCGGTCTCCACCCTCGTCTCATTTTGTGGATAAGAGGCTTTCTCGAAGGTAGAACGTTTAAGGTGAAAGTGTGGAGGGAATACTCATTCTCGCTCTCTGCTTGCAGCGGAGTACCTCAAGGAGGAGTACTTTCGCCCATACTGTTCCTGATATTCACCTATGATTTACCTAGTCATATCCTTAGTTTTAATGTTGCATGTAAGATGTACGCCGACGATATCAAGATTTATAAGGCTATAAGGAGCCCAAGCGATGAAGGAAATGTGCAAAATGCTGTTACTTTTGTTCAGACCTGGGCCACTGCTCTGAGAGAACTGGCCGCTGTAGTACCGCAACCGTGCCGCAGTCCCCATAGTTCCGCAGTCGTACCGCAATGACGATGCAGTGGGCTCGCACTTATGTCAAATACCGCAATAGCTCCGCAATGATTGCGGTACTACTGCGCAGCTACTGCGGCAAAATCACAGTGCCGCTGAAACCAGCCATGCCAATTATCGATCCACTCAACCCGGCTTGCCGCGCTTTTCATTCACTCGTTTTCGTCTTTCAGATCTGTTGGAACGGAAGCGTGTCTCTTTCTTTTCTCAAAATTCAATAACTCTCTTAGGGAAACACTGACACATTCATCCTCCTCAGTCTTATAAGCGTTTATGTTGACAAAGTTTTGAATCAATTTTTTTCCGTGAAAGTCTAGAATCGCCCCGCAGTCGTACCGCAATCGTGCCTCTGCGGCTCCGGCCGGGGCCGCAGAGGCACGATTGCGGGGCGATTGCAGCCAGTTCTCTCAGAGTGAGCGTGGTCTACTCCTCGCAGCCGAAAAATCTAAGGTATTTGTTTTCGGTGAAGCATTGTCAACATTCCCTGGATACTTTATTGGAAGCGTGAAGTTGAATCAAGTCACAGAAGTGCGCGACCCCGGTTTTTTCCTGAGCCATAAATTGAACTTTCGAACTCATTGCAGAAATATTGTTCGATAAACAACTTACAGAACTTATAATTTGTTTCGGACCCTCAAAAGCAGGGATGCCAGGCTTCTTTTGAAAGCTTACAAAATCTATGTACGTCCAATAGTAGAGAGCGGAACCACCGTATTCAGTCCTTATAAAAATAAAGACATCGAGTTGCTAGAACAAGTTCAGAACAACTTTACGCGTAACCTTATGTTGAGATGCAGCGGACTTTCGTACAGCTGCATTTCCAATGGCGCCGCCCGAAGCAAGCAGTTAGGGTTGCGTTCGTTGAAAATTAGGAGGAATCGTAATGATTTGTTGTTGATGTATAAAATTTTGACCAGAAGGGTCTCTATTGACTTTTCCAGTATTTCTAAATTCCAATCCAGTAGAACTAAGAGGTTGTTTTAGCATTCAAGGCTCTGTGGCTAGAAGCCAAGCCAGAAGAAACTTTTCCTGCAACAGGGTTTTCCACAAGTTTCGATCGTTGATCAATCAGAAAATTTTGACTATGAAACTAGGTTCCTTTGAAACTTTCATCAACTGCTTAAGGATAGTCGATGAGTTGTAGCCTTTGTATGCTTTCTTTTCGTGGATCTTTTTATTTTTATCAATATTGATTTACAACTGTTTTTTTACTTGCTAGGGTGCCGGATTTTCGTATTTCATGGCCAATGTATTTTTACTGTTTTGATTACGCGTGACGAGAGTCCGCGTCAATTAATAAATTAATAAAGTATCTCTTGAGCACCAATAGTGAACCTTGTAGTGCCTCTTCCCGAGCAGCTGGTTCCAAAGTTATGGGGGATTTTCAAAGTTTCGCGAAAAGTAAGCATACCCAGAAGAACATTTTTGGGGAGTTTTGAGAAAAAAAAGATTCGGATTCACTCCAAACTTGTTTGGAGGGATAATCTAGGGTGGTGCTGAAAACGAATCTGAGGTCTTTTGATAAAATTCTGAGGTTTACGGGTGCTTACGGTAGGTAACATTGGCGTGGATCCTGAAGAGACTTTGCGTTCCCTATTGGAGGTTGGCACAAGCTCGGTGCACCTATGTTATAGCACAGGGCACCCAATTTGCGCCAACCTGCAGCAGTGAACGCAAAGTCTCTTCCGGACCCATGCCGACGTTAATATACCATTTAGGAGGCGAAACCTACCTTAAAGGTAATGTTCATGATGAGAATCGTTTTTCTGCTTTTCCGCCTATCTTGAAGACGGTCCCATGCTGATTCCAATGATGTTTTTGGAATCGTACAAGACCTTCCAGGAACGTACTTATGGTTCCTCAAAAATTGAGCTAGGGAAGCATGGTGGACGAGTTGTCCGAGGCTTGCAACTTCCGTCTTTTGCAGCCGATGTATGCGAGCTGACCTGAGTGAAGAGAGAAGTTGATAATAAAGGGAAGAACGGGACTATTGATCGGAAACCATCGCTCATCTATCCACGAATTCAGGGCAAACGTTATAGGTCGTGGGCGGAGTGGCCCAATGGGTTGGCTGACCCACGAGATTTTCACCCTTGTTACCAGCCGTTTTTCGACGCACTTCCGTTCTTAATCTTCTTAGAGGGACGCAAAGCTTACGTTTTAGCCGAAAAAACGTGCAACTTTTTCGTCGTGAACACTGCCTCTAAAGGCAGCAAACACGCTCGAAAATGATATCAATTTTATGGGATGAATCGAAGGTCTGAAGCTGTTAATATTCAGAAGTGACGAAAAAACCGGGAAAAATTCGACTGAAATGAAGATATAACGGTTCGTTCTTTATTGGTCCGGATTCCGGAAGTGGACGAGTTGTACCGCATTTGCTGAAATAGCGGAGCTAGCAACAAATTTGTTGGGATAACGACGCTAATGTACTCGTACTGCCCTTTCTGGAATGCCTACGCCGTCAGAGGCGTAAAAGTATCCAAAATGACCGTAATCGAGCACTGAATATCTGTATTGAGAAGCGGAGCTCGTTTCTATGGGCGGAGAAAGGATGATTTGGTGATTTGATACGGCTCAAATACGGTCATTTTAACTCGTTTTTGACGCCTAAAACTACTTGTAGGCTCTTCTAGGGCCAGCGCGACCCCACTAATGTATTAGGTCTAGAAGTTAATTTCCGCGTTTTTGTTGTTATTGATATTTTGTAAAAAATAAAATTATTTTTATATAACGAATTTTATGTTATAATGCTCACTGTATTATCAGCTTTCTATTGATATATAACTTGCTTCACGTACCTTATAAAAAAAGTATTATTTTAGTTTCAGAATATGTCAACTTTTGTGCCGGAAAAACGCCATTTGCGGGAAGCTCTCCTTTTCCTTTTTCATCTCAAGAAGAAAGCCACTGACGCGCACCAAATGCTTGCCCAAGCTTACGGGGATGCTGCTCCATCCATAAGAACCTGCCAAGAATGGTTTCAGCGTTTCAAATCGGGTGATTTTGACGTTAAGGACAAAGATCGACCAGGACAGCCAAAAAAGTTCGAAGACGAAGAACTTCAGGCTTTGTTGGATCAAGATTCGGCTCAAACGCAAGAACAGCTCGCGGCATCTCTCGGCGTCACCCAAAAAGCAATTTCTATTCGATTGAAGGCAATGGGGAAGATTCAAAAGGAAGGAAAATGGATCCCCTATGAGCTCTCAGAACGCAACAAAGAGCAGAGAAAACAACTTCACAAATCTTGTTGGACCGATTCCAAAGAAAGTCTTTTCTACCCCGCATCATAACTGGCGATGAAAAGTGGGTGTACTACGACAATCCGAAGCGAAGAAAATCGTGGGTTAGTCCTGGTGAAACAACAACTTCGACCGCAAAACCAAACATCCACGGGAAGAAGGTCTTACTGTGCATATGGTGGGATCAACGCGGTATACTGTACTATGAACTTCTTCAACCTGGCGAAACAGTTACTGCGAATCGCTATCAACATCAACTAGCGCAATTGCGGCATGAAATCGAAGCAAAGAGACCAGAATGGGCGAGTCGACACGAAAAAGTCATATTGCTTCATGATAACGCTCGACCTCATGTTGCTCGAACGGTAAAGGATACGCTAAAAGAGTTCAAATGGGAAGTCTTACCGCACCCGCCGTACTCTCCAGACATCGCCCCGTCGGATTATCACCTTTTCCGGTCAATGGCGCATGGTCTAGCGGAGCAGCGCTTTCAAGATCGTCAAGATGTCAAAAAATGGCTCGATGAATGGGTGGAGGCCAAACCAGAAAAATTTTATTATGATGGAATCCATAAGTTACCCAAACTCTGGGAAATGGTTGTTATTAATGACGGAAATTATTTTGAATAAAAATTTTGTTTAAGTATGTCCAGTTTTCAATAGTGTAAAAAGCGTAAAAAAACGCGGAAATTAACTTCTAGACCTAATAGTTATCTTGACAACTTTTACGAGCGTGTATGCTGCCTTTAAAAGCAGTGGTCGCGATCGAATATGCTTGTCGTCTTTTTCTCTCTAAACCCTTTTCTCGGTTTCGAGTTGTAGGACCTATGAGAAACAATCGCGAAAAAACCACTATTTTAAGCCAGATTTGAAGCCTGGACTATCTTGTCTTTTGATGGTGGACGAGCCCACTCCACATCATCGGCATCGACGACCTTTTATATCAAGAACATTTTACTGGTTTGAAACTGAATTTCAATCAATGAACCTTCGAATTTATGTACACATCTAGTCAAAAACATTGACTGAAGTGCTTGCTTTCATTGGTCAACTCTTTTCCTTACGTAAATTTGAACATATTTCTTCCTCTGAATGTCGATGATTTTGATTGCTCGGCATGAGACTGCGATCTTTTTGGCCGTCGCTGTGCACGTGTGCACGGATTGGCTTCTTTGGGACCTGGAAACTCTAATTCTAGCCAGTTTTTCACCGAGCTACCTTCCTAGTTTTTCAGCTGTTCTCAATCCAAGCTGATTTTTGTAGTTCTTTCGATAACGTTTTTCATCGCGACCACTGCCTTTAAGTGATGGTTTCTAGAGCTCGCGCAATCATTCTAGTCTGATGAATGGACGGGGCTGCGACGGTAGATCACCCCGCGCGAATCGAAACCCCATTCTTCATTGAGGCCGCCAACCCTGCACGGCCAGCCGCCTGGTCCATGCGTCAGACTAAAATGAAAACGGATACCATATATGCTGGAGCTTTTTTTTCTGCAGTAGTTTTTTATATTGAAGATTTTGATCCTCTTCAGTATTTTTGAAACTAAAATTTCAAAAATTGTTCAAAAAATTTTTGAAAGCAGGGTTTGTGATAAAAACGATAATTTAGCTCTCTTCATGAAAATGTAGATTTGGTCCTCACAAGTGTAAAATACCATATTTTCTTTTCTAGAAGTACATGTACTTCTATTTCTCAGGTTTCTGTGTACTTCTATTAGAGGTGTACATCACAAAGAGATGTACATCTACAGAGAGTTCCCAAATTATGGGCGCGCTGCTACACTTCACATCCAACGGGAATTTCGTATTTTTGATTTATTATGTGGTTTCATATGTTAAGTCAAAGTTTCCATCTCTGCTTTGCTGATTTTGTTCTCCTTAAAAACCAAATGGAAGCTCTTCTGATGCGCAGTGCCGTCATCGCAAAGCACAATGAAGGACCACTTCAAGAAGCATCCCCGATTTGCTCTCAATGCACTCAAAAACTATCTAAAAGGCAACCAGCCGTCTCGCTCAGCTTGGTACACTTTAGGACGTAGTCGGCAGATGTAGAGATGTGAGTATTTCTGGCTACAGAAATTCTAAGAAGATTTTAAACCGAATCTAGCGAAATCGCGACGGTCACTGAGGAAAACAGATAACGATATGAATTTTACGTCGACAAGCATGTTAACAGTCAACGTAAAGATGATGACTCAACACTAGTATCGTTTTGAAAAATCTCAATCGCTCTCTGCAGACAACAAGCTGCAAAAAGCTGATATAGACTCGAAGCCTTTGCGACGTTTCACAGGAGTCTCGCACCGCACCATTGTCTTCCCAGATGAAAGAGTCCTTGAGGAGGAGACGATTAAAAACCTCCGAAACTCTAAGTTTGTCACCAGAAGCATCTAGGCAGCCATATAGTGAGTGAAAGTTACTTGAAAGACAGCTCATCTCAGTTTTGTCTTGGGTTAGGGACCAAACACAAGCGACAGCGAACTCCCCCTCGTTTTCATGGATTCTGGTGGCGAAATTGACACGGAAGTTCACAAGCGATCAATCCACGAATAGGTCATAAAGCGCTGAACAATCTCTAACAGCGCCACCAGACCTTGCTGTTTCGTACATGACTTCTAGCGATCGATTTTTGCGAAATCCCGGAAAAAGGGGTGCAGTCGCGTGTTTCCTGACTTCAACCTTGCTCACCAGACCTGAATCTTCTTGACTTCTCAATGCGATCTGTGATGAAATCGAAAATCTGTGTATCTCGTTCTGCAAATTTGGACTCTCTAGAAGCTGCAATACGGAAATTCTGGGTTGAGATGGATGACGACTACCTGCGAGAATGCTGCTATGCCTTTCGGAACAAACTTCTTGCCAGTATCCGTGGAGATGGCGGACATTTTGAAATCTAGTGATTGTGTAGTGTTCACAAGACTATTTATAAATATTCTCCATGTTCTCCCTTCTTCAAACCTCGGCATCTTATTATGATTATGATACTGCTATGCCAACGAGGTTGATAGGTGGAAATTTTATCAGTGGCCTGACGTTTCGACCTTCACGTCTTCATCAGAGGCCTAAAAAGTAGTTCAAGATTAACCGATCTCGTGAATCTTCACTACCAAGCGCCTCCTCTCACTCTGACAGTTCTGAAGCACTGTGAGGAGCAATGCGGAGGCACTCGAAAAGAAGGATAGGTAACCCACCTCGCAAGTCCACCTTTACGCGGAATAGGTCCGCTGCCGCTGTTAGTAATGGAGTAAGTAGGAGTGAGATGTACCTTGCTTCTCTCGTATGAATACAGTTAGGGAAAGACATGTTATAACGCACAGTGTTGTATAAATGGCAAAAGATCACTGGTTATCATAGGCCGCTCAACTCTGCTGTTCATTAGTGGGTCCTTTACGTGAATCCAAAAGGCCTCCAACGTTTTTCTCGCCGATACTTCAGTTTCGCAAGCTAGGAACGTACACTTCACATCGTACTCGTCACCGTTGTGGTCCTCCATTTTATGTCTCCCAAGTGGAGTTCTTCGGTCATTGCGTCTCTTGCTAGCTAAATGCTCCTTTAGGCGTACCGCCAACACTCTTCCACTCTCCCCTATGTAACTTGCGCTGCATGTCTGACACTCGAGATGGTAAATAGTGCCAACCTGACTGCAGCCGCCGAGTCTTCCATTGGGGCAAACGATACAGTTATCTGTGAAGCAGCTCTTATCGTAAAGTCTGTTCCTTACTAATTGACTCTTTATGTTGTTGTTAGGGATGTTAACTAAAACAGTATCGTCGTTTAGTTATGCTCGTACGATGCATTGCTGTATAGCATCAGATACTCTGTCCGAGAAAAATGGTACACACAGCGGAATTTTGTTTTGACGCTGTGGGATCGAAAGCGCATTTTGAGCTCTGCGTCTGTATGGAGGTATTACGTGCCCGTCCATAGTTGCTATATTTACCGCAATCATGCGTGGTTCTAACCGTTACGCTTCACCAGTGCACACACCTGTTGCCGTATTTAGCATATTTCTCACAACGGCACGTTTTACGGCACTTGGATGGGAAGATGTGGCGTGAAGCAAGATATTCTTTGAACTGGGCTTACGATACCACTTTACGCTGTATTCGCCATTACACACTTTCACTTGAGTGTTGAGGTAAGGAAGCCAACCATCTCGAGGTACCTCCCGTGTGAGCCTAATATTCTGAGACTGAGCATTCAATAACCGGAATCACTCATCCATTTCGGATTGCGTGGACCTTATTATGATGCAATCGTCGATGTACCTGCAGTGCAATAGTGGTCGACGTTCCAGTATTGGCTGTTCTATTCTGCTCATGAAGCAGACTGCTAGCACAGGAGCAAGTCGCTGCCCCATCGCTAACCCTCTTATCTGCGAAAAATACGCTCCTGCCCATTTAAAGATATTACAACTCAGACATTCTCTCACCAGAGTCATGATGGTTCTCTTTTCGAGTCCAGACTCTCTATGTCTGCAAAATGCCTATACAGGAGTTCGGATAGGGCCTGCAACGCTTCATCGTTCTGGACATTCGTGTATAGTGATGTTACATCGAATGACTCTATACTGCAGTTGTCATCCAAATTAGAGTTCCGCAACGTATCAATAAATCTGTTGGTGTTTGGCAGGTGAGAGGGAATGAAAGCTAGCAGTTGGTTCACGATAGTACTGAGAAACCAAGATATTCGGTCAATTGGTCCACCGACGCAACTTATTATTGGTCTTATCTTGAAGGTTTCCGCCAACGTAGATGACATGTCGAGAGACGTGACCTTATGCGTCTTGATCAGGCTATAAAATACTGGACAGCTCGCATTATCAAGCTTAAGCCTGCGTAGAAATCTGTCATTCAGACCAGCAGACCTTCCCATGGTCTTCCAGACTTGATTAAGGCGTCTGCATTGAGCAGCGAATTCCGTCGCGGAGGATGACTGATACGTAGTGGTATCTCGCAAATGTAATTCTGTTATCTCGCGATCCAACGACTGTGGTATAACCACAAATTCTCCGCCTTTGTCACTGACAGAAATGCGTATACTACCATTTGATCGTAACTCCCGCATTTCGCTGAACCCTTGCCACTGTTCATAGCTAAGATTGGTGTTTCGAACCGTTCGGAAACGATTCAGTACATCTAGTACACCTGTTGATAGAATTCGTACCATGAAAATGTGTATACCATTTTTCTCAGACAGAGTATCTGATGCTATACAGCAATGCATCGTACGACCACAACTGAACGACGATGTTGTTTTAGTTAACATCCCTAACAACAACATAAAGAATCAATTAGTAAGGAACAGACTTTACGATAAGAGCTGCTTCACGGAACTGCATCGTTTGCCCCAATGGAAGACTCGGCGACTGCAGTCAGGTTGGCACTATTTACCATCTACTCTGCCAACGCGTAGCTAGATGCCTCGGAGGGCGCGGCCTGAAACGCCGCCCCATTCCATGTAGCGAGAATTCAAGGGTTTTAGCTACGATAGCTAACACCCGCATATTCTTGTGTCGTTCGAACCACTGTTCTCTCTGACACTGGACCCGTATATTCTCGCTATAATTTTGTAGCGAGAATCTACGGATTTCGCGACAGCCTGTGCTGAATTCAATCTCAAACCCGCGCTGGCTACGCGGAACGCAGGGATGCCGTTCAAACAGTGTTGGCCCAGTCAACCCACGGATAACTTGACACTCTGTGAGTTTTCGTGGAGGGTGACCCCGTGTCGCTCTCTGCAAGACCTTGCAAGGGATAATTTTGGCCGCTGGTATGCTGCAGGCCGTGGGGAAGAAACGGCGATGCGCTCGATCGCAGCGAGGATCGTCTTTCTAGTACAGATCAAGACTGGGTGGGTCGATCGACCGTGCGCTGAAACGAGAATAAGCGTAGAATATGCGGGTGCTGTAGCGAGAATTCACGAAGAATATGCGGGCGCTATAGCTAAAATTTCATCAACTGAGGCTAAACTTTCCGTAATTTACGTAAATTCTCGGGTCAAAATTAGATTAGATGCCTCCGAAACCCTGGGCATCTCTGGTTTCCGTGTGAGGCATTTAGCTACGCGTTGGCGGAGTAGAGTGTCAGACATGCAGCGCAAGTTACATAGGGGAGAGTGGAAGAGTGTTAGCGGTACGCCTAAAGGAGCATTCAGCTAGCAAGAGACGCAATGACCGAAGAACTCCACTTGGGAGACATAAAATAGAGGACCACAACGGTGTTGAGTACGATGCGAAGTGTACGATCCTAGCTTGCGAAACTGAAGTATCGGCGAGAAAAACGTTGGAGGCCTTTTGGATTCACGTAAAGGACCCACTAATGAACAGCAGAGTTGAGCGGCCTATGATAACCAGTGATCTTTTGCCATTTGTACAATACTGTGCGTTATAACATGTATTTCCCTAACTGTATTCATACGAGGGAAGCAAGGTACATCTCACTCCTACTTACTCGATTACTAACAGCGGCAGCGGACCTATTCCGCGCAAAGGTGGACTTGCGAGGTGGGTTACCGATCCTCCTTTTCGAGTGCCTCCGCATTGCTCCTCATAGTGCTTCAGAACTGTCGGAGTGAGAGGAGGCGCTTGGTAGTGTAGATTCACGAGATCGGTTTATCTCGAACTACTTTTTAGGCCTCTGATGAAGACGTGAAGGTCGAAACGTCAGGCCACTAATAAAATTTCGACCTATCAACCTCGTTGGCATAGCAGTATCATGATCACTATTTATAAACTTATCCATGTTTGTTATAGTTGAAGTCGAATTAGTGTTCAAAAAACACTTCTATACCTGCGCGCCAATAATTATGGAACACTCTGAAACATGTAGAGGAAATACGGTAATTGAAAAAACCCGAAAATTTGCGAGAGAAACGCTAAAAACAAGGTAAAACGGCTAACTACAGGTGTCTTGATTAACGAGATTTTTATTATGCTTGTTTATCCGGGTTGCTGTAAATTTTTAGGTTGCTGTAAATTTATTCAGTGGTCTTCAGAAGTGTTCAGAAATCACTTCAGAAGCCAATCATTTTTAGAAATCTCGATAACTGGGGAGGGCGGACACCTAGCAATAACTTATTTCTGAGCGTTTTTTCTACAACTTTTCACTTTTTTAAACTTTTGTGATGTCCAGATCTACCTTTTCATGAGGATAGCACAACATCCGAATCTATCCAGAACCCTGCCTTTAAAGGCAGCGCTCGCGATAGGGAAAGTTAGGGTTTTTTCTGCAATTAACTATTGGTGTGATGACCAGTGAACAACTCGCGAAGAAAAAACGCGAAAAAAACTCTAGAAACGCAGATAAATAGGCCGACACAAAATACGGAGACTCCACCCATTTTCCGGAGACCCCGCCACGGCGTTCGAGATCCTCCATTACTCTTGGACGAGTTTCTGTCGCATCGCAGTCAGCATTGTAGCACGTTTTCGTGCTAATCAATTTTTTCACTCCAGTTTTTCGTTCTTTCTCTCTAATGTTTTGTTGTCTTTTTGTTGTTTGTATTCAATTAGCTTTTTGTTCCTTTTTCGAATTATCTTCTCAGATTCATTGATGAACTCGTTTGTTGAGACAGTCTCATACCTTCAAGGTGGGGTTTTTTGAGTTAACTCATTCATTTTCGTGATTCCGTTTCACTGTGGCAAAATTTCGCTATTGCTGAGCTTAACTGGTTTTCCCAGAGCACCATAGCGTCATTGTCAAGCGAAATAGTGAAAATCTGCATTTGAAGACAACTGTTTTTTGGTTCTGGAGGGAAACCAAGGTCATGCCTAAATTACGGTAGTCGTTCAGCTCGATTGTTTGCTGTTCAAAGCAGGTTGTGATAAATGCAGCGAGTGGAAATGGCAGGGTTCTCTTCTGTTCTGGTGTGTGCTCAGCGAAGACGAAAAACCTTACTATGTGGTACGAGTTGTAAAGGAATGGATTTACCCATTCATTCGAAGCTGATTGCCGCATATTCACGTAAAACTGGAGTCGCGTGCCCAAAATCTAGATCTAAGGCAGCGCGTCGATCCTTAAAAAGTTCCAGCTTTAGTGCCCTAATTCGACTACTGTAAGCAGGCAAATTTGCAAAACTAACTCGAAAGCAACGAAGGTAGACGATTTTGGTGAATAAGCGCTGTACATTCTCTAGGGCATCAATGCCTCGCTTTATGTAAGGATTTCAAACGATTACGTTGTTTTCGATGAGAGGTCGCACACGAGTCTCGAAGATCCGTAATAGGATCAGCGGATCACCCAAGCGAAAATCCCTCAACAATCGAAACATTGCAATTTTTGCAGTCTCTATTGTTTTCGATAGGTGTGTGTCGAAAGAGAGGTTCTCATCAACAAGTATCCCCACGTATTTCACCACGCAAACAGCATTGATGGTAGCACCAGAGTGCAGGAAGTACGGTAGCCTAGGATTCCGGCTCCCCAAATCAATAACACAAGTTTTGTCAGCGAGTGTTTTGCTAGCAAATTATGCATATACTGAACGAGATTCGAAATTGAGTCCTGCAAAAGAGCATGTGCCTCGTCTTTGCCTTCTGTATCATAAGTTACATACATTTTAATATCATCAGCAAACGTTTTGATACTAACCGTGAAAGCTGACGGCAGATCATGCAAAAAAAAACTGTTAAGAAGAAGTGAACCAAGAACACTGCCCTGCGGAACCCCGCTTCCAACTAAACGATTTGATGATATCGTGGGGTGCCTTCCACTCTTGGGGGGCCTCCTAAACAGGCAGCAGCGACCGTTTATCCATATCGTTTATCAAGCCGAATAAGCATAAAGTTGGTACGTTGATACATGATTGCATTCTTAGAGCGCCTGTTCTGGCAACATAGTGGGATGGAACACGTGTGGATAAACAGTCGCTGCTGCCTGTTTAGGTTTTCTCCACTTTTTGTTGTTTTCTATTCTTTGTAGCTCAACCAGGATTCTGCTATAGATGCTGTTCTAGTGCGTTGAAAAGAGGAAATTCTGTTATTAGACCTCCTCTTCTTTAGAACACAAACCATCCGATTTATGGCAGAAGATTAATGCCTCTGAAAAGATACCATGCAAAAATGCGGCTTTGGCGCATTTCAGTGCTGAGTGCACGCGGCCCACTTCCATTTTAGAACGAAAACATCGATAAAGTGTACGTACATTTATGACTTAAGAAGAAGGACCTCGGGTGCATTCGACCCGCCCGTGTGCGAAAAAGTAGAACACCCGCATCGACTGGGTGGATTGCGCACGCAATGGGTCGGTCACAGTCGGATTCATTCAGTGGATTTTTTGCACCCTTCTGTCACTGTTTCGGTGCGTATAGACCGGGCGGCACATAGTCGTGTAGCGCCTTGTCTATTCCTGTCAAGTTACGCGTCGTCGGATTGATTCGTGTATACTTTTTCACTCCAATGGTTCCACCTACTGCCGGACAGTTGAAAGAGAGGTTAGTTATAATTCAAATTTAAAACATCGTTATTTCGAATATTGTTTAGCTATCAGCTAGCTATAGAGTTTATACAGTATTCAGACTTCAGCCGTTTAGGCACTAAAACTGTATTCCAACTTCCAAATTTAACTTTATTCTGGAAAAGGGAAGGCTATTCAATTCATGTTTTTACATTTCAACAACCTGAAAGATACGTATTTTTTTCCAAACCTAGAGCATAGTTATGATAGCCCAATGAAGTGATGGTGTGAAACTTACCAAGAGTTCTTGTCATAAGAAGGATTGAGACTGTCAATTGGTGTAATACTTTTTTTGAACACAGAATTAGCACATTATTAGCACATTAACACATTATTGAACACATTTATTACAGCACAAAACGTAGAAGGGCGAGTCAGTTGCAGAGGAAAGAAATGGGAGCGAACGACCATTTTCGGGTCCCGTAATGTATGATTGCCGTTTTCATTTTAGTCTGACGCATGGAGCAGGCGGCTGACCCTGCGGGGTTGGCTGCCTCAGTGGAGAATGGGGTTTCGATTGGCGCGGGGTGATCTACCGTCGCAGCCCCGTCCATTCTTCAGACTAAAATGATTGCGCGCGAACTCTAAGTGTTACACAAGAAATATGTTTGAGGGCAGGTTGAGGGGGAGAGGGGGGGGGGTGTGGAGAAATTGGAACTTTCAATAGGCTCTGTATAAAAAGAGCAGTTATTGTATAGTAGCGGACCCGTTGCCGACCTGTATCATCACGTTAAAAGCACAGTGGCCAACTCATGTGGAGATTGAAAATCAAAACCAAACACACCAAATATTTTTATTGATTTAACTACTCGGAAGTCATCTCATGAAAGGCAAACACCAAGCTCAGAAGACCTAAGATTACATTATAGATTAAAGAACACTAACAAAAAGGTCGTGCTTCAAGGAAAAGGCTAGTTGAAGCACCCAAATGTGAGTCATGTTAATATATGTGTGAGGCATCCGCTCGGGCCTACGGTTAACAGGACGGAAGTGAAAAAAAATTATGAAACATTAATCGAAGAGGATACTGACTGATGCCGTAGATTCGAATCCCAAAAAGATAAGACAACGAAATCTGAGAACGGCGCGGTAAACAGACTCTCTGCGCCAGCAAAGAGATCAAGAACTAGAAGAATGGTCAAGGCTAAGGCAACGAAATCTGAGAAAGGCGCGGTAAACAGACTCTCTACACCAGCAAAGAGATCAAGAACTAGAAGAATGGTAAAGGCTAGGGCAACGAAATCTTGGAAAGGCGCGGTAAACAGACTCTCTGCGCCAGCAAAGAGATCAAATACTAGAAAAATGGTCAAGGCTAAGGCATCGAAGCATGGGGAAGGCGCGGAAACCGGAGTATCTTGACCAGCAAAAAGACCTAGCAAAATGGTGACGTTAAACATGCGAATCACTCGTTCGATTGTGCGACAGAAGGAGATAACTGTCTACGAATTTCAACAAGAACCGAATAAAGCAGCACGGAAGAAAACCAGGCGTAATCATTCCATTCAGCGAAGGGATGGAAAGCGCTACTACTTGATTTCGTTCTATGAGAACTGCAGAAGCTTAATTTTTAAACGCTCTGACGAAGAAGGGGAATTACCCTGGCTCAGCAACAGCCCCAAAAACGGTGATAACATCTGGAGAGTTTTGGGAGCGCCCAAGAGACTGCAGAAGAAGCCCAAGCCGTGGAAAGTTGTTCTAAACCTATTCGAACAGACCGTCAAGGAGCACGGAGAAAAGGCTATAGCTGAAAACGATGGTTTACCTTAAAGGCAGTGTTCACGATGAAAAAAGTTTTCGAAATTCCACTAGGATTGGGAAGTGGAGGGACACTCTGTAACGTTAACGTCGAAAGAACGCTTGAAAACGAGCCAGGAAGAGCCCCAAAAGAGCCCGAAGTTGCAACTTCGAGCGCATTGAAAACCCCAGAAGCGCATCACACGCCCACCGACGTGAACAAATGAATGCTCGAGATCGTGAGATGAGCGATAATTTTCAATCATTGGCCCCGTTCTTTCCTTCATTCTCAGCTTCTCTCTTTACTCAGGTCAGCTCGCATACATCGGCTTCAAAAGACGGAAGTTACAAGCCTCGGACAACTCGTCCACCATGTTTCCATAGCTCAATCTTTGAGGGACCATAACTCCGTTCCCAGAAGGTCTTGTTGAATTTCAGAGACATCATTGGAATCAGCATGGGGCCGTTCTCAAGATAGGCGGTAAATCAGAAAAACGATTTTCATCGTGAACACTGCCTTTAACGAAGCCCATGACCATCGAACGTGTTGACCAATGCTCTGAAGAGAAGCAGTTCTTTGACTGATTTTGTCAGGCGTGTTTTTTGGGTTCCGATCGCGTGCCCATGATCGTCTGCCAATTTTCGTAGACTCACAGTAGGCCAAGGAGATCAAGAAAACAGTGATCGGATGAGCTGATGTATAAACACTTGGCCATGAACTGTGCTTGGATTTTCATTCGTTATTCTAAAGTTTTTTCTTACAATCTGTACTTTCCACCATGTCATCTTATTTTTATATATTGATTCCATGATTTGATCTCTCCTGCACATCCTCCTTGCTGAAATCTTGCTTAGTTCTACCGAACCAGCTTGTGCTACATCGTAGAGTAACTTCTAGGTTTTAATGTAATGTTTTTATCTACTGTCATTCAAATTTGTCTGCTTATGTCCATTTCCAAGATTTCCTTTTCTTTGTACTGTATTTGCTCGTATTTCTAGTGTTTTTTACATACATTTTCTTAGCGTTCCCTTGTTTTTTGTAATGTATTTGCTCGTATTCCATGATATAATTTTTGCATATATTTTCTTATTGTTTGCTAGTTTTTTGTTACTGTTTTCGCCCGTAATTCTTGATGTAATATATGATAGTATATAGTTGAAGCTAGCTCAGGAAATCGTGGTTGTCACATGGAGCGATCTGCAGGTCGAGCGCCGGACTCATGACAATCTGCGTCACTCTTGTCGTCTGTGACGCAGCAGGACGTCTACGATTGGCTTGTCCG
Source organism: Aplectana chamaeleonis (assembly GCA_029168955.1). Lineage (NCBI taxonomy): Eukaryota > Metazoa > Nematoda > Chromadorea > Rhabditida > Cosmocercidae > Aplectana > Aplectana chamaeleonis. The sequence goes on along the minus strand of JAPDOI010000004.1, from coordinate 2,204,271 downwards.
GTCACACCACAGCAGAAAGTGCGAAACGTTGCGAAATATGCTCCGTCACCTTCAAGACACAACAGAAACAAGAAAATGGGATGAAATTTGGCTTCGAGGTGACAACGGGAGGCTAATTTGCCCTTCATGTCACAGCAGGAAGGAGTTGTGGCTCCAGGTGACAAACCTTTTTTTGGATATCCTGAGAAAAATGCTGTCTCGCAATAAGCAGATGAAGCCAATGACAAGAGCTCTCTCAAGGTGAAGAATCCTGCACTTCAGGCGTGCCGACATGAAGACGATTCCGCAGAAAAGAAGAAAGAAACAAGGAAGAGAGAGATAAAGAAAAGATTGGTTTCGCGACAGGAGGGAGCGCCAGACAAACACGACTATCACTCACTGAGCAGCCAGCAAAAACGTAAGTGGAAAAGATCGAAGCCAGGGTGCCCACGCCTGCTCGGATGATGGCATTCAAGAGTTATTTCTTGCCAAGGAAGATTAGTGTAGACTTGGCTGAAAGTGTCTCGGTTTAGATGACCCGCCGAAGCGTGCTAAGTTAGCCGTCGAATGATATACAGAGGGTGGTAATAAACCCCCTAAGAATCAATTTAAGATGATCTTAAGCGATCGTTCGGACGACATGTTTAGGTGATTACGCATACTCCTCATTTATCTACGAATTCCTTCGTGATGATGATGTCCTATTGCGTAATGCGTTGTCGGATCACACTACTGCATGGTATTGTCGTGAAGTGAAGGCACAGGATCACAACACGGAATGGACATATACACGCTCACAGCAGATGTATTTCATCCGTTTCATTTAAAGTTCATCCACATAAGAATTCTCCTAGTTTTATAGAGATTTATGTATTTTATTATACTCTTCTGATAAAATTTGTTCTGTTTCGCTCCCCGTTTTTTCTAAGCGATTTTCTCATTCGTTTAGATGCAATAGCTGGCTAGCACGGCCAAACGTTGCCTTGTTGGCTATGAGTGCCGATCTAACCTCATGATTTCTCATGACCACGCTATAAATTTAACTTTCCGACCAGTCCCCGATATAGAGCTTTTTTTATTTCAGTTGAATAACCAATAGCATCGTGTTAGGGTTTTTTTGCGCGTATTTCCAGAGTTCATTTTTACCTTAATATTGGTCTGCCCTATTTCCTTCATTATGTTTCATTCTTAACATCTGTTTCTATTCGAATTCATTTGTTGGCTCGCCCTGTGAACGTATCAACTAATAAATAAATGATCGGTAAATTCATCTTAATGTCTGGTGAAAGACATAAATATCATCTGAAAACGCACCATTCAGATGATTACCAGTTTTACCATTCCAACTTCTTCAGATTATCTTTATATCGCGGTCACTGAGCAGCGAGAGAGCGTGTATTTCTGGAGACGCTCGTCTTAATTTTAAGAGGGACTCCGGAGTGCCTCTTATTCTTCATGTGGCTTCGTTGCAAATTGACGTCGTTTTGGTCCGAGAATTTTACTTAATAGAGTAGGTGTTTTTCGCCCAATTGGCTTACTTCTTACTGGTACTTCCCGGGTGGTTGGTATTAGTGGAAGGTAACGAATCGAATATTCATCGTGATAATACTTTCGTGATATCACCCGCCATCTGATTTCAACTGAGGGTGTCTGGCAGGCCTTGGTCTGTTTTCTAAAGGTTTTGACGAGGGCGAAAACGCCGAAACGTTAGCCGAATAAAACTGTATCATCTCGGACCGAGATTTGATGAAAGCCGAACGTCGAATATTCTTCTGAAAAATCATGAAACAATCACAGAAATAAAACGAAATAATCAATATCCGTTATAAAATCATCGTACCCGCACCTCTCCTCACTGACCAATCAGTCTTTCTGCGCGCCTCCTGGTACAATTGAGGCGGAAAGGATGTTTTGCTCAGCTGGTCTGATTTTGAGTGACTACAGAAAGGCCCTGACGACAGAAAATTTCGAAATTTGACTTTTTTCAAAATCAACGTCCCGCTTCAAGCAGTTGAGTTCAGTTTAATATGTCAAACTCACTCATTATTTGCACTGTCCTCATGCACTTTTGAAAATGATACACAAATATCATTGGCCAGTTGTGCTACTATCCTCATACACTTTTGAAAATGATACACAAATATCATTGGCCAGTTGTGCTATCGTATTTGATATGCACCAAAGTCGAAGTCAGAACTTCTTACCGAATTTACCGTTTTAACAGTATTTACCGAAAAAAAAAATCGGTAAAAAAATTACCGAAAAGAATTTTCCGCACACCCCTGGTCCTAAAGAATTCTTCAGCTGGTTTTGGTGCAGTTTGGCGTCGACTTTTGACGCACTGCTGCAGACAATCAGCTGTGCCGCCACGCTTATTTGCTTTTCACCTGCTGGCATTGCTTTCACTTGTTTCCTCTACTGATGATGCTCTTTCATCTTTCTATTCGTGTGACAGGATCCCCCTTTTTGGAATTCACTCGGACTCGAATCATCGCGATTTTCAAATATGTTCAATTTTCTCCCACTGCTTCATTTCGTCTAAATTCGTCGGTCGACAGCATACAAAGCTCTTTTGAATTTTGATCGATCAATTCGTTTTCCAACCTAGTTGATTCTTTTCGCTTTTCAAACCTTCGATTTTCGAATATGTTCAAAGCCTGACTTCTTTTGACATTCGACTGAGTCGAAGTCGGACATATTCGAAGAGTCGTTTGCGGATAATCGAGTGGGCGCAAATTATAGTTGATAGTCGAAGTTTCCAAGAGGACAAATTTCGAACATTCTAGAAAACGGAAAGCTGCGAAAAAGATTTACTTCCAACAAATTGGAACGTCGATTAATAGGTGAACCAATTCTTCAAAATTAGGTATCTGATTTAGATTTGAACATTGCTGAACAAAGTTACTTGCTGTCCTACGAGATCACTTGCTGCGTTACAAAACCACTTATCGAAATGCGATTTCACTTGTTGCCCTACAAAACCACTTGTTGCTCCAAAAACAAAACCCGTTAGGCCCAGGATACAATTTTGATTATTTTAAGCCCCACTGCAGGGTGCGGATAAAGTTTCCGGACTTCTAATAGAGATCGTGATGAGTTGTAAAAAATATTTTTGGATCCACACACCAACTCACTTTGGAAAAAGAAGCGTTGCTGGAACAACTGCCAGGAATCCGCGAAAAAGGTTACGACAAGTGTTTGAAATTCAATTCCAAATTGTATGAGTTCCATTCTATTTGCCCAAAACACACATATACATGAAAAACAAGAACAGTCATATACTGCCGATACAGCTCGTACTGATACTCTGCGTTCCCTGCTGGGCTTCGGCACAAACTTGGTGCACAAGTGTTAGGGGTTGAGCAGAGGGCCAACAGGATGCGACGCGGCGCGGCACGATGATGGAGAGCCGTATTGATAGAACGCGGCATCTATCAATACAGTTCTCCATCGTCAGGCCGCGCCGCGCCCTTTTGGCACTCTGCTCAACCCCTTATAACATAGTTACACTGGGGTTTCGCCGAAACACAATAGAGAATTCAAAGTATCAGTGCGATCCGTGCCGACTGTGCATGGGATTACTTGCAACGCCAGAATTTGGCGTGCATAACCGTAACACTCACAGAGAAACTTTAACACAGTGTTCACGATTAATTTCACTTTTGATATCCCCACGGTTTACGGAAGGTCTGGTTCCCTATATAGCAAGACATGCTTACAGAGGACGCGTTTTTAGACTAAAATAGGCCCTTCCTTCCTAACGTTAGCCTTTGATCTTGGAAGAATTGGCCGCTATGAATTATGATGCCAAGCAATGCGAACAAGTGTTTTAGCCCACACAACAGTACTTCCTTAATATGACTACGTGCTGTTATCACAATCTCGAGCTTTCATTTGCCTTTGAGCATATGATTGAAGGCAGTGTTTACAAATAAAATCATGTTTTGTTATACCTCTTATCTTGAAAACGATGCTGATTCCAGTGATGTCTCTGGAATCGTACTAGACCTTCTGGGAAAGGAATTATGGTCGCTTAAAATTGAGGTAAGGAAGCATGGTGGACGAGTTGCCCGAGGCTTGTAACTTCCGTCTTTTGCAGCCGATGTATGCGGGCTAACTTGAGTAAAGAGAGATGTTGAGAATGAAGGGAAGAACGGGGCTGATGATTGGAAATCATGGCTCCTCTCACGATCTCGAGCATTCATTTGTTCACGTCGGTGGGGCGTGTGTTGCGCTTTTGGGTTTGCCTTGCGTTCAAAGTGACAACTTCGGCCTATTAAGGGCTCTTCCTGACTCGTTGTTTAAACTTTAACACATTTCTCATCAAGAACACTGCCTATAAGCATATGATTAAGGAGATGGAGTCAAGCAAAAGCGTGTGACGTATTACCGAGACACTTGCCTTTACACGATGTCAGGTAGCAGTTTTAGATATCGACAGAATAAGATCAATTATTCATTTCCCTTTTGATTTGAGCAAGGCGCATACAGCCGTTAATATAAAATCAGAAGTATTTAGAAATTGCCCGTTAAAAGCCAGCCATGCTAAAAAGAAAATGGGGAAAACACAGAAAGGTTACTGTTCATTTTTCACGTAAGCGTTGAAAAGAGTATCAGATTGTGTGCGTCAAGTTCAAATGGGTTTTAATTTTGACACAGTTCGTAGCGTTTTGAAGACATCGTCCGCGAAAATTTTCGCATTTTCCTTCCTTACATAAACGTGACCTTCTGACCAAGAATAGAAAACGTTCGTAAAGTTCCACGTTTCAATTCCGTCTATCCGAGTGAGGTGAAAAGCTCGAAAATTAGCGCGCGTTGAGTTCAAACAATGGAGAGGAACATACAGTCGGGACGGAACATACTGATACTTTGCTTTCTATAATATGGGCTAACGCAAACTCGGGGCACATATGTTATAACATACGTGCACCGAGTTTACGCCAACGCACAATAAGGAACGCAAGATATCAGTGCGATTCGTGCCGACTGTATCAAGTAAGCGGTCGTGCCCGGCGCCGCTGAATCTCTGCTGCTTTGCACGTACCCTAGAACGGTGTGAGGTTAATCATAATTAATTGGTAAGCCAAATCACCGACGATGAATTGCAGCGGACGCCAGCTACAGCTGCATGCCGCTGCTGCTAGCGCCACCTGCAGCTTCGGAGTAGAATGAATAGCTAATCTTGAAGATAGAAACACGCTGCGTCCGCTGACGCTCGTATCTCGCTATGGAGTGATTCTAGTAAACGAACACCTCTCCTTACGCACCAGGCAACCAGTCCTAGCCTCATGTTTGGGCACTCGTGCCCAGTCATCGGAAGCTAACTTCTCTATTATCAAACAAATTTAAGACATGAACTTCGCACCTTCTCAGCGCTGATGCAGGAATGTGAAATCAGAGGCTATCGCGGACCATGCCCTCAAAATCGCATAGATACTGAGCGATATATAGATGCATATGTCTGCACAGGTAGATAAAGGCAACGTCGATTGAAGGTGCTTCCTGCAGCATTCCTTAGCAGCAAGACAATACTCTGCAAAAATGACCAGAAGATATATTCCCGAGACAGCAGCCGACAATCTGATATCATAAGAATACATAGTTTTGCGGGGTTAAGAGCTCATCAAAGAAGAGACAAACTATAAAGTTAATAAGTTAATTTTATATATATATACATATATATATATATATATATATTTATATATATATATATTTATTTATTTATTTATTTATCTATTTATTTATTTATTTATTGATGCACCCCAGGAGCGCTGAAAAGAAAGTGAGCACGATTGAACTGAAAAGAAAAAAGCTTCTAAGGAAGATAGGATGAGACGCGCCCACACCAAAATTTGAATTGTGAAAGAAATCGACAGCGGTGCTGAAAAACATGGAAATGCACAGAAAACCCAGGACAGGAGTGGCGGGCCTGGTGGAGAAGAAACCACGGTGGCCAGCGAGTAGTGCGAGTAATCTGAGGGTTGAAGTATGCTCTGGATAGCAGCTTATAGAGTCCGCCAACATCATCAGCGAAGCCAAAGCTCAGGAGGTAAACACATGAAAATGAGCTGATGCGGACATTCCGCACCGAAATACAGTGCGCTTCATGACTATGGGACACCCTCAAATTTCTTTTTAATACTTCTTGCGTTAATGATGGAGCTTTCCTGTCATAACTAGTGTAATCAGCATGGAAGGTAACCCTTATATGTAGCCATTCTTCTAGATTGCACGAGCACCTCAACTTTTTGAGAACACAGCTTTTTATTTGTTGAACTGTTTCATAATTATAGGACACGTTAGGTAATGCACTAGTTTCTTTTTTACAACAGCGGAATAACAGCAATCCTCTGGCAGATACGTTCTCTTCCACTGTTGGATACCTGATTCATATGGTTGAACACATTCCGTGGAAGTTTTGAAGGGTTGTTGTGTTGATTCGATCGCAGTTTCCTAATACATCACGTTTCCTCTCACAGTCTGCATCTGCTCGACGTGCCAGGGTAGAATATACGCAGGAAGCAACCAGGAGATCTGGAGAGACCCATCGGTCATGATTTGAAGCGGTTTCTCAATTAAGCGTCCGCGGGCCACGATCAGACTCATGCGAAATTCTGAGTGGAGGCTCTTTGCGGAGCCATAAGGCGGTAACCTTGTGCAGCTCGACATCGGGCATCCATAAGCAGACACCTTCGTTCGGAGACATTCATGAGCTGATTAGGTTTGATTTGGCTTAGCAAAAGAAGACAACCGGCTCGGTGAAGTTGAGGTGCTGGACTGGTGTCACATGGTGGATGCTTTCGGAAATAAGTCGCTGATTCCTTCCGAGGAAAAGTGTTTGGGCCAGAGGGAGTTCAACATCACCAACGCCACCAAGGGTCCATGGCGGTGGCAAAGAGATGAAGCTAAAGCTCAGAAGGCAAAAACCGATTAAACGATCTCGTACTGCTTTCGATTGACTAAAATATGCAAGACTTCGATAATACGTGAACTACAAAGCATAGCACAGCAAAGTATTTCTGAAGACGAAAACACACTCGGAGAAACATCGGTGGGTACGATAACAAGATGAAGGCAGCCTGCCTTTCTAATTGTTAAGAAGTGAATTTTCAGGTGCTTGCAACGGAACTAAACACATAGCTGTTGAGATTACATAATTGCACACAAAAACTGCTGAGAAGTGGATCTTCGGCGTGGATAAAATTTAGAACTTGTACGAACCTCGATGAGATAATCGTCAGTGTCTCTCAAGTAGGAAGCCGCGCTCAGCAATCGGGCGTGAAATCATTTGATTATTAGTCATCCTCTCTTCGTTTTCCCGAGCGTAATACTTCTCACTAAGCAGCGTCGCAGCTTTCCCCACCCAGAGATTGACCATGATGCGACCCAGATTGTTGCACTTGAATTGTCTTTAGGGGTCGTTTATACTTCCGCCACCGAGCGGCGCGGCGCCCCACTCGAAAAATCGCGTCACTAGGATGTATAGCCGGGCTGCGTCAATTTGACGCGGCGACGCACACTTGCGTACTTGATCATGTATTCGACGGAGGCTTGCGGATCTTTACATTAATCTTGTTAGGAAACATGAATTTCTCACTTTCAATCTTCTCTTCAATTCCTACTAATTTACGTTCGATGTCAGAATTGTTTACGACTGTAAGTATCGTGGAATAACTCACAGCGTGAGCCGATGCCTCGCTGGACTCGGTGCTTTATGAGTTTTTCTGTGTTCCAACCTGTGAGACAGTCGCTTAACCAAATAGTTGAACTCTTCGGGAGCGGTTCGCGTATACGTAACAAAGCTGTCGGGGTTGAGTGATACCAGATAGTCTTCAAACTTGAGAAACCTGGAATCAATACGCTCCGCATAAGCGGAACGTGCATAGCATTCCGTGAATTTTTCTGCAGTTCTAATGCCAGTCGATCGCATCTCTTCAGCAGGTGAATGCACCTCGTTCTCCTGCAAAAGAAGAGAGATTGAAACTGAATTTTCGTTTGCAGCAACACAGCCTGGAGTACATCTGACATGAAACAAGGCCTATTGTAATGAGCGATTTATTCTGCAGAAGGAACATCTATAATCTTCCGTATCGTAACGCACTCGAAAGCAAATAAACGTCCGAAAAAATTTTCTCTTGAGAAAAATGGTTTCAAAAGGAAAAAAATTGAAACATTCACAAACCATCCTGCTTTAAACGACGCCCGAGTCCTAGGAGAGACTTTTAGTTATGAATAAGAGAAACAAGAAATGAGAATGTAAGCGAAATAAGAGCAAAAAAGCAAATTATGCTGGTACGAATCGCACGCGGCGGCTGCGCCGCCTGCTCTCCCCGGGGGGCGCGGCAGCATCCAGGCGGCGGCCGCGTGCGGCGCCGTTGGATGATTTTGAGCAGTAAAACTCTGAACGCATCGCGTCGCCGCTTGATCGATATGGCTGTATTGCATCTCGTCGCGGAGGAAGTATAAACGACGCCTTATGGCACACACACACACACACACACACACACACACACACACACACACACACACACACACACACACACACACACACACACACACACACACACACACACACACACACACACACACACACACACACACACACACACACACACACACACAATTGAATTACCTGTTGCTTATTACTCACCAACGAGGGTCCAGTGGGCAGGGATCCTCGTGATACTTCGTGTTCCCCATTTCATTTTTGCGCAAACTCGTTGCACCCTTGTTATAGCATGTAACACCGAGTTTGAGCCAACTTTCATTAGGGAACACAAAGTATCACCAGTATCCACAACTGACGGAATCTGCCTAACTATTCCGGATCTTTTCGAATTATCCTCCACGTTAGGAATTATCAGAGGACATAGCTACAGAATAAGACAAGATAAACCAGCGACGCTAGCGTGCGAGGGTTCCTTTCTCGTAAGAGTCGTAATTCTCTGGAATAGCCTGAGTGATGATTTCTTCAAATGGAGAAACTCTCATTTCTTCCAAACTCATTTTTCGCTACATCTCAAATCCCTAACGGAATAATGAGATTTGATGGTCCCCGAGTTTGTGTGATTCCGCCAAAGCTACACTATTTGCCAGTCTGACATTTTTTTTACCTCTGAACCCCTAGCTTCACGCTAGAACATGAGCGCAAATTAACTTTATTGTAAAGTTTAGAACACGAGCAAAGATTTTTTGTGTGGAGGCCTTGTTTCTGGTCTGCCGTGGTGCTTGAGAAGTCGTTGCCTGGATGGTGTGGTTGGCTGTAATAGTCGTTGAGTGATGTTGACGTTGATTGCGGTGACGGCAGCTTGGTGGCGGTGATGATGGAGGCGAATAGGCTGGTTGGTGGTGGCGGTAGGCGTAGGTGATGCAGTCTGGTCAGCGCTGTGCCAGCCGTCTTTTATGCGGCAGGCACTGGCGCCCGATCACACGGTGTCGCCGATAATGGTCTTTTGACCAGGCTCATTGGCCGGCCAATTGTTCAATGGCCAGCAAATGATCTGATCTTCGAATGATTAACTCAGGCACCAACTCGATTCAACCGATGACCAAACCGCTTTTTTTCTGCCGCGTCGAGGCAAACGAGAGACGTTTCGGCAAAGCTCCGCCTTCCCGTTTTCCCCGGGAGAAACGGGAGACGTCGGGGGTAGGGGGCGTACTAATCAATCAACTCGATTGGACCGACGGCGAAACAAAACTACCATTTGCATCGATTGATTCCTCGTGCTGTCCATTCATGGATGAGACATGTTTTATTTTCGATTTGACTTTTTTTGCTTTCTGCCAATCCATGAGTAACCTTCTGACCTTACATTGCTTAGGAATGTTTAGTATGGAAATATTTTTTGAGTTTGCGGCCGTTTTTATCGTCAGCAGTTGCGATCTGTAGCTCTCCGGGATAATCACATTAATCAAGTGCATATTGATATAGTTTCAGTGACTTTTCGGAAGTGGTGCATGTCCACAGCTTTGTATAAAAATACCGCTTTCTCGGAAATGGCGACGGCATATGTAGTTCAATTGCTTCTGCCTCAGAAAGAAGTTCTCTTTACTTTATATCTTGACTTTTTGTTGTGATCCGTACTGTACGCTCACCTTAAAAACGATAGTGAACTGGATACATAAAGCAGCGGAACTCAATTTCTGGTTAGCAACGGTAATTCCTCTCAGAATGCGATCGTACTGCGACGCGATCGAGTAGAAACATCTCACAATCAGGCCGATGTGATCGCGACGCACAATACACAGTATACTTAGTATCCGAATCACTCGTTTTCGGATATCCGACCGGATATTCGAGATTCGGACAATCCGATATTTGAAAATTCGAAAAAAAGCATTATCTGAATCAAACCAAAATCCGGGAAATTTAAAATCGGCATTATCTGAATCGAACCATTATCCGAAAGATCAAAAATTCGGATAAAATCCGGGTAAAATTTCGGGTAAAATCGGATAATTTTCGAATACAATCGAATAACTTTTGGACAAAATCGGATAAAATTGCGCCCGGCGACGCCCATTTTTCCGTACCGCATTCTATTTAGTACATCAATCCAGGGTTCTCCCCTTCCTTCCAAAATCCGAAAAGTCGTTGCGGCGCGGAAAAATGAGCGTGGTCAAATGAGATAATCAAGTGGCTAGTTATTCAGTGTGGGAGTTTTTGCATAGTTGCTTTGCATACTTTTTACTTGATAGTTGTCCTGAAAAACCTTTATATAGATAATACTGTCCCTCCCAACGACGATAGAGTAATTGAAAATTTGTTTTCATATTTCCATTAATATGCATATGTATATGAAGGTTCAAGTTTGTATGTGAACAGGCTCCAAATGCAATGCAGTACTACTGTTTGTTCAATTATAGATGTTCTCAGAGACTTGCCTTGAGTACCTGATTTATTTTTCACCGTTTTGCCTCAACTTTGTTACGAAAATAATCGAAATTCTCCGAAATTATCTCACCGTATATGCGCATCCGAATCATTGAATGGCATTATCTGAATCGATCCATTATCCGAAGAGTGTCTTCGGATAACAAGTATACTACACAGTCGCCTCAAAAAAGTGTTTTTTTTCGCGCAGTTCGGCGACTCGATGCCTCGATCGCATTGTCGCGTCGCCGCGCACACGGTAGCGTTGCATTGCGATCACACTCTGAAGGAGGCCTAAGATAAATCAAGCCCTTCAGTTCAGTTCCAGTCAATTTCAATTCTAGGAAATGCACAGGACTGTATAGTTTCGAATGAAATGAATTGAATTTTTGACTCGTGATCGGAGCACAAAATTTTCTCAAAGGCAGCGGACACGCTCAACAATGATATCGATATTATGATATTATTCGAGGCTTCGGGGCTGGTAGTATGGAAAACTAACGAAAACACCAACGAAAACCGTATGCCAATAGAGGAATAACGGATTTTAGGGGAAATAATAAGCTTCCCTGTAACCTGTCGTTAGAGGTGAATATTTTTGGCCCTATTCCAGTTTTCAAAGAACAGGAAACTGTTGAAAACAGTGAGTTTTCGTAAGCTGATTTTTGATCTGTCAATGAACAAGAGGTTTTGGGAGTCATAGGAGCGAGAGAGGGTCTACAGTATCGCTTGTAGCATTTGGTCAGAAAGCACGTGAGGACGCATTTATGCGCCTTTTGTGCCCGTTTTGGATAAATCGCTTCCAACTCAACTTTGGACGAAACTAGGGTGATATCCATGATCCTAGCGTTAAGGGCTGTCCATAATAAAGCCTTCTTAAAGGTGACGTTGAGGTCTACAGAAGATTTGCAATCCATCAGTTGCGCACACATTCTGCGGTATTTCCGAGAAAAATATGGAAAAAAATTTAGTTGGGGAGGCACTGCTAGATGCTGAATATTTTTTAAAGCCTTAAGCTCCGTTTTGATGTAATCACTTGACTTCTTTCGTCTCCAGATAATTTTCCCCTCCACACATTTCTGATTGCCAGCCCGGCATCGTACCGTCAAGCCTGCAATAACTGAGCCGGGCGACACTGAGTTGAAGCGGGCGCGGCGCAGCCACACAGTACTCGGACAAAGTGAAAACCTGACCGCGCGCAAATAGCGGACCGCCACCGGGATGGGCGTTGGTCGAACCGGTTTCCGCTCGCGGTCAGTCCGCGAGCTCCCGCGATCAGTGCGTGAGCTCCCGCGGTCAGTCCGCGAGCTCCGGCGGTCAGTCCGCGAGCTCCCGCGGTCAGTCCGCGAGCTCCCGCGGTTGGTCCGAATATAACCACCGTCGGTCCGCTAGCTCCCGTGGTCAGTCCAGAACGCCCCGCTGTTCGTCCGGCAGGTTCGCGGTTTGTCCGGAAAGTCGGGCGGAAAGCCCGAATCAAGCCACTGTCGGACCGCGAGTTTTCGCGGTTGGCCCGCAAATTACCCGCGGTTGACCATTTAAGTTTATGCACTGTCGGTACGCAAGAACCCACTGTTAATTCAGATTAGGCCACTGTTAGTTCAAAAGCTTTCCGCAGTTAGTTGGAAACCTGCCGTTGCTATTCTTCCAGCTTCCGCGGTTAGCCCGCAGGAAGCAGTTATTCATCGGCCAGCTTAAGCGGTTAAAACGCATACTGCATAGGAAAGCTTGAAGACGGCCCCCGATAAGCCTGTGCTCCCTTATCCGCAAGATGAGATGTAGCGTTCTCAAGCTCCGCCCACCTTGAGGATTACCGGATTTAAATGCCGCGAAGCATGTTGTGGTTTCAGAAACAGACTCCTTTCAGATTTATTCTTTCACGTGAATAATACTACATTCGAATGAGCAAATGATATGGGAATCGTCGAAATGATTATCATCTCATAAAGGCCATGAGATCGCGAGCAGAGATCAGGAGCATCAAGTGGTTCATGCCTGGGTCGAAAGTTCGTCTCCCTTGCTCCGACGCTGAAAATACAGTTTTCATTAGTTATGATCTTTAGACATTATTTCCATTTCGCGGTGGAGTTCACACCGTCAATTCCAGCAAATTTTGATGTATCCCAATTTTCATTTATTAGTAATATTTGATTGCTATAGTATTCATGGGTTGCACGTTCCAAACATTTCGGCGGGATGCTGACGGGGATGCGGAAGGGATGTTGTCGTGCGTGGGAGGAAATAGTTCATCGCAATGTGATAAAGTGAGCTTCTAGTAATCAGCGAGCGTATCAACCTATCACTCATTGATCTGGTTCCGTTGAGGTGCGACGCGAGAAAATCCTAACGTGTGTAGGAAGAAAAGACGGGTGATGCCGTAGAGCGCGCTTCCCGCATTGAATGTTTGCCCTCATTTCCCGTCGCCCCCCCCCCCCCCCCACCGCACCCTCCCGTCTATTATTTTCGCAGCGTACCACTCAGGGATGAGCGGAATTCCGCATTCCGAATTGCGATTTCCTCAGGTTTTTAGGCCACGGAATTCCGCTTTCCGATTTCCGTAAAATGGGTGCGGAAATCGGAACAAAATGCAAAAATAGTCTTACCCGGCATCCACTGACAGAATCTGACGAGCTGAGACTTGCCAACTTCTATCAAAACCTGTTAGAGCAACTCAATTTTCATGGGCTCCATGGATATACGCAATTAGAACTTTGTAATTCGTTTGTGGTTCAACGAGCCAAAACCCTTGTTAATCGTTAGTCGTAATCGCTATTCCTTAGAAATCCAGACTTTGACAATTGGCACCGCTAAAGCCGAAAAAAAAAACAATCCAGAGTGAAAAGGAAAGAAGGCATCAAAAGCTGGATGGATTACCAAAACTTGATATACGGACTCTATAGAGAACAAAGTTTGAACCTCAGATATACACCTCAGAATTTTCTTGACTGAGCGTGAAGCACAAACTCTCCGCTCCCCGACTTGCCGTGCGGCCAGTGCAGCGAGCGCCATCTGGAGCCTTCAGCGGCTGGGAGGGCCAAGTACAATAAACTGGGTCATTGAACCAACGGCATTGCCAACATCTGAGGCATGTTTCAAGAGTGCTTTCCCTTGGAAATGGGCGTGGTTGGCGTCGAGCCTCATTTTTAATGCGATTTTCGTACGCGTTGGGCACTATCTCGCCCTTCTCATCGCGATATGCACGCTCTCGTGTCAGGAGGGTTAGCACATGCTTATCGCGTGTTTCAAGAGAAAATGGGCGTATCGGCGTAAGCGTTGAGCTCCTTTTTGTCTGAGGATAAGGTTAGCGACCGGTCTGTGATTGCTGCAACGCAACCCTTTGGTCGGAGTCATACGCCCCGCGACCATCGACAGCGACAGTGCATATCGACTTTCGGTCGATATTGATGGTCACACGAGAACTGGTGCGTGCCTCAGACACCTGTAACTTTAATTGGCGTCTCTGCAAAAAATTGTTCCAATCGAATTACTGATTCGAAGTCTGTTTTCGAATATTGTAGAGCTCATGTTCGCATATAGCTATGGACGGCTTCCCAGGGTACTTTTCTTAAAAAGTTTTTTTTTGAGTTCTTGAATACGACTGCGTAGAATGTTCTTAGAATGGCTCTGCGGCTTGTAGTTTGAAAAACTTGTTCAGGTTCGGGAACGGGTTCCGCTTTTTTATCAGCAGTACAGTTTTTCAGGGAATCGCCATCAGGACAATTAAGGGTTTTCTGCGAAAACGGCTAAATCTCACCATTTGAGGAGTATAACGCTTCTGCTTAGCACCGAAGCGATTCCTCATCTTGGCGCCATATTGTTTATATCCAAGAAGTTAGAAGTCGTTTACTTAAACCACCTAAGCATGCATATAGGTATCTGGAACAACCAAGGGCGAAATATTTTTCAAAGTTGGTGCGATCCCCCCATAGGGGAGCGATGATAGTGAATAAAGATTTTCTTACGAATTTTCTGATAGTACAGGAAATTTTCAAAAATTGTTCGTCGTTAGCCTTTAGACGTAACCCCCCCCCGTCGGTCATTCAAGTCGTTAATCGTAAGTCGCAATTATGCACATCCCTGGAGTGATCCTCATGAGATCATAAATCTGATTAATAACGGTTTGGTGGTGAGGATGGATAAGTAACTAGGAAATGGTGGTTTAGTGGTGTTAGACCCGAAGTTCAAGGACACATTTTTCGATGCCAGCAGCGAGTAAACTTTGTTCCGTTTTCCGATTCCGATTTCCGCAAATTTTGGGCCTCGGAATTTCGCTTTTCGAATTCCGAAATTTTAATTTTGTTTCGTATTCCGATTTTTGATTTCCGAAATTTTAATTTTGTTCCGATTTCCGTTTTCTGATTTCCGAAACTCTAAATTTTTATTCCGCTCATCCCTGATACCACTGCGGCTGCTTGCAAAAGACCTTGAGTACTCCGTTACGAGAAAAGGGGTTTTATTCAAATTTCCGGAATTCAAAAAAAAATCCATGTTTTTGGGAAAATAAAAAATTCGCGCAGAGGTTCCCCGCATTGATGGGCAACTCTGCGCTGAAAAACATACGGATTTGCAAAGAGAACAGGGAAATCCCAAAATTCGAGTTTTTTTATTCAAATTTCCGAAATTCAAAAAAATCCGTGTTTGGGAGAATAAACGCAGAAGTTCCCCCGCATTGGGGGGAATCTCTGCACTGGAAATGACGATGAGAGATCTCGAAATTTTCCGAAACTCCGAAGCAGGAAAAAAAATCCTGTTCCGGGACCATAGAAAAAGCAAAAGTTTCTGTGATAATAGGCAAGTTTGCTGACCAAAGACACGAAACCAAAAGTGCAAGAAAGCAATGAGGACCGGAAAATAAGCTCAGATAAGAAATTCGAGAAAAACAGACCTGAATTTTGTCGGATTCCTCCTCGAGCTGGAAGGGACCGCAGGAATTCCTCTTCAGCGAATTCCCGAAGGCTCCGTTCGCGGATAATTTTTGAAAAAATAGCAATTCTGAATATGATTCTAAATTAGTCAAACGGGTTTCAGAAATGAGAAAAATAACTCGAAAAGCAACATACATACCTCCATAGCGGCGAGTCCCAACCCCATTTACCGCCGCCCGTCGGCTCCTGCTCATATCGAACTGAACCAATTGCGAAATGCCTCTTGAAACCGAAGTCGGTTGCCGCGCGCGCCTGAGTTTGGCGCACTGCCATAGCCAACGATGACTCATCGAAATAGTGGAAATATCCACCAACACAAGAGAAACACTATTGAGGCTATCACGGGTACGCATTGGGTGCATTCCACATCTGATTCTGTTATAACAATAACAGCAATAACAATAATAGTAATGTGTTTTGTTATACTTCTTTCTTGCGAGCTTTTTACGATGGAACTTTATGGAGCGGCCTGACGTTTCGACGTTACCGTCGTCTTCAGGAATGGCATGCATGAATGCGGCGGCCAGGGTAGGGAGGCGCAACGTCACGTGCACGCATCGCAACTTGAATTCAAATCGTGGTGCGTGCGTGCGGCGTAGCGCTCCCTGATTATCGCTGCCGCATTCATGAATGCCATCCCAGAGGCCTGAGCGTGACGCAAGATTAGAACATGAACTACCCGATCAAGCGCTAAAAACCGCCGAGGCATTTTCGAAGTGCCCTCAGAGCCACGCCGGAAGAACCTCTCAATCTGTAACAGGCACTCACTCTTTGTTCCACCGGCGACACAGGAAAACCACTCTCGACTGACCAAGTAAGGAATGAACTTCTGATGAAAACTCTGATAAACTCTGATGCCAACCGTAGTGACTCTTGGAGTTCATCTCCATCCGTGCATATCCGCCTTAACGTTCGGAACTTATTTTCTACCACCGCCCGTTTGACTGCGATTGGATGAGCCGATTGAGAATGGACGATGATGTTTTTCGAGCTCGGCTTCCGATACCATTTAACAAGAATTATTCCGTCAGACAGTTAGATCTGTGCATTCAGGAAAGGGAGCCAACCGTTGTGCGGAGTTTCCCTTGTGAATGTAATTAACGGTGATTGTTCATTCAATAGGCGGAAACATTCGTTCATCTCGGACTGCGTCGATGTCACAATGTAGCAGTCGTCTATATATCTACAGTACAACAGCGGTCGACGTTCAAGCACGGGCTCTTCTACTTTGCTCATGAAACATATCGCAAGCACGGGTGCTATGCGTTGACCCATTGCTAGACCTCTCAGTTGTGAGAAATATTCGCCTAACCACACAACTATGTTACAGCGCAAACATTCTTTGATCAGGGTCAAAATCTGAGCTTTGCTGAGGCCAAAGGTGTTCACACTGTCAGCATGCTGATCCAGCATTTCGGACAAGGCCTGAAGGGCTTGCTCGTTCTGCACATCCGTGTAGAGAGATGTCACGTCAAATGACTCCGAGACACAACTCTTCGAAATTCGTGCTGTGCAACCGTGCAAGAAGTTCGTTTGTATTCGTCAAGTGAGAAGGCACGTTGGTTAGCAACTGACTTACAATGGAAACCATGCGAAAAACCATGCGATTCTGTCAGTTGGACTTCCTACGCCGCTGATTATTGGTCCTATTTTGTATCTGTCTGGATCCGTGAACCGCATGAGGTCGTGAGAGAGCTTGTGAGTTTTTATAAGACTGTAGAAAACCGGACAGGATGGATTATCCAGCTTGAGTCTACTGAGCATCCTCTCACTAATACCAGCAGATTTCCCAGTCGACATCCAAACGTGGTTCAGCTTTTTGCATTGCGATAAATACTCTCTTTCACTTGAATGACGATAGATTGAGCCATCCCGTAGGTGTTGCTGCGTTATTGCCCGGTCTAGGGATTGTGGCATTATCACGAATTCCCCGCCTTTATGAGTGACAGAGATTCGCAACGTTCCATTCGCTCTTAAATCACGTAATTTCTTTAGTCCATGCCATTGACCGGTTGTTAAGTTAGACCGAAAACGCCGTCTATTGTTTTCGAGAGCAGATAGGATATCAGATGATAAAATTCTGATATTGATGTCGACTTCTGGCACCGGGTTAGGTTCACTGTAGATGGTACGTGGGAATGGAATCGGTGGTAGCGAGCGGCGATCACCCCCTGCATTTTGCTGCCTTCGAGACTCGTTACTGTTTTTCGCACGGAGTTGATCTCTTAGGGTCTGCAGGGCTCCCACAACCTTACGAAACGTTAACGCTGTGATCTTCTGTGAGGGCGAGAACGATGGTCAAAGATTCAAAGCGCTCAAGGCATTGGGCGACAGAATGGTACCACCAAGAACAGTAACTCTTGCCTGTGTTTCCCCATTTTGAGTGTGAGTGGTTCCCCTGGGCAATGAGTGGACAATTCGTGATGTGCCGCCTTCGTCATGAAAATTTTCACGGGATGAAACCAAAAGCCTATCGTATTTTGCTCACAGGTTAGCTCGAACTCTAGGACGAATAGTGTCGCATACATATCTCGACTCACCTTCGATTCTCCTCCAAGTCTGGCTAGGTAGAAGACGCTGGCTTGCTTGTTCTTTTGATGTTCTTGTTTCTGATGAACTCAGCGCAGCGATTCAACGAAGTACCGTGTGGGCACAGTTACAAAATGACGTCAATCTTGTCAACATCCCTGATGAAAACTTTAAACGACAACTCGTGCGGAATAGACCCTACGACAAACGTTGCTCATCAAATGACTGCATCATCTGCCCATATGGAAAGATCGGGCATTGTACAACAAAAGGTGTTATCTACCAACTAGAATGCCTTGCCTGCAATTCCACCGACATCGGTGAGACTGGGAGGATGCTATCAATACGAGTTAAAGAACATCTGGCAGGGAAGAGGAGAGTGAACGTCTCATCACCGCTAGGCAGGCACAGAAATGGTTCCATCACGGAGCTGATTATGAAGTGAAGTGCACGATCTTATCAGTTGATGCGAACATATCAGCAAGAAGAGCCTTGGAGGCGTTCTGGATTTTTGAAAGAAATCCAAGCATCAACAATCGCAACGAATGCCTATCAATAACCAATGACTTTTTGCCTTATATTCCACTATGCGAGCTGTAGACTGACCATTTATCTGAGTGTTGGGTGCGATTTCATATTACGCACCCTGCACTTAGTCACGTTCATTCCTTACTTGGTCAGTCGAGAGTGGTTTTCCTGTGTCGCCGGTGGAACAAAGAGTGAGTGCCTCTTACAGATTGAGAGGTTTTTCCGGCGTGGCTCTGAGGGCACATCGAAAATGCCTCGGCGGTTTGAGCGCTTGATCGGGTAGTTCATGTTCTAGTCCTGCGTCACGCTCAGGCCTCTGAAGACGACGGTAACGTCGAAACGTCAGGCCGCTCCATAAAGTTCCATCGTAAGAACCTCGCAAGGCAGAAGTATAACAAAACACATCATTTCAAATGCCGAGGTTCCAAGAAGAGAGAAGTTGGGAGCTAATAATAGTAATATTAGTAGAAATTACAGCAATAATAATAAAGATCAAAACAGTAATAACAATTTTAATAATCATAATAGCAATAACAGCAATAACAATACAACAATAATAAAAGGTGTAATAATAATAATAATAATAATAATAATAATAATAATAGTAATAATAATAATAATAATAATAATAATAATAATAATAATAATAATAATAATAATAATAATAATTTGACTTACTTTGACTTAATCGGTTGGCTTTCGCCTGACGCGGTCATTCCGCATCTTCACCGAGGTGTGCCGTCCTAGTAGTCAGCCGTGTCCATTTTTCACGGTCTTCAGCCACAATATGAACATATTCCATCCAACTGTCACTATTCCATTTCCTGCGAAACGAAACACCGCGCCTGAACCGTCTTTCGATGTCGAGTGACTTCAAATCCTCTTTAACCACATCCGTCCAGAACTTTCGCCCACGCCCAGGTGGCCGTTTCCAGACAGGATTTGAAAGCATTCTTAAAGCGTGTTGTACGAGACGATCCGGCGCTCTTCTTAGTATATGCCCGAGCAGTCGAAGTCGGCTTTCCATTGCTGCTTGAGATGGCGTTAGGAGATGCTGGCACCTCCCTCGTGTCAAGCGTTGATGTACTGCGTCGATTTCCTTGTAAAGGTATTTGTTATGGCATACACGCGGCCAGAAATATCCAATCAAACGCCTTAAAAGCTTCCTCTCCGTGCAATCCAACCTTTCCACCTGCGTCTTCGGTGCTGCCCACGTCTCCGATCCGTACATCATGATAGGGCGAATAGCGAATAGGTAGACGCGCAACTTGACTTCCTTCGCGATGGTGGTAGACCACAAACACTTGGTTAGAGAATTATATGCAGACGTAGCTTTCGCACATCGTTGTCGAATATCCGCTGCATAACTACCATCGTTCTTCAGCAAACAGCCCAAATAACAGAAATCGTCCACCAGTTCGATACGTTGTCCGTCCACACAAACTCCCGTTGAAGGCCTCTGGGAAATCCACATCTGCTTGCATTTGTCGGGACGAAGACGAAGTCCATGGGCTGCGGCATACTTCGAAACGAGGTTCACAATCCTTTGCAGTTTTGCGTTGTTTTCAGCGAATAACACGATGTCGTCGGCGTACTCCAGGTCGACAAGGGAGCGTCCTGATGGTGTTAAGATCACATCCGCAGGAAAATGTTCTGCAACTCTACGCATGATGTCATCAACGGCGAAGTTGAAAAAAAAGGTCCTGCAACGGCTCCTTGCCTTACTCCTGTTTTCACCTCGAAAGCTGACGTAAATCCGACAGGTGTACGAACTGCTGCTGTAGTTCCTTTGTTCATGTCCTCGATTAACCGAACATACTTTTCCGGGACTCCATCTGCTCGCAGAGCATTGAGCAATCGATCACGATGAGGAGAGTAGAACGCGGCTTCAAAGTTCAGAAAAACAAGCTGTAATGGCTTCGAATACCGCTGCCACGATTCAATTACTCTTCTCACGACGAACACTTGGTCGATGGTCGATCTTCCAGGTCGAAAACCGGCTTGCTCATCTCTGGTCGTTCTTTCACGATGTTTGATAAGTCGCTCGAGAATGATACGTTCTAAAACCTTGTACATGACACTAAGTAGAGAGATTCCTCTGTAGTTCTTAGGATCCGTGACGGATAGCTTCTTGTGAAGAGGTACGATGATCGCATGTCTCCACGAATCGGGTATCCTTTCGCTCATCCATATAGCACGGATGGTGTTGGTCATTTCACGAATCCCAGACGGAGGAAGAGCTTTCAGCATTTTAGCAGCGATGTTGTCATCTCCACCAGCCTTTCCATCCTTCATTTTCCGGACACAATCCAAAACTTCAGACTCAGTCGGCGGTTCCTCATTGACATCGTAATGTGCTCTCTGAACATGCGGGAGCTCAGGTACTGATGGCGCTGGACGACTCAGTAGTGAACTGAAGTAATCCTTCCATATTGGCAGCGTCCCATCACCAACTGCAACTCCATTGGTAGTGTTCAAGACAGGAGAACATCTCTTCATCTTCCCGCTTTACTGTCGCAGCAACGTGTAGGCTTTCCTCGGATTCTTCACCTCCCAAGCCTTCTCGAACTCCTTAGCTCTACACGTCCACTCTCGCTCGCGGTCACTTTGAAGCTGCCGACGCAACTTCCTCCTCAGACGCTTCTCCTCCACGAAGCTTCCTGCAGTTCGGAGAGCACATACTCTGTTGTAGGTAGATAGGTTCCTTCTGAGACGTAGGCGAACTCTCCTTCTTCTTAGGCTGTACAACCGGGAGTGCCTATTTCGAAGCGTCCTGGATGCACTTGACAAAACAATCCGCGTCGCAAAGTTTCTTCTTCGTCCGTACTCCGATGTGAATAGAAACGCGTTGTCGAAAATTCCTTCTGCACTCTTCATCTCTGAGACTTGTCTTGTCAATCCTCTGGAGAGGCTGAGCACCTTGCTTCCTCTTATGAATCCTCGCAATGAAGTGCAACAGAACAGGATGGTGATCCGAATCGAATGCGACATCCCAAACAGCTCTAGATCTTCGAATGTCCGATACTGCAATATTCCTCGTCAGGACATAGTCAAGCTGTAGTTTCAAAGTTGTCATCTTCCGCTTCCGCTGCTCTTCTGGAGATAGCTGGGTTGGTCCCTGCCACGTAAGCTAATGGCGGCGATGATTCCTCTTGAATGTCGATGCACTAATCAGACCACTGCGTTCACAAAAGTCGACAAGGCGGTAGCCATTGTCCGATGTTTGCTCCACTGGGTAGAACCATTTACCGAGTACTTCGCATTCCTGATCAAGTCCCATCTTCGCATTTGCATCAATCCCCACGACAACAGCATGTTGACAAGGTATCCTGGCCAGCAACGTATTGAGTTCCTCATAAAACGCATCCTTCGAATTGTCTTTGGCGGTTTCAGTGGGCGTATGAGCACTCACTATAGACAGATTGAATCCTCTGTGATCCCGCAGTCGTACGAATGCATTCCGGCACGACGTTGAGCCGAACTCCTTGACCATACCATTGAAATCCTTCCTTACAGCTATTGCACAGCCTCCCACTCTCCTATCGTCAGCGTTACCGCAGTAGATGGTGTACTATCCGACGCTGATGACGGGTCTATCCTTGAGGCGGGTTTCCTGCAAAGCAGCAAACGGTGCCAGGAAATAGAAATAGCAAGTCTGAATAGCGCAGTTTTTGGATATCACTCGACAGCGATCGACAGTTCAGGGTGGCGAAACCGTGGCTTGTGACCAAAGACTCCATGAACTCCCTAGGTACGGATCCTAAAATGTTATGGACCAGAGGCCTTGGTGTGCCGGACGGCGACACCTTTATGCAATGTGCGGGATACTTTCGCGATACAGTTGTGCACGCTAAATCGCTCGAACGTTCCCTGTGTACACTCAAACGTCTGCTGGGTTCGGTAGAAGCAGGGGGCACCAACGAGCAGGTACCAACAGACTTGTATACACACCCCAATAATAATAATAATAATAATAATAATAATAATAATAATAATAATAATAATAATAATAATAATAATAATAATAATAATAATAATAATAATAATAATAATAATAATAATAATAATAATAATAATAATAATAATAATAATAATAATAATAATAATAATAATAATAATAATAATAATAATAATAATAATAATAATAATAATAATAATAATAATAATAATAATAATAATATCATCAGTATCGAAGTTAATTTCTAAAAAAAAATAAGAAACAATCAAATGAACCATGAAAATTGTTATTTGCAAGGATTAATGCATGATTAGTCGGGCTGACCTGCTGAAAAGTGCGCATAACTGTTTAGGCATTGAGTGCGTCATATGTATACGTATTCTCAAGTTCCCTCATTGAGCAACATACTAAAGCAGCCGGCCAAATCCCGCGCCGCTTTGCCGCGCGCGACCGCTGAGTGTGCGTTGCAGGCGGTCCGACCGTCGTTTTTTACTGCGGTTTGACCGCGCCTAAACGCGGTTCGACCGCTGTCAACACTTAAGCGCGGTCGGAACGCGCTTCAACCGCGGCATTGTCGCGGTCAACTATTTTTCACATAGTTTCCCGCGGTCAGGTTTTCTCTTTGTCCGAGTTCTCAGCGCCGCCCGGCTTAAACATCGCAGGCTTGACGGCACACACCGGGGATATGCGTAATATAAAGTTTGTATTAGGTTGATGAGAAAGTTTTCGGGCTTTTTACGGCTTTGAATGAAAAACATTTGTTTCAGAAACAAACAAGGCTCACCCAACGAAATAATTTCCATCACATTCAAGGATCCTTCGCCACCGATCGGGCAGATTATGAATTCCCGACGCGCAGAACTGTGGCTGTTTCGAGTCGAAGTATTCTTCTAAGGCCATTTTGACTTCGTCATCGTTAGTGAACTGTATTCCATCCAGGAAGTGCTGCATCAAGCGGAGCAGATGGTAGCCGGAAGGGGCAAGATCTGGGATGTTTGGATGGTGAGGAAGAACTATCCAGCTCAGGTCCAACTGTTTCTGTCGTGTTATCCGGGATACGTGCGGCCAAGCATTGTCGTGAAGAAGGCAAACAGTGTTCAACAGAAACTGCTGGACCTTTCCTGGTAAGTTCTTCCTGGCCCACCATATAGCGCAGATTTTGCCGCTTCCGACTACCATCTGTCCCGCTCGATGCAGCACTTCCTGGATGGAAAACAGTTCACTAAAGATGATGAAGTCAAAATGGCCTTAGAAAAATACTTCGACTCGAGACAGTCTGAGTTCTACGCGTCGGAAAACCATGATCTGCCCAATCGGTGTGCGAAGGGGTTTTGAATGCAGCATCTTGCTCAAGCCTAGTTTTGACTGCGTTGCTGCTGTTTTTCATCGCAGCGATTTCGCACCCGCTGCTGCAGCGATGTAGCAGCGGCAGAGATTCTGTCCATAGTGCATAGGCCCACGGATGATAGAAGGAATTCAATCAATCAGTGAAATTAATGGCTGGTATTCATCAATAACGCGTTTCGACTCGAAAACACTGATCTTGTCATGTGAAAGGGTCAATGTTCATTAGACGAAACGTGTCAATCGCTGGCAATCGCTCCATCGCTGCCATTTTGGCCGAGATGGAGCGATGGTCAGCGACCATTGAGAATCGCTCTTTAAGGAGCGATGCAGTAAAACATAGGATTTCGTCGCCGCGACCCAGCGATGTAGGACGTTTGCCACGAAGCGATCACAATTGGAGCGGCTTTCCATTACGCGCGATGAAAAAGGAACAGCTGTCCCTCGCATGGCCGCGGCGACCACCTGCAGTCAAAACTAGGCTTCAGGCGGTGTTGTGAGCGGTCGTGTTTTTTGATCGCTCTAACCATTTTCTCACTTTACTTATCTCAGAGTCAAATAAATAGTATCTTTGTTGCTTTTTATCAGAACGTATTGTTTTTCTGTAATTCTTCACGTTACTCTTGAGAATTTTCTCTAAACTCTTCGGATATCCCCTGGTTCGTCCTATTTCTGTTCTTGCTCAATCAATTCCATCATAATGGCACGTGAAACTTGCAGCAAATCAATGGCGGAAAAGAATGATAAGGACTTACCTCTATGGGCTGTTAAGATGATGGAACAATACGAGAAGTGCAGTGCAGGTTTGGAGAACTCGTTGTTATCATCATTTAATGCGATTTTCAAGAAAATCGAAGAGGTCAGTGCCGGTCAACAGGAAATACTCACTCGTACTTCGACACTGGAGGCCAAGGCTTTCACTGCGAAAGAGGGCGCCAATCCACTTGATCAAAGTGCCTTATATTCGACAATGGTAAAGGTCAGAGCTGACGAGAAGAAGATTGAAGAAAAACTGTGGCGTATTGCCTGGAATGGCATTGATGAGCAACCTTATGAAACCTCAACGTGGAAAATTGACCTGGAGGCCTTAAAAGAGGTTATCGAAACTTCCGGGAACGAAGAACCTCAGAAAGAGGTGGCTGGTGGGAATATCACAATTTATCGGCATCCAGTTGGGCAACCTAGAGGAGTGGGTCGATGAGACCGAATCATTAAAATCGATCTACCGTCGGAAGTGCTGAATAATTTACTTTTGTCTCACATGCGATCGGGACGTCAGAGTCTTACCAAAGGTTTTGTGTACTCTTAGGCACGGCGCGACTACACTCCCAAAGAACTGGAGATGGACCGTTCTCTGCGCAAGAAAGCCGGCGAGCTGAATGCTGACTCCGGGCGGCTCCTTTACGTTGTACGAGACCTCCAGCTCCATAAACTACGGAAGCCAGGGGAGCTCTCGAATAGGCCTCGCCTTCTGTCTCAGAGTAGCGTTTCTTCTCAAGCCGCATCTGACTGCATCAACATTTCTGTCGCTGGCGAAGATTCACCAGGACCCAGAGCTTCTCTATAGGAAAGAGTTCATATTTTCGCTGGACGTGGACTATCCTCTCGCTCTCAACGCTCTTTTTCTGAAAATTTCGCACTTTTTAATGCTCGCTCAATCAAACACAAAATGCCTGGTTTTTACTCCATGCTTTCACTAGACTCTTTGGACCTTTTCATCACTGAATCCTTGTGTAAACCCAACCTCATCAATGATGATACTTTTGTTACTAGTCATCCTTATCATGTCTACAGGTGTGATAGAGACGGGCTGCACCTGGGGGTGGAGTCATAGCCTTTATAAGGAATACCTTTTCGTCCTCATTAATGTTTTCTGGGATTTTTTCCACCTATTTGTGCTATGCTATCGCAGCCAATCTTGTTCCATAAACGATTTTGAGAAGCTGCTTCATTACCTTCAAGCGTTGTGTGAAGATCGTTTTCCTCTGATTATTCTAGGCGATTTCAACTTTCCTGGGATTCCGTGGCCGTATTTATTGCCCCTTTCTAAAGAATGTTGTAGCAAAAATCAGAGCTTGCTCTTCTCTGAGTTCGTTAGATCCAATAATCTTGAACAACTTGTTTCACAGCCAACCCACAGGCGCAATATTCTCGACATCATCTTGACCAACACTCCACATTCGGTGAACAAAGTCTCAATAGATGCCCCTTTTTCTACGTCGGATCATACAGTTGTAGCGGGAATGAGACCTCTCCAAAATATCTCATAAATTATGCTAAAGGTGATTTTGATTCTATATGTAATGAACTGCTAAGCGTAAATTGGCAGCAGGTTTTTGACTCGTGCGAAACATCAAAACATCTGACGAGTGCTACTTTAGATTTGCCCATTACTGCCATCTCCTTATTTCTAGGTATGTTCCTCACGGTTTCAAGTGCAGTAAGTCCGTCAGAGTGCCGCGCCGCATCTCTAAACTGCCTCAGACAAACTAGGGATGGGAGCGCCGTAGAATACGTCAGATATGGATCGGGCGGGCGGACAGCCGGTGCTGCTGCCGAAAATGCCAGCGCTGGATTTTAGCCGGCAGACTGCACAAGCGCCGACCTTCTGCCGTCAGCATTATCGACATGTTCGAGCGCATGAAATCACGTCATTGATCAACTTTCCATTCGACTCCTGTCAACTCGACAACGCTTGCTCTTTCTCCTTCACTGTCCTCTCGTGCATTCTCTCTTCAGTTGTTCGTTTTTTTTGCTTGTATAATGTTCCAGTCTGTCTTCGGGTACTAATCCCGCAACTTCACTTTGCTCTTAGTGAGTATGTTTGGTGGTTTTTGAACAACTGTTAAACGAGACTCTTCACCTGAACTCCGAAATCTTTTGAAAACCTAGCACTCGACCTCAGGTTTGCTTCCGGCAACGATTCGAAGCCCACGACTACTCACAAAAATTCAAATTCATAAAAGGAATATCTAATGCGCAAAACGTTAGAGAAATATAAATTTTCGAATGGCTGATTGCCTCTAGCTGACACGTACTCTCGATGAGAACACAAAATAGATGAGATCGGAGCTATAGAGTAGTCGAAAATTTTCAGAACGATAAAATTATTGAATCCGAAGAGGGCTAGTTGTCGACTGTGTCGCGGTCTCGCAGTGCAATGCAAGACGACACGATACATCTTCCAGCTGACGCTAAATAGCGGGCAGATTGCAAAAAATATGTGGATTGGTCGAGACACAGGTGCGAGACTGTCGCGCGAAGTAGATCCCACTAGCTTCATCGCGCGCATTGGCTGACAGTGCTGGGCGCGATCTATCGCTGTACTGGGCACGGCGGATTGAGCCAGTCCTTCCACCGCATCCCGACGCCACGACGCAACTATGCACTGGGCCTAAGTAGCACGCTCGGAAGCAACGATATCAGTACCTTATTAATGATATCTCGGCGCGTACGCAACGTACCCTATATTTCGAAGCCAAATTTTCTCTGTTCCCTCATGTGTTTGTGCGGGGCGAGGATAGAGAGAGTGAGGTATGTAATGAGGGGTTAAGGAGACGCAGCATGAGGATAGTGAGGGGTTAAGGAGACGCAGCAAGACGCGCAATGAACGGAAATAAATTATACTTCGAAACAGATAGGATCTGGCTTCCTACAAAAGGAACACAGACGATACACTATTTATGTGACGATATTGGCAGTTTTCGAGTTTTTGATTCATTCGTACATTTACCTTATGTGGTTTTTTGAATATGCGGGCAGTCAATTCTGGAAGAGGACAATTGAATATTCAGCCACTAAACAAATGTTCAAGTATTCGTAAATAATATGGAATTGATTCAAATATTTGTATGAATTTTCCGTATATCCTGTCGAATCCCCTAAAGGGCAGCGTTTCAATTTTATTCCATTCGTTCGAGAAAAATCTGGCGTGCCCCATTTGACCTTGAACATTCATTCAATTTTTTTGATAAACGAGATTTTCGATAACATCATTCATTCAAAAATTTCAAAGACGTCTTGTTTGAACATATTCTTACCTTCAGTAAATTTAGAATGCTATCTTCGAGGAACACACATATTCGGGAACATTCAAAAGAATATATCCAAATTATTCGATTGATTGAGATATTTTAAATTATGATTATCGGACAGCTCCTATGTGACTTTGCCACTTTCACAGTGCACAATATGCCAAAACGTTCTCTGCTCTGTTACCGGACTTATTCGCACCAGATTTAGTTTTGAACTGGCCACGCGCGCAACCGCTTTTTCGAAATTTAAGTTCAGAGTGAACGTAGAAATCCAAATGGCATTCAAAAGAGCGCAAAAAGTTGGTGTTATCCCTCAAAAATGGTTTGAAATGGTTCGCTGGTTCTCGAGAAAATTTTAAAAAGCCGCTCGATTTTGGTGTGAAGCTTCTTTTTTTTCAGTTGGCGTCCACGATCTTGTGGAAACACTTAAAATTGAGCTAGGAAGCTCATTTTTGGACAGGAGGCTGGAGATGGATGCAGGTCGCTCCTGTTCCAATTTGAAGTTGATACCTTAACTCTGAAGGGTACTTCAAAATCGAGGGTTTGCATACTAAATTAGCCGTGGAGCGCGAAAAATGATGGGGCATGTTACGGCTGTGGAGAGCAGAATATGTGGGTGAATCTGCAGCCAATTAACATAGGTCATTGGGGGTAAGTAATTAAGCTGTCAGATTTCGTACTCATGACACTTCATCGGTCGATAATCAATAATATCGATTTCGCTCATATTGCACAAATTGCGACGAGGAGTGGTAATTGTTGATGGGTATGGATCTCTTGGTTTGAAATTTTACTCATCAAACATTATCGATTAATACCAATCAATAATATCGTGTTTTTGCCTGTTGCACAAACTGCCGCAATGAGTGTTGATTGTTGATGGTCTAAGAACCTTGCTTGGGAAATTCTCCTCATCATGCAAAATCCAATCTTTATGATCAATAATATCGATTTTTCACCTGTTGCGCAAAATGCGGTGGTGAGTGGTGTTTTTAAGGGTTGTGCGTCACAAGTTTCAGAAGTTGTACTCATACGGCGATAACGTCTGTTAGATGTTTGATCTCTCCAAAATGGAAATCGCTGAGGGAAATTCATGTCAGAAAGGGAACATTTAGGAAAAATATGTGAAATTCCCGAAAATTCAGCTTCCTGACAAAAGTAGCGATTCGATAATGTCAAAAAAAGTTTCAAAATGTCTTGAAATATCTTAGAAATGAATTGGCGTAACATAGCCTGAAGTAGTAAAAAAGCTAGCAAATGAAGTGAGATAACTAAAAATACGATTTAAGAATACGAAACTAACTAGCGATAAGTAAAGACAGAGGGAGCAGATTTTACAAGCTTCTCCGTTAAACTGATCAACGCAAAATCAAGCGTGCAACGGTAACATGAAGTCATTTTCGAAATCTGTAATAAGGGAATCAGCATAGGTCAAGCTAGTTGAACACAACGCTCCATTCCATATCGCGCTTGATTTCGCTTCGATAAGTTTCACGGAGAAGCTTGCAAAATCTGAATCCTCTCTCTTTACTAATCGTTACTTAGTTTATTATTGACCGCCAAATCGTATTTTTAGTTATTTCACTTCATTTCCTAGCTTTTTTTTACTACTTCAGGCTATTTTACGCCAAATCATCTCTAAGATATTTCAAGATATTTTTGAAATTTTTTTTGACAGTACCAAATCGTTACTTTTGCCAGGAAGCTAAATTTCCAGAAATCCTTGATTTCCTCCCAATTACGCTTTACGCGAGATTCCTTCTGATGCGTGATTCGGCTTTGATGAGCGTTTTCCAAATCCATTTACAACAATTTAGTGATTACGTTATCTGCATATTAATGCCAACAAGGGCCAAGTCAGCCATTTTGAACCATCTGAAAAGTTAATTCATAAGCCGGATCCAATAAAACAAATTGCACCGCTTTTTACACAAATTTATAATTTGCTAACGGCACAAAATTCTCACAGAAGTCTAGAAGTTTTTCTTCCCAAATTATTCCATGTTTAGGGCCCGATATCGTGAGACCTTTATCACCGGCGAGGCTGCTTCCATACTCCCTAGCCTGTTCAGAGCTTCAGCCGCTTACCTCTGCTGGAGAAAGACGGTGTGTGAATGTAACAAAACGCTCTTCATTTCTTTTATACCCTACCTTTTATCAGTTGGGTGTCATCAATTTTGGAATTTTGTGGCTTGCGGCGAGCCAATATCCGCGCTGCGTGTGCGTCGCACCCAGCATGGTTCGCCGCTGGCCGACACTCTCCAAATGTGGGGCGCCGGCCGTCGTGTCGTTCTCGGCATAGAGGTTCGCCGGCCATCGCTCTGAGTACCGTGAGAACCGTGAAGTTGCTTACCGTGAGAATTTTGTGCCGTTGGCAATTTATAATCGTCTGCATTTTACTACAAGCCAATGCCTTAATCTTTTTTTACGAGCCCATCTTTCAAAAATCCTTTTGTGAAGTTTAGACTAATTCGCCTTACATTTCGGAAGTGCACGCCATCGAACATTTTACCAACCAGCAAGTAACTGTAGAACATGAAATTCTAACACTGAAAATGGGGTGAAGCTGTCTCCAATTCTTTCACCTAATATGGAGACTTGCATTTTATGATTCGTAAGGCGCTATTCATACTACTCAACGCCAGCGCGGCACGCGCGTGCCGCGCTGGCGTGGCGTTTGTGTATAAATGGCTTGACGCCCCGCCCGCGCGTCACGCTCCGTCCGCTCCGCCATGGCGTCGCCGCTGCAGTAATTATACTGCTACCTGGAACGCCTTGGCGTTTTCATCCACTGATATTATTTATCGATCGTCTCATTCATTCCAGCTTCACCGCTCCGCCATGGAGTCGTCGCTGGAGTATTCATAGTCTCCGCAAGCGCGGCACGCGCGTAGAAAGTATTTATAAACAAAGGCCACGCCAGAGCGGCACGCGCGTGCCGCGCTGGCGTTGAGTAGTATGAATAGCGCCTAAGGTGAATGCAAAAATTTCCTGATCTTTGCAATGAGTTAGAACCCCTGGGTAGGCGGAAAGTGAAAGTGGGTGTGTTTTTTCAATCCCTCCACCATCGGAACTAGCTCCGGATTTTTCTCTTTCCAGCAGTGTTCAGAAAATCTTTAAATTTAGGATTATTTGCTAACCCGATTACTCGGTCTCCTGGGAGAGCTGAATTGACGATCTAGAGCTGAAATGACAAAGCAATTCTGAAGTGCGCGCCAGAATAACATAAAAAGCTGTACTCTCACCCCATCTCTTTACTCTCAGAGGAACGGTTTGTTGTGGCAACGAAATCTCTTGTGAGCCCGCCCTTTAAAATCTCCTTTCTGTTGCTCCGTTCTCTCCTTCGAATCCTAACTAATACAATTTTTCACGACACATTCTTCCATCCTCGATTGTCCCCACTATTTACCAGTCATCGATTGTCCCCACTATTTACCGGTCACAACCATCGAGAACTCTATCATTCTACCGGACAGGCCAGAATGTGCCAGGCCAAAATCAGGCATTTAATGCGCTTTTGCCGCTGCTTCGTAATTTTGGTAACATTTGGAGGCCTACGCACTGTTTTTGGGAGGAAAACTTCAAAACACAATTCATTGTTGAAAGGGTTTTTGAGCGATAATGAGAACATCCTGTGAGTCAACTGTTGTAAATATTTTATGTCTTTTCGAAAATACGGGAACCGTTTGAATTCTTTATGTCAATTTCTCCATCTATAGCGCAGGGGGGATTATTAGTACCACATGTTCTGAATTTTTTTCGGAAGCGCGAATTCGGTGATGGTTTGAACAACGTCGAATATAACACCAAGAGAAGGATATACGCTGACACCTGCGGCATTTGCTGTGATTAGGTCTCGAATCGCCTAAAATCATCGAAGTCCGCGGTTATTTTTATGTCAAGGTTGTTGTTGTTTATACGTCGATGAGTGAGATAAAAAATTCTGAGCATTCGTCGTTTGTTATCACATTGTGGAGTTCTACCACATGAATAGAGGCTCCGAATCTTGCCGTAGGAATAAAAGGCTCGGAGCCGACGTCGACGGTGGTAACAGAAGCACCTGAAAAGCAGGGCACAGAAGGCGGTTACAGGGGCTCTTTAAAATAGCTGGAACAGTGGCTGCGAAGGCGGTTGCAGGGGCACCTTAAAAGGGCTGGAGCAGAGGCACCGAACGCGGCTGCAGGGGCACTTTAGAAGAGTTGGAGCAGGGGCAATGAACACGGCTGCAGGGGTGCTTTGAAAGGGCCGGAGCAGAGGCGCCGAAGGCGGTTGCAGGGGCACCTTAGAAGGGCTGGAGCAGAGGCACCGAACACTGCTGCAGGGAAGCTTTGAAAGGGCTGGAGCAGGGGCACCAAAGGCAGCAGCAGGGGCGTCTTAAAAGTGCCGGAGCAGGGGCACCAAACGCGGCTGCAGGGGCATTGAAGGCAGCAGCAGGGGGAACGACTCCGCCCACTTTGGTTGTCGGAGCCCATGTCCTCGACCGCTCCGACGGCCGTCGGACGGGGTTCCGATCCCCAGTTGCCTGAGACGTTGCCGCGTTCGGAAAATGTTTCGTTTGAAAGATTACCAATCTCACCCGGGTTATATCCGTTCATCTCATTTGCTGAGAAGAAAACAAGCAGAGCTAAAACTTCTCGAAGAATTTAAGATTGCCCGATCGAAGAATTCGAGTAGATTTTGGAACTATTGCAACTCTAGGCTGAAATTGAGTTCGTCTGTGGGTAAATAATTTCTTCGAAGGAAAACCATTTGAGACGGACCATGATAAGGTGGAAGTTTTCACCAAGTATTTTGAGACCTTTTACAAATGTAGAACTATTATATCTTATACTCTTTCTGAAACTTCTGATTTTCCCCTAGATTGGATTGACATAAGCAATGGGAATGTCTATCGCACAATAAATTATTTTCCTATGCGGTGCTCTACTTCCCCTGATTGTATCCCCTACATATTTCTCAAAAAAACGGCTTTTGGCGTAACACCAGCATTGACGGCATTGTTCAATAGAATTATGCTGAAAGGTGAGATACCAGAAATTTAGCGTTTAGGGTTAGTTAGACCAGTCTATAAAAAGGGTAGAAGAAATGAATTCAAGAACTGCAGACCGATTTGTCTCACTGCGTCAACAAGTAAGGTTATGGAAAGAATTGTGTGCGACCAAGTTCAGCGTTTTATTCTTGAAAATGACCTTATTTTCCCTTGCCAACATGGCTTTCTACCCAAGAAATCAACTTCAACCTCGCTACTTTCTTCAGCTCCGGCTTGCAAAACGCTGTAGACAGGAAAATACAGTTTTCATAGCATACATTGATTATTTAAAGGCGTTTGATTCTATCTCTCTTTCACTGTTGGAATATAAATTGGAAAAGTTTGGAATCACTGGGTGCCTTCTTAGATTTATTGAATCTTTCCTTTCTAATCGACGGCAAGCGGTTACTCTTGATGAAACCTGCTCTAGGAGGTACAAAACTGATAGTGGAGCACCTCAGGGCACCTGTCTTGGTCCTCTGTTCTTCATTCTCTATATCAATGACCTACCTAAGTGTCTTCCTCCCGGAATGCCCTGCTCAATGTATGCAGATGATGTCAAGATTTTTAGTGTCAATGATGCAAAGGTTCTGCTATTGGCATTGGACGCGATAGCCAATTGGCCCAGAAAATGGAAGCTCGATATATCAATTGACAAAACTACCGTGATGCGCCTAGGTGCACGCGACTTGCCAGCTATTTTCAATTAATGGCATCGCAATTTCAGATTCTGAATCAGTTCGTGGCTTTGGCATAACATATTCTTCCTCTCTTTCATTTGACGATTACATAAACAAGATAGTGTCTTTAGCATATTCTCGGTCCAACTTTATTTTGCGTGCATTTTCCATGCGAGATGTAAAATTATTATTCCAGCTATTTGTGACGTATGTGCGTCCTTTTCTAGTATAATGTCTTATGGTTTGGAGTCCGTCAACCCGTTTAATGGTAAATCGCATAGAAAAAGTGCAGGCGAAAATCACAGAACGTATTTTTTCACAAAAAGGGATTTTTAACATGTCGTATAAAGGTAGGCTCAAGTACTTGAATACTTGAATACGCTGGAAATTAGACGGGAAATTTTCGATTACGACTTCGTATACAAGCTTTCTGCTGGATTAGTAGGGTTAGATTTCCAAACTTTGTCCAATAAACCTTTCACGGTGAACCTTAGCTTCCCAACTGATGTGGTTAATTCGATTTCAGCTGAGTCATTCAGGGGTAAAGTTGAGAGAATGATGATCGCCAAAGGATGATTCTAAAAACTATTACGGTGAAGTTTCACTTTTTGATTTAGCTTTGATGGTGGGATGAGTTGAAGAGTTTCTTGATTTCATTTCATCGCATTCCCAAGTAAACCTTTTTTCAGCGACTCCATCACTGCGATATCTTGCTTTGTTACTTACTGCCACTTGTCGTTGTTTATCTCACTACTCTGTTGTAGCCATGATAGCGCCTCTTCTTTTTTATTATTGCGGGCCTCCGAGCCTCTCATTTATTTTCCATTTCATCATTTATTATATTTATGCCCCTGACAGCCCGAATCGACGACGAGTGGGGTTCAGTGCAATTGGCGGACCCACGAAGTTGGTATCCGGAGTTCTGATCCACCCTCTTGAAGAACTTGCAGTGTTGGCGGCCACTGCCCTTTTGTGCTGCTTCGACACCCAGAACCCCTCAGGAACACCTTCCCAATTGGCAATTGTTTTGGTTTGAGATGCATTTTCGTTTTTTATGCTCAAACCTTTTATTCTTAATTTATCTAAGTAGATTTCCTTGAACTTATCGGACAACGACTGTTCCTGTGTTAACTTTATTTGTTTGTTTCAGTTTCCGATAATAAACATAAACATAAAAAAACATGTGATGGAACTTACTTTGTTGAGTGAGCCTTGTTTGTTTTTGAAACAAGTGTTTTTCATTCAAAGTCGTGTAAAGTCCGGAAACTTTTGTATCAACCTAATCATTCGTTAGTCGTTTACCCGCCCAAAACCCTCGTTAGTCGTTAGCCGTCAATCGTTAGGCGTTGAAAATTTCAGCTTTGAAAACAAGCACAGCTGAGGCAGAAAAAACCTTTATGAATGGAAAGAGAAGGAAAGCATCAAGATATTGATGTTTTCCAGACCATTCATGGCCATTAAACACACAAAACATTCGTCCTTAGAGAACCTAGTTTAAACTGCAAAACTACATATACTGTCGTTCACGAAGCCAATTTCCGATCCGCAATTGCGGATGACGGGCGAGGCATCACGCGACACGATGATAGTCGCGCTGGGAGAAATTGAATCGCGTCGGGACCAAGTGGTCCAAGCGCGATTATCATCTTATTGCGTGATGCAACAGCCGTTGTCCGCAAGTGCGGACCGGAATATGGTTGCGTGAACATCAGTAAATGACTAAAAATATTAATGAAAGCCCAATACTCAAGAGTGTGTGTTTATCGATTTTCGTCCTTTTCTCCGGTGAGAAAAGAAGCAATATGAAAATCCGAGGAAACCTTGAGCTCTTCGCTTTTTTTCAGTGCAGAGTTTGCCGTTCTACGCTGTTTGACGTTATATGAGATATACCCCATGGTGACAACGCAGAGAACTGCACCAACTTTGCACTATTTTTTCTTTGCTCGGCGTCGCGAGTTGAGCGCGTCGTTTTGAGCCGGTTCTCATCATGGTGGAAAAGGTCGGAAAAAATTAGCAACCAGTGAAAATTTCACCCACTGAGAAATCCCAGCATCACTCCCGTCGGTGCACAGTTATGGCCTTCAGGCACCGCTAAATATTACCGCAACAGGATAAAATTCGTGCTGGGACAGCTTAGTCGCGGCACGATTCACCTTGCTTTCAGCACGATTATCATCGTGTAGCATGATGCAAGAGCCGTAATCCGCAATTGCGGACCGGAAGTTAGCTCCGAAAACGACAGGATGAGAAGAAAAACGGGGCAGGGATAAACAAAAGCTCTGAACTATAAATCAGTGGAAACGAATCACTCGAAACTTATTGTTGAGTGTTATTAAATTCAAGTATTTGTTGAAGTGTAGGATTTCCATGGTCAAAACCAGGGTGGTGTCGTCAGCATCCTCTTAGCATCGATTCTACGCCCTAAACCTTTCATAGCGGTAACCGCAACGACGTCATTTTTGATTTTTCGAGCATGGTGGTAAAGCCATATAGCCACCATGCTCCGAAAATGAAGGATGACGTCATCGCGATGACAGCTATGAAGCATCATCTTATCGGAATCCCTGTTATGAAAGGTGGACCGAGCCACGATCCACGAAGGCGTGACGTCATCACCGAGACTGCAGTCTCGGACATGAACGGTGGACCGACAAACGATCCACGGATTAGTTACGAAATCATCGAGACTGCAATTCCGACTTTGAGAGGTGGACCGATGTCATTCCCGAAAAGAACGAGCCACGTTTCGGGTTGACCTCGCCCCTTTTTTCGTTTCGAGCCAGAGCGGTTCAACGGTCCAACCTCGTTCTGACGGCGCTCGAATCGAAACGGTGCCCGAGAATAAAAATGCCTAATAGTGAATCATTAGAGGATAAACAGTGATGGTTTGCTCAATGACGAACTGTTTTCTGGAAGGTTTTTTCTGGAATGTTTTTTCTACATTTTTATTTCCAGAACTTTTTGATCCAGGCTTAAGCGTCTTCGATGATATCGCCGTCGGCTTTCGCGAGATCGAGGGATCCTCTACGTCACGGAGCATGAGATGGTCGCCTTACTAATTTGTGTTCCTATATCACTATTTTTTTAAAATATTCACCCATGTGTTTTTCAATGCTGGAGTTTAATTGGTGTTTTTTCTTTTCCTTGTCGCGCTCAGTGGTTAATATGCTGTCATTATGGTGTGCCTCAACTATGCTTATTAAATTTCCCGCATGATTTGTTTTATGCTATCTCAGCAAACATCGGACATTTCCACTGCTGCTTATCTGCTTTCTTGCCTCCTTCCTTTGCAATCGCCCCGGATGCGTACCAGTTTAAAGGCATCGTACGCGCTGAAAACCATGTTTCTTTTTGAGCGTTTTTGAGTTGTTAGCCTCCTATAATGACTAAAGGTAGCGAAAAGCCCGCTCAAAAACGTTAACTTTTCCCGAAGAAACGTTTAAAAAAAACTTCTGAAAATCATTTGAAATTCGCGCCGGTATCGGCTCGGGATAGTTACGCGGAGGGCGCAAGGAACAGTTCTACAATTCGTTCATTGGCGCAGCGTTGGAAGCAATTCACCGAGGACGCCAATCTGCACATCGTCCTCGCTCGTTGTGTGACGAGAATTTTTCAGTCGATAATGCCACTTTCGTCCGACGGTGCGTCAGCGTACAGTGGCATGCCCTGTACTTAGCGACACGACGTTCTGCTCAAATATTGCGAAAGTGCCAAATGACTGACGGAAGGGCCGGCCCCGTTTGACGGAATTCCTTACTTTCCACTTCCTCTATGCTCACAATGGTACGTTTTTGAGCAGCCAAGCTCGTTGTACGTTCTCACAAGGGCGCGAGGAAGGGATTGAGCATAAAAAATGGAAAGTGGATTTCAGCGCGTACGATGCCTTTAAAGAGGCTTTTGAGATACACAGCCCGCCCGGGAATGATTTATCGAGTTGCATGCTAAGGGGGTAGTAGAGCGCAGATGCAGCCAATGAGTTTGCAGCAATTGTGGATTAAAAAGTCTAACATAGGAATCAATTCATCATTTTGAGTAAAATTTTCTAAATAAAGAATTAAAGCACATTTAAAGCACAGTTGACTGCGCCTATGAGGCATGATTTTACACTACTAAGCTTGTTTTTTCTCTCTAGATAGCCTGTCACGGCTAATATAGTCCGTTCATGATTGAGTTGCTAAAGTATGTTGAATATATAAATCCGTGCCGACTGTAATTCAACGCGTAACTGATAGGAGATGCACTATCAGAAGTGTATGGAATCGCCTTTTCTGTTTGTTCTGACTAAGACGTTTTCCGTGAGCCCGTCCTTCAAAATTATTTGTGGTACCATTGACAACCAAGCATGACTCGCCCCCTTTCTCTCGCGCTTGCTGCGCTCTCCACCCTACCTCCTTCACTGGAGACACAAAGAAAAAGAGAACACTATTGTGCCATTGACTGGCATCTCTCGTATGATTGAGGTTTCAATGTATAATCTGGCAAACAGCCACCACTGCTTCGTCTATGTGGGCGCTGAGGCTGTAATCACAATTCCACCTGTAAATAAATTTCCTGTCGAACAATTTCTTAGAGTTCTACCATTATTTTTATTCCCGATGGGCGACGAACAATTCTAACTCCCACTCTTTTATAGCACTACGGAATTTCTTCGACAAGATAACTGAATTACTGAAATCTTCGCTAACGCTGCTGATTACACTTGTGATAAAAAAGAATGAGCAAAGCAAGCTCTTTTCAAAGAGGGATCTACCAAACAAATGAGGTATGGTGCTGACGGAAACGTTTTAACAAAATAAAAAAGAGTAGTAGGGGGGCAAAGTGGACCAGTCTACGATAGATTATCAATATTTCTCGAGAACCTATTCCCGTAGCTGAAACTTTTAACTCGCAAAACCAGTCCGTTTTGTGGCTCTTCATGGAAGAAAATTGTGGTTTCGAAAATAACTGCTCTTTCTTCGGTTTTATTCTGATTCAAAGGAAATTTGTGCGCCGAATACTTATTATTGAAAAGAAAACATGATGCTAGTCAATTAACACAAACGGTTTCATTTTGCTGTTCAGAACAATAAACCAGTGAAAAGGCAGTGGCAAGTGCAATTATCAGCACACAAACCCTTTCAACCAAGTAGAAGTCCTTCTTTGAAAAGCCTAGGGCTCTTCCATGTGAAATACCACAACGGTTTGTTTCGAGCTTACGTCTAAAAAACAACGCCTGGCAATTTTACCAGAGCAGTAAGCCGAGCAAACTAAAACCGTAAGCCGGCTGTGAATCCGTTTGGAGTGAGATTTAGCAATTTAGATTTTTTCGTTTTCCTGAAATGCTTATTAAGATTCTGTATGGGCTTAGGAGACGAAATGGGCTGTTTGAAAAACTGGGCCCGTAGTAAACCCAAGTAAGCCGAGCGAAGACGGTGGGCGGGCGGCACCCGGCTGGCTGTAGCAAGCAATAACGATCCAAGGCTGTGCCTAGTCGTATTGATGTCGGATGCATACGACAAATTCAGGGTTGGACGGTTCCGCCAGGAGTTGATTTTCCTAGAGAACTCATCATATCCACCCATCGCCAGAGAGTATGGCCTGTCTCAGGTACAAAATCTACCAGAACTTTACCAGAGGTTTACCGGTAATCTTTGGTTAAAGTGCTTTTATTTTTATTAAATGGGAATCAACTTGAGAACTTTTCGTAAATTTTAGTTTTAGGTTACTCTGTTGAATGATCAGACACATACTACAAAATTCTTCCTTAACTAGATACCTCTCAAAATCTATCAAAAAGTGTCATAGAAAACGTATTTACGCACGCTTCTACGCTTCTTCCAGCAATCGCGCGCGCGGAACTATTTTTACTTATTGTTAGGTCCATTTTCAGTTTTGTGCGACTGGCTACGCTATTGAGCATCCACATCTGCAGAGATGAATATGACTGATATACATGGTTGTGGTCCTTCATAGCGCAATGTGTGAACACCTCCTTACCGGAGCGCACTCACTCGCATGCGCGCACCATACGCTCACTCCCGCGTAATTGCGAAAATGCAATCACGCGCCTTCGCGTGTATACGCGCACCTACACGTGCGCCGGTGTATATACATGCACACACCTGCCTCAAATACACAAGCGCGCAAAACCCACGGAGATCTACGCGCATTCATGGATACTAATGCGCGAGCATGTACAGCGGTACATACGCGTACACAAAAACGAGGACATCCTTGCGCCTTTTTTGTGTACACATTTGCACCCATGCGCGCAGTGATAACATGCACACACACGCACGCATTCATATATAGGCAACCACGATCGCCCAACTCCGTTCACGAGAACACGCGCGCATGCTCGAACGATCGCGCTAACACTGTCTATTCAGTGACACGCAAGCATAATCACATTCATATTCGCAGACACGCGCGCATACTCACGCGCACTATTATGTACAGTCAGCAGGGATAGCACTGTTACTTTCCGTTCTTTATTGTGCATTGGCGCAAGCTCTGGCTAAAGCAATGGAGCGGATTTTTCGCGCACAAAAATTGTCGAATAGTTCTCACCGCGCTCAGGAACCGTTTCTACCGCGAGCGAAAATCCAAGTAGAACTGATCGCGGACAATAGAAAAGATGATATGTTAGAGAAGACGGAAGGAAATGAAATGCAATAGACGACAACGTTTCGCCTCTTATCCCTAGACATTGTAGAATAATGAGCAAGTGGAACTAAAATTATGTAGAATTAGCACTCCCCGAGGCTCATCGGTAGGGTAAGGAGTGCAATAAGAATCATAATGTTAGTAGCCACCTTATATACGGGAAGAGGTCAACAAATTAGCGCCAAATAAGTCAAGCGGAGACCAAATACAGAGACGTGTTTCTAAAGAAAAAGAAGAGAGTAGGGGAGGATCAACTACAAGCTGGCTTAACTAAACTGGTGAGGATATTTACCAAGTCACGAGTATTGTTATATGGTAATCCAAATTTGTGAACTAAGTTATTTCTAATAATGCATTCGAAAATCGACTCAAAATGGCATTTCCCGTATGACCTAGGTCAAACAAATCATTAATCAAGATACTAATCCTACTCTTGAACGACTCTGTTAGAAACC
The DNA here is from genome assembly GCA_029168955.1 of Aplectana chamaeleonis. Lineage (NCBI taxonomy): Eukaryota > Metazoa > Nematoda > Chromadorea > Rhabditida > Cosmocercidae > Aplectana > Aplectana chamaeleonis. The sequence goes on along the minus strand of JAPDOI010000004.1, from coordinate 2,163,295 downwards.
ATATTCTAGAGATTCCCAAACTTTCGGTGTAAATGATAGATTCTTTCAGCGGTTTTGAAATCATAGAACTATTATGGGGAACCTATGTACCCTTAAGTTAAAAAGTTCTGTTTTATTGAATAACTTGGTAATGATCTTATTTTCTTTAATAAGAATATCCAAGTCTAGGTACTGGCAATTATTAAGGTTGGAATGAGTAGTATCAAAATGCATAACATCATTGTAAGTGTTTTTCAAAAAAAGTATGGACAAAGTTTTCTCCATAACTATGTATAATCAAAAGATCATCCATGTATCTAAAAGGTTTGAAAATTTTATTTTTAGATTTTTTCCAATTTTTAGAATAGTTGTATTCAGAGTAGCATAAGGTGAGGTCTGCAATAATAGGACTAGCATTTCCACATGTGGTGCTCCTTTAAAGGCAGTGTTCACGATAAATCTCGTTCTCGAGGTCTCGGTGTGAAACACTAAGTTGGCAGGTGTTGTAGAGGATAGGGTCGAAGAAAGCAACGAAAACTGGCTAGAAATAAATACAAACGGCTTTGAAAGCTCTCCCGGTGCGCCTCCCTATCCCGGTCCGCCCCCCCCCCAATCGGACGAGCTTGTGGCGCCGCACACAATTCGATGGCAAATTGTCAAGCAACTCTGCCGCAGTTAGCATTATCGATTCGCGCAGATTTCGCGATTAGTGCGCGCTTGCCGAAATCAGCAGGGCCCATGATTCTCGTCCACGCCCTGAATTTAGAAACCTTTATTTTGACTTATTCTGGACGTTTTTCTTCCCTGTTTCTTCACTATTAGTTACCTCACGACCAAACAATCCCATTTTTGGGTTGAACTCGAGTGCGATATTCATCGTGAACACTGCCTTTAACTTGTTTAAAAACAGAATTGCCTGTTCTACAAAAGCTGTTATACAAAAGAAAATTCAAAAGGTAAACAACATCCTGTATTTGATAATACCTAAAGTTAGTCAAATTAATCTCATCAGAATAGAAATTGTGATAACCAATAGTGGCTATGTATTTTTTGCTAGCATTTCTGAAACAAAGCTCAAGAATAGCTGAGATATTCCTAATAATGTTAGGAATGTTAGTGAACATATTAGTGAACTCAGCTGAATATACTTTGATGTTACTATGCTCTAAGCAAAAATGTTGTAGTGAAATATCAATATTGTCCACAGACCCAAAATTAGAAAAGCAATTGGTATTATTAAATATCGTATTACTGCAATTTCGGAAATGTTTTTTGAAAAAGGTAAGAATGTTTTTGATTTCTATGGCTAGGCTTTTGATGGAGCTACCAAAAGCTCCACAAATGAAACAGAATTTTATAGGGTTTTTGTGTAACTTATGTAGGCAGTAAATTATAGGCATATCGCATTTTTCAACAACTGGTAAGTTATTGACAAGGAGGATCTTTTCATGCCTTTTTACGAAACCCGTAGTGTCACTAATATCAGTTCGTTCATAAATTTCATTTGAAGTATTTCCGCTAGATGATGTACCCATTTCCGATAAAATTGTTTCTATATACAATTTCTTACAAATGAATCTATCATTGTTACTAGCTTTATCTAAAGGGCAAAAACAAAAGTATCCTGAATATGCGTCACTGTTGTTTTGAAATTAACCGGTAAATCATCATAGGCATGACTTTTGTAAATAAAAGGTTTAATCTTCTTTTTAAGAAGTTGGATATAGGATTTATCGAGATCTTTCACCTTAGAGGTACTGAGTTTATACCTAGTTTTAATTTTATAAATAACGCGCTCAATAAAATTGTTCCAAATGTGTTTAACGTCAGTTATTTTGAGCTTAATCTTACGTCTGAACTTCGTACCTTTCTGAAGAATCTGTCTGATATCAGATTGGGGAAAGATTTTCAAGTCTCCTGTAACTATATGCATGTGGTGAGGATCCTTGGAGCGGTAAAACTGTTTATTTTCACAAATACAAGTAAAGTTGATAATGTGGTTGCTTTCAGAAGTAGATATAGTTTTTAGGAATCGGTTATAATTAAATACTTATTTAGAAATAGGTTGATTATAGAAGCAAATTACTCTAAATGGGGTGTATTTAACATCAGTGTTCCTATCAAGGAATCTTCTAAAAAGTTTATGGTTAAGAAGTCTACTAATATTAATGACTTGACTTATTCGGTTGGCTTTCGCCTGACGCGGTCATTCCGCATCTTCACCGAGGTGTGCCGTCCTAGTAGTCAGGCGTGTCCATTTTTCACGGTCTTCAGCCACAATTTAAACACATTCCATCCAGCTGTCACTATTCCATTTCCTGCGAAACGAAACATCGCGCCTGAACTGTCTTTCGATGCCGAGTGACTTCAAATCCTCTTTAACCACATCCGTCCAGAACTTTCGCTTACGCCCAGGTGGCCGTTTCCAGACAGGATTTGGAAGCATTCTTAAAGCGTGTTGTACGAGACGATCCGGCGTTCTTCTTAGTATATGCCCGAGCAGTCGAAGTCGACTTTCCATTGCTGCTTGAAATGGCGTTAGGAGATGCTGGCACCTCCCTCGTGTCAAGCGTTTATGTACTGCGTCGGTTTTCTTGTAAAGGTCTTCGTTATGGCATACACGCGGCCAGAAATATCTAAGCAAACGCCTAAAAAGCTTCCTCTCCGTGCAATCCAACCTTTCCATCTGCGTCTTCGGTGCTGCCCACGTCTCCGATCCGTACATCATGATAGGGCGAATAGCGGATAGGTAGACGCGCAACTTGACTTCCTTCGCGATGGTGGTAGACCACAAACACTTGGTTAGAGAATTGGATGCACACGTAGCTTTCGCACATCGTTGTCGAATACCCGCTGCATAACTACCATCGTTCTTCAGCAAACAGCCCAAATAACAGAAATCGTTCACCAGTTCGATACGTTGTCCGTCCACACAAACTCCCGTTGAAGGCCTCTGAGAGACCCACATCACTAATAATAATATCGGTAAGAATTGTAGAAAGGAATTTTGATGTTTATATATTGGGTAATATTTCTATCAGTTTTATATTGAGTTTAACCAAAATAATATGGACAAAGGGAAGTGAGCAAAAGGAGACTTTTTTGTTTCGAAAAGTTTAATGTTAACTTTTGTTTGAGAATTATGTCAACTAAAATATCCTGGAATTTTTCAGTTTTACATTTGAGTTCACGAAACAACTTGTAATCATTTTTTTAACAAGCAGGAGATGGCGTTCAAAGCACTGGATGAATCATATTTGGTTTTGCATTTTTTCTTTTTAGTGTTACCTCTATTGAAACGTTGTTCAATAATTTTAAGGTTGAAGAAAGGGTGACTAGGTTTATGTAGAAGAGGATTAGGTGTATTGGTAATATTCCCGTATAATTTGATATTGTCGTTAAATCCAAAAAGAAAGGAAGTAACGAGTAACTTGATTCAAAAAACTTCTTTATTAAACAGAACTTTTTTATCTTTATTTTCTTCTAAATTATCATGGATAGTAATCCTAATATTTGCTATGTTACACCCAGATTCACTAAAATTTCGGTAAAAATATTTTTTATCGTCTTTTCCGAAATTTCTGAGATGTTCTAACATCCGAGATTTGAGTTCCCGAATGGTAACACCAACATATTGTTTTCAACAATCAAAACATGTTAAGCAGTAGATAATATTTCTAGATTTGCACTCGGAAAAGGACGCCTTATATACATATAACTTTCGCGCACAAAAATTGTCGAATAGTTCTCACCGCGCTGAGGAACCGTTTCTACCGCGAGCGAAAATCCAAGTAGAACTGATCGCGGACAAGTTGCGGTTGCACGATGTCATCGCGCTATGTGTCCGACAGAAGTGCGGACTTATCGCGAGCAGCTACTCGTAAGTAGAACTTACCGCGGCTACAAATCGTCTCTATCGCGTACAACAGTGTAATTAGGACTGATTGCGAACGACGTGCATCGTATTCCAGCTGATCGCGAGCAAAGGCACATATCGGACTGATCGCGACGGACCCCGCCTCGACTAGGATGCACTGTTCTGTGTGGTAAAACGAGATCGTCGCCGGTCCAATTGCCCAAGTTTGAGGTACATTTATAGTATCTCCTTGGTTGCTCTAGCGGGAGTACGCTCTGTCCCTACGAGATAGAGGACGTAACGCCCGAAAGTGCTAAACTTTGGTCCTAGGCTCCGCCTAGTTGTATTATAATTAACAACTAAATTATACAGATTTTTTGCGGTCGGTGCTTTTTTCAACCAGGCGTACTGATTGCTCGCCCATTTAGAGCTGATCGCGAACCCATTCCGAGCCGACTGCGCGCAAAAGCAGCGGGCTGATCGCCTTCGACCACGCGTTCGTTCCTATTTGGCTTCGCGATAAGTCCGCCCCACCGTCTGAGGTGCACATACTCGAACAGAAAATAGGACTGACCGCGCGCAAGTTTTCGCCCTTACTATCGACCGCGCGCTGAAACCGTTTCGACCGCGCGCAAAAAACAGAATAGGGCTGACCGCGCGCAAAGCACGCGGTCAGTACGATCTTAAATAGTTGCGAGCGTTCCGACCGCTTTTGCCGTTTTCAAGGTTCTCACCTCTTTCCGTTCGGACCGCGCGCAGCTTTACGGAGCGGGCTGGAACCGCGCAACTTTAGGACCGACCTTGCGCAGACGTGAGGGTAAATGCTTGGTGGTCAGGGTCCAAGGACGCATTCGACGCCATCCCACGCCTATTCTCTCAATTTTTTCGCTTAAAGGCACAGGACACCCAAAAAAATAATTTTCAGGTTTCATCCTTATCTTGGAGAGGGTCACACTCTGATCACAATGGTATCTCTAAATAGTCCAAGATCCCCTTTGAACAAAGTCACGGCTCTTCAAAGATGCCTAGATTTTGAGATGGAAAAAATGGTGGACGAGTTGTCTCAGGCCTGTATTTATTTTCATTCGCAATCGTTACGCGAGAGCGTGTCAGGATAAGGAGACAGCCTGGCAGTGGACAGAAGAACGACGACTTGTTGGATTTTCATCCATCCATCGAGCCGCTATCGAGTTCGAATGTCTGTTAGGGGGTCGGGCCTGTGGTGGTGAGCGAAGGGGGCCGGGCCTGTGGTGGTCGCTTATATCTCGCTTATTTGGAGGAATTGAGATCTCGCATTTGGCATGTGTTATACAGGAGGGGTCTTCTACACAATTACATGAAAATTTCAAAATTCATACCTGAGGGTGTACTGTGCCCTTAAGTGTTTACGTTATCTTGTTTGGCTGATGTTTTTCTCTTTCTTTTCTCTTGCTGCACTTTATGCCACATAGTTCCAGTTGATTCTGCGATGTTTTCACTTGTTTTTGTGTTTACCTGCAGTGTTTTAACTAAGTTATACAAAGTTATCGAATTACACCTGTCAAAAAAGGGTGCCGACCGTGGGGCTGTCGGAGACGTGTGTAGATTTTTGTGTAGGGGGTATAGGGATTCAGATAAGTGAACAACATTGCGAAAAAAGGGGTTTTGAAGACGTGAATAAAGTGCTTTTCAAAGTGGGCGGGGCTCCAGGAAAAGTGTGCATAACATTGAGAAAAGTGTGTATGGTTTCGAAAAACGTGTGGGTATCGTCCTTGGTATTGTGTAAGGGTTCTGAAAAGTGAATAAAATGATGTGGAGAAGAGGGTGGGTTAATACTAAGTATTGAAATTTATAGCACCATTGATCCTGTCCCGAATAACTTTAGGGTTTGAAACGAACGGTTTTTGGGACAATTTTAGCATACTCAGGTATTCTGAGTGTATTTTGTGAACAATTATCATTTTGGCATCTCTGATTTGCTGGAGGTGGAGACAGGATCGGAAAGTGAGGTGTGTTTAGTTTTCTTTGCAGACGAATTATAGATGTTTCCATAGGGGTCCAATTTTCGTGGAAGAAATCATTTCATATTTTTATCTAAACAAAACTTCCCTGTCAGCTCCCAAGTATGTCAAAACCATATTCAACTCGAGCTTCAGCCCTGCTGGTTTCCTTCGGTAAGAATTTGGTAGTATTGATGATAGTTTACGTTCGTCTAACGAAGGAACCTTGAGAATCTCGTTTTAACAAAGTCTGCGCGCTATTGCAAAGTTCCAATCGGCTCAAAGGATGAGTGTTCCATAAAAGAAGAATCTTTCCCTCTTCTACTTGTTTGAGATATTTGCGTTCTTCGCTCGCTGCGTCGGGTGCAGCGACCGACCGCAAATCTAGCTCATCGGAGCGGATCAAACAAAGTCGGACCGAGGACATCGAGAGAATCTCTAATTCAAAAGAATGTTATTCTTTGTGAGTTTTCATGAATCCTGAAGTTGATTTTTATGGAAAAACAACGTACGTTTGTGCGACTGTTTTTGTTCTTAGTTAGCTCGCGGTTCTGGGAAGGATGGCTGAAGTTTTGGAAGGACGCAGGTTTCTTCCTGCTTATCGCTGAGCTCCTTCTATAAGCAGTATTTTTGTGCACAATTTCGATCAGTGTTTATGTTACTCAATGAACACTAGCTGGGTGGAGCATTTTTATCGCTCTATAAAATTACAACTTTGCCAACCCACGGTGCTAGATGAAGAACCTCTTGCCGAACTGGAATACATTGCACTTCACAGTTGCTTCCAGTAGATCTCGCAGTTCATTTTCTTCTAGCCCGAGCGTTTACACCTCCCTTCTGTGCTGATTCCAAAGCGTCAACAACGCGCTGATTGCGTCGGTCGTATACGCTTAGGCTAGAAGAAAATGAACTGCGAGATCTACTGGAAGCAACTGTGAAGTGCAATGTATTCCAATTCTGCATTCTGCAAGAGGTTCTTCGTCTAGCACCGTGTGTTGGCAACGGGATTGAGGATCGCACCACTTCTAGCAATTGTATACCTTCGTTGTATACCCGCAATTGTATACCCGCAAGATAACGAGGAGGCAACCATTTTTATTTTGATTGTTCCTTTCCGGGTGGGGGGATGGGGGCTTTTCTTTTTGATTTTCTTTAACATCTAACTTTTATATCAAAAATACTGAGCATTTACGCGATTAATTCCTTGCTCTGATCTGGAAATGAGAAGATTGGGACGATTTCGCAACTTGCGAAAACCCCACTGTAGATAAGGACGGAATTCAAGAGGCCATCTAAAGAAAATCGAAGGGTACCTATTTTTGAAGGAGGATTTGAAGAGGAAACCTTTCTGCTGACTACGAAATATCGTAGAGTATGGTATAAAAATTGATTATTCATAGAAACACCTTCGAGATCAGCTGTATCACCTAGAACAATTCAGCACGCTGCGCGAAAATACGCGGCTTACTGCGCGCGTCTCTCCTAGCCCACTGCGACTGCACAGAGATTACCTCAGAAATGTATTGCTCCATTACAACCTTGTGTTCTTTGTGTACAATGATTTTAGATTTCTAGGCATCACCTAGAATCTTTCAAAACCTGATTTGAAATATTTGACAAGAAAACTTCTGGAATAGTTTTGGAAAAAAAAATTGGAATATTTTTCATGTTGTGACACTAAAATATCTGGGGTGGTAGTAATCCCTCCGGAACTAAGAGTTTCGAAATGATCGAAACATGCAGGTATTCTGCGAGTTTCGACCTCACAAAAAGAGCCCATTCTGAGGCGGTATAGCAACAAGCAGGCTTTAAACCGTATTCATAGTGTTCCCCGACCTCAAAATGGTCTATCCTTGAAATTTGACACGAAATGGTCCTGGGCTTTCCATCCTGTTCTTGCTTATTTGGAGCTCTCTGCGAGTGAGCCTCATGGTTTCGGGCACCCTGACGCGATCGCTGAGACTGGCAGCAGTCCCTGCCTCTTCGCGAGGTGAGCAGAGAAATGCGAAACAGCGCAGCGGCGGGGGAGGCACGAGAGGCTGCCAGTTTGAAAGAGAAAAAATGGTGCGGAGGACTTTTCGTCCACCATGGGAGGTCGTCGCAAACTAGATTAGCGCCAGCCACACTGACTGGCGCGAGTGCAATGCTCTTTTCCTAGCCGGCCGCCGCTCGATCGATCCTTCTTCGATTTTATTTGCCATTTGTCCCATCATTGTTCCTTTTGTTTTGTCCTACACTGTTTCTAGTATTTCCTCATCATTCCCCTTAATGCTGAAGACATTTTTTGAGCAAAATCTCAGTTGTTCGAATGCATTTTCTATTGGTATTAGGAATTTTGAAATACTTTTGATGTAGGAGATTTCTTACCTTGGAATTTTTAAATGTAATTCTTTCGTACCATTGCTAACGTTGCTACAATCGGACTATCTTTTTCATGGATGAGTGTGAAAACATTTTTTTGTTGAAGCTAATAGTTTTTGGTCTCTAGAGAAGTATATTTTTTAATTTAATTGTAATACTTCCTGTAACTTTCCCAGATAGATTACTCATAAAACCGTAATTTTCTACTCGCTAAGACTTCTATTTCAATTGATCTCATGGATGCAACATTAGGGTAAATCTTTGAAGTACTTTTTGGATGTCTATTACTACTGATAAATAGTCAAACGCATACAGATGTGTTTATTTTGCAAGCGAGTAATCTACGTTAATTTTTCAGAAGATGTTCGCGATTGGCAAACCACCCGTCTACTTCATCGGAAGGGCCACTGGATGACTGCAGGTGAACTTTTTCTGAACGTTGAAACTCGTGCATATCCTCTGTTTCGGGTGAAATTTATTTCCGTTTATCGCGTACGACTGCCCGAGTATGCTGCGTCTCCTTTCCCCCACATTTTCTTGCTGTCTCTACCCTCAGGGCTGAGCAGGCCGTGCTGGCGATTTTTGTCGCGGCTAGGACCCCCCCCCAAGTTTTTCATATTTTTCTAAAAAAATCCCGAAATTCTACGACCCCAGAGTCTCCGGGAACAATTTTTTAGCTTCATTTTTTCTATCTTTATTTTTTTCGGCGTAGCCGCTCACGTGAGTTCCATTTCGGCTAATTTCTCCCTTAGCTATAGCATGCGACACGTTTTAAACAGCTTCTCTGTATATAATCTACTTTTTTATTGTTGAAAATGTATAAATCTCATCCCCGACTGATTAATCTTACCTCATTTACCCTTCCCAGTGGTTTTGATACATCCTATTTTTTCCAGAACTTTTGCGACCCCGCCCCAGATTTTCATTCTTTTCCAGAAAAATGTTCAAAAATTTTACGACCCCCGTTGTGGCGGGTCACAACCCTGCTGAACCCTGCCCTCACTCCGCACAAGCGCGAGGGGACATAGTTAATTGTTTTCCGAGACGGAAGATATGTATGAGTCATGCTTAATTTTCTCTATTCACTGTTTTACTATCATAGAATGGGATCAACATATTCGTCAGTCTGCGCAGAGGCAGTGGACATTGTTCATCCGCCTGTGCAGGCGGCTGGAAATGAACAGAGAATCGGTTAAACTTCACATTGGTGAAAATTCAGCGGGAGGGACCCCCGTCCCGCTGAATTGTCACCAATGTGAAGTTCAACCGATTCTCGAAAATCTTCCTTCCTATTCCAGACGCCTTGAAATATTTCACGCTTGCCAAAATTCCACCCACTTCTGAGATTTCAGCCGTATGTCATGAGGCAAGAAAGATTTTATATGAACGAGGGCGAGTTAGGGGGCAGCAGCACGCGGCGCCCAGGTGACCAGTGTTGCACGCAGCGAAGTGAAAAGTGATGCGACATCCCAGCTTTAACGAGCAGTTAAGCAGTTCGCTAAGTCTTAAAACATGGTTCAGATTTTTCATTCGATTTCGTGACATTCTCCTAGTTGTGCATCCCGTGTCGGGGGTTAAAAATTTGTCCGCATGATGGTGAGGTTAAGGTATTGCCGCGACCCACACCAGACCGTGGAGCGAGTGCACGCAGGTAAGCAGTGTCATGGAATCTTTCTCCATGACAATTCTCACTCGTGTGTACGCGTTGTGCTGGTGACTGTCGCGCGCTTGGCGAACGCAGTATATTCACCATCGCGTTGGCGAGTCGTCAGCACGGCAACGGAAATACTAAGTAAAATAGAATGAAAGGAAGCAAGTAACTTATGTTCCCTGGGCACGCCAATTCACTTGACTCTTTCTGCATGCTGTCGCGTCGACCCCAGTTTCGCGCGTAAAAGTCTTCCACCGGGCCGCAAACGAAGGCGGAAGAGCAAGGTCTGCCTCCCTCTCATTTTCAGAACCCATACGAGTGCTCGCAACACACGACGCCCCACAAGTGTACACATGTGTCACAAAACAATTCGCAGATCTCTGCGGATATTACGCCTTTCTACAAAAAATCGCGCATAGAGACTTTTTATCAGTGCTCCTTAAGTCAAGTTCGTATATAGAGCGAGCGACGATGTTAGGGAACAGAGGGCGAGTGCTGGCTTCGTAGTTGCCCTATATGTCCCCTAAATGTCGCAATCCGCAGCGCGCAGAACTCTATATGATCTGAAAATCTGCGAGTTAAGACACGTTTAAAGATAAGGAGCCGTAATGCAGCGTGTGCTGTCCTTAAACAAAGTTCTAATCCACTGTTGCGGATAATTGCAGCTGCAGCGCGCATACGATTCTAATTGAGCCGGTTTCCCTAGGTCTCGGTGAGTCCACGATCACCCCTTATTCGCAACATATTCAAGAAGCTTTTTTTCCGAAGTTTGTGGCAATTTGAAAAAAATCGGTGGTGCAAATTTCAAAACTCAAAGCAGTAGGTGAAATCTCTGTCAAGCGTGGAAGATTTTACTATGCTTTGTGTTTCAGCTGAAAATTTGTCTGTTCCCCCCTCAAACTTTCAATTTGGTTAAGATTCCTACGACACCTCTCCTGGTCATGGAAGGGGAGGCAAATCATGGGTTGGTGTTTAGATCGTGCTGCGGAGTGGAAAAGTCGTTGTGGTTAAGTGAGATTCCATAGCGCCCCTTCCCGTTTGAATTTTTACCTTGGAAACGGCCGTGAAGTGCGTCCGTACGCTGATTTCCGTACGCTTGGTCGGCGTGCGTCCCGAGTGGCTGTCGCGTCGGGCGTTACTGGAGATTTTTCACCCGTTGGAAAACAGTTGGCTGCAGCTGTTTCTATCTTTCCCAGAATATGAGGTAAGCCTTTGTTCCAAATTGTCTCAAATGATTATTTGTGCGTGATTTAGGTAACCATTTGATGGGTAAAGCCTGTTTTTGTGGGGGGGGGTGGGCTTTCGTCTGCTCTCATTTTGTGGTGAACACCAAACCCGTTCGGTGTGTTTTTAGACTCTTTTGCTTTCAAAAACCCGACATGGCCCGAGGCGGTCATTTTGGAAGTTAATTAGGAAGAAAAAAACATCTCAAACCTAGTACTGGTCCAGAGCCTACATTGAAAGCGGGGGTGTTTCGTTGTCTCGAGTTTACTGAATTTCGGATCTTCAAGAATCAAGGCAGGGTCTAAAAAGTGCTTATGGTGCTGAAAGTGTATGATACTCCGTCATCCGAATATTAAGTCATCGAAAATTCCTAAATGCCCGAGGGATTCCAGAAAAGAGTGTTTTCATTATGTTTATGTTTATGTTCATTACATTTACATAAGGCAAATGCGCGAAAAAAAATCACAAATACAAAGCAAGCAATAAGAAAACACACAAACACAGAAAAAAATGGCCGATAAATGAGAGAAAAAAAACACCACTAAAGCCAAACCGATCCCTCCCGAAAAAAGGGAAAAATTATTATGCTACATTTCAGAAGAGAGTAAAATCCTCGAGACCTGCCTTCTGAACTGACCCAAAGGGAGAGTACCAAAGACCCTTCTCGTTATTTTCAAATATGAACTAGCGTTGCTTCTCGATATGATAAGGTAGGAATTTTGAGGGTGTTCAGGGATTTTTTCCTGTTTCGATTTAAACTGGGATCTATTTACGGCGCTAAGCACGAATCTGTTTTCCCTTTGTCGCTATTCTGAGGATTGCGATAGGTCACGGTATCCATAATGCCTTTTGACTGGACCGTACCCTAATGTTTCGAAAATAGACAAGTGATCCTCAAATTTGGTATGATTTGATTTATTACACGGGAGAACCGTGTCAAAGACAAACAACAGAAAGAAACGCCCAATGCAGGTAAAGAGACTAGATTTGTGTTCGGCGTCTCAAATCACTCCCACAGAGAAATTTTGAAATAAATTTTGGACTTCGTGAAGCTAATATGTACCCACAGTAACATGGCGTACGTAGTCCACGAAAATTCGATAAACGGAATGCAGGTTTGTGTTAAGCAATTCCAATAACGACGATCAAAAAGTCTTGGAACAATTTAAAACACAGCTGATTTCTTCCGGGTGGAACTCGTCTTGAAACTCTAGACGCGACGGCCACTGGACATGCGCGCCGACCGCGTTAGCGGGCATTCATGTTCGGAGGCGTTTTGCACAGCCAATGCATTATTATCCGTTGGGTCGGTGGCCTGTGTCTCTGCGTGACAATGTGTGCTGCGTAGCCTATGTCTTTGTCAAAACGGTGATCCGGCGATTCGTTCCGCTTCATTAATGTTCTTTTTCCAGAAATGTCTTGATGCTTCCACAATTACTTTCAACTAAACACTATCTCTTTAGGTTCATCTTTCCTGGCGACGACGTGGCGAGAGTGTGTGTCACGGCTCGAGTCCAAGATGTTATGGATCTGGTATTTGGATTGTAACGAATTGGTAATTCGTGTTTCTTCAAAAAAAAGGTGAGGGTATGTTTTTTTTGCGGTGGAGGGGAAATTTGGTGATACTGCACATATTTTTAAGTACAGAGTTCGACGGGTGGTGCGATTCAGCACTGAATGGGATCTGAGAATGTTGAGGGGAGCGCCATCTGTTGGAAGTTTGTTGAGATGGGGTGATGGTCTGAGTGAAATTTTCATTTACCCTCAATTTCGATCAAACTGGCTGAAGAAAATCGAATAATTTAGTACAAATAGTCTCTCCTACCTCATGCAAAGTCAAGTGGACCATTGAGTTGGAATCAGCGGAGCTGCTTTCCTCATCTTCTCACTAATTTCTGTTTTGAAAAAAATCCTCTCCGCAATTGCGTAGAACCGCTGCTACAGCACGCAGCGTGATGACAATCGTGCTGGGAAAGGAGTAATCGTGCGAGGAATGGTGGCCCCAGTACGATTATCATCGTCGTGCTGCGTGCTGCAACAACGGCTGTCCGCAGCTGCGGAGCAGGAATTCCGTCCGATAAGGACCGTACGGGCGCTTCTCCTTGGTCACCAAAATTTTTCAAAATTGTGAGATCCACCCCTCCAGTTTCGGAGTAAATTTTCTATGTTCCCGTCGGGAAACTACACAATTGCGCTTGATCCCAACTCCACGAGTGGGGGGGGGACGTGGGCAAGGCGGCGCCATCCCTTTGGATTTGGCCCAAAACTTTCGTAGGGGTTATTTGGGGTTCTGAACTCTAATCCAGGGTTCATTTGCAGTTTCGAAAAATGTCGACAGGTTTGGTTGAAAGCCCCCAGGACAAAATATGACTCTCGATTATTTCGAAAACACCACGACAGATTTGCCTATAAACTTCTCTCTATAGGTTGTTTGCAGTGCTTAATACCAATGTGGTCCATTTATTGGTTTAAGGTAGATTACGATCTAGCTGAAAACTTCCCTGGCGGGTTAGTTGGTGTGCTAAACTCGAACTTGAGGTTCATTTATGTAATTTCGGAACACCAAGGTGGGTTACGCATGCTAAATGGCATACCTACCGTAACCTGTTCTAAGCCTCAGATTAACGAGAAACGGACTCTAGATCCGTAATTAGGACCCCAAATATGTCACGGTAAAGGGTTTTGAGCCAAAACTGGAAAACTTTTACTGAACACCATGGCTGTGCGGAACTGTTCCGTTTCCGTATTTCCGGTGTTTTTTTGGCTGTTCCGTTCCGTTTCCGAGTTTTGGAGCCCGGAAACGGAATAAATTAGTGGGACGCGATCGATGATAGTTGGTCTAGGCGAAGACTTCTGAAGGTTTCCTGAGACTGAAAATTACATCCGACCTCTTGTGTTCAAGCAAATATCTAAGCTTGGCTGAGATCATTCACGAAGATTGGGGGGGTGAGATTGGAACCCTATAAAATGATGATACGAAATGGGCGTGGCAGGAATCTAAACGCCTTTTGAGCTTTATTTTCCAAAAATGTAGCTTTTTTTCGGAGATTCGGTGATTTCGTGAACCTTTTCCTCTTGATTCCACTTCTTCGCTTGTTTACCGCCACGATAGCAACAAAAATCGAGGCAGTTTTTTTTGCAAATGCAGCCTGTCTTCCACGCGTAGGTAGAGCATCTCGCACCCAACTTTCTCATGCTCAATGTATCATCTATCCTAGACTTGACTATATGTTCGTGCTCAACACCGCAAAAAAAACTGTGCGATGTTTGGAGGACATTATTTGATCTCTCGAGTCCGAAAAGTCGAATAGCGCCCCATATACATAATCGGCATTGATTGCGCATATTTTACTGACCGTATTGTTTTCTCATGATGGTATAGTTTGCGCCAATGCAATTCGCAGCAATCAAAAAGACCAGTGTGATCCGTGCCAACTGTAGATAACATCACCCGCCCTTACATAAGATACTCAGACAACGACCGCTGGCAATCAAGGCCTCTCCGGGCGCTACGCCGGCCAGTTGCGGGCGGATCGCTGCTCATCGTTGCCTCGGCGGGCAGGTCGCTGGCTATCAAAGCCCTTGCGGGCGGATCGCTGCGTTTTGGTGGGCGGATAGCGGCACCTGGAAAAGTTGATCATGATAGCGGGCGGAACGCCAGAAAGCTCTAAAGCGGCGATACCCCCGCAACCTACCAGCGATCCTCCCGCATGGGCTTTCATAGCCAGCGATCCGCCCGCTGAGCTATGAGATGCAGCGATCCGCCCGCAACCTGCCAGCGATCCGCCCGCCACGGCTTTGAGAGCCAGCGATCTGCCCGCCACTGTTTTTATAGCCAGCGATCCGCCCGCTCTAATTTTAAACGGTGAAACTTGTCAGTCAGTGATGAATTCTTTTCTGGTATCAGTATCATGCTCAGAGTAAGCAAACCGAAGGGTATAAAAGGCGCTCCATCACACTGAATGGTCACTCGGCATTTCGAGGCCGATCCTGGAAGGTGACTTCAAGTCGCCTTGAAGGATCACTCAGAAGCCGAAGAATAATTTTTGGCAGCTGAGGGGATGGTCCCCACGGCTAGGGGGGGGGTGGTCGTCCCTCACACGGAGACCGTGGTGGGAACCCACGGAAACCAAAATATGGCATCGAGGGTGGATCGCTGGCTAATGGCGGGCGGATCGCTGGCTACTACCGGGCGGATCGATGGCTACTGCCGGGCGGATCGCTGGCTATTGCCGGGCGGATCGCTGGCTACTGCCGGGAGGATCGCTGGCTACTGCCGGGCGGATCGCTGGATACTGGCGGGCGGATCGCTGGCTACTGGCGGGCGGATGGCGGGGGGATGTCGATCCGTCCGCCAAATGCCAGCGATCCGCCCGCACCTACTGTCTGAGTACATAAAAACATGTCCAGAATCGAAGCATTTTTAGAGTTTTGGTGTGGCGTTGGAAGGAATCGAATTTAAGAACAGCGGTAAAGAATATTGCTTACAGGCAAAATGCGCATTTCAACACTATCGCGTATGACCAACAGCACAGGCTCACGAGAGAAAACCTGCTTTCTGCCACTTATCGACATTAGTTCTGCATCCATTATATTGCACTAAACATTAGTGTTCATGAATGATATGTGACTAGTATTCATAAACTGATAAATTGGTGTAAATATATTTGTGTTTGCATGTGCGTGTTATTGTGAAATTTCGGGCTATAACAAGTTAGCTCACTTGGAACGTGTTATTCTTCTTATTTGTTTGCCTTGAGCATTTGTTTCCGGGACCTACTTGGGGAAGTCATGGCGACAATTGATGCACATTATCCATTGAGTTTGACTCATTCAAGTATTTGGAGTTCGGCAGATTCCATGCACACTGGTATTTGTATTGCGGAAAAACAGACTTATGAGCGATCGAAGGTGGCCTCTATCTTCCTGAAAGCTCCGCATGAAGTTTAGGATCACTCGCCGAAATTTGACGCATTTTTTATTTCACTGGGGTTAAAAGCCGCCTTATGTTAGTACAGGAACAAACATGGAAACAAGCGATTTGGCTTAAACCCTACTCAGGTATTTGCGGCAAATTCCCGAGGACAATAGACCTGATTTGGTCGCTATCACTCGGCCGAGCGGAGAGGGGCGAGGCGTCCCCCCGGACGCGGACGTCTCGTCTCTGTCCCCTCAAATTATACACAATGAATGACGTTCGAAACAGTCGACTCGGGGGAGAACAAGGGAAGTTCGCCTTACGGTTGTTCCTATGGCCTCCCTCCGAGCATGTTGAACGAGAAAACAAAGCCGCAGCTTATACGGTGACGCAAACTGGCCAGTCTCGAGGTGGTTGCGCACATCGCAAGTTGGGGGAGCACATTTGCAACTCAAGCATAGTGCAAGGTATCTATGTCCGGATTTCAGGGCGAGATAATTAGCTTCTCTGAAATCTGTCGTGAGAGGTGAATATTTAAGGCTCTATTTCAGTTTCACAAGAACAGGAACCTTTTGAAAACAACGAGTTTTGGGAGGCTGATTTTTGATCAGTCAATGAACGAGAGCATGGGAAGACCGGCGATCAGGAGAACAAGGGAAGACCTGCTGGCCGTAGGTCCCCTCCCTCGATTCGGGAAAAGTTTCCCAGTTGATTCGAGGGAAGCTCCGTTGTCGTTCTCGGGAACATCCCCACCAATGTCTGAGTAGTACGTTGAACTTATGTTTTGTGATGCATGTGGCCGCGGGTCCATTCCGAGTGCTAGATAGGGTTTTGCTAAAACAGGAACGAATTGTTGGGCTAAATGTTTGCTCTCCCAACCGAGTTTTGCTAGAAAAACATTTTCATTCTTTCTTACTCAAATGCGGTGCGCCGCTAAATCTGCCCAGTAAGACAAATAACGTGGAGAGAAGCATAGGTTCCTCTGAGTTCTCAGTGAAGCGATTCGGCTGAAACGGAGTATAGCAACGAGGGCTTACGGGGAGATGATAGCTTTTTATTCATGACATCCTCAAGTAATCACACTGACACGGCTGATCACCGATCACCTCATCGACTGAATAAAACAGGGAAATTTCGCTTGGATTCAGTGTTCAACAAACGAAATCAAACTACGCCCATTAAGTGCGATTTTACGCAACAGGTAAAACATTCCGGCTTGATTTGCAAGAAAAATTCTAGCCGACGAGCTTCGAACAGTGAAATTTCGTTTCAAAATTTTGCAAGCGCTAGAAATGGAAGCCAAAATACTTCGAATATCTTACCAAAAGATGACAATCCTTTATACACAATCTTGGCGGAAAGAGTGAGAACCATGGTTTATGCGATTTTCGATTCTCCGAAGGACGAAAAACTTCTTTCGATTCAATTGTTAATAAACGCTTTCTGCAATTGTAACTGTATAAAGAATTGAAAAAGTAGGAACTCTGAAAATTGAACCAACCACTTTCGAAGAAAGTCCTTCCCTGCTGTAGTTTAGAAAATGAATGTGCGATAGTTTATCGCTTTTGGAGTGTTCCCGATAATGCTGTTCCCCTCTAGCGTGTTGAGGTTCAGTAGTTGAATTTGGAAAACTCGAGCCTCAGTCTAAATCCTATATGTTGGTCGTTGTCTTTGTTGTGTACTATACGGAACTTATGTATGGTGGGAAAAACGTGAGAACGTTTGTGTTGTCATGGTGCAGTGCCAGTCACGAACGTTGCTGATGCGTCAACCAGCGGTTCGGCCCCCAGTGGAGCGACGAAGTTTTGCCGAGAAATCCGGGACCTCGCATGATGGTGCCAGCAGCCTCCCAGTTTCAATGTGCCGATCCTGCGAGTTTCGAAGGCGAGCTCGCGACATTAAACTCGTAGTTTCGCATGGATTACTACCGTCCCTGATATTCCGATTATATAGTTTCGCAGATATCCGGACAAATGAAGCTGAGGGTGAAACAGGGTATTTCAAAGATAACGTAATCGAATTTTGACTTACTTTCCATGACTTAACATGAAAATATTCACTAATATGTGTATAGAATTATTTTGGATGTTAAAGTTTCTATCGATGTACTTTATTATTTCAAAAACTGAAGAATCACGGAATGATTAACTTTCGCTCTGTGGCGTGAAATAGAGTACATAGTTTTGTTCTTCAACTTCTCCTATCTTGCAAGCTCGGCACTTTCGTATAGTAGTTTTATACTGTTTTTCTGCCTTCGAGGTTATTATTGTGGAAAGATTTTATTTGTTCGGCCTGAGCGTTTCGACGATGATCGTCGTCTTCAGAGGCACATCTATCCGCCCACCGAGCAGTGTTACGTCTGCTGTTAACGAAAGACCAGTAAAGAATTAATACATATTTTTAATTATTTTTTTCAAAGAAAAAAAAAACGAAAAACTTTAGGTAGGATATGTTCTTTTGAATTTGTTGCATATTTCTGTGTCTTTGTTTCTGTGAAAAAAAAACAATCTGTTGTAAAATTATCGTCTAAATTCCTATTTATATACTATCAAGCGATTAATCTCACAATTTACTTATGTGTCGTGAAATTTGTGCTTTGTTATGCCATTGCATAATTTTGATATATATATATATATATATATATATATATATATATTATATATATATATATATATATATATATATATATATATATATATATATATATATATATATATATATATATATATATATATATATATATATATATATATATATATATATATATATATATATATATATATAAAACCGTTAATCACTACTAAAGAAAATAATTTGTTGCATAATTATTGTCTCATTACTAATTGATTTACCATCACGTGATCAATTTAGAAGTAAAATTTGTATATGTATAATCATTTTCGTGTTATGTTATTATGCAATACGCTAGAATTGAGTCCCCCAATCATGATCTCTACCAAGGGTCTATCTCATAGTGCAATAGCCAGTAGTAGGCACAACGATTGTAGGATCCCCCCGCTGGCATATTGCGTTATTCTGAGCCCCTCCCATCAGAAAGGCGTCGTGCTATTATTTTTGCCCGCGGTCCGAACGCGAAAAGCCGTAATGCAGATTTGCGTTTGGAACGCGCACACTTTCGTAATGACCGTGGCGGTATACCGGTCGTAATGCTCGCAATATTGAGGTCGGAACGTCGCCGATCCCGCGGTCGGTCCTATTGTTGCGCGCGGTCAGCCCTATTTTTTGTCCGAGTATGATATAATTGCTTCAAAAAAGGACGCCAACTATTAATATTATTCCTTGTCGACTTTCAAACAAATGCACACGCATATGCGCATACAAATGCGTATACTAATTCGCATAAAATTATCCGCTCTCAAATAAACGCACACACGCAAAAACACACATATCCACTGTTCTCTGTGTTACCAAAATTACTGTGTTCCTTCGCGTGCTTGTGCGGAGCGATGGAAGGGACCGCGAGAAAGTGCGGGGAGAAATAGATGCAGCATACGCGAGCAGCCGCACGTGATAAATAGAAGTGAATTTGACTCTGAAACAGGGCCAGTAGCAATCCCCCGAAAGGTGGCAGCTACCGGCTGTCACTGCGTGGTGACTGGGTCAATCACGTCTCGGCTATCAAAATGGACGGGCCGGCATAGAAATGCACAGGCGGCGCTCAAGTTAATGACCATTGCGGTCAGCCACCTGGGAGTAGTGAACGTTCTTTTGTGAGGTGGCTGACTGCAAGAAACTGTGGTGACTTCGCTCACCGCCGCAGAGGAAAGAGAAATAGGGCGCGGAGCGAAGAGGAGCTGGGTCGATACCGCGGTCGTAGGGTCGAGCACGTCTAATGGTGATGACTTTTTGGGCCAAGGGCGCTCCAAGAAAGGGCAGTGGAGCGCTTTCGAAGCGACCAGTCCGCTGTCCACTTATCACCCCAGCACAGCACGGCGGCCTATCTCGTTGCCTAGGTGGGCAAGGAAAAATTGGACTCGCCGGCTGGCGGCGATCCAGCTCCGCTGCCGGCTGATAGGAATGACAGGCGAAACGTACGAAGGCTTTATTGATGTTTAAATAATTCTTGGCAAATATTAGTGGGAGGTTAATGTCAAATTGTGCGTAGCTGTCATGAATACGTCTCCTTTATAGATTTCACGTGCTTTAGTACTATGCTAAGCTCAAATTCCAATTCCTAAAAGTTGCTGTGGCCATATTCAACCATTTTCAATATTTTTTTCCAATAATCGCTCACCACAAATTAAATCAGATTTGCTTAGAGAGCCATCTAAGAAGGATGGCTTAAAAACGGTTTACTTTTTCAGAAATGCATGAAACTTACGTGATCAGCGTGTGCTAGTTACTAAATGCTGTATAATAGTTCATCTAAGTGCGGCTTTTCTCTAAACATCGTTTTCTTCTTTCGCTTCAAGTTCACTTCTTTCTATGTTGACTGTGGAGCGTGAAACAGACTAAGGAGAAAAATAGTTCATAATCCAAAAAAAAATCCTTTGAATTTTTCGGTACATTGTGACAAAAACACGAGGTTTGCTCCTCGAAAATTATACTACGAAGTATTGTGTATCGTGGTTCAGTGGTAAGAGGTCATCCAACAAAAAAAATTTCAAAATCGTTTTTTGAATCTAACATTCTCTCGCTTTGATGATTTCCGAGAAAAATTCCGAAATCCCATCATCCAAGGCTGGAAACTTATTGAATCTGAAAGATAGACACGTTTGCACGCTCCCGAAACCCATATTTACTACTCCTAGTTTGATAAAAGTTACAATGAATACGAAGAACTGTGGAGGGAGTGTATGTAGGAAAACAGAAAGAATCCGTCACACATGAAAACACGTGGCCTAGTGGTCTAAGGCGGCACACACACACACACACACACACACACACACACACACACACACACACACACACACACACACACACACACACACACACACACACACACACACACACACACACACACACACACACACACACACACACACACACACACACACACACACACACACACACACACACACACACACACACACACACACACACACACACACACACACACACACACACACAGCGCGCACACACACACACACACACACACACACACACACACACACACACACACACACACACACACACACACACACACACACATTCACTAACACATAAGCATGTACACATAGGGGGGTGCAAGCGTAGGCATAACCATATTTATAGTAGTGCCATAAATTCCGGTCGACAAACAGAGGATGCTTGCGTCCTCCTCGACAGTTTCCGACAGTCGGCAACTCTGCGGTAGGCATCATTCTGGGCGCGATTTTTTCAACGACTATCGCAACCAGCTTACGCGCGATCACGTTCACGACGTCCTGACGACGCCATCTGGAGCTCTATCTACTTTCCAAGACGTCCTAATGACGCCATCTAAAGTCCTACCATTTTCTACGACGTTCTGACGACATCATCTGAAGCCCTAACAACTTTCCACGACGTGGATTAAATGCAAGTTTCTGGAACCGTTTTGAACGTAGAATCCGAGTATGCTCTTCGCAGCTTCTCTGAAAAAAAAAACAAACCACTCTGGAAAGAGTTATAGGTGTTTTTCAAGACCTCGCGGCAAGGCAAGGGTACCCTTCAGGAAGTTCTTCAGAGTGGTTTGGGAAAAATAATGGCTCCGCGTACAATTTGTTCAAATACCTGTTGTCCTCCTGGTCGTCCTTGTCTTCTCCAAAGTTCAGTTCTCTTTCTCGCTTTACATAGTAATAACAGAAATTATTTCAGAAGGGTGCAAAAATCAAAAATCTGGCTTTCATAAGTTTCCAGAAAAGTTGTGGAAAAAAAGAAGACTTTCTTGATCCAGAACTCCTTCTTCTTCTAGGTAAGCTTTCGGCGCGTAGCGCCTTCATCACACCTTAAAATATGAAGTGTAGACGTGTAGACCAAAGACTGGTTTCGCATCGCCGTAATAGGCCAACTAGCCTGAAAATGGAGGGCTTAACAGCCCAACCAACAGATGCGACCGCTAAGCCGTATCACCTTTGCATTGCCTTTAAATAGCAGGAGCAAAACAGTGGGTTTCTTTCAAACAATCAAGCTACAGTAATCATAGTTGGTTACTGTAATCATGTTATGAGTTGGAGCACGTCATTTAATTTGTCTCTGTCGTTTATTTCAGGTGATAATCGTCTTATCTCGGTCGCCTCTAATGTTTTTCTTTCCACAGTATGTTCTACAGAACGGTGTAAAACTGACGCAGTGAGTCTAGGAGAGGCCTTCAGAGCATGCTTAGAAGTTCTGTGTTTAGAGAAGCTGTTATTAGGGTAAGAGGCGGGATTTTGTGATGCTCTTCGATGTTAGTTCAAACGTTTCAAGAGGGGCCTCTTTGTTTCCGCACGTACTTTTCTCCACAGCCTCCAAATACTATGAGGTACACAACTCATCTCAACTGGCATAGTTTTGTGTTGCTACAGTATAAAACCCTTGCTTTCCTATCGTTCCTCATATTGTCTTGTGAAGGTCAGCAGGTTTTTCAGATTTTGAGGTGGTCGGAATATTAACCGCACAGGAGGCGATCATGTTCCCACGACACTGTTCACCCTTTGTGCCACATTTTCACTGACGTATGGCATTATCATTGCTATACCATCTGCTGTGGCGCAAGCCTTCCATAAATGTGGGAGCGCTCTGTTATACCCGTTTTCGCTAAGAATGCGATCTATGCCCAGTCCACCTCCTCCGACCCAACTGCAGATCTTCTCTTTTGTCACTATGAGGTTACGAACTACATTCACTCTCATGTACGAAGGATGGCTGCTCCTAGAGTGCGCCAATACAGTTTTTGATGTTTTTTTGTGCCACATGAGTTTTTAGATCTCGCATTAAGTCTTACTTCAGTGTTGAAGAATGTAACAAAGCCTTCACCATTTGCTATTTCCGCGGTGAACCTCATGTCCGGGTCGCGTGAAATCAAACTGCAAGTTGTTTCGTCCAAATCGGTTTGAGAGTGGCCAATAACAAACACATAGTCTTTGTAGAATGCTAATCGAGTTGTTAGTGATAGTCGTTCTATGCGGTCATGGTGAACGATTGCTAGTAAGGGCACAATCCTCAATCCCGTAGCGAGCCAGCGGTGTTGATGATAGAAGCGCAAAGAGTGTAGATTTGCCTCCTGTGTTCACTCCGAAGCCTCAATCCCATCAACCGTGTTGACATTCGTGTATAACGACATTACATCAAAGCTAGCGTACTTGTCCGTATTAATTAGGTGGGCTGCGACAAAAGGAGAGCGAGCAGATCATCGTAAATTAGCTGGGATGCAATCCCAACGAAGCCATTTACTGTGTCAGGAACAGATCAGGAAGAGAGTGATATGGTAACTGCTCTAATTCAAGAACCATGATTCACTGTAGCTCAACCGGTTGCGAAAAAGATTTTAAACTCAATTTGTGTCGAATTTCACAGATTCGCATATCAACTACGTTGGAGAGAGAACATTGACCCTACAGTAGCGCATAGAATATCCACGACGCTAGCGACCGCACCTTTCCCAAGGCCAACTTTGAAAGCACCAAAACCTACCGAGACTCTCGAAACAAGGCTTACAGCATCGCAAATAAAACTCAAGGACAGGAGGGTCCAATCTGACTGATTAAGAGAAGAGAAGTCTCAGAAACCCCCTAGGAACGAAAGATGAATTACGCGACAGTCTAGGAGATCGTATAGAGCGGAGACTTTGTAGTTATGACTCAGAGTATGGATAAAGCAGTCACATACCAAAGCCTACAATACAATAACACCTACGCGGAGTCATCTTAATCGGTTTGAGTTCGTATCAAGACGACTGGAAAGAACCATCAAAAATGTGTGGCGCAGCAAGGTGAACAAACAGAGGTTAATCCTCTCCCTGTCGCCTTCACCTGTTGTTTTTCCGATCTACTCCTTGGTCAAAACTCACAAACTGGGTTACACCCCTCCAGATCGTTTAACGGGACAGAACGTCAAAACTTGGCCCATCATCTCTTCATGCGGTGGGCCATCGGACAAAATAAGTTGGTTGCTAGTCAAACTTCTTTCTCCCCTACTACGCCATGTCGCAGCCCAAATTATTCAGACGATTTCATAACAACCCTGAATACGTGCCATATTCCTCGAAACGCTTAGTACCTTAGCTTTGATGTAGTGTCGTTATACACGAATGTCAACACGGTTGATGCGATTGAGGCCTTACTATGCCGAATCTGTGGAATCCAACACAAATTGAGTCCAAAGTCTCGTTTCCAACCGGTTGAGCTACAGCGGATGATGATCCCAGATTTAGAGCAGCTTCCATATCACTCTCTACCTGATTTGTTCCTAACACAGTAAACGGCTTCGTTGGGATTGCATCCCAGTTAATTTACGATGATCTGCTCGCTCTCCATTTGTCGCAGCCCACCTTATTAATAAGGACGATTTCATAACGACCCTGAATGTGTGTCATATTCCTAAAACGATTAGTACGCTAGCTTTGATGTAATGTCGTTATACACGAATGTCAACGCGGTTGATGGGATTGAGGCTTCGGAGTGAACACAGAAGGAAAATCTACACTCTTTGCGCTTCTATCATCAACACCGTCGGCTCGCTATGGGATTAAGAATTGCGCCCTTACTAGCAATCGCTCACCTTGACCGCATAGAACGCATATCACTAACGACTCGACTAGCCTTCTAGAAAGACGATGTGTTTGTTATTGGCCACTCTCAAACCGATTTGAATGAAACACTTTGCACTTTGAATTCGCGCGACCCTAACATGAGGTTCACCGTGAAAATACCAAACGGTGAAGGCTTTGTTCCATTGCTCAGCACTAAAGTAAGACTTACAGCTGGATCTAAAAAACTCTTGTGGCACAAAAGGAAGCATAAAAAATGTATTGGTGCACTCCAGGAGCTGCCATACTTCGTGAAATAAAAGGTAATGTATGATCTAGTTCCGCCGTCGCGTTCAGTCCGCAAAGTCTCGTTATCACAATCTTTAAAGCAAAGCGGTCATTTTGAGAATGATTTCTTCATTTTCATAGTTGATTTTCTCGAAAACAATCGCTTCGCTTCTACGATTGTGATAATGAGGACTGAACGCGATTGCGGAACTGAACTATAGTTCGTAATTTCTTAAGGACGAAAGAGAAGATCTGCAGTTAGGTCTGAGGAGATGAACTCGGGTATAGATCGCATTCTTAGCGAAAACGGGTAAAACAGAGCAGTCTCACATTCATGGAAGGCTTACACCACAGCAGATGGTATACCCATGATAATGCTATACGTCAGTGAGAATGTGGCAGAAAGGGTGAACTGTGTCGTAAGAACCTCATCGCTGCCTGTACGGTTAAAAATATGCCAGTTGAGAGGAGTTGTGTACGTCATACTTCTCTAAACACAGAATTTCTAAGCATGCTCTCCTAGACTCACTGCGTCAGTTTTACACCGTTCAGGGGAAAATATTGTAGAAAGAAAAAAAAACATTAGAGGCGATGGAGATAAGACGATTATCACCTGAAATAAACAACAGAGACGAATTGCATGACGTGCTCCAACTCATAACATGATTACAATAACCAACTGATTACTGTAGTGTGATTGTTTAAAAGAAACCCACTGTGTTGCTCCTGCTATCTAAGGGCAATGCAAAGGTGATACGGCACAGCGGTCGCATCTGTTGGTTGGGCTGTTGAGCCCTCCATTTTCAGGCTAGTTGGCCAATTACGGCGATGCGAAACCAGTGTTTGGTCTACACGTCTACACTTAATATTTCAAGGTGTGATGAAGGCGCTACGCGCCGAAAGCTTACCTGGAAGGAGAAGGAGTTCTGGATCAGAGAAGTCTTCTTTTTTCCACAAGTTTTTTGGAAACTCTTGAAAGCCAGACTTCTGATTTTTGCAGCATTTTGAAATGAATTCTGTTATTACTGTGTAAAGCGAGAAACAGAACTGAAATTTGGAGAAGACCTGGACGACCAGGAGGACAAAAGGGATTTGAACACATTATACGCGGAGCCATTATGCGTGTTGGAACAGTCGTGTAGAGCCATGTTCAGACGTGTTTGATTGGTTACCTCTTGTCTAATCCTGTCAGGCCACGCGTCGGGGCCTCATTCGTGTATGTTTTTTTCTTTCCAAGGGCTCCACCTGCTGCCGCAGAGTCGAAGGAGAGGTTAGTTTTCATTCATAGTTAGAAATTTGTTATTTTGAAAAACGTACAACTACGAACTAGCTATGTAATATACTTAGTTGTCGGATTTTAGCCGCTTGAGCACTGAAACTGCATTTTAACCTCCAAATTGAACTTTAATCTGAAAAAAAAGACTACTCAATTGTTGTTTTAACATTTTAGCAGCGTGAAAGATGCACAACTTTTCCAAACCTTGATAGTCCAATGAAGTTATAGGGTAAAACTGATCAAGAGTTCTTGCCTTAAGAAGGATTCTAACGGTAAATTGGTATAATATTTTTTTGAACATAAAATCAGCAAATCATTAACATAACACATTATTAAACACATTTATAGTAGCAGCACAAAACGGAGAACGGCGAGACACTAGCATAGGGAAGAAATGGAATCAGAGGACCATCTTCAGGTCAAGATTGGACGAAGCCGCCGCAATGTAAGTTTCACGTCAGAAATATTAAGAGGCGAGGTTGAAGGGGGGGGGGAGAGTATGAGGAAATGGGACCTTTCAAAAGGTTATGTATAAAAAAGCAGTTAAAGTATTCACGGACCCATTGCCGACCGATATCATACCGGACACAGAAAACAAAGAGGTTTTTTACCTAAGAATTACTTAAAGCTGTGAACCATTCACGACGTTTCGTTTGACGTTTTGTCCGCAATGCACAATCAGTGGTAAAATTCCTGTGGAGTAGCCGACTCATAGGATCACCCCGCTCATATCAAACAACAGTTGTACAACAGTTGTCCTGCATTCACTGCCGGATTTATGAATACTCGTCCGCTGGAATAAGATAAGAACTGGACGCCTGTCGGATATGCACGCGGATGCAACTATAAAAAGAAGGACGCTGTAGTGGATAAGTACTACTATAAAAAGGTGATATAGAGGCAGCCGACGAATCCCTACATGGCTTAGGTCAAACAACGAACACCTGGTAATTAGACCAGAACAGTAAGCCGAGCAAACTACAATCGCAAACCGGCTGTGACTCTGGTTCGGGTGAAACTTACCATTTAGGATTTCTTCGTTCTGAGAATTGTACAGGACACAAAAAACAGGGAGGTCTCTTTTCTAAAAATTTCTAGGTGCAAATCCATTTGCGAAGATTGGTTCGACGTCTTGTTCGCATTTCACACAACAGCGGTGAAAATCCGGTGGAGTAGAAGATACATAGGATCACCCGCCCAAATCAAATAACAGTCGTACAACAGTTGTCCTGCATTCACTGCCGGATTTATGAATACTCGTCCGCTAGAATAAGATAAGAAATTGACGCCTGTTGGATATGCGCGCGGATGCAACTATAAAAAGAAGGACGCTGTAGTGGATAAGTACTACTATAAAAAGGTGATATAGAGGCAGCCGACGAATCCCTACATGGGTTACGTCAAACAACGAACACCTGGCAATTGGACCAGAACAGTAAGCCGAGCAAACTACAATCGCAAGTCGGCTGTGACTCTGGTTCGGGTGAGACTTACCATTTAAGATTTCTTCGTTCTGAGAATTGTACAGGACACAAAAAACAGGGAGGTCTCTTTTCTAAAAATTTCTAGGTGCAAATCCATTTGCGAAGATTGGTTCGACGTTTTGTTCGCATTTCACACAACAGCGGTGAAAATCCGGTGGAGTAGAAGACACATAGGATCACCCGCCCAAGTCAAATAACAGTCGTACAACAGTTGTCCTGCATTCACTGCCGGATTTATGAATACTCGTCCGCTAGAATAAGATAAGAAATTGACGCCTGTTGGATATGCACGCGGAGGTAACTGTAAAAAGAATGACCCAGTTGTGCATAAGCACTACTATAAAAAGGTGATATAATGTGTTTTTGTTCAGACCGTATTTAAGCGGTCTGATAAACACAATAAATTAATTCGTGCCTCAACGTATCCACTAGTACACCAAGATCCGTGTGGCAGCCGACGATTCTCTACATGGCTTACGTCAGAGAAAGAACGCCTGGCAATTCGACCAGAGCAGCGGAGCACCTAAAATCGTAAGCCGGGTGTGAATCTGTTGAGTGAAACTAAGCGTTTAAGATTTCTTCGTTCCCCTGATGTGCTCATTAGGATTCTGTAAGGGCATAGAAGATGAAATGGGCTGTTCGAAAAACTGGTGTTTGTGGAGCGCCATTTCTCGCCAAGAGTGAACAAATTTGAATATAAGGTCCATTCCCGATTACACGGAAGAATAAAGTGGATGTACGGTGATCTCTTCAGAGTCTCTCACTCGATTGAATCCTTGCCTGTGTCTATGAAGGCTATGTGGAGTTCTGAACACGAATCCGATCATTTTTAGATACTTTGGGAAGATTCCGAATGACATAAAGCTACCTATATTCAATAATGAACTACTATATCATACCGAATAACACCTCAAGAAATATTCTTGCGAAGTCCTCGCGATTTCTGAGGCTTTGAACGACTTCCCTATAAGTACCGCGACTTATCGTAATCCTGTACACCTAAAAACGGGATCAATCGAGCTGGATGACGTGTGGTCCACCCGGAGGCGACGTGCAATGAAGATGGATCATCAAGGAGGTATCAGTGTAGGTATATGCACATTGAAGGCAGTGTTCACGATGATTTTCGTCCCGGAGTTTTTGACATTAAACAATGCGTTGTCCTCCAAGTGTTACCAAAATTACGAAATTATTTTTTTGTTATTTTATAACATGGACAAGATTTCCGGTTGGATGAACGTTCATGGTGGTTGTCACCGGTGGAAAATAAGGTCAATCGAAAATAGAAGAATATTTTGTGCAAATCAGGATTAGTTAGGGCTGTAAGCAAAGAACGGAGCACTAAGGAGTAGAGAATAGCGAAGGACGGGTCCGCAAACGATCTCATTGTCACAACAAACATTTCCTGTGAGAGTGAAGAGGCGGGGTGAGAGTAGAGGACTTCGTGTACTTCTAATGCGTTTTTCTCAATTCGGGCGTCATTTTAGTTCTACCCGGGGGCCACTTAATCAACATAGCGAACAATCTCCAAATTTAAGATTGTCATGAACACTGCCTTTAATAAACCAGCATCAAAAATTATTAACATCGTATCAATTAAAAACTGTAACAAGATTATCATAAAAGGTAACTTTTGACGTCTAAAATCGAAGGGCGTCTTCGCCAGGCAAAATAAACAATTTGGAAAGTGCAACGACAGCGAAACGACAAAAATTTAGAAGGATGAACTGTAGGGCCAGTATTGTTGTGTATTACTTGTAGTTGTATTGATTGCTGTATAATTTGCGTGTGGTGCTGTAAACTGAGCGTCGTGACGGCCTTTGTGAGGACAGGAGCAAACGAAGGCTGCCACGAGGCTCAGTATTAAAATGTAAAATAATCTGCATCTGCAAAGCTTCAAACAATGTGTTTGAGTGGCAAAAGTTTCAAATTTTTATTCTCATTTTTTCTGTCTTACATTCTTCGAAAAAAATTTCCGCTGCAGGAGATCGTGAAAATTTCAAAATATTTTGAAAATCTTTGGTTACCAGGGGGATTCACAACTCCGGAGACTCGGCGCAGCCACCCGCTGGACCCTGAGTTCACCCAATTAGCGGTATGTCCAATAACTCATTACAGACCCGATGAGCCTTTGAAAACAATTTATGAATCTCGTTTCTGATGAAATTTTGATCCCGAGGGCTCATTATGTAAAACGCACTCATATTATCTGATCGCGGCGGGACCTCACGTCAGTCGATGGGGAAATGTTGTAGTTGTTGCGAATCGATATCTGTCTGAAGCTGTTTTGTTCACATCGATTCCTCGATTTTGTGCTCTTTTTGATTTTTCTATACCTGTTAAAGTAATTAACGGGAGAATTTCCAGTCATCTGCAGCCAAGTCTTGCCTTGCGCCAGATTCGGTCAAGTTCGATAGAATGGTCCGCGCAAAATAATGCAGTCATTTAGGTTTCTGTCCGATCACTTTAGCCATCCTCCACATGGCACCCGAATCAATCGATCGGGGCCAATCACGCCACCGAATCAATCGATCGGGTGTTGCTGATATTCTCGGGCATTCGGAGAGAGCGGCGCTGGGGTAATAAATCATGGCCCGGCCTCGTGCTCCGTTCTGATCTAATTGGAGCGTGGAAGTGAATCTAGAATATTCGCTTATTTCTGGTTAAGCTTTACTCCTTGAGCTTTTATTGTGATCACTTGCACTCATGTATCTTCAACAAGTTTGTTACTTCTCGTTATATGATCTTTTTGCATATCAAATCATTACATCACGCAAGCTGTTTCTACAGATGGAATAGGGTAGGAAAAAAAAACAGTCACGGAATGTTGAGCACGAGGGTGGAGATGAAATCAATGGAGATCCGGATCAAGCCGCTTGATGGATGGCATGATGTTTCTGTGAAACGAGGACTGACAAAGAGCAACGTGACTGTATTTCAATGAAAACGGATTCTCGTGGTAACTCGTTGAACCTAAATTGGTAGGAAATGTGTCCCACTAGATCAGCAAATTCCCTGGTTCCTATCGTTTTGTATGTTCATTTTGGATTCCTGATCACTAAATTTCTATGTTTCGAAGAATTTGTCTATTATGATTTCTGAATAGATACGAATAGATATGTAGTCAACTACAAGTATTCTAAAGTGCTTACGTGTACATAAGAACGTGCATTTCAGTTTATGTAGTGATTTCTAGTGAAAGAAGAACTATATATAAAAAGAAAACCATATACTTTTTTTTTATTATTCTTGTTGCATGAAAACATGTTCTTATTCCAAAATTTTGTTGTATAACGATTGAAGATGGAGATAAAATATTGATAATAATTGTGTCAGTATAGTGATAATGTATTGTTAATGTGATGGCACAATAATGATGAAAATAATGAATCGAAGTGTATACAATCAACGTGATGGATGCTACCGGCCCCGCGCTATGCCGCGAAAATAGCCCCGCCGCTGAAGATTTTTGGCCTCGCGCTGGGACGCGAACAGCGCCAGGCTAGGATGTGCGCGTAGCCTGGCGCTGTTCCCGCCCCAGCGCGGCGCTGTTCGACAGTCTAAGTTCAGGGATAAGGGGCGGGGATAGCTTGCGGACACCTCAGCAGACTGCGCTGCTTTGTGTGCACCCACGAGAAATGTGGTGACCGATCGGCGCACGCGACAGGCGCGCGGATTGCTGAGTGTTCTATCGACATCCTTCTCGCGGACACACTCATCATATATTTGGCTCGATCACGCAGAATTTTTTTTCGATTATTTGGAGTTAGAGGGTGAGTGATTGAGCGTGGCGAATAAAGTCAAAACAAATTTACCCCATATTGATCCGAATGAAACATATTGAGGTAAATGAGTGTCAGAAGTAGTAGACAGCCGATTTCCGCTTCTAAAAAACCGAAAGCACAGCCATGGTGGCCGCTTGAAGAGAATACGTCGGCTAAGTCTTCATGTTTTCCCATTTTCCGCTCTACCGGAAGGTCCATAATGAAAACCCAACATACAGTAATGTTCCTCTATCCATTCACCACAACTCTCAGAAGAACTTTTTCAGGACGTCTCCTACCCTGGTATGTCCTCCCTTGTAAGAAAATTTGCTTGATCGACAGTTGCAAGTCAACCCCAGTGTCCCTGATAGTTAGAGAAGAAAAACAACAGGAGAGCGAATTAAAGCCTATGCATGAGACTCGATTTCCAATGAGATTTTGCACAGTCATTGTTCAAAACTGCAAACATTATGGGAGGGATGAAGCAAACACAAGAAAAATCAGTGTGAGCAGAAATGGAACAAATATAGAATTCAAAATCTCGGAGCTACTACTTCACAATGCGAAATTCAGATTCGTTCCTCTACAATTCCACAATGAGGAAGTGCGGGTGAGTGGGTACAGTCTCTGCACCTGCGAGGAATCCCGCACACCTACATAAATCAAACCGGCATGAGCTATTCTACGGAGAACACAAATCGTGAGGAATTTTCGCGCCTGTGAGTATCACCGTGGTAAAATCGTAACTCATTAACTGGCCATCAAGAATCAAATTACTACTGAGTTCCACCTAGGACGATTCTTTTTCCTTAGGATTTAATTTCATCATGGTTCGCCTAGAAACCATGTTCTTCACTAACAAGGGTAGTATACAAACCGTAGGTCGGATCTGCCAAAACAAACAGTATCGTTAGTATCTCTTGTGGCTCAATAGTAAAACTACCCAGTATCCCGCCCCGAGAAATTACAAGCTTAAAGTGGTCGTTTTTGAGCTCTTTGTACCTTCCAAAAAGCGCATTAGTCTTTGGAAAATCCGGAAAAGGACCTCATAAATGTGTTCAGCGACCGAAACTACCCCCTGAGCAAAGTTTGGAGAAGGCGCATTTTCCATACTTTTCCAGACTGACAGCGTCTTGGATTCGACCGATTCTCGGTTGGGCGTTTATTTATACCGATTAGAGGGCTTTGGAAGCGTTTTAGAAAAATTTTCCAGTTTTGACTTAAAATTCTCCCAAGGGAGTTTTTTTTGGGTGGTGATCATCACTCTGTGGTTTATAAGTCGATTTTCCGAGATTAACGGCTAATTTCGTTCGAAGCTTCCCAACAGGGGAAAATTTTGAGGGAAAAACGCCACTTTCGAGATATCCGGATTTCTACGATAGATATGTCTTAAAATCATTCTCTGAGGGCTATTTGGAGAGCTGAACACGAATCTGTAGTCCGTTTATCGATTTTTTGCAGATTACGGTAGATAACGGTGGGAATACGGCAGTTTGGGTAAAATCTCAGATTTTAATCAAAATTTGTATACGGGGTTATTCGGAGTGGAAAATACGAATTTAACGTCCGTTTGTCGATTTTCAAAATACTGAGGTAGATTTTGGCCACTAAATTACCTACCGTAACCT
Organism: Aplectana chamaeleonis; assembly: GCA_029168955.1. NCBI lineage: Eukaryota > Metazoa > Nematoda > Chromadorea > Rhabditida > Cosmocercidae > Aplectana > Aplectana chamaeleonis. The sequence goes on along the minus strand of JAPDOI010000004.1, from coordinate 2,130,237 downwards.
ACAGTCAAACTGAAAATTTCGACAAATGGACTCAAGATTCGTGCTCACCACTCTAGATTACATCTTCACAACCTTTGAGCTAAATCCAAAAAAAATTTCGAAACTCCAAGAAAAATGCCTTATACCTATGCATGGTACATACCCTTGCCTTTTCGCGAGGCTTGAAGAATGCTCATAAATCTTAGGATCCTGCAGCTCGGGGCAGGATACTGCGCATTTTCACTATTGAGCCAGAAAAAGATACTAACGATACAAGTCGTTTTGGCAAATCCGACCTACGCTTTGTATACTTCCCTTGCAAATGCGTCAAGTCATTTTACAGAAACATACTTCCTGGGCAGAGCGCCCTCGCAATATGGGGTCCACTGGTCACTGAAGTTGACAATAAATGCATCCGAAGTTACTGTGCTGACGATCTAGCATACCCTAAATCCTCTGCTAAGCAATGATCCAACACCTCTCAGAAGAATAAATCTTCATACAGGCAGCGACCAGGGGGGAATACGAATACAAACCTAAATCGTTGAACACTTGAAGTGTCCCAAAAATGTCAGCCTTTTACCACGTCTTTTTTTTCTGGGTGGTGATCGGATTTCTAGCACCAAAGCCAAGTGTGCATGTGCTTGTAGGCATAAATACAGTCTCTTGTATTATACTTTAGAGCAATATGTCTAGCCCGTCTAAAACATCTTTGCGGAGAACAAGTTCCTCAGCTATGGGATTACTTGGAAACATTTCTAAAACAGTTATTGTCCGTATGGTTTCCGTTTTCGATTTAGTCTGACGCATGGACCAAGAGGCTTCGATTTGCGTGGGGTGATCTACCGTCGCAGTCCCGTCCATTCATAAGACTAAAAATATTGCGCGAACTCTATGCATCACGTCAAGATCAACAAGAACAAGAGTGGTCTCACGCTCCATCTGATCGCTGCAATCCCCTTGGATGGAAAATGGAGATGATCCTCTCGAATCTTTTCGTGGAAACAAAGTACAGAACACTGTTTGGAGCCGAAACACTTCACTAATCTGTGAGCTCTCAGTATGTTGCAGGAATGCGAAGATTTCAAACAGTTTCTACCCACCGCTACATCCTCCAAAACCCTGCCTCGGATCGGGGGTTGCTGAGATAGCGATTTTTAGTGAACCAATGTAGCCGGCCAATATCTCTATCATCTTTGTGAATACAGTAGTAGCTTGTTTATCGTCAGTGTCTATCAAGAAGGAAGCGGCGCTCAGCAATCGACCGCAAAATCATTCGATCAATAGGCAGCCTTTCTTCGTCTTCCCGCGCTCGTTTTTTCCTGCCAAGCAGCGTCGCGGCTTCCCCCATTCAGTAATTAACGATAGGTCCTCACTGAGGAAAATGATACAATGTCCTAATATCCAAAATGATTTTGTGCTTGATGCTGGCACAGCTGCATTCGAAGACTCGTCAATAATAGGGGTGACACGCAGTGATTCACCTCGAACGTCGGAAACGCTTACACTCCTGCTCATAGGATCGAGTCTCGAATTCGTAAGACGGATTAAGATTCTTTATTGTTCTCGAACTGTGCAGGAATTTACCGTAAATACTCTACTAGGAGTTTCGCTCTTATAGAAGTACACCAAAAAAGAAGGGCTCAAAATAGAAATACGCCTCTATCAAAAGTAAATTTAAGAAAAACGGATTGATCAATATAACTACACTTTCATTTGACGCACATCCTTGCTAAAAGTATGTGGGTGGTGGACATCGTGTATCATAATCCCCGAGGAGGCGGGAGAAACGGGGGAGGAGCGAGGTTTCTGATTGGACGCAACACGGGGCTAGCCCGTGTGCGTCCAATCGGGAACCTCGCTCCTCCCCCGTTTCTCCCGCCTCCTCGGGGGTGTTGATACACGATGGCCACCATCCGAAGTATGTACACCTGAAAGAAGCCTGAAAAGAGGCGTACAAGTACTTTCAGAAAAGAAAGCACGGTATGTAATGGCCCCGTATAATGCATACTGATTAACTACCCTTCTCTTCTAAAAGAGTTGTGACATGCCGTGTTTTGAAATGAACGAAAATTATCACAATAACTCCATCAGCTTCAATTGGATGAAACTTTCCTTTCGGGGTCAGGCGTTGTTATAAATCCTACTAAACTCTGTCTCGGGTGCACAGTACAAGACAATCGGAAGGCTGAAGTGCCCCACGAAGAACTTCTGTCTTAGGCCAGGGAAACTGAAGAAAAACTCCACTTTGCTGGCAACTATTGTACAAAGCATCCGTTAACTCACCGTACTCAACTCGCTGCCAAACCTCTGACCACTACTAGTACATCAACTAATCGAGCCATTGCCACTTTGGCTCCCGTCAGAGCTGGTCGATCAACTGAGACCCTTTCGGTCGATACTCACCAAAATAGTGACAGATGGGTGCAGAAAATCCACCCAATCAGTCCTTCTGCAACCGTCTATTTGCGTCCGCAATCAACCCAGTCGATACCAATGTTCATCGCGCGCACGCAGGCAGAGCCGAAGCATCAAAGCCGGGTTTTCCGCTCCGGACTCAGTCGGTTTTTCGATCAAGTCTGACGGGGGTCTTCCGCTACTCCTTGTTTCAATCTCAATTGTTGCTTTCATATTGACGATGAAAAAGAGAACTGGACAAGGAGCATGTCGCTCGGCTATCATACTTTGTCCCAGGTTTCAGCGCGGCAGCGTGATAATGTCCGAGAAGTTACTACCCCCCCCCCCGTGCCGAACCTCTGTATTACTACCCCCTACCCTCGCATGTCAAGTCATCGCTCCAGCCGCGAAGCGGCTGGAGAGGTTTGGTTTTGCCCGGGACTTGTGATCACTTAGAATTCTGTGAAGTAGTTAATAGAAACTGGTAAACAAATTCTCCAGAGATTTCCATCGGGATATAGGTGAGAGGGTCCAGGAGGCACATGCTGACAAAATTTGAGCAAAATCTGTTCAAAACCAACAAAGTTAGATCGGCGAATCCTTATCAAAAATTATTGTTGTGCGCGTGTTCCTGCTTCGTGCTTCGTGCTTGCTGCTTCCTCGTGCGTTACGCACCCTTAGTAGTGGTCACTGCCAATGGTCGCAGGCGATCAGTTGGACAGGCAGGTAAGTTGGTATGTGGATAGATAAGCAGACTGGCGAGTAGGTAGACAATGAGTACTTACTGTTTAACATTAACTACTTCACTTATTACTGCTTATCATATCAAGTGATGTTATCAGTTGGTAGATTAAATCGCTAAAACACGTTGTAGGCTGTACTTTTCGATGGGAAGGGACAAGGAAAGTGACTAACAAGTGTGTTACTCACTGTTTAACATTAACTACTTCACTTAGTACTGCTTATCATATCAAGTGATATTATCAGTTGGTAGATCAAATCGCTAAAACACGTTGTAGGCTGTACTTTTCGATGGGAAGGGACAAGGAAAAAAACTAACAAATGTGTTACTTACTGTTTAACATTAACTGCTTCACTTATTACTGCTTATCCTATCAAGTGATATTATCAGTTGGTAGATCAAATCGCAAAAACACGTTGTAGGCTGTACCTTTCGATGGGAAGGGACTAGGAAAGTGACTAACAAATGTGTTACTTACTGTTTAACATTAACTGCTTCACTTAGTACTGCTTATCATATCAAGTGATATTATCAGTTGGTAGATCAAATCGCTAAAACACTTTGTAGGCCGTACTTTTTCATAGGTAGGGGACAGGGGAAGTGACTAACAAGTTTGTTACTTCCTTATGACGTCATCAAAGTGCATGTGGCATGTGATGACGTCATCAGGACGTCGAGGAAAGAGAGTCGCGCGTCATTTGTAGCGTGCGCAATAAGTCAATTACTTACTGATTGTCATATCAATCCATGCCGTTTCGAAAATATTGAAGATTTTTAGAGATATTCTTTGTGATATCAAGAAAAAGTGAACAATTCTATCAGAAAGGGGTCTTCCAAGCGAAAGAGGTTTGGTTGGCGTCAGAAACGTTCCAACAAAAAGCGAACAATAGGTAAGTAGAATGAGGAGAGTCTACAAAAAGTGAACAATATTTTCTGAGACTGATTCTCCTGGCCGATACTTCTTAACAACAAAAACAAACCGTTGTGGTGTTTTACACGGAAGCACTTTGTGGTTCCAAAAATGGTCCTGACGACGCGAGAACCGTTGAGATGTATGTGTATATAAACCAAATACTTACCATCAGAATAGAAGATGATGCCGCAAAGATCTAGACAGACGGTTAGGTCTATCTGTAAGGAGAAGCAAAACTATAGAATAGAAATACAGCATTAGGCAAGAGTATTCCCGTAAAATCTCGTGAAACGAATAGGATCTCTCTTTCCGGAAAACACTACACTCTTCCTTGTAAAATACCACAACGGTTTGTTTTCGCTGTTAAGAAGTATCGGCTAAGAAAATCAGTCTCAGAAAATATTGTTCAATTTTTGTAGACTCTCCTCATCCTACTTGCCTAATGTTCCCTCTTTGTTGGAACGTTTCTGACGCCAACCAAACCTCATTCGCTTGAAAGACCCCTCTTTGATAGAATAGTTCATTAATTCAGACTCAGAAGCGTATTTCTAAAAGTTTAGCTTCCTGGCAAAAGTAATGATTTGGCAATGTTATAATTTCAAGAAATCAAAAAGTTGAAAAAAATTTCAGAAAAAAACGTCTTGAAATATCTTTAAAAATGATTTGGCGCAAAATAACCACAAGTAATGAAAAAACTGGGAAATGTAGTGAAATGATTGACATCGGATTTGGCGGTCAGTCGTAGGCAAACTTTTTATATGTTGTGAGAGACGAGGTATAGGATTTTACAAGCTTCTCCGTTAAACTTATCAAAGCTAAATCAAGCGCGCAACGGAAACCTTGAAACATTTCATTGAAGCTGTAATACGGAATTCAGGGTGGGTCAAGCTATGTAAACGTAACGCTCAAATCCGATGCGCGCTTGATTTAGCTTTGATAAGTTTAACGGAGAAGCTTGTAAAATCCTATACCTCGTCTGTCACTACTTATAAAAAGTTGGCCTACGACTGACCGCCAAATCCGATGTCAATCATTTCACTACATTTCCCAGTTTTGTCATTACTTGTGGTTATTTTGCGCCAAATCATTTTTAAAGATATTTCAAGACGTTTTTTTTTCAAAAATTTTTCAACTTTTTGATTTCTTGAAATTATAACATTGCCAAATCATTACTTTGGCCAGGAAGCTAAACTTTTAGAAATTTCATATATTTTTCCCAAAGGATCCCTTTTTGACCTGATTTTTGTTTAGCGATTCCCATTTTGGAGAGGCGAAACCTCTTATGACAGCTTTCGCCTTCCGTAAATAATGAAATTGGTACGAGTCGGTGTTGTCTGAGAACCATAACTCCAAAAAATTGTGACCCGCAACCATAAAAAAACTACCCTCGTTTTCCCATTGGGGGCCCGTACACTTTCGACGGCGTCCTGCGCATTCCCACTGGGTTACCGCACACCTTCTACGGCATCCTGCAAATTCCCACTGAGGGCCGGCACACTTTTTACGGCGTCCTGCGCACTCTCACTGGGTTACCGCACACTTTCTACGGCGTCCTGCGCATTCCCACTGGGTTACCGCACACCTTCTACGGCATCCTGCGCATTCCCACTGAGGGCCCGCACACTTTCTACGGCGTCATGCGCACTCTCACTGGGTTACCGCACACCTTCTACGGCGCCCTGCGCATTCCCACTGGGTTACCGCACACCTTCTACGGCATCCTGCGCATTCCAACTGAGGGCCCGCACACTTTCTACGCCGTCCTGCGCACTCTCACTGGGTTGCCGCACACCTTCTACGGCGTCCTGCGCATTCCCACTGGGTTACCGCACACCTTCTACGGCAGCCTGCGCATTCCCACTGAGGGCCCGCACACTTTCTACGGCGTCCTGCGCACTCTCACTGGGTTACCGCACACCTTCTACGGCGTCCTGCGCATTCCCACTGGGTTACCGCACACCTTCTACGGCATCCTGCGAATTCCCACTGAGGGCCGGCACACTTTCTACGGCGTCCTGCGCACTCTCACTGGGTTACCGCACACCTTCTACGGCGTCCTGCGCATTCCCACTGGGTTACCGCACACCTTCTACGGCATCCTGCGCATTCCAACTGAGTGCCCGCACCCTTTCTACGGCGTCCTGCGCACTCTCACTGGGTTACCGCACACCTTCTGCGGCGTCCTGCGCATTTCCACTGGGGCCCGCACACTTTCTACGGCGTCCTGCGCACTCACATTGGGGCCCGCACACTTTCTACGGCGTCCTGCGCACTCTCACTGGGCTACCCCACACCTTCTCCGGCGTCCTGCACACTCCCACTGGGGTCCGGTAAATATTCTACGGCATCCTGCGCACCCCCACTGGGTTACCGCACACCTTCTACGACATCCTGCGTATTCCCACTGTGGTCCCGCACACTTTCTACGCCGTCCTGCGCACTCCCACTGGGGTCCCGCACACTTTTTACGGCGTCCTGCGCACTCCCACTGGTGGCTCGCACACTTTCTACGGCGTCCTGCGCACTCTCACTGGGTTACCGCACACCTTCTACGGCGTCCTGCGCATTCCCACTGGGTTACCGCACACCTTCTACGGCATCCTGCGCATTCCAACTGAGTGCCCGCACCCTTTCTACGGCGTCCTGCGCACTCTCACTGGGTTACCGCACACCTTCTGCGGCGTCCTGCGCATTTCCACTGGGGCCCGCACACTTTCTACGGCGTCCTGCGCACTCACATTGGGGCCCGCACACTTTCTACGGCGTCCTGCGCACTCTCACTGGGCTACCCCACACCTTCTCCGGCGTCCTGCACACTCCCACTGGGGTCCGGTAAATATTCTACGGCATCCTGCGCACCCCCACTGGGTTACCGCACACCTTCTACGACATCCTGCGTATTCCCACTGTGGTCCCGCACACTTTCTACGGCGTCCTGCGCACTCCCACTGGGGTCCCGCACACTTTTTACGGCGTCCTGCGCACTCCCACTGGTGGCTCGCACACTTTCTACGGCGTCCTGCGCACTCCCACTGGGTTACCGCACACTTTCTACGGCGTCCTGCGCACTCCCAATGGGGGCCCGCGCACTTTCTACGGCGTCCTGCGCACTCTCACTGGGCTACCCCACACCTTCTACGGCGTCCTGCACACTCCCACTGGGGTCCGGTAAATATTCTACGGCGTCCTGCGCACCCCCACTGGGTTACCGCACACCTTCTACGACGTCCTGCGCATTCCCACTGTGGTCCCGCACACTTTCTACGGCGTCCTCCGCACTCCCACTGGGGTGCGGCACACTTTTTACGGCGTCCTGCGCACTCCAACTGGTGGCTCGCACACTTTCTGCGGCGTCCTACGCAATCCCACTGGGTTACCGCACACTTTCTACGGCGTCCTGCGCATTCCCACTGTGGTCCCGCGCACTTTCTACGGCTTCCTGCGCACTCACGCTGGGGCCCCCACACTTTTTACGGCGTCCTGCGCACTCCCACTGGGGTCCCGCACACTTCCTACGGAGTCCTGCGCAGTCCCACTGGGTTACCGCACACCTTCTACGGCGTCCTGTGCATTTCCACTGGGGGCCCGCACACTTTCTACGGCGTCCTGCGCACTCCCATTGGGGCCCGCACACTTTCTACGGCGTCCTGCGCACTCCCACAGGGTTACCGCACACCTTCTACGGCGTCCTGCACACTCCCACTGGGGTCCGGTAAATATTCTACGGCGTCCTGCGCACCCCCACTGGGTTACCGCACACCTTCTACGGCGTCCTGTGCATTTCCACTGGGGGCCCGCACACTTTCTACGGCGTCCTGCGCACTCCCATTGGGGCCCGCACACTTTCTACGGCGTCCTGCGCACTCCCACAGGGTTACCGCACACCTTCTACGGCGTCCTGCGCATTCCCAATGGGGGCCCGCACACTTTCTACGGCGTCCTGCGCACTCTCACTGGGCTACCCCACACCTTCTACGGCGTCCTGCACACTCCCACTGGGGTCCGGTAAATATTCTACGGCATCCTGCGCACCCCCACTGGGTTACCGCACAAATTCTACGACGTCCTGCGTATTCCCACTGTGGTCCCGCACACTTTCTACAGCGTCCTGCGCACTCCCACTGGGTCCCGCACACTTTTTACGGCGTCCTGCGCACTCCCACTGGTGGCTCGCACACTTTCTACGGCGTCCTGCGCACTCCCACTGGGTTACCGCACACTTTCTATGGCGTCCTGCGCACTCCCAATGGGGGCCCGCGCACTTTCTACGGCGTCCTGCGCACTCTCACTGGGCTACCCCACACCTTCTACGGCGTCCTGCAAACTCCCACTGGGGTCCGGTAAATTTTCTACGGCGTCCTGCGCACCCCCACTGGGTTACCGCACACCTTCTACGACGTCCTGCGCATTCCCACTGTGGTCCCGCACACTTTCTACGGCGTCCTCCGCACTCCCACTGGGGTCCGGCACACTTTTTACGGCGTCCTGCGCACTTCCACTGGTGGCTCGCACACTTTCTGCGGCGTCCTACGCATTCCAACTGTAGGCCCGCACCCTTTCTACGGCGTCCTGCGCATTCCCACTGGGTTACTGCACACCTTCTACGGCGTCCTGCGCATTCCCACTGTGGTCCGGTAAATATTCTACGGCGTCCTGCGCACTCCCACTGGGTTACCGCACACTTTCTACGGCGTCCCGCGCATTCCCAATGGGGGCCCGCACACTTTCTACGGCGTCCTGCGCACTCTCACTGGGCTACCCCACACCTTCTACGGCGTCCTGCACACTCCCACTGGGGTCCGGTAAATATTCTACGGCGTCCTGCGCACCCCCACTGGGTTACCGCACACCTTTTATGGAGTCCTGCGCATTCCCACTGAGTTACCGCACACCTTCTACGGCATCCTGCGCATTCCAACTGAGGGCCCGCACCCTTTCTACGGCGTCCTGCGCACTCTCACTGGGTTACCGCACACCTTCTACGGCGTCCTGCGCATTTCCACTGGGGGCCCGCACACTTTCTATGGCGTCCTGCGCACTCCCATTGGGGCCCGCACACTTTCTACGGCGTCCTGCGCACTCCCACAGGGTTACCGCACACCTTCTACGGCGTCCTGCGCTTTCCCAATGGGGGCCCGCACACTTTCTGCGGCCTCCTGCGCACTCTCACTGGACTACCCCACACCTTCTACGGCGTCCTGCACACTCCCACTGGGGTCCGGTAAATATTCTACGGCGTCCTGCGCACCCCCACTGGGTTACCGCACACCTTCTACGACGTCCTGCGTATTCCCACTGTGGTCCCGCACACTTTCTACGGCGTCCTGCGCACTCCCACTGGGGTCCCGCACACTTTTACGGCGTCCTGCGCACTCCCACTGGTGGCTCGCACACTTTCTACGGCGTCCTGCGCACTCCCACTGGGTTACCGCACACTTTCTACGGCGTCCTGCGCATTCCCAATGGGGGCCCGCACACTTTCTACGGCGTCCTGCGCACTCTCACTGGGCTACCCCACACCTTCTACGGCGTCCTGCACACTCCCACTGGGGTCCGGTAAATATTCTACGGCGTCCTGCGCACCCCCACTGGGTTACCGCACACCTTCTACGACGTCCTGCGCATTCCCACTGTGGTCCCGCACACTTTCTACGGCGTCCTCCGCACTCCCACTGGGGTCCGGCACACTTTCTACGGCGTCCTGCGCACTCTCACTGGGTTACCGCACACCTTCTACGGCGTCCTGCGCATTTCCACTGGGGGCCCGCATACTTTCTACGGCGTCCTGCGCACTCACATTGGGGTCCGCACACTTTCTACGGCGTCCTGCGCACTCCCACAGGGTTACCGCACACCTTCTACGGCGTCCTGCGCTTTCCCAATGGGGGCCCGCGCACTTTCTACGGCGTCCTGCGCACTCTCACTGGACTACCCCACACCTTCTACGGCGTCCTGCACACTCCCACTGGGGTCCGGTAAATATTCTACGGCGTCCTGCGCACCCCCACTGGGTTACCGCACACCTTCTACGACGTCCTGCGTATTCCCACTGTGGTCCCGCACACTTTCTACGGCGTGTTGCGCACTCCCACTGGGGTCCCGCACACTTTTTACGGCGTCCTGCGCACTCCCACTGGTGGCTCGCACACTTTCTACGGCGTCCTGCGCACTCCCACTGGGTTACCGCACACTTTCTACAGCGTCCTGCGCATTCCCAATGGGGGCCCGCACACTTTCTACGGCGTCCTGCGCACTCTCACTGGGCTACCCCACACCTTCTACGGCGTCCTGCACACTCCCACTGGGGTCCGGTAAATATTCTACGGCGTCCTGCGCACCCCCACTGGGTTACCGCACACCTTCTACGACGTCCTCCACATTCCCACTGTGGTCCCGCACACTTTATACGGCGCCCTCCGCACTCCCACTGGGGTCCGGCACACTTTTTACGGCGTCCTGCGCACTCCCACTGGTGGCTCGCACACTTTCTGCGGCGTCCTACGCAATCCCACTGGGTTACCGCACACTTTCTACGGCGTCCTGCGCATTCCCACTGGGGTCCCGCACACTTCCTACGGAGTCCTGCGCATTCCCACTGGGTTACCGCACACCTTCTACGGCATCCTGGGCATTCCAACTGTAGGCCCGCACCCTTTCTACGGCGTCCTGCGCATTCCCACTGGGTTACCGCACACCTTCTACGGCGTCCTGCGCATTCCCACTGTGGTCCGGTAAATATTCTACGGCGTCCTGCGCACTCCCACTGGGTTACCGCACACTTTCTACGGCGTCCTGCGCACTCCCACAGGGTTACCGCACACCTTCTACGGCGTCCTGCGCTTTCCCAATGGGGGCCCGCACACTTTCTACGGCGTCCTGCGCACTCTCACTGGACTACCCCACACCTTCTACGGCGTCCTGCACACTCCCACTGGGGTCCGGTAAATATTCTACGGCGTCCTGCGCACCCCCACTGGGTTACCGCACACCTTCTACGACGTCCTGCGTATTCCCACTGTGGTCCCGCACACTTTCTACGGCGTCCTGCGCACTCCCACTGGGGTCCCGCACACTTTTTACGGCGTCCTGCGCACTCCCACTGGTGGCTCGCACACTTTCTACGGCGTCCTGCGCACTCCCACTGGGTTACCGCACACTTTCTACGGCGTCCTGCGCATTCCCAATGGGGGCCCGCACACTTTCTACGGCGTCCTGCGCACTCTCACTGGGCTACCCCACACCTTCTACGGCGTCCTGCACACTCCCACTGGGGTCCGGTAAATATTCTACGGCGTCCTGCGCACTCCCACTGGTGGCTCGCACACTTTCTGCGGCGTCCTACGCAATCCCACTGGGTTACCGCACACTTTCTACGGCGTCCTGCGCATTCCCACTGGGGTCCCGCACACTTCCTACGGAGTCCTGCGCATTCCCACTGGGTTACCGCACACCTTCTACGGCATCCTGGGCATTCCAACTGTAGGCCCGCACCCTTTCTACGGCGTCCTGCGCATTCCCACTGGGTTACCGCACACCTTCTACGGCGTCCTGCGCATTCCCACTGTGGTCCGGTAAATATTCTACGGCGTCCTGCGCACTCCCACTGGGTTACCGCACACTTTCTACGGCGTCCTGCGCATTCCCAATGGGGGCCCGCACACTTTCTACGGCGTCCTGCGCACTCTCACTGGGCTACCCCACACCTTCTACGGCGTCCTGCACACTCCCACTGGGGTCCGGTAAATATTCTACGGCGTCCTGCGCACCCCCACTGGGTTACCGCACACCTTCTACGACGTCCTGCGCATTCCCACTGTGGTCCCGCACACTTTCTACGGCGTCCTGCGCACTACCACTGAGGTCCGGCACACTTTTTACGGCGTCCTGCGCACTCCCACTGGTGGCTCGCACACTTTCTGCGGCGTCCTACGCAATCCCACTGGGTTACCGCACACTTTCTACGGCGTCCTGCGCATTCCCACTGTGGTCCCGCACACTTTCTACGGCTTCCTGCGCACTCACACTGGGGCCCGCACACTTTATACTGCGACCTGCGCACTCCCATTGGGGGCCCGCACACTTTCTACGGCGTCCTGCGTACTCCCACTGGGCTACCGCACACCTTCTACGGTGTGCTGCCCATTCGCCATGGGGGCCCGCCCACTTTCCCCGGCGTCCTGCGCATTCTCACTGGGTTACCGCACACTTTCTACGGCGTCCTGCGCACTCCCATTGGGGGCCCGCACACTTTCTACGGCGTTATGCGCACTCCCACTGGGTTACCGCACACCTTCTACGGCGTCCTGCGCATTCCCAATGGGGGCTCGCACACTTTCTACGGCGTCCTGCGCATTCCCAATGGGGGCCCGCACACTTTCTACGGCGTCCCGCGCACTTTCACTGGGCTACCCCACACCTTCTACGGCGTCCTGCACACTCCCACTGGGGTCCGGTAAATATTCTACGGCGTCCTGCGCACCCCCACTGGGTTACCGCACACCTTCTACGACGTCCTGCGCATTCCCACTGTGGTCCCGCACACTTTCTACGGCGTCCTGCGCACTACCACTGAGGTCCGGCACACTTTTTACGGCGTCCTGCGCACTCCCACTGGTGGCTCGCACACTTTCTGCGGCGTCCTACGCAATCCCACTGGGTTACCGCACACTTTCTACGGCGTCCTGCGCATTCCCACTGTGGTCCCGCACACTTTCTACGGCTTCCTGCGCACTCACACTGGGGCCCCCACACTTTTACGGCGTCCTGCGCACTCCCATTGGGGGCCCGCACACATTCTACGGCGTCCTGCGCACTCCCACTGGGTTACCGCACACCTTCTACGGCGTCCTGCGCATTCCCAATGGGGGCCCGCACACTTTCTACGGCGTCCTGCGCACTCTCACTGGGTTACCGCACACTTTCTACGGCGTCCTGCGCACTCCCATTGGGGGCCCGCACACTTTCTACGGCGTTATGCGCACTCCCACTGGGTTACCGCACACCTTCTACGGCGTCCTGCGCATTCCCAATGGGGGCCGCACACTTTCTACGGCGTCCTGCGCACTCTCACTGGGTTACCGCACACCTTCTACGACGTCCTGCGCATTCCCACTGGGGTCCGGTAAATATTCTACGGCGTCCTGCGCACTCCCACTGGGGTCCCGCACACTTTCTACGGCGTCCTGCGCACTCCCACTGGTGGCTCGCACACTTTCTGCGGCGTCCTACGCAATCCCACTGTGGTCCCGCACACTTTCTACGGCTTCCTGCGCACTCACACTAGGGCCCCCACACTTTTTACGGCGTCCTGCCAACTCCCACTGGTGGCCCGCACACTTTCTGCGGCGTCCTACGCATTCCCACTGGGTAACCGCACACCTTCTACGGCGTCCTGCGCATTCCCACTGTGGTCCCACACACTTTCTACGGCGTCCTGCGCATTCCCACTGTGGTCCGGTAAATATTCTACGGCGTCCTGCGCACTCCCACTGAGTTACCGCACACTTTCTACGGCGTCCTGCGCACTCCCACTGGTGGCTCGCACACTTTCTGCGGCGTCCTACGCAATCCCACTGGGTTACCGCACACTTTCTGCGGCGTCCTGCGCATTCCCACTGTGGTCCCGCACACTTTCTACGGCTTCCTGCGCACTCACACTGGGGCCCCCACACTTTTACGGCGTCCTGCGCACTCCCATTGGGGGCCCGCACACTTTCTACGGCGTCCTGCGCACTCCCACTGGGTTACCGCACACCTTCTACGGCGTACTGCGCATTCCCAATGGGGGCCCGCACACTTTCTACGGCGTCCTGCGCACTCTCACTGGGTTACCGCACACTTTCTACGGCGTCCTGCGCACTCCCATTGGGGGCCCGCACACTTTCTACGGCGTTATGCGCACTCCCACTGGGTTACCGCACACCTTCTACGGCGTCCTGCGCATTCCCAATGGGGGCCCGCACACTTTCTACGGCGTCCTGCGCACTCTCACTGGGTTACCGCACACCTTCTACGACGTCCTGCGCATTCCCACTGGGGTCCGGTAAATATTCTACGGCGTCCTGCGCACTCCCACCAGGGTCCCGCACACTTTTACGCCGTCCTGCGCACTCCCACTGGTGGCTCCCACACTTTCTGCGGCGTCCTACGCAATCCCACTGTGGTCCCGCACACTTTCTACGGCTTCCTGCGCACTCACACTAGGGCCCCCACACTTTTTACGGCGTCCTGCGCACTCCCACTGGTGGCCCACACACTTTCTGCGGCGTCCTACGCATTCCCACTGGGTAACCGCACACCTTCTACGGCGTCCTGCGCATTCCCACTGTGGTTCCACACACTTTCTACGGCGTCCTGCGCATTCCCACTGTGGTCCGGTAAATATTCTACGGCGTCCTGCGCACTCCCACTGAGTTACCGCACACTTTCTACGGCGTCCTGCGCACTCCCACTGGTGGCTCGCACACTTTCTGCGGCGTCCTACGCAATCCCACTGGGTTACCGCACACTTTCTACGGCGTCCTGCGCATTCCCACTGTGGTCCTGCACACTTTCTACGGCTTCCTGCGCACTCACACTGGGGCCCCCACACTTTTACGGCGTCCTGCGCACTCCCATTTGGGGCCCGCACACTTTCTACGGCGTCCTGCGCACTCCCACTGGGTTACCGCACACCTTCTACGGCGTCCTGCGCATTCCCAATGGGGGCCCGCACACTTTCTACGGCGTCCTGCGCACTCTCACTGGGTTACCCCACACTTTCTACGGCGTCCTGCGCACTCCCATTGGGGGCCCGCACACTTTCTACGGCGTTATGCGCACTCCCACTGGGTTACCGCACACCTTCTACGGCTTCCTGCGCATTCCCAATGGGGGCCCGCACACTTTCTACGACGTCCTGCGCATTCCCACTGGGGTCCGGTAAATATTCTACGGCGTCCTGCGCACTCCCACTGGGGTCCCGCACACTTTTTACGGCGTCCTGCGCACTCCCACTGGTGGCTCGCACACTTTCTGCGGCGTCCTACGCAATCCCACTGTGGTCCCGCACACTTTCTACGGCTTCCTGCGCACTCACACTAGGGCCCCCACACTTTTTACGGCGTCCTGCGCACTCCCACTGGTGGCCCGCACACTTTCTGCGGCGTCCTACGCATTCCCACTGGGTAACCGCACACCTTCTACGGCGTCCTGCGCATTCCCACTGTGGTCCCACACACTTTCTACGGCGTCCTGCGCATTCCCACTGTGGTCCGGTAAATATTCTACGGCGTCCTGCGCACTCCCACTGAGTTACCGCACACTTTCTACGGCGTCCTGCGCATTCCCAATGGGGGCCCGCACACTTTCTACGGCGTCCTGCGCACTCTCACTGGGTTACCGCACACTTTCTACGGCGTCCTGCGCACTCCTATTGGGGGCCCGCACACTTTCTACGGCGTTATGCGCACTCCCACTGGGTTACCGCACACCTTCTACGGCGTCCTGCGCATTCCCAATGGGGGCCCGCACACTTTCTACGGCGTCCTGCGCACTCTCACTGGGTTACCGCACACCTTCTACGACGTCCTGCGCATTCCCACTGGGGTCCGGTAAATATTCTACGGCGTCCTGCGCACTCCCACTGGGGTCCCGCACACTTTTTACGGCGTCCTGCGCACTCCCACTGGTGGCTCGCACACTTTCTGCGGCGTCCTACGCAATCCCACTGTGGTCCCGCACACTTTCTACGGCTTCCTGCGCACTCACACTAGGGCCCCCACACTTTTTACGGCGTCCTGCGCACTCCCACTGGTGGCCCGCACACTTTCTGCGGCGTCCTACGCATTCCCACTGGGTAACCGCACACCTTCTACGGCGTCCTGCGCATTCCCACTGTGGTTCCACACACTTTCTACGGCGTCCTGCGCATTCCCACTGTGGTCCGGTAAATATTCTACGGCGTCCTGCGCACTCCCACTGAGTTACCGCACACTTTCTACGGCGTCCTGCGCACTCCCACTGGTGGCTCGCACACTTTCTGCGGCGTCCTACGCAATCCCACTGGGTTACCGCACACTTTCTACGGCGTCCTGCGCATTCCCACTGTGGTCCCGCACACTTTCTACGGCTTCCTGCGCACTCACACTGGGGCCCCCACACTTTTACGGCGTCCTGCGCACTCCCATTTGGGGCCCGCACACTTTCTACGGCGTCCTGCGCACTCCCACTGGGTTACCGCACACCTTCTACGGCGTCCTGCGCATTCCCAATGGGGGCCCGCACACTTTCTACGGCGTCCTGCGCACTCTCACTGGGTTACCCCACACTTTCTACGGCGTCCTGCGCACTCCCACTGAGTTACCGCACACTTTCTACGGCGTCCTGCGCACTCCCACTGGTGGCTCGCACACTTTCTGCGGCGTCCTACGCAATCCCACTGGGTTACCGCACACTTTCTACGGCGTCCTGCGCATTCCCACTGTGGTCCCGCACACTTTCTACGGCTTCCTGCGCACTCACACTGGGGCCCCCACACTTTTACGGCGTCCTGCGCACTCCCATTTGGGGCCCGCACACTTTCTACGGCGTCCTGCGCACTCCCACTGGGTTACCGCACACCTTCTACGGCGTCCTGCGCATTCCCAATGGGGGCCCGCACACTTTCTACGGCGTCCTGCGCACTCTCACTGGGTTACCGCACACCTTCTACGGCATCCTGCGCACTCCCATTGAGGGCCCGCACACTTTCTACGGCGTCCTGCGCACTCCCACTGGGTTACCGCACACCTTCTACGGCATCCTGCGCATTCCCAATGGGGCCCGCACACTTTCTACGGCGTCCTGCGCACTCTCACTGGGTTACCGCACACCTTCTACGACGTCCTGCGCATTCCCACTGGGGTCCAGTAAATATTCTACGGCGTCCTGCGCACTCCCACTGGGGTCCCGCACACTTTTACGGCGTCCTGCGCACTCCCACTGGTGGCTCGCACACTTTCTGCGGCGTCCTACGCAATCCCACTGTGGTCCCGCACACTTTCTACGGCTTCCTGCGCACTCACACTAGGGCCCCCACACTTTTTACGGCGTCCTGCGCACTCCCACTGGTGGCCCGCACACTTTCTGCGGCGTCCTACGCATTCCCACTGGGTAACCGCACACCTTCTACGGCGTCCTGCGCATTCCCACTGTGGTCCCACACACTTTCTACGGCGTCCTGCGCATTCCCACTGTGGTCCGGTAAATATTCTACGGCGTCCTGCGCACTCCCACTGAGTTACCGCACACTTTCTACGGCGTCCTGCGCATTCCCAATGGGGGCCCGCACACTTTCTACGGCGTCCTGCGCACTCTCACTGGGTTACCGCACACTTTCTACGGCGTCCTGCGCACTCCCATTGGGGGCCCGCACACTTTCTACGGCGTTATGCGCACTCCCACTGGGTTACCGCACACCTTCTACGGCGTCCTGCGCATTCCCAATGGGGGCCCGCACACTTTCTACGGCGTCCTGCGCACTCTCACTGGGTTACCGCACACCTTCTACGACGTCCTGCGCATTCCCACTGGGGTCCGGTAAATATTCTACGGCGTCCTGCGCACTCCCACTGGGGTCCCGCACACTTTTACGGCGTCCTGCGCACTCCCACTGGTGGCTCGCACACTTTCTGCGGCGTCCTACGCAATCCCACTGTGGTCCCGCACACTTTCTACGGCTTCCTGCGCACTCACACTAGGGCCCCACACTTTTACGGCGTCCTGCGCACTCCCACTGGTGGCCCGCACACTTTCTGCGGCGTCCTACGCATTCCCACTGGGTAACCGCACACCTTCTACGGCGTCCTGCGCATTCCCACTGTGGTTCCACACACTTTCTACGGCGTCCTGCGCATTCCCACTGTGGTCCGGTAAATATTCTACGGCGTCCTGCGCACTCCCACTGAGTTACCGCACACTTTCTACGGCGTCCTGCGCACTCCCACTGGTGGCTCGCACACTTTCTGCGGCGTCCTACGCAATCCCACTGAGTTACCGCACACTTTCTACGGCGTCCTGCGCATTCCCACTGTGGTCCCGCACACTTTCTACGGCTTCCTGCGCACTCACACTGGGGCCCCCACACTTTTACGGCGTCCTGCGCACTCCCATTTGGGGCCCGCACACTTTCTACGGCGTCCTGCGCACTCCCACTGGGTTACCGCACACCTTCTACGGCGTCCTGCGCATTCCCAATGGGGGCCCGCACACTTTCTACGGCGTCCTGCGCACTCTCACTGGGTTACCCCACACTTTCTACGGCGTCCTGCGCACTCCCATTGGGGGCCCGCACACTTTCTACGGCGTTATGCGCACTCCCACTGGGTTACCGCACACCTTCTACGGCTTCCTGCGCATTCCCAATGGGGGCCCGCACACTTTCTACGACGTCCTGCGCATTCCCACTGGGGTCCAGTAAATATTCTACGGCGTCCTGCGCACTCCCACTGGGGTCCCGCACACTTTTTACGGCGTCCTGCGCACTCCCACTGGTGGCTCGCACACTTTCTGCGGCGTCCTACGCAATCCCACTGTGGTCCCGCACACTTTCTACGGCTTCCTGCGCACTCACACTAGGGCCCCCACACTTTTTACGGCGTCCTGCGCACTCCCACTGGTGGCCCGCACACTTTCTGCGGCGTCCTACGCATTCCCACTGGGTAACCGCACACCTTCTACGGCGTCCTGCGCATTCCCACTGTGGTCCCACACACTTTCTACGGCGTCCTGCGCATTCCCACTGTGGTCCGGTAAATATTCTACGGCGTCCTGCGCACTCCCACTGGGGTCCCGCACACTTTTTACGGCGTCCTGCGCACTCCCACTGGTGGCTCGCACACTTTCTGCGGCGTCCTACGCAATCCCACTGTGGTCCCGCACACTTTCTACGGCTTCCTGCGCACTCACACTAGGGCCCCCACACTTTTTACGGCGTCCTGCGCACTCCCACTGGTGGCCCGCACACTTTCTGCGGCGTCCTACGCATTCCCACTGGGTAACCGCACACCTTCTACGGCGTCCTGCGCATTCCCACTGTGGTTCCACACACTTTCTACGGCGTCCTGCGCTTTCCCACTGTGGTCCGGTAAATATTCTACGGCGTCCTGCGCTCTCCCACTGAGTTACCGCACACTTTCTACGGCGTCCTGCGCACTCCCACTGGTGGCTCGCACACTTTCTGCGGCGTCCTACGCAATCCCGCTGGGTTACCGCACACTTTCTACGGCGTCCTGCGCATTCCCACTGTGGTCCCGCACACTTTCTACGGCTTCCTGCGCACTCACACTGGGGCCCCCACACTTTTACGGCGTCCTGCGCACTCCCATTTGGGGCCCGCACACTTTCTACGGCGTCCTGCGCACTCCCACTGGGTTACCGCACACCTTCTACGGCGTCCTGCGCATTCCCACTGGGGGCCCGCCCACTTCCTCCGGCGTCCTGCGCACTCTCACTGGGTTACCCCACACTTTCTACGGCGTCCTGCGCACTCCCATTGGGGGCCCGCACACTTTCTACGGCGTTATGCGCACTCCCACTGGGTTACCGCACACCTTCTACGGCTTCCTGCGCATTCCCAATGGGGGCCCGCACACTTTCTACGACGTCCTGCGCATTCCCACTGGGGGCCCGCACACTTTCTACGACGTCCTGCGCATTCCCACTGGGGTCCGGTAAATATTCTACGGCGTCCTGCGCACTCCCACTGGGGTCCCGCACACTTTTTACGGCGTCCTGCGCACTCCCACTGGTGGCTCGCACACTTTCTGCGGCGTCCTACGCAATCCCACTGTGGTCCCGCACACTTTCTACGGCTTCCTGCGCACTCACACTAGGGCCCCCACACTTTTTACGGCGTCCTGCGCACTCCCACTGGTGGCCCGCACACTTTCTGCGGCGTCCTACGCATTCCCACTGGGTAACCGCACACCTTCTACGGCGTCCTGCGCATTCCCACTGTGGTCCCACACACTTTCTACGGCGTCCTGCGCATTACCACTGTGGTCCGGTAAATATTCTACGGCGTCCTGCGCACTCCCACTGAGTTACCGCACACTTTCTACGGCGTCCTGCGCATTCCCAATGGGGGCCCGCACACTTTCTACGGCGTCCTGCGCACTCTCACTGGGCTACCCCACACCTTCTACGGCGTCCTGCACACTCCCACTGGGGTCCGGTAAATATTCTACGGCGTCCTGCGCACCCCCACTGGGTTACCGCACACCTTCTACGACGTCCTGCGCATTTCCACTGTGGTCCCGCACACTTTCTACGGCGTCCTGCATACTCCCACTGGGGTCCGGCACACTTTTTACGGCGTCTTGCGCACTCCCACTGGTGGCTCGCACACGTTCTGCGGCGTCCTACGCAATCCCACTGGGTTACCGCACACTTTCTACAACGTCCTGCGCATTCCCACTGTGGTCCCGCACACTTTCTACGGCTTCCTGCGCACTCACACTGGGGCCCCACACTTTTACGGCGTCCTGCGCACTCCCACTGGGGTCCCGCACACTTTCTGCGGCGTCCTACGCATTCCCACTGGGTAACCGCACACCTTCTACGGCGTCCTGCGCATTCCCACTGTGGTTCCACACACTTTCTACGGCGTCCTGCACATTCCCACTGTGGTCCGGTAAATATTCTACGGCGTCCTGCGCACTCCCACTGGGTTACCGCACACCTTCTACGACGTCCTGCGCATTTCCACTGTGGTCCCGCACACTTTCTACGGCGTCCTGCGCACTCCCACTGGGGTCCGGCACACCTTCTACGGCATACTGCGCATTCCAACTGAGGGCCCGCACCCTTTCTACGGCGTCCTGCGCAATCCCACTGGGTTACCGCACACTTTCTACGGCGTCCTGCGCATTCCCGCTGTGGTCCCGCACACTTTCTACGGCGTCCTGCGCATTCCCACTGTGGTCCCGCACACTTTCTACGGCGTCCTGCGCACTCCCACTGGGGTCGCGCACACTTCCTACGGAGTCCTGCGCATTCCCACTGGGTTACCGCACACCTTCTACGGCATCCTGCGCATTCCAACTGAGGGCCCGCACCCTTTCTACGGCGTCCTACGCATTCCCACTGGGTTACCGCACACCTTCTACGGCATCCTGCGAATTCCCACTGAGGGCCGGCACACTTTCTACGGCGTCCTGCGCACTCTCACTGGGTTACCGCACACCTTCTAAGGCGTCCTGCGCAATCCCATTGGGTTACCGCACACCTTCTACGGCATCCTGCGCATTCCCACTGAGGGCCCGCACACTTTTTACGGCGTCCTGCGCACTCTTACTGGGTTACCGCACACCTTCTACGGAGTCCTGCGCACTCCCACTGGGTTACCGCACACCTTCTGCGGCATCCTACGCATTCCCACTGAGGGCCCGCACACTTTCTACGGCGTCCTGCGCACTCTCACTGGGTTACCACACACCTTCTACGGCGTCCTGCGCATTCCCACTGATGGCCCGCACACTTTCTACTGCGTCCTGCGCATTCCCACTGAGGGCCCGCACACTTTCTATGGCGTCCTGCGCACTCTCACTGGGTTACCGCACACCTTCTACGGCATCCTGCACACTCCCACTGGGGTCCTGTACATTTTCTACATCGCCCTGCGCACTCCCATTGAGGGCCCGCACACTTTCTACGGCGTCCTGCGCACTCCCATTGAGGGCCCGCACACTTTCTACGGCGTCCTGCGCACTCCCATTGGGGGCCCGCACACTTTCTACGGCGTCCTGCGCACTCCCACTGGGTTACCGCACACCTTCTACGGCGTCCTGCGCATTCCCAATGGGGTCCGGTAAATATTCTACGGCGTCCTGCGCACTCCCACTGGGGTCCCGCACACTTTTTACGGCGTCCTGCGCACTCCCACTGGTGGCTCGCACACTTTCTGCGGCGTCCTACGCAATCCCACTGTGGTCCCGCACACTTTCTACGGCTTCCTGCGCACTCACACTAGGGCCCCCACACTTTCTGCGGCGTCCTACGCATTCCCACTGGGTAACCGCACACCTTCTACGGCGTCCTGCGCATTCCCACTGTGGTCCCACACACTTTCTACGGCGTCCTGCGCATTCCCACTGTGGTCCGGTAAATATTCTACGGCGTCCTGCGCACTCCCACTGAGTTACCGCACACTTTCTACGGCGTCCTGCGCACTCCCATTGGGGGCCCGCACACTTTCTACGGCGTTATGCGCACTCCCACTGGGTTACCGCACACCTTCTACGGCGTCCTGCGCATTCCCACTGGAGTCCGGTAAATATTCTACGGCGTCCTGCGCACTCCCACTGGGGTCCCGCACACTTTTTACGGCGTCCTGCGCACTCCCACTGGTGGCTCGCACACTTTCTGCGGCGTCCTACGCAATCCCACTGTGGTCCCGCACACTTTCTACGGCTTCCTGCGCACTCACACTAGGGCCCCACACTTTTACGGCGTCCTGCGCACTCCCACTGGTGGCCCGCACACTTTCTCGGGCGTCCTACGCATTCCCACTGGCTAACCGCACACCTTCTACGGCGTCCTGCGCATTCCCACTGTGGTCCCACACACTTTCTACGGCGTCCTGCGCATTCCCACTGTGGTCCGGTAAATATTCTACGGCGTCCTGCGCACTCCCACTGAGTTACCGCACACTTTCTACGGCGTCCTGCGCACTCCCACTGGTGGCTCGCACACTTTCTGCGGCGTCCTACGCAATCCCACTGGGTTACCGCACACTTTCTACGGCGTCCTGCGCATTCCCACTGTGGTCCCGCACACTTTCTACGGCTTCCTGCGCACTCACACTGGGGCCCCCACACTTTTACGGCGTCCTGCGCACTCCCATTGGGGGCCCGCACACTTTCTACGGCGTCCTGCGCACTCCCACTGGGTTACCGCACACCTTCTACGGCGTCTTGCGCATTCCCAATGGGGGCCCGCACACTTTCTACGGCGTCCTGCGCACTCTCACTGGGTTACCGCACACTTTCTACGGCGTCCTGCGCACTCCCATTGGGGGCCCGCACACTTTCTACGGCGTTATGCGCACTCCCACTGGGTTACCGCACACCTTCTACGGCGTCCTGCGCATTCCCAATGGGGGCCCGCACACTTTCTACGGCGTCCTGCGCACTCTCACTGGGTTACCGCACACCTTCTACGACGTCCTGCGCGTGCCCACTGGAGTCCGGTAAATATTCTACGTCGTCCTGCGCCCTCGCACTGGGGTCCCGCACCCTTTTTACGGCGTCCTGCGCACTCCCACTGGTGGCTCGCACACTTTCTGCGGCGTCCTACGCAATCCCACTGTGGTCCCGCACACTTTCTACGGCTTCCTGCGCACTCACACTAGGGCCCCCACACTTTTTACGGCGTCCTGCGCACTCCCACTGGTGGCCCGCACACTTTCTACGGCGTCCTGCGCACTCCCACTGGTGGCTCGCACACTTTCTGCGGCGTCCTACGCAATCCCACTGGGTTACCGCACACTTTCTACGGCGTCCTGCGCATTCCCACTGTGGTCCCGCACACTTTCTACGGCTTCCTGCGCACTCACACTGGGGCCCCCACACTTTTACGGCGTACTGCGCACTCCCATTGGGGGCCCGCACCCTTTATACGGCGTCCTGCGCATTCCCACTGGGTTACCGCACACCTTCTACGGCGTCCTGCACACTCCCACTGGGGTCCGGTAAATATTCTACGGCGTCCTGCGCACCCCCACTGGGTTACCGCACACTTTCTACGGCGGCCTGCGCATTCCCACTGTGGTCCCGCACACTTTCTACGGCTTCCTGCGCACTCACACTGGGGCCCCCACACTTTTACGGCGTCCTGCGCATTCCCACTGTGGTCCCGCACACTTTCTACGGCTTCCTGCGCACTCACACTGGGCCCCCACACTTTTACGGCGTCCTGCGCACTCCCATTGGGGGCCCGCACACTTTCTATGGCGTCCTGCGCACTCCCACTGGGTTACCGCACACCTTCTACGGCGTCCTGCGCATTCCCAATGGGGGCCCGCACACTTTCTACGGCGTCCTGCGCACTCTCACTGGGTTACCGCACACTTTCTACGGCGTCCTGCGCATTCCCAATGGGGGCCCGCACACTTTCTACGGCGTCCTGCGCACTCTCACTGGGTTACCGCACACCTTCTACGACGTCCTGCGCATTCCCACTGGGGTCCGGTAAATATTCTACGGCGTCCTGCGCACTCCCACTGGGGTCCCGCACACTTTTTACGGCGTCCTGCGCACTCCCACTGGTGGCTCGCACACTTTCTGCGGCGTCCTACGCAATCCCACTGTGGTCCCGCACACTTTCTACGGCTTCCTGCGCACTCACACTAGGGCCCCCACACTTTTTACGGCGTCCTGCGCACTCCCACTGGTGGCCCGCACACTTTCTGCGGCGTCCTACGCATTCCCACTGGGTAACCGCACACCTTCTACGGCATCCTGGGCATTCCAACTGTAGGCCCGCACCCTTTATACGGCGTCCTGCGCATTCCCACTGGGTTACCGCACACCTTCTACGGCGTCCTGCACACTCCCACTGGGGTCCGGTAAATATTCTACGGCGTCCTGCGCACCCCCACTGGGTTACCGCACACCTTTTACGACGTCCTGCGCATTCCCACTGTGGTCCCGCACACTTTCTACGGCGTCCTGCGCACTCCCACTGGGGTCCGGCACACTTTTTACGGCGTCCTGCGCACTCCCACTGGTGGCTCGCACACTTTCTGCGGCGTCCTACGCAATCCCACTGGGTTACCGCACACTTTCTACGGCGTCCTGCGCATTCCCACTGTGGTCCCGCACACTTTCTACGGCTTCCTGCGCACTCACACTGGGGCCCCCACACTTTTACGGCGTCCTGCGCACTCCCATTGGGGGCCCGCACACTTTCTATGGCGTCCTGCGCACTCCCACTGGGTTACCGCACACCTTCTACGGCGTCCTGCGCATTCCCAATGGGGGCCCGCACACTTTCTACGGCGTCCTGCGCACTCTCACTGGGTTACCGCACACTTTCTACGGCGTCCTGCGCATTCCCAATGGGGGCCCGCACACTTTCTACGGCGTCCTGCGCACTCTCACTGGGTTACCGCACACTTTCTACGACGTCCTGCGCATTCCCACTGGGGTCCGGTAAATATTCTACGGCGTCCTGCGCACTCCCACTGGGGTCCCGCACACTTTTTACGGCGTCCTGCGCACTCCCACTGGTGGCTCGCACACTTTCTGCGGCGTCCTACGCAATCCCACTGTGGTCCCGCACACTTTCTACGGCTTCCTGCGCACTCACACTAGGGCCCCCACACTTTTTACGGCGTCCTGCGCACTCCCACTGGTGGCCCGCACACTTTCTGCGGCGTCCTACGCATTCCCACTGGGTAACCGCACACCTTCTACGGCGTCCTGCGCATTCCCACTGTGGTCCCACACACTTTCTACGGCGTCCTGCGCACTCCCACTGGGTTACCGCACACCTTCTACGACGTCCTGCGCATTCCCACTGGGGTCCGGTAAATATTCTACGGCGTCCTGCGCACTCCCACTGGGGTCCCGCATACTTTTTACGGCGTCCTGCGCACTCCCACTGGTGGCTCGCACACTTTCTGCGGCGTCCTGCGCACTCCCACTGAGTTACCGCACACTTTCTACGGCGTCCTGCGCATTCCCAATGGGGGCCCGCACACTTTCTACGGCGTCCTGCGCACTCTCACT
Organism: Aplectana chamaeleonis; assembly: GCA_029168955.1. NCBI lineage: Eukaryota > Metazoa > Nematoda > Chromadorea > Rhabditida > Cosmocercidae > Aplectana > Aplectana chamaeleonis. The sequence goes on along the minus strand of JAPDOI010000004.1, from coordinate 2,104,457 downwards.
GGGCTACCCCACACCTTCTACGGCGTCCTGCACACTCCCACTGGGGTCCGGTAAATTTTCTACGGCGTCCTGCGCACCCCCACTGGGTTACCGCACACCTTCTACGACGTCCTGCGCATTTCCACTGTGGTCCCGCACACTTTCTACGGCGTCCTGCGCACTCCCACGGGGGTCCGGCACACTTTTTACGGCGTCCTGCGCACTCCCACTGGTGGCTCGCACACTTTTTGCGGCGTCCTGCGCACTAACACTGGGGCCCCACACTTTTACGGCGTCCTGCGCACTCCCACTGGGGTCCCGCACACTTCCTACGGAGTCCTGCGCATTCCCACTGGGTTACCGCACACCTTCTACGGCATACTGCGCATTCCAACTGAGGGCCCGCACCCTTTCTACGGCGTCCTGCGCATTCCCACTGGGTTACCGCACACCTTCTACGGCGTCCTGCGCATTCCCACTGTGGTCCCGCACACTTTCTACGGCGTCCTGCGCATTCCCAATGGGGGCCCGCACACTTTCTACGGCGTCCTGCGCACCCCCACTGGGTTACCGCACACCTTCTACGACGTCCTGCGCATTTTCACTGTGGTCCCGCACACTTTCTACGGCGTCCTGCGCACTCCCACTGGTGGCTCGCACACTTTCTGCGGCGTCCTACGCAATCCCACTGTGGTCCCGCACACTTTCTACGGCTTCCTGCGCACTCACACTAGGGCCCCCACACTTTTTACGGCGTCCTGCGCACTCCCACTGGTGGCCCGCACACTTTCTGCGGCGTCCTACGCATTCCCACTGGGTAACCGCACACCTTCTACGGCGTCCTGCGCATTCCCACTGTGGTCCCACACACTTTCTACGGCGTCCTGCGCATTCCCACTGTGGTCCGGTAAATATTCTACGGCGTCCTGCGCACTCCCACTGAGTTACCGCACACTTTCTACGGCGTCCTGCGCATTCTCAATGGGGGCCCGCACACTTTCTACGGCGTCCTGCGCACTCTCACTGGGCTACCCCACACCTTCTACGGCGTCCTGCACACTCCCACTGGGGTCCGGTAAATTTTCTACGGCGTCCTGCGCACCCCCACTGGGTTACCGCACACCTTCTACGACGTCCTGCGCATTTCCACTGTGGTCCCGCACACTTTCTACGGCGTCCTGCGCACTCCCACGGGGGTCCGGCACACTTTTTACGGCGTCCTGCGCACTCCCACTGGTGGCTCGCACACTTTCTGCGGCGTCCTGCGCACTCACACTGGGGTCCCACACTTTTACGGCGTCCTGCGCACTCCCACTGGGGTCCCGCACACTTCCTACGGAGTCCTGCGCATTCCCACTGGGTTACCGCACACCTTCTACGGCATACTGCGCATTCCAACTGAGGGCCCGCACCCTTTCTACGGCGTCCTGCGCATTCCCACTGGGTTACCGCACACCTTCTACGGCGTCCTGCGCATTCCCACTGTGGTCCCGCACACTTTCTACGGCGTCCTGCGCATTCCCACTGTGGTCCCGCACACTTTCTACGGCGTCCTGCGCACTCCCACTGGGGTCCCGCACACTTCCTACGGAGTTGCGCATTCCCACTGGGTTACCGCACACCTTCTACGGCATCCTGCAAATTCCCACTGAGGGCCGGCACACTTTCTACGGCGTCCTGCGCACTCTCATTGGGTTACCGCACACCTTCTACGGCGTCCTGCGCATTCCCACTGGGTTACCGCACACCTTCTACGGCATCCTGCGCATTCCCACTGAGGGCCCGCACACTTTTTACGGCGTCCTGCGCACTCTCACTGGGTTACCGCACACCTTCTACGGAGTCCTGCGCACTCCCACTGGGTTACCGCACACCTTCTACGGCATCCTGCGCATTCCAACTGAGGGCCCGCACCCTTTCTACGGCGTCCTGCGCACTCTCACTGGGTTACCGCACACCTTCTACGGCGTCCTGCGCATTCCCACTGGGTTACCGCACACCTTCTACGGCGTCCTGCGCATTCCCAATGGGGACCCGCACACTTTCTACGGCGTCCTGCGCACTCTCACTGGGTTACCGCACACCTTCTACGGCATCCTACGCATTCCCACTGAGGGCCCGCACACTTTCTACGGCGTCCTGCGCACTCTCACTGGGTTACCACACACCTTCTACGGCGTCCTGCGCATTCCCACTGGGTTACCGCACACCTTCTACGGCGCCCTGCGCACTCCCATTGAGGGCCCGCACACTTTCTACGGCGTCCTGCGCACTCTCACTGGGTTACCGCACACCTTCTACGGCATCCTGCACCTTCCCACTGGGGTCCTGTACATTTTCTACATCGCCCTGCGCACTCCCATTGAGGGCCCGCACACTTTCTACGGCGTCCTGCGCACTCCCATTGGGGGCCCGCACACTTTCCACGGCGTCCTGCGCACTCCCATTGGGGGCCCGCACACTTTCTACGGCATCCTGCGCACTCTCACTGGGTTACCGCACACCTTCTACGGCGTCCTTCGCACTCCCATTGGGGGCCCGCACACTTTCTACGGCATCCTGCGCACTCTCACTGGGTTACCGCACACCTTCTACGACGTCCTGCGCATTCCCACTGGGGTCCGGTAAATATTCTACGGCGTCCTGCGCACTCCCACTGGGGGCCCGCCCACTTTTTACGACGTCCTGCGCACTCCCACTGGTGGCTCGCACACTTTCTGCGGCGTCCTACGCAATCCCACTGTGGTCCCGCACACTTTCTACGGCTTCCTGCGCACTCACACTGGGGCCCCACACTTTTTACGGCGTCCTGGGCACTCCCACTGGTGGCCCGCACACCTTCTGCGGGGTCCTACGCATTCCCACTGGGTAACCGCGCACGTTCTACGGCGTCCTGCGCATTCCCATTGTGGTCCCACACACTTTCTACGGCGTCCTGCGCATTCCCACTGTGGTCCCGCACACTGTCTACGGCGTCCTGCGCACTCCCACTTGGGTCACGCACACTTTCTACGGCGTCCTGCGCACTCCCAGTGGGGTCCCACACACTTTATACGGCGTCCTGCGCACTCCCACTGGGGTCGCGCACACTTTCTACGGCATCCTGCGCACTCCCACTGGGGTCCCGCACACTTTCTATGGCGTCCTGCGCACTCCCACTGGGGTCCCGCACACTTTCTACGGCGTCCTGCGCACTCCTCAAATCCTATTTACACCAACCGTCTCAAAGAGAGAACAATCTTGGCCGGAAGCCTATCATTAGCTGTAATGTTTTTCATTAGTTCATTTTCGAAGCTCAGAGAACGTCGGATGGTTTACAATAACATGTTTTCATGTTTTTACCCGTCTTGACTCTCAATTTTGAGGGTCCGCTAAAATTCAGCTTTCAACTCCAAAATTGAATAGGAGCTAGCTGCATCTATTTTCAGCCTCCTGCCAAAAAATATGGTTCCTAGCTCAATTTTTACTGGTTACACAAGATCGTGAATGCCGTCTGAAAAAAAGAAGATTAACAGTTTTTCGACCAAAATCACATGGTTTTCGCCATTTTTCTCGAGCGCCAAGAAACGATTCCAAACCATTTTCTGGTACATGTACCAGCTTTTTACGCTCTTTCCAATGGAGAAAAAACTGCATCTCCACAGTTACTCTGAAAGCTGATTTTGGAATCGCAGGGTCGCGCATGGCCGAGTTAAAGCCAAATCTGGTGCGCGCTTCGCGCGCACCACAATTAGTTGTGAAAAAGGGCTGCTCCCAGAATCCATTCGCAATTAAATATTTACGCTACTTTTCAACTTCAGACCCGCATCTTTGAGGTTGAGCAAATTTTTTTACCCTCTATCGGAAAATCAACAAACATTGGGTTTATCTGAAATTTTTTTCACTGTCTGAACACGTCCACAAAATTCTCGAAAAATTGAAGTTTCGAATAGGCCCAGGGTGAGTTGATTTTTTGATAGTGTTCGAAAAACAACTCCAGATCGAAGAAGGGGGTCTAAAGTTGAAAACCAGCGGAAATATTTAGTTGCGAACTTTGTTCTGAAAACAGCCGCTTTCTCAGCTCGAATTCGTGTGCCTGGATTTACTCTTCAAAGTAAGCACCCGAGCTGGTTTTAATTGTAATTAAAACCGTTTTGGTGTAGTTCAACATATTCCAAGCAGAGCCCGTTAGGTTGTCTATAAGAGCCAGGATGGCTCCTTGAAATAGACAGTTTGTCAAGGTACCGTCAAAAATAACTTCGCAGCCCGTTCGCAACGAGAAAATTTCTTCGGTCTTCAAATTTTCTTCGACTTTGTGATAGTTTTCAGATTTCAACAAGTTCTTCTACGACAAAAAAATTTTGCAGATCCGCAGCTGACCGCATCGCAAGGGTATACACGCCTCAAACCCCTGATTCATTGCACACAAATCAAACGACAATCGTGTCCTGACCAAGTCGAAAAATTTCCAACCACCTAACTTTATTTCAAAATACATCATTGGGTCCAAAAACCTTGCGAAATTATTCCTAGTGGATACTTTTTTTTTTCGCCCAGACACTTTAGTCCCTGAAAATCATGAGAAATTGAAATTTCAGGTAAGCCCTGGGTGAGTCGATTTTTCGATGGAAGGTTCAAAAAAACTACTCCAGTTCGGAGATGCTTGTGTGGTGTTCAAAACTAGCGGAGATATCCGTACTTTATGATATTTCAATCAAAACTGGATGGGTTGTCCACAAGAGCCAGGAGTGCCCCTTGAAAGAGGAATTCTCCTAGCACTTTCATGTTTTTTTTGCATTCCAGAAGCTCACGTCTAATAGGTAACGCTTCTTACACTAAAACCGCAATATAGAATTGATTGAGACAAGCTACCATGTATTTTGAGTCTTGGTTGATCTGGTCACAAATAATCACGTTTACCCCAAGAAAAAATTCTCGAGTCCCTGATACGAATCCCTATTGGCACAACGGTGTCTTTGGGCCTTTGGTGTCTTTGGGCCTTTTACGACCCCCTCCTTGCGATAATCGCAACTGGTGCCTGACCCTGCTACACGTTGCAGCGACAGTATAGCGGGAAGATGAAGAGATGTTCTCCTGTCTTGAACAGTACCAATGGAGTTGCAGTTAGTGATGCGACGCTGCCAAATGAATGGATTACTTCAGTTCACTACTAAATCGTCCAGCGCCATCAGCACCGGAGCTCCCGTATGTTCAGAGAGCACATTACGATGTCAATAAGGGACCGGAACCGCCGACTGAGGCTGAAGGTATGTAGCATACCATAACGTGCACTGCGACGTTAAACTGCAGTTACGGCAACAAACATCCAAAAATCGTGTAAGGCAAGAAGTAGTGTGAATGATTAATTTTGTTTTTCAAACTGCGCGCATTCATGAGAGTACAAGTCAGGGAAAGCTTATCGTGCGGTCTTAGATGTTTTCCGAGGCTTAGGGTGAAATCTTAGAGACCTGGGTGAGTTTTCCATGAACCTCCCACTCACGCACCGATTTCCCCTTGTTCAGCTCCCATATCCTCTGTCTCAAAGGCAATTTACTTTGTTTCTTCGCGTGCCTGCGCGGAGCAAGTTGAGAGACTGCGAGAAAGTGTGGAGGAGAAAGAGACGTAGCATACGCGCGCACACGGACTCGATCGACAAAAATAAATTTTACCTGAAGTTTTATTTTCAACTAAGCCTAACCCAGAATATGTCAAATGAGCACAAAAAATCTAAGAATTGTACAAGAAGCTGTAATATAGCTTCTAGAATTCTGGATAAGTTATTACTCATACCGAAGCTAGTAAACGAAGCGGAATAGAGTTCTTCATCGAGTCATTAAAATATGACCCTTCCCGGGACCTCCATGTTATGCCGAAAGTCCTTGTCTGGTATAAACTAAATGGAGAGTTATATTTTTATCTGCACTCAATTGCATCATGGCTTTCTATACTTATAAGTCTCCGGGAACAACACATTCAATCATTTCTGTAACGAAAGGTTTAATTGAATAATTCATTAAATACGAGCAACTATTACATCAATCAAAATATTTAACATAACATAAATGAACCTACGTTTTGATACTGAGCGTCGTGGCAGCCTCCGCGCTGCTCTTGTCCTCTTAACTGTGCCCCGGCGGTCACGACGCTCAGTTTACAGCACCACACGCAAAATATACAGCAATCAATACAACTACAAGTAATACAAAACAGTACTGGCCTTGCACTTCATCCTTCTGAATTTTCGCCGTTTCGCAGTCATTGCACTTACTGAATTGTTTCTTTTGCCTGATGAAGACGCCCTCCGATTTCGGACGTCAAAAGTTGCCTTTTATAACATTCTTGTTACAGCTTCTAATTAATAGGATGTTGATAATTTTTGTTGTTGGTTTATTCATGTGCCTATACCTACCCTGATACCTTGATGATCCATCTTCCGCCGGGTGGACCACACCTCACCCAGATCTATTGATCCCTTCCTCAGGCTTTCAGGATTACGATAAGTTGCGGTACTTATACGGAAGTCGTTCAAAACCTTAGAAATTGCGTGGAGTTTGCAAGGATAATTCTTGAGGTGTTGTTCGGTATGATATAGTATATCATTTTTGAATATAGCTAACTTTACGTCACTCGGATACTTCCCATCGTATCTGAGTATCATCGGATTTGTGTTCAGAACCCCCGATAACCCTCATAGGGATGGGCAAGAATTCAAACGAACGAGAGACTCTGAAGAGTTCACCGTACATCTAGTTGATCCTTCTGTCTAATCGGAAATGGACCTTATATTAAAATTAGTTTACATTGACAAAAAACGACGCTCCTCAAAAACCAGTTTTTCGAATGGCCATTTGTTCTCGTTAGCCCTTACAGCATCTTAATGAGCACTTCAGAAGAACAAAGACATCTAAAATGCTAAATCTCACCCAAAACAGATTCACAGCCGGCTTAAGATTTTAGTTTGTTCGGCTTACTGCTCTGGTCCAATTGTAAGGCGTTCTTTCTTTGACGTAAGCCCAAAACAAACCGTTGTGGTATTTCATATAGGAGAGCACTAGGCTTTTCAAAGAATGACTTCCACTTGCTTGAAAGTGTTTGTGTGTTTATAACTGCACCTGCCACGGCTCTTTCACTGGTTTACTGTTCTGAACAGCAAAATGAAACCGTTGGTGTGAATTGACTAGCATCATTGTTTCTTTCCAATAATAAGTATTAAGCACACGAACTTTCTTCGGTACTAGAATAAAACCGAAGGAAGGGCAGTCATTTTCAAAACCACAATGCTCGTCCATGAAGAGTAACAAAACGGGCTGGTTTTGCGAGTTTTTCGTAGACTAGTCCACTCTACCTCCCTATTACTCTTTTTTTTGTTTGAACGTTTCCGTCTGCACCATACCTCGTTTTCTTGGTAGATCCCTCTTTCAATAGAGCTTTCTTTGCTCATTCTTTTTTATCACAAGTGTAATCAACAGTTTTAGCAAAGAATTCAGCAATTCAGTTATCTTGCCTAAGGAATTCCGTAGTGCTTTAAAAGAGTGAGAGTTAGAATTGTTCGTCGTCCATCGGAAATAAAAATATTGGAAGAACTCTTAGAAATTGTTCTACAGGCAATGTATTTACAGGTGGAATTGTGATTACAGCCTCAGCGCACACATAGACGAAGCAGTGTTGGCTGTTCGCCAGAATATACACCGAAACCTTAGTCATAGGAGAGATGCCTGTCGAGGGTGCAATAGTGTCCTCTTTTTCTTTGTGTCTCTAGCGAAGGAGGTAGGGTGGAGAGCGCAGCAAGCGCGAGAGAAAGGGGGCGAGGCATGCTTGGTTGTCAATGGCACCACAAATGATTTTGGAGGACGGGCTCACAAAAACGTCTAAGTCACAACAAACAGAAAAGACAGTTGCATACACTTGTGATAGAGCATCTTCTATCAGTTGTGCGTTGAATTACAGTCGGCACGGATACGGGTGATACTTTGTGTTCCCTAAAGAAAGTTGGCGCAAACTCGGTGCCATATGCTATAACAAGGGTGCAACGAGTTTGCGCAAAAATGAAATGGGGAACGCAAAGTATCACCAGGATCCCTGCCTACTGCACCCTCGTTGGTGAGAAATAAGCAACGGGTAATCCAATTGTGTGTGCCGTAAAGACAATTCAAGTGCAACAATCTGGGTTAAATCATGGCAATGACCTAAACTAGCACCACTGATTTGATCTTTTCTCCATTGATCACCCTCGCAAGCGCGCTATTTTGAGACGAAAGTTGTTTGGAACATATCGTCAATCTCTGGGTGGGGGAAGTGACGCCGCTTAGTGGGAAATATTGCGCGCGGGAATACGAAGGGATGATGGCTAAGGCATCTTTCATAGTCCTCACCGCAAGCGCGGCAGGCGCGGGACGCGCGGGACGAGCGGCTGACTATGAAACTTTTCACCGCGCAGCACGCGCGGGACGAGCGGGAAGCCACTATGAAATCTTCAGCGGCGCCGCCATGGCGGCGCGGGTAAAAGTCGTGCTTCAACTGGGACTTGCACAGAAATTCCTGGCCTGCATTTGCGTATGCGGTGGCGCAGGAAAGTCCCAGAATTATTTATGTTGGAGTGGAATCAAATCGAGAAGCGATTCTCGATTGAAACAGTGAATCCGACACGGCGGTTTGGGCGGCGCCGCTATGGCGGTGCTGATGAACTATGAAAGTTCTTACCGCGCGTCCCGCGTGTGCCGCGCGGTAAGAACTTTCATAGTCCACCGCCCTTCCCGCGCGTCACACGCGTGCCGCGCTTGCGGTGAGGACTCTGAAAGATGCCGAATAGTCAAATGAATTCGCGCCCGATCGCCGAGGCTTCCTGCTTGAGAGACACTGACGATACTCTGTTCGGGGTTCGTACAAAACTGCTGAGAACTGGTTCGAGAGATCCAGTTCTCAGCAGTTTTTGTGTGCAGTTACGTATTCTCAACAGTTCTGTGTTTAGTTTCGTTGCAAGCATCTGAATTTCACTTCTTGACATTTATAAAGACAAGCTGTCTTCATCTTGTTATCGTACCCACCGAATGTTCCTCCGAGTGTGTTTTCGTCTTCAGATATACTCTGTTGTGCCATGTTTTGTAGTTTACGTATTATCGAAGTCGTGCATATTTTAGTGTACGGAATGTCTGAAACAGATCGTTTCATAGGTTTTTCCCTCCTGAGCTTTAGCTTCATCTCTTTGCCAATGCAATGAAGCCCTTGGTGGTGTTGGCGAGGTCGAACTCTTTCTGGCCCGAACACTTCCTAAAAAGGATTCAGCGACTTTTGTTCGAAAACATCCTCCATGTGACACCAGTCCAGCACCTCAACTTCTCCGAGCCGGCGTCTTCTTTTGCTGAGCCAAATCGAAATTAATAAGATCACGAATCCCGTCAAACGAAGATGTCTGCGAATGCCCGATGTCGAGCTGCACAAGGTTGCCGTCTTATGATTCCCCGAAGAGCCTCAAGCCGGAATTCCGCATGGGTCTGATCCTGGCCAGCAGACGCTTAAAGGCACTGTTTACGATAAACTTAATCCTTGGCCAGATCTACACGCAGAAGCGAGGCCTATCAATGGGTCTCAGGATCGCACCCCTGCTTGCCGTCGTATTTTTGGACAGAATAGAACGAAGATCGCTCACACAAGGAATACTGTTCTACAAAAGATACATCGACAATGTCTTTGTCATCGGGTCTACGCAAGAGGAACTTAACACTGCTCTGAGAAACCTCAACACATGTGATCAGAACCTCAGTTTCACAATGGAAGCCCCTGACGCTAATGGAATTTTACCATTCCTTAATGCAAAAGTAAGGATATATCAAGGAATCAAAGAACTGACATGGTACAAGAAGCCGGCATCACGAAACATAATTTTACACACACGAAGCGCGGACCCGCTCTAAATGAAGGTAAATGTTGTGAGAAATCTGATTGCTACTAAGAACGAAATTAGCTCGTACGAATCACCAGAGGTCGAGGCGGGTATCGCTACCATTCTAGCTGAAAACGGCTATTCAACGTCTGAGCCCAGGTCATGGCGTTCAACATTCACTCGCGGCGGTGTAACTCTGGTTCTACCGTACGTTGATGAACGAATCGCTAAGGACGTTAACAGAACTATGAAGCTCTCAGGACTGCCGGTAAAACTAGTATTCAGACCTCCACAAACTTCAAAGAGATACTGACCTCAGCATGAATTTATGAAGAACGATGTGGACGTGGCGATGCACGTTCTGTACGGAGAAGAAAATCTGCCAGTTACGAGGCACAGGTTACATGATCGTATGCGAGGGATGCAGTAAGAAATACATCGGAGAGACGTCACGACCGTTGTACGTACGTATAGACGAGCACTCGCGAGCACTGCGGAATCCTTCTTCATACCAAGCTTCTCCCGACATCGTCTCTTGCACCACACAAATGACCCCCCTCCCGCCGTCAAAGTCTCAGTGTTGCATCGCTCTCTCGAAAGTCCCCTGGAAAGAAAATCAATGGAATCACTTGCGATAAGGCGACTATCACCGGAGATAAACAATAGGGATGAGATGATAGAAGCATTGAGTTTGATTTCATAGCAGCTGCGATAGGTACTTAGTCATTTTTAGATGCTCTGGGATACAACTAAGGTGGGGTCGTCTGATTCCGCTGCTTGAGAATTACTGTAGGTGTGTCCAAGTAACAACTTTACAGACTTCCTTCGTAAACACCACAGCGGGTTAGTTATACCTTACTTGTTGGGTCATTTCTCGTTGTACGCATGTAATTGCTGTCATAGTTATAGACTGAAGAATGTGTTAATACACAGAAAATTCCCTATAAAGTGGATATATAAGCCGGAGTTTCACATACACAAAGGAAACATCTGATAGAAATGAGACCCCGAGATAGCACCATTCTCAATTATTCAAATAAATATAATAAACTTTATTGTTTGCCTCTTCTTTGATGAGTTCTTACCCCAGCAAAACTTGGACTGAAAGTTTGGAACCACTGCTGGTGACACCAGCGCTCATTACCTTACCTAAACTGTGCTCGTGTTTCAAACGATGCCTTCATCTTATCTCTGCCTTCGTCGAATGGCCTACCCATGATTTGTAGTATACAATACTGGCCGTAAGTACGTGCAGACATTGTTCAGTTGCAGTATGCGTCCATTTCGCAACTGAAATATATTGTTTCGCAAGATTCCCTGGCCATGTATTCTCATAATATCAGATTGTCGGCTGCTGTCTCAGGAATATATATTCTATTCATTTTTGCATAGTATTGTCTTGCTGCTAAGGAATGCTGCAGGAAGCAGCTTCAATCGACGTTGCCTTTATCTGCCTGTGCACACATATGCATCTATATATCGCTCAGTATCTATTTGATTTTGAGGGCATGGTCCGCGATAGCTTCTGATTTCACTTTCCTGCATGAGCGCTGAGTGTGTGCTAAGTTCATGCCTCATTTTTTATAATAGAGAAGTTAGCTTCCGATGACTGCACACGGATGCCCAACAGGGGTGTGCGGCAAACGGATCTGAAATTTCGACAGACGGCAACAGCAACGGCAAACCCCAAAAATGACCGGCACACGGCAAAATCTGTTTTTTGCTACAATGTACCAACACTTGTTTAGTGTGACAGTTACTGTAGCTGGCGTTTCACTAGCCTTTACAGAATGTTGAAATCCCCCAAATCAAAACCTACTTGACTGTCTCAGGTGATCAGATAACGCCAGTAGTGCTGATCTGCATGTGACCTGTATAAGAGTCACTATGAAGTTTAGAAGGGACTCTTGCTTATCCCTCGGAGAGAATGCTGTTGATTCATCCCCAATAATAGAAGTTTCCGTACAAATCGACGCTAGAGTTCCAAAAAATAGGCCTTCATGGTTGGTGCGAAAGGTGATAGACCAGCAAGGGATTCACTCTAAAATGTCTTGCGGCCAGCGCGTCCCAGCCTTGTCGATTCGGGTGCGTGCAGCAAACCGCAAGCAAGCTTAGTGCAGTGGAAGTGTGCGCCTGCCCAAGGGCGGTGGCCTTACTCTGAGGGAATTTGCAGCGTCAGTGCCGGGAAAGTACCGCGACCCTCAACTGTGCCACGATAGTTCCGCGATAGTACCGCAGCGGCTCCGTGATCAAGCGATTTTGTCGCCATGTCTTAGCCTCGACCTCGCCGTAACAGCACCACAGCGGCTCCGCATTATAAACGTGCCGGGTCCGCGAAGATGCAGCTGTCAACCCGCGTGGAGTGCGATGTACTATTTTGTGTGGTAAAACAAAATTGTCGCCGGTTCAATTACTCAAGTCTGATCTACTTTCCGTATTTCCTTGGGTTCAAAAGCGACGGTAACTTTTGTCCCTATTAGAAAGAGGACGTGACGAGCGCAGGTGCGTATTTGTGTTCTAATGCCCCCCTGGTTGAATTATCATTCTTGAATGACTTCATATCAGATACTCTCCCGGAGCCGTTGCGGCACAATCGCGGAGCCGAAACGGCACTGCCGCATCGCCGCTACGGCTCCGAAGTACTTCCACCGCGGCTCCACGGTAGTAACGGCGCGGCTCCGCAATAGTGCCGCTTCGGTACCTCTAGGCTCCGAAGCGGCACTGTCGTAAAGCCGCAGCGGCAATTTCTCTCAGACTACCGGTGTCGCATCCAGGTGCGAATAGATGGATGATCACACGATGATTGGTCGACATTAAAGGCACAGTACACCCTCAGATATGAATTCAGGAATTTTTAATTGATTGTGTAGTAGACCCCTCCTATATAATACGTGCCAAGTGCGAAGACTAAATTTCTCCAAATAAGCGAGATATAAGCGACCACCGCAGGCCCAACCTCCTTCGCTAACCACCACTGGCAACACCCCCTACCAGATTTCCGAACTCGATAGCGACTAGATTGATCGACCAATTCTCAACAAATCGTCGTTCTTTAGTCCATTGCTGAACTGTCTCCTCATCCTGGCTCGCTCTCGCGCAACGATTGCGAATGAAAAGATGTACGGGCCCAAGACAACTCGTCCACGAAATTTTCGCACTCAAAATATAGCTAGTTTCAAGGAGCCATAGCATTGTTAGTAGGTGGCCTCGACCGATTTCAGAGATATAGTTGTGATCAGCGTGTGGCTCTCTCCAAGGTGAGCAAAGAATCTGAAAAGTAGTCTCTTGGGTGTCCTGTGCCTTTAATGGCAGAAGACAGCTCACACCGTGATTTGCAGCGCGCGATTTAGGTTATCACGCTCGAATGGTTTCCCTTGCAAGGCTACAGGAGTGGATAGTGACCAGTATAGCTGAATACAGTGCTCACGATAAAAGAAGCGTTCGAGTTTTCACCGGAAATCAAGAGTTCCGAGGGGCATGTTGATCGAATACACAGAATGCACCTAATGACAGTTCGACTAGTACATGCGACGCACACGACAGAAAGCCGCTGCGCTCACGTCGTCGCTGGAGCGTTGCGTGTAGTGCATTTAGCAAGCCGGACCGCTCTTTGGCGCTTCCCTTTCTGTGTATTCGGCAAACAAACTTGAACAACAATGTCGGCTAAAAACTAGCAGTAAATCGCTCTGTACGGTTCCCAAAACTTGACTGAGGTATGCCCGCTCCACCCACTTCCCATGTGGCTGGCTACTGGGTCTCGAACGGTGGGCTCTAAGCTTTTCTAATTTATTCGTTCTTTAGCTTCCAATTCAGTATAGAAATATTTTAACTAGATAACTTGTTGGCGGTTTTGACCGTCGCCTTCAAAGATTTTCCATTTCTTCTGCTTTACCCCATTTCTAAACGAACTCAGCTCTGCCAGGGAGTCAATCCCTTATTTCAGCTCATGATCTCGAAATCGAAAATTTCAATGAACACCGCTGTGAACATTGTTCAATTCAAAAAACCGGACAAAGTATTTGCAGAATCAACTTCCTGTTCCAATAATCACCATCAGCCCAACCGACAATAAGCGGACCGGCATACACGAGTTCTCAACTGGTTTATATGTCTAAAAAGGCTGCTTATATATCACTGCTCAAAATCAACTACAATTGCTTCTGCCTGATTGCTCCTGCCTTATCTCTTGTTTGACTTCTTGTCGCTCGCGGCCAAATCAACGCGTGCGAAAAGCCAGAGGCTTTAATCCGATGCTCTACGGCAGCTTTTCGGCTTAGTGTAGCCGAACCTGTATCCACTATCGATGTTTTCATAGTGATACTGATACGAGTCTTGCTATCGAAAGAAATATCTGGATGTCTCAGTTGCCGTTTAAGAGCTCACATCGAACTGTTCGCTGTTCTCACTTCGTGAGCTGCCCACCACCTCATGGCTCTACAGAGCTGGGAAGAAGTGCGGCCAGCGCAAGATTCCCCTCCAGAGGGTTGACTGCAGGGCTTTGCCCGCGTTCCTCCTCCGTTCCCTGTTGAGCGCGCCAGGGCGCGCTCCGTGTTCGGGTTTCTTCAAGGTTAGAGTTGAGGCTGAGCGCTGCTCTCAGTCCTCAACCAACTTAACATAAGATTTCAGTGGAGCGCAACAGTACGCGCTCCTAACATAGGTGATCCAAATGCACTGGAGTTGCAAGCAAACCTCAGCTGGAGGATAACAGTTGATTCCTATGCTCGCACGTACTTTAGCGGTTAGTGCTTTTGCATTTTTTCAACCGTCCCGTTTCTATCCCGAGCGGAAGAATCTTAGACTTACATCGCTATCACAAGGTGGTTCGAAAGTTTGTCAGTAGATCAATGTTTGCCTGCGAAGAGGCGACAAATTGAATCAATAGCCTACTTTCAGGCTTACATGACATGTAGACTCAATATAAGTCAGCGTCGAATCAGGTAACTTTTGGAAACGATTCGCTGGATGGATATAGCATTTACAATAGAATATCTTTTGAGGTTGACTTAGTCAGAACATAACTGATTGAACCGATAAACCTCATGCAATATCGCTGTCATCGGACGCGCAACTGTTGAGGTGTTCAAATTACAATTGATCGTTATCTTCATTACTCAGGGAATCACGGGGTCGTAATGGAGCACAATAGGCTTTCACCTCGACGCGGATAGCTAGGGCAACATGAGGGGAACAGCGGCTGCTCGAGCAGCACGTGCTGCCTTTTTGCCGCTCTAAGCAGCACGTGCTGCCCTTGTACTCCATTTGACGCCTCAGCTGCTTTTTTTTTTCATGGCGATCTTACTGTGGTAAAATTGCTCAAAGGGATCTATTTGGACAGCTGCGAGCATACTTACAGTCAGCATGGGAGTTTTTTTTTGATTGGAGCATGCATATGTAGACATCTGATTAGCTATATGTCAATTCACCATTTCTCTTTTTCCCCAGGCAAGGTGTATGAAATTAAAGCAGTCGCTTGAGCTTCATCTCAGACGATTGTGTGGTTGTAAAGGAGCATAATTGGCATTGAACTCTACGAGAACAACGAGAGCAGCTCAAGGGGATGAGCTCCTGCTCGACGAGCACGAGCTGCCGTTGTTCTCCGATTGCCTCCTCAGCTGCTGCTCTCCGTTTTGGCCAGTGCAGTGTGGTAACTTTGCTTGAAGTGATTCATTTATGCAGGTACGAGCACATTTGTAATCAGCATGGAGAGTTCCTTCTTTCAAATATGCACAATTGGACTTCTAAATATCTATATACTATTTGACTTTTTCTCTTTTTCCCCTAATCAATGTGTATAAAGTTTGAGCAAGTCAAGCGAACTTCATTCGAAGCGATCGGGAGGTTGTACTGGGGCACAATTGGCATTCAACTCCACGAGAACAACGAGGGCAGCTCAAGGGGATGAGCTCCTGCTCGACCAGCACGAGCTGCCGTCGTTCTCCGGTTGTCTCCTCAGCTGCTGCTCTCTATTGTGGCCAGCACAGGGTGGTAACATTGCCCAGAAGGGTCCACTTGGGTAGCTACGAGCATAATCATAATTAGCATGAAAAGTTCTCTGCTTCTAAGCGTGGATCTTCAGCCATTTCACAAGAAATGCCTTGAAGGCATCGTACGCGCAGAAAACTGTATATTATTTTTTCATGTTTTTGTGCAGCTTGGCCTCTCTAGTGAACGAAAATGTCTAAAGCGCCCATGAAACACCTTCGTTTGTAAGCGAAAGTAGGTCTGAACACATTGTGAATATGAATTTGAATTTAGCGCCAAAATCGTTTTTGCAATTTGTCTGCATTTGGAGGCTTCGTCACTGTCATTCTCGAACTTTTTCTGCATGTGGAGTTTGTGGCGTAACTATTTTTCACGTTGTTAGACGGTCGCATCAAGATTCTATGAAAAAGTGCTAGATGACTGGTGAGAACTGGTGGCGGATCCTCATCTCCAACCCCTTCCAATCTCATAACCCTACGTTTTTGACGCGCCGAAGCTCACCGGTGTGGTGTACCGGGCTCATTCATGAAGCTGAGCTTGAAAATGGAAATAGGTTCAAAGCGCGAACGATGCCATCAAAGTACAAAACTGTTGTTTTTTTTGTGGGAGGGACGGGGCTCTGAGACGACGAGTAGCGGTTTATTCATTTCGAAATGGTATAAAAAGTGTACTGTCGCATATCGAAAACCGTGCCAGAAGTCTTTACGAAGGAAAAGAAAACCACGGATGAAGTCGAGTATCCTAACAGCCATCTTCCAGGAAAGACACAATACGGATATCAAATCGGGGAATAGTTGTGTAAGCAAAAAAAGTTTAAGACCGCTTTATAAGTATACGCGTTTGTTTATTTTGGGGAATGCGTACTTGCTCATACGCGCTAAACTCGAAACACCGAAACTCTGCTCCGAAGCTATTCTATGATCCACCAAAAACGTCCTTTTTTTTGCATGAGACAGTTTGCCATCGGAAGAAATCAAGGGCGCAACTCGCTCTCACAATCGGTAAGCAGATTACTAAATATTTGGGAATGCATCGCTATATTTTCTCCATGCCTCAGTATTCTGCTGTGGGTGATAATGGAAATTCCGAGCTCTATAGAAATGCTGAATATCTATAGAAATGCTGAGTTGAATATCTCTCAAATCTTGAGTGTGTGAGGGGTGTTTTTTTTATCATTTCCAAAGAAACCCAGGGAGAATGAATTCAGGTGAGCTTTCGGGTTGGATAAGCAGGGTGAGGCGTAGCAACATGCGGTCGGCGGAAGGCGGACACGTTTCGGCACGGTCTGAGGAGTTTTCGGGTCTTGGCCGTACACTTTTTAGTTCCAAGCGTCAGCGATTCACTTGGTCACCTGCGCGGCCACCTCAAACGTGGTAATCTTATGCGAAATTAACATTTTCGTTGCATCAAGTCTTCCAAAACAAAATTCTGGTATTTCACTCATCATCAAATTAAACGCCGTCTATCTCTAAGAAAACGATTTTCGTTAGGTTTAAGATGGTACCTTCGAGAACAGTGGTTCCTTGCGAGCAATGTGAATTGTTCAGCTCGGTTAAAGACTGATGAAATGAGCTGAAAAAAATTATGAGTCGTCATTCTCATTGGATGATGGTCGTGGGGAACCGACTCAAGATTTGAGAGATATTCAACTAAGCATTTCTATAGGTATTCAGCACTTCTATGGAGCTAAAGATTTCTATTATCACCCACAGCAGAATACTGAGGCATGGAGAAAATAGCGATGCATTCCCAAATATTTAGTGATCTGCTTTCCGATTGTGAGAGCGAGTTGCGCCCTTAATTTCTTCCGACGGCAAACTGTCTCATGAAAAAAAGACGTTTTTGGTGGATCATAGAATAGCTTCGGAGCAGAGTTCTGGTGTTTCGAGTTTAGCTCGTATGAGCAGGTACGCATTCCCCAAAATCAACAAACGCGTATACTTATAAAGCGGTCTTAAACTTTTTTTGCTTACACAACTATTCCCCAATTTGATATCCGTATTGTTTCTTTCCTGGAAGATGGCTGTTAAGATACTCGACTTCATCCGTGGTTTTCTTTTCCTTCGTACAGACTTCTGGCACGATTTTCGATATGCGACAGTACACTTTACACGATTTCGAAATGAATAAACCGCAACTCGTTGTCTCAGAGCCCCGTCCCCCCACAAAACAACAGTTTTGTACCTTGAAGGCATCGTTCGCGCTATAAACCTATTTCCATTTTCAGGCTCAGTTTCATGAATGAGCCCGGTACACCACACCGGTGAGCTTCGGCGCGTCAAAAACGTAGGGTTATGAGATTGGAAGGGGTTGAAGATGAGAATACGCCAACAGTTCTCACCAGTCATCGAGCACTTTTTCATCGAATGTCAATGCGACCGTCAAACAACATGAAAAACAGTTGCGGCACAAACTTCACATGCAGAAAAACTTCGAGAATGACAGTGACGAAGTCTCCAAATGCAGAAAAACTTCAAAAACAATTTTGGCGCGAAATTCGAATTCATATTCACAATGTGTTCAGACCTACTTTCGCTTACAAACGAAGGTGTTTCATGGGCGCTTTAGACATTTTCGTCCACTAGAGAGGCCAAGCTGCACAAAAACATGAAAAAATAATATACAGTTTTCTGCGCGTACGATGCCTTCAAGGCATTTCTTGTGAAATGGCTGGAGATCCACGCTTAGAAGCAGAGAATTTTTCATGCTAATTAAGATTATGCTCGTAGCTACCCAAGTAGACCACTCTGAGCAATGTTACCACACTGTGCTGGTCACAATAGAAGGAATGTCTAGGGCAAACGGAAATTTAAATATCAGGGAATTTGAATATCAGAGAATTCATCATTTAGTGATCTCTCTATAAATGATGATGTCTTCCCTACAAAAAAACAATGATTCAACGTAAAATTTTACCTCTTTCGAAATTATTGTCGTGAACATTCTCGGGATAGTCCAAAATTATTGAATTAATTGTAAAGTAATTCTTTAGAACTGTCAGCTTTGCATTTTGTGAGCATTGTTTTTCGTGAAGAAAAGCTAATCGCCATTTCGTTCAATTTCTGGCAAACCATCACCGCTCAGCTCTTGAAAAATACAAGTCCTCGTCCAAAACAAAAAAAAATGTTTTTTTTTCGCCGGAAAATGCGAGTAAAGTTCGAAGTCGGAAACCGCATGCCAAAGTAAGAACGAGATTTTTCGAAGTTTCCGGCATATACCTTCCAGATTTAAAAAAGGACGTAAATGGTTAAATGTGGTAGAACACGCTGATTAAACTATTTTTAAAGAGTTGAATATCTCTCAAAACTTGGATCGGTTTCACACGACCATCATCCTATGAGAATGACGACTCATAATTTTTTTCAACTCATTTCATCAGTCGGTCACAAACAGGGTAAAAACGGATTCTTATTCAAGGCATAGAGAGATTTATTGAGAAATGTTTTTGGGACACTCTCATTCACTACCGACCGAGGCTTGTGTTGAACGGCCCTCGCAAACTAGTGCCAGATACGAGACGGTCTTAGATGGACCTGGGGCGGCATGCACGTACGCTGCGGGTTAGGTTTTGGTTAGGCAGGGTTTGGAGCGTCGGCGCGTTTGATGATAGCAGCGCGAGGGCTAAAATGGGGTTAGGCTAGCACTGAAGAATCGTTCCCTCTCAAACCCTCCATAGGAGGGTGGGGCAGCCGAAACCCCGTTGAGACACCAACTATTGATTATCTCCAGCACTCGCACGGCAATGATCAAACGCGCCGACGCCCCAAACCCTGCCTAACCCCAACCTAACCAGCCGCGTACGTGCATGCCGCGCTGGGAAAGTCGGCCATGGCGGCATCATTTCTTCGACATGCAGTGAAAATCAATGAATAATGCAGTGAAGATCAATGAGTATAATCAGGGATGAAAAATCCGTCAAAGATATGCTTGAGCCTCACTGA
The DNA here is from genome assembly GCA_029168955.1 of Aplectana chamaeleonis. NCBI lineage: Eukaryota > Metazoa > Nematoda > Chromadorea > Rhabditida > Cosmocercidae > Aplectana > Aplectana chamaeleonis. Next base: position 2,084,696 of record JAPDOI010000004.1, on the reverse strand, counting down.
GTTCTTTATTTTTGATAGGTCGACGAAGCGCTGCTGCTGCTGAGCTCGACACATCCCCTGCGAAATAAGGACTAGAAGAAAAAAAGATCATAAATGAGGAGCAGCAAGAAAAGCGGCAGTTGGGGCCACAATGAGGAGCACCAGTTCGGGCTACAAGCAGGAGAAACAGTTGGGGAGACGATTGGAGCAGTCGGGGCGACTGTAGCAGCAGGCGGGGCCACTATACAAGCAGCAGTTGGGGTGGTGAGCGGAGCAAGAGGACACAACGTGTTGCAATGGGCAGCAGCTGGGGGAACGAAAGGGGCTTACAGCTCAACGAGTATATGCGTCAATGATCCTCTCGTGCTGCCTTACTAAGCCGCGAGTATCTGAGTAGGTTTCGCTCCACCGCTGTATTCTGTCGAAACTTCTGGACGGAAGAGTTTGGCTCTCACAACGACCGTTCAGCGGTAGGGAGTGAATGATAATGAGAGGCTAAACACAGTCAAAGTTTTGACGATCTATTGAGAAAAGGAAATTCACACACTCGTCCCCACACGTTGAATCCTGCGTCAGGGGTGGTTTAGGTGGGAGAATCTGAGCCAGTAACGCACTCCGAGAAACTGTCTCTGGCAGCTTGGTCTGACAGTAGTCAGTGTGCTCTGGCAAGGCTCGATAAAATTCTTGACAGAAGAGTAGATCCTACTTAAACTCTACCCGGATCGTGAAACTGTTAGGAATTGTTGTGCACGACATCAGCGTTAGTCACCGAGAGCATTTCTTTGGCGGCCGCGGTAGGCAAATGAATCATGCAATGAATTTTTTGGAGGAAAAATAAGCATTCATTCGCCAACGACGATACAGGGTGGAAAAAATGTTATTTTCTAACACTGAGACAAGTCCTAACTCGGTTGAGAATAATTGTTGCCGAAGCAAGTGTTCCTCTGAGGAACGAGAAGGACATTCTGAAATGAAGGTGCACCAAAAACTGAAACCAAAATTTAGAGAGAAATTGGTCGTCCCTTTGTGGTTCTTTCTTTGGTCACTGGGGTCACTACGTCCAGTGAGGCAGCATCCACCATTTGCGAGAGCGTGCGATTATGCCCAATCGATATTCATTGCTAGCCGCTCACACGCGCTCGCGCACTGACGCCAGCTCCAAGATGGAATCAGCAAATTTCAAGCTTACAGCTCCATTTCTAAAGAAGGAGGCACTTAACCTGTTGAGAAATTGCTGCCCATGTTTCCCATAATGCTACCACAGAAGTCGAAAACCGTGGAAAATTACCAGCTGTTGCACCGGATCGGGCGACTGATCATCCGGTCAGCAGTTGGCAATCCAATCTACACCAGGTAGGAGCAGAGTCAGGCTCACGGCGGTCCGCGGACCACCGTTGTACCGAGGGGGGGTAGTTATTTTTTGGGAAAACTTGAAAATTTCTTGGGGGTCGTTATTTTTTTCGACCCATCTAAAATAATGTCTGCATCGCTGAAAAATCTAATCTTGAGGTGAATTTTTTTTTAGGGCCATGAATTCTCATGGAATAGTCAACATTATCAATGAAACAAAAGCAGTTTCGAAATGAAAAATAAAGTGAATCATCGCATGTGTACTAGCTCAACATTACCTCGACTACAACATTTAGAATAGACATTGCTCCGTGGTTTTATAGCGAAATCCAATGGAAGCACAGACTGTTCCCAATGCTTCGGAAGTCGTTGGGCCACGACTGTAAACTTCGAGCAGAACTGGCAATGGTAGCGTAGAAGATTTCGAATGATGGTATTGCATCCTGTATAGCGCAGTACTTTTGAAGTAAGGCGATTGAGTTTGTAATCGAATCTTGGCGTATTGTGATTTGTATCTTATTCGCGTCATCTATATATTTGGGCCAACCTCTGGTGTTCAACTTGGCGTTTGTAGGTTTATACATTTCGAAGTCTTCGAAACTCGCTATTTCACAATGTATCATCTCCAGCAGTATGTGACGTCGGTCAACAGAGAGAAGGGGAGGTAGTTTTTCACTAAACATTTTAGCAAATCAAACTTCATGTGCTGTGCAGAATCTTTCACCATACGCTTCTCAGAAGTGGGAGCATAGTGCGATTTAGCAGGTGGCATCGGACTTCATTGCCATCACAATAAAAGAGAGTCGTTTGGCGAACGCTAGACCTCCTTGGCAGCGATACTACACACGAGATAGGATCGAAAGCTTACTTTGAAGTCATCGTGTGTGCTGAGAAAATGTGCTGCATTCTGCGCTAAAGCATCAGATTGGCACGGTTTTCTGCGTGAATGCCTCCTCACCCCTCGTGTGAATTATCCAGAGCTCTAAAATTCGCAGCATTGCAAGTTCTATCTAGTCTATCTCTGTTAGGCTTCACAACGTTGTGGCAAGCTTTAGCGATTGAGCTCTCATTATTTGAAGGTCCTCATAATGTTCCCATTCCTTTTTTGCACCCTTTGCATACGGTCTGCAAATATTTTTTTGCATAATGTCGAAGCTCGTCACGCGTTTTTGTGACAGGCCGTGAACAGAAACTCGGAGTCGGTAGCGAAGCTAAAACTGTAGCTCAATCATCTAGAGCTTTGCTCTGTTTCGTTCACATACATAGCACGTCGCACCTTCGGGTGCGAAAGCTCTCAGAGGAGGAGAAATATTCCGAAAAATAACACACGATTGCCATTTCTCTCTCCGAAAATTCAGAAAGATAGCACACAATATCCTCCACATCGTTTCAAACCTCAGCACTCGAGGAGACGAAACAATTTCAAAATCGTGCAAGCCAAAATGAAACGTCTGGAAATGGTGGAATGTCAGTTTCAAAAAAAGTACCCGGAACGAGGGTACCAATCAACTGGAAATGTTCTAGAAATCATTCCTAGATAGGTGAAAAAAAAATATTTTTTTTCGAAAACTGAACTTTACCAATCATCCCTCCGGACATTGAAAAAAACGACCAAAAATCGAAAAAGTGCTGTTTACATATATGACCTAGCACAAGAGTGGAAACTGTATACAGACAATGGGAGATGTTAGGTTCCGGAAATGAGCTCATAACATCGATTTGGAGCCGAGTTTAGGCCGGTCAAATGTGCGGTGGTTCCACGGAGGCCCCAAAATTTGAAAAAACCTCCAAAATTAAACGAGTCAGTAACGTCTTCCAATTTTTCACCTTTCCTAGAATGTCGTTTTTTTTTGTCGGAAAAATGCATCTCTCAGGGGGGTCGTTGTTGACGGGGGGGGGGGTGGCGGACCACCGCTGTGCCTAACCCTGGGTAGGAGGTGTGCGCCCGTGTTGTTTTGCGGGTGCGAGCTTCTCGAGCGTTGAGGAACATTGAGAGGCGTATACCAGCGTAAACGCGCGCTCTCACGACGGAGGATCGCTGCCTGAAGTCGATACCTAGCGTTGTCAATAATCTTTTCTCTGCGATATGCGGTCTGTAGTAGCAACAGATGACTCAATAATGGGAATCTTCTCCAGGTTATAGAGCTGCTCTAATGAGGCGGCCTCCCTAAGGGTTCAGTAGCAGAGAAACTCACTTCCGTACCTCGCCATGAAATCAACATCATGTGAATCAGAAAAATTGTTCGCGGAAGAAGCTCTGTTGTAAGAAGTTTGAGGCTCAGTCAATACCACCAAAAACGAGGTTCAGGGGCCGGGTGCATCAGCGCGAATCTCGGGGTCTGGGCAGGCGCGGGGCACACGGTGCAGCAAAATCGACATGCTAAGGTATCGAGGCAGGGGCAAGGGCAGTGCCCCTAACTGCCCCGGCTAGGAGGCTGGGGCAGCGGCTGCCCCAACTAGGGCAAGAATGCGGCGACGCTACAGAAAAAGGCTTGAAAAACGAATAATCGCTCGGTAGATCCTTTGAATTTTAAAAGATAGGTGTAGCAAGTATGGTGTGTTATGTGTTGGTTTGAAAAAAGAAGCGTTCGATCGAGAAAATATGCTCGCGTTCGGCAATCTTTCTGTTGAATAGAGGGGATTTTTCGAGAAGTGTTAGGCACTCCAAGTCACCCCCAGAAATAAACGACTGAAGTCCTTTTCTAGATTTTTGAGAGATTACTGAGCGTCTTGTAGGGAGGGTACTGTAGGTGAGAAAATTAGCGGAAAAACTCCTATGACTTTGTTCAAAGCTATCGTATGCAGCTTTGATGGACGTATTCGAATGCTATGTTCAAAAATAGTTTTAGAAAGATAAATTTCATTTGGAGTGCCCTGGCTAATCAAAAGTGGTTTCCGTGTGAGTTCAGTAACTGTAATATTCTGCCTTGTATCCTTCCTCGCATTCCTCTGTTTTGTTCTCATCTTTCGTTCTCACAGCGAACATTGCAGTCCCTCTCCTTCAAACCGGAGAAAACAAAAAAACTGTCAACAAAGTAAGCTGGCTAATTATCATATCTCATAGTAACACTAATCATAAAAAAGGCAGCAAAATGGCATTTAAAGCCAGAATACTACGCGTAGTTTTCAAAATACGCCACAAAAATTTTCAAACGTTGATACTTAAATTAGTACATACATAACGTTTGTAGTTTTCCACGTTTTGGGAACTTTCAAGCCCCAAAAACGAATACACTTCGAATTAAATTCCATTGTAAAATTCAGAACAAATCACGTCATAAATATATCCTTATAAAACGCTAAATTAGAAAAGGAGGAATTGCAAGATGTTTTATTGCTGCAAAAACAAAAAGCAGTGGAAAATAGGAGGCGCTGAGCAGACGGGGCGAAAATTCTTAGCTGTGTCGACTTATCGATCGCAGGTTTCGGGCCGTAAAATTAAGCGTTGTACGTGATTTGCCTACCCTACGCTTGGGCCAGCTGCCCCGATGCCGTCGAGCGCTTGTGCATACGGGGCCGGGCACAGACTCTCGAGACGCCTGCCCTATGGTAGCCAGACCCTGCCCTTGCACTTGCCCCCTTGTGTGCGTTGATGCATCCGGCCCCAGACGTTAGATTGGTTGAAAACTCCGAACAGTGTGTAGAAAACTTTTCTCGTTTTTTCTTCAGTGATAAACTGAATCTCTTCGGGGCTAGGCCATTTGGACGTCTACACCCGCATTGTGTCTTTGGTAGCAGCCTACTCGACATAGCCATGGATCGTTTCCATGAATTGAGATGCTCAATAATAAAAAGGGAATCGCAAATACTACCAACTCAAACAATTGGGACCGGGCTCGTGAGATATGAGAAAGACACGAAGTGACTGGTCTTTCACAATCGGTTGGATGTGCGTGAGACAAGTAGCCGGGCCTATCGACCGAGTGGAGCTTGTCACCAGGGGTCGTATGCATGAACGTTTGAGTTGGAGTTAGGCTAGCATGTCAGTCGTTATCATCAAAAAAACACTCGTTGCGATCAACAAACTTCCAGTTAGCGGCCGGTTTTGCTCTAACACTGGGGATAGAATGGTGAAAAATGATAGGTAGCCTAACCCCGCATCATTTCGCAAAAATTTGCGGTGGGTTGAGTTAGATGCTGAGCGGGATGAGTCGAGATAGTACTATTCTCCAACCCCACCTATGAAGGTGGGTTGGTGTTACCTAACTCGAGTTTGACAGCACTACTTTTGTTACAGGCCAGCACTAGTTTTGCTACAGTAGTCTATTTTCAAGATGTCTTCGACATTACAAAGTTTTTTGGCGATGTTAGGAAAGTATCTAGCAATAACAAGAAGGCTTATTAGCAGTCGAAATTGTAGTCATAACTATCCTAGTCGTAGAAAACGAAATTTTTGATAAAACTTTTTTTCAAACGAAGTACGCTCATGTTTCTAATGCAGTTAATCCGCTTACTCTGGAACCGATCAACACATACTAGTTGTAATTTGTGCAGGAACTCTCTCTCCTCCTCCTCCTCCTTCACCTCCTCAGACATTCGCCGCATTCATTGCGTGTCGAATATGCAATCAACTCGAAGACAAGGCTGTTTCGAGCACCTTCAGTGAACGTGCTGCAACCGGAGCACATTCTCCTATTGTGCTCCAAAATACAGCACGTGCCGGATCAAACAAAACATTTTGTTTATCTGTGATGGACACTCGAACACAAAACGATTTTCCAGAAAAAAAAAGAATGCGACGCGCTTTTGATGGAGGACTTAGATATCGGTACTTCAATAACCAATTTTGCGGTTTTTGGCTCGACCAGCCGCTACAGACCTTGTGCAACCGCTGGCGGCCCCAGGTGGTGCTCTTCGAGCTTGTCGAGCCGCATGTCGATGTGCTGCTACGATAGCGCTAGACTACCTTGCAGCACGTGCTCCTGCAATATAAATTCGTAGCACGTCCTCCTGCGACGAAATTTTGCAGCATATGCTGCTGATTAAAGCACGTGCTCCTGCTATATGGACTCCTTCGATGGGTGTGACCACTGAGGTAAATGATTATTCGGCTAGCATTGAATGCGGCGATTGTCTGAGTCATTCATCATTTCGCAGATCAAAAAACTATATGTTTCTGCACGTCTGGATTCAATTTTCGAGTCCGCCGCAGACTTGTCGCTATCGCTGAATGCTCACGTTGAACTTGTCTACATGGAATTGCAGAAGCTCGGCAATAACCTGCTCTAATTTTCAAAAAACTTTTGATTAGAGTGCATGTGAAAGATGCATGCACTCCAATGAAATCCACCGTTAACCCAGCGCTAACCTCCTGTCATAACCGAGGACGTGCCGTAACCTCGAATTATTGCAAAAACCTTGGCTCCGCGATTTTCGGCGTGAGATAAACTCATTGCAAGGGCCTTGCCGCGAATCTGCGAAGTTGAATATCTCATGGAGTATGCGACAAATCTTTCAATAGTGGCCTGTTGCTCCCTCAGCAACCGGGATTTCGCCGCTCCACTGTAAACCTCCGGGAAGGAAAGAATTCTCTCTTCCTATATGAGGAAAATACTAGAGAAATGAAAAATTTGCGGAGAACAGAGAGAAGAAAAGCAGGCCATACTCTCGGAAAAGTTCTTGGAGGGTTGCCATATTGCATCTTTGATCCTGTCATGAACCGTTCAGTGCTGACTCGCGACGCCGGTACCAAGCTTTGCGGCAGATTTGCGGAGCGTCTCCTTTAAACCAACTCGGCCAGTTCCGTGATTCTGGCCTATCGTAACCCGATATTCCGAGGGCCTAATCAGTTGCGACATGCAACTTGTTCCTGTCGAAAATTCGAGCCATTCACGCATTGAAGAAAAGATTATTTCTATTAAAGACTTTTTGCTCGTACCCGCTTGTTTAAACTGTTCAGCATGAAAACCTGTATCCTTACATAGTGATAAAGGAGAGTGGCACGCCGTTGAAAGTGTACGGGACCCATGTAAGAGTACGCGAGACGCCGTAGAAAGTGTGCGCGACTTCAGCGGGAGTGCTCCGGACGCCGAGGAAAGTCTGCGGTACCACGTAGGAATGTTCAGCACGCCTCAGAAAGTAGAATGTCTTTGAAACTAGCTTGCGAAAATCTACAGATTATGCCGCACTTCAAATTGATTTTGTGTGCGTGCACAACTGGAGCAGATGTTTTGCTTTTCTCGGTATAATTCTCCGTTGTCTGCCTTTACATGTGCCCACCTGTGCGGCAGGCTATCTTTATGTCCACATCAAATTATATTGGGGCAATATAATTTCTGAGCCGATTCTATTTTTTCTTCTCTTTTCTGAGCCGAATCTATCATTTCCGCCGGAGGCAGAAATTCGGGGTCTGGGGGTGAAGCCCCCAGCCAGCCGTCAGGCGGGCGGGGCCCGCAGGGCGACTGGTGTAAAAGAAAACGCCAAAGTTTGTCTAATTATTACAAATTACGAAGATTGATAATAAAATTGAAATTTTCTCGTTTTCCCCGGACCGAACAAAATTTATGGTTGTGTCGACTGGTAAGATTTGCATTGCTCTTTTGTGTCCGCCACGCACCAATTTTATGAAGCACTGCTTTGCCGCTTTTTATTTTGCTTGTAGAGTAATCGATAAACACTTTTAGTGGCTATTGACTGCTTCAGTAACTAAAAAATGACGGGTCATCAATCATTCACAAAAACCTCTGTTGATTGAGGGTGAGCGGACACCTGCAACCAGTCGTCCTAAGTCGTTCTTGGCTTTTTGAGCTTTCGCCGCATTCCCCACAGAGGTCCTTCAAACATTTTCAGCGTTTGGTGCACTTTCCACGAAGGTTCCACGCGCTTCTCCTGGCGTCCGGCGCACTCACCACAAAGGTCCTTAACACTCTTCTTGGCGCTCGGCGCGCTCCCAGCTGGGTCCCACACACTTCTACTGTCGATTGGCGCAATTCTAGTTGAGTCCATCACACTCTCCCCGGCGCTCGGCGCGCTTCTATTTGGGTTCCAATCACTCTCCTCGGCGCTCGGCGCACTCCCAGTTGGGACCCACACACTTTCTTCGGCGCTTTGCGCACTCACTCCTGGGCCTCGCACACTTTCATATGCGCCCAAGGTACTCTAGAATGAATCCCTCACACTCTCGTCGGCGCTTGGCGCACTCCCAGTTGGGTCCCACACACTTCTCTTGGCGACTGGCGCAATTCTAGTTGAGTCCATCGCACTCTCCCCGGCGCTCGGCGCGCTCCCAGCTAGGTCCCACACACTTCCCCTGGCGTGCGGCGCACTCCGCGTTTTGTCCAACACAATTTCCCCGGTCATTCATTGAGAACATGTGTGTACATGTGAATAAAGCTCAGCAGTATCACAAAACCCAACTGCTTTTCGAGCAAAATCATTCCATCCATAGTAATAAAGGAGAGTGGCGTCCGTCCGTCCGTCCGTCAGTCAGTCCGTCAGTTTACGGTGCGCATTCTGTAATTGCAGACTTTTATGTTTTACAAGGGTTAAGCCCGAAACAACCGAACGGGACGTCGTAGAAAGTCAGCGGGTCCTAAGCGGGAGAGCGCCGGACGACGAAGAAAATGTGCAGGTTCTATGTAAGGGCGCCGGACGTCAAAAAAAATGTGTGGGACCCCAGAGGCAGTGCGCCTTTAGATGGGGGACCCATTTAACAGTGCGCCGGACGCCTTAGAACGTGTACGGGACCCATGTAAGAGTGCGCCAAACGCCAGAGAATGGGTGCAGGACCCATCTAAGGGTGCCCGGACGCCGAAGAAAGTGTACGGGACCGACGTAAGAGTGCGCCGAACGCCATAGAACGTGTACGGGACCCATGTAAGAATGCGCTCTCAGACATTCGCCGCATTCATTGCCTGTGGAATATGCAATCAACTCGAAGACAAGGCTGTTTCGTGCACATTCAGTGAACGTGCTGCAACCGGAGCACATTCTCCTATTGTGCTCCAAAATACAGCACGTGCCGGATCAAACAAAACAATCTGTGTATCTATGATAAACACTCGAACACCAAACGATTTTCCAAAAAAAAAGAATGCGACGCGCTTTTGATGGAGGACTCAGATATCGGTACTTCAATAACCAAGTTTGCGGTTTTTGGCTCGACCAGCCGCTAGAAACCTTGTGCAATCGCTGGCGGCACCAGATGTTGCTCTTCGAGCTTGTCGAGCCGCATGTCGATGTGTTGCTACGATAGCGCTGGACTACCTTGCAGCACGTGCTCCTGCAATATAAATTCGTAGCACGTCCTCCTGCGACGAAATTTTGCAGCATATGCTGTTGATTGAAGCACGTGCCCCTGCTATATGGACTCCTTTTATGGGTGTGACCACTGAGGCAAACGATTATTCGGCAAGCATTGAATGCGGCGATTGTCTGAGTCCATCATCATTTCCCAGATCAAAAAACTATATGTTTCTGCACGTCTGGATTCAATTTTCGAGTCCGCCGCAGACTTGTCGCGATCGCTGAATGCTCACGTTAAACTTGTCTACATGGAATCGCAGAAGCTCGGCAATAACCTGCTCTTATTTTCAAAAAAAAAAGAGCTTTAAATTAGAGTGCATGTGAAAGATGCATGCACTCCAATGAAATCCACCGTTAACCCAGCGCCAACCTCCTGTCTTAACCGAGAACGTGCCGTTAACCTTAAATTATTACAAAACCCTAGCTACGCGATTTTCGGCGTGAAAAAACTCATTGCAAGGGCCTTGCCGAGAATCTGCGAAGTTGAATATCCCATGGAGTATGCGAAAAATCTTTCAATAGTGGCCTGTTGCTCCCTCAGCAACCGGGTTGTCACCGCTCCAGTGTAAACCTCAGGAAAGGAAAGAATTCTCTCTTCCTGTATGAACCAACTCGGCCGGTTCCGTGATTCTGCCCTATCGTAACCCGATATTTCGAGGGCCTAATCGGTTGCGACATGCAACTTGTTCCTGTCGGAAATTCGAGACATTCACGCATTGAAGAATAGATTATTTCTATCAAAGACTTTTTGCTTGTACCCGCTTGTTCAAAAAGGTTCAGCATGAAAACCTGTATCCTTACATAGTGATAAATGAGAGTGGCACGCCGTAGAACGTGTACGGGACCCATGTAAAAGTACGCCAGACGCCGTAAAAAGTGTGCGCGACTCAGCGGGAGTGCTCCGGACGCCGAGGAAAGTCTGCGGTACCACGTAGGAATGCTCGGGACGCCTCAGAAAGAAGAATGTCTTTGAAACTAGCTTGCGAACGCTAATCTACAGAATTTGCCGCACTTCGAATTGATTTTGTGTGAGTGCACAACTGGAGCAGATTTTTTGCTTTTCTCGGTATAATTCTCCGTTGTCTGCCTTTTCATGTGCCCACCTGTGCGGCTGGCTATCTTTATGTCCACAACGAAATATATTGGGGCAATATAATTTCTGAGCCGATTCTATCATTTCCGCCGGAGGCAGAAATTCGAGGATCTGGGGGTGAAGCCCCAGCGAGCCGTTAGGCGGGCGGAGCCCGCAGGATGGCTGGTGTAAAAGAAAACGCCAAAGTTTGTCTAATTATTACAAATTACGAAGATTGATAATAAAATTGAAATTTTCTCGTTTTCCCCGGACCGAACAAAATTTATGGTTGTATCGACTGGTAAGATTTGCATTGCTCTTTTGTGTCCGCCACGCACCAATTTTATGAAGCACTGCTTTGCCGCTTTTTATTTTGCTTGTAGAGTAATCGATAAACACTTTTAGTGGCTATTGACTGCTTCAGTAACTAAAAAATGACGGGTCATCAACCATTCATAATAACCTCTGTTAATTGTGGGTGAGCGGACGCCTGCAACCAGCCGTCCTGAGTCGATCTTGGCTTTTTGGGCTTCCGGCGCATTCCCCACAGAGGTCCTTCAAACATTTTCAGCGTTTGGTGCACTTTCCACGGAGGTTCCACGCACTTCTCCTGGCATCCGGCGCACTCACCACAAAGGTCCCTCACACTCTCCTTGGCGCTCGGCGCACTCCCAGTTGGGTCCCAGACACTTCTTCTGGCGATTGGCGCTATTCTAGTTGGGTCCATCACACTCTCCCCGGCGCTCGGCGCGCTCCCATTTGGGTCCCAGTCACTCTCCTCGGCGCTCGGCGCACTCCCAGTTGGGTCCCACACACCTTCTCCGGCGCTCTGCACACTCACTCCTGAGCCCCGCACACTTTCATATGCGCCCGGAGCACTCTCAAATGGGTCCCTCACACTCTTCTCGGCGCTCGGAGCACTCCCAGTTGGGTCTCACACACTTCTACTGGCGAATGGCGCAATTCTAGTTGAGTCCATCACACTCTACCCGGTGCGTGGCGTACTTCCAGTTGGGTCCCACACATTCTCCCCGGCGCTCGGCGCGCTCCCAGCTGGGTCCCACACACTTCTACTGGCGTCCGGCGCACTCCGAGTTTTGTCCAATACAATTTCCCTGGTCATTCATTGAGAACATGTGTGTACATGTGAATAAAGCTCAGCAGTATCACAAAACCCAACTGCTTTTCAAGCAAAATCATTCCATCCACAGTAATAAAGGAGAGTGGTGTCCGTCCGTCCGTCAGTCAGTCCGTCAGTTTACGGCGTGCATTCTGTGATTGCAGACTTTTCTGTTTTAGAAGGGGTAAGCCCGAAACAACCGAACGGGACGTCGTAGAAAGTCAGCGTGACCCCAGCGGGAGTGCGCCGGACCGCGAAGAAAATGTGCGGGTTCCATGTAAGGGCGCCGGACGTCAAAAAAATGTGTGGGACCCCAGAGGCAGTGCGCCTGACGATGAAGGACCCATTTAGCAGTGCACCGGACGCATAGGAAAGTTTTCAGGACCCCTTTAAGAGGGCGCCGGACGCCATATGAAGTGTGCGGCACCCATATAAGAGTGCGTAGAAAGTGTACGGGACCTCAGAGGGAGTGCTTCGGACGCTGTAGAAAGTGTACGGTACTACGTAGCAAAGCGCAGGACGCCGCAGAGACAAGAATGTCTCTGAAGCGAACTCAAGAACGCTACTGTACAGGATTAGCCGCACTTCGGATTGTTTTTTTGTGCGTGCACAACTGAAGCAGATTTATTGTTTTTTTTTGTGGTACAATTTTCCGCTGTCTGCCTTCCCATGTGTTCACATGTGCGGCAGGCCATCTTTAGGTCTACAACAAAATATATTGGGGCAAAACAATTTCTGACAAAATATACTGGAACAAAATAATTTCTGAGCCGATTCTATATATGCAAAGACAATTTGGTAATTTCCGCCGGAGGCGGGCGGAGCTCGCAGGACGGCTGGTATAGGCATAAATGAGGTGGGTTGTGTTTGCTAACTCGTGCTTGCAAACTCGAGTTAGCTAACACACACCCACCGATCGTTCATGCATACCGCCCCAGGGCTAGTTATCTAGCTGTGTTGTCTCTTCATAATAAACCGAGTTGAATGCGTAATTTCCACTCGATTAGCCATGAATACTACGACATTTATCCGTTTTAAACCCGTGACCTTTCGTAGTCACCCTGGGACGAAAGTAATCTTTGCGAAACTGCGGGTTTAATGTCTCAAACTAGCGTTCCAAACTCGCAGAATGAGCTGATTGAAACCGGGACCATAGATCGTCATGCGAGGTGTTGGGTTTCCTTGCAAACTCCGATACTTCAAGAGGCATTGAACCCGCGGTGCTATGACCATAGCGGCGCTCGCTGGCTTTGCACCAAGATTGCACTAGCAGCCGATGATGCTACCATTATAGCTACTCAGATACTCGCGGCTTAGTAAGGCAGCACGAGCGGATTACTGACGCGGTTACTCGTCGAGGTGTAAGCCCCTTTCGTTCCCCCAACTGCTGCCCAGGGCAGCACGTTGTGTCCTCTTGCTCCGCTCACTGCCCCAACTGCTGCTCGTATAGTGACCCCAAGTGCTGCTACAGTCGTCTCCCCAACTGCTGCTCCTCATTGTTTCCCCAACTCCTGCTCCTCAATGTGGCCCCAACTGCAGCTGTTCTTTCTCCAATTGCTGCTCATCATGGCGCCAATCGCTGCTCTTCACTTATGACCGTTAGTACGCCGGCACAAAGGGATCGGCAGCACCTGTGTTGTAGCTGCTGGTAACAGCAGGATATGCTGGCAACGACCAGGAGCTCCTGCTGCATGTGTTGGCGTACTAACGCTTTGTTTATCGTGTCACGCGTGCTATTTATTTATTTATTTATGCACGCAGAAGCGCATAATTAAGCATCTTGAAATAGGAACAGTACAACCGGGTCATAGAAAAATTTTAAAAACGACAATCAAAGTGTTAAACAGAATGGAATTGTTAAAAACAACAACAAAAAAATAATTTGAAAACAAATTAAACACGCCTCGAAAAGAGTCCACTGATGGAAACACAACTCGCTTCGCACAGAAAAATACGTCAACAAGCCTCATGATACATCACTGAAGTTTTGAATAAAACTATTGAAAGAAGCGCACGAGACGAAATACAATACCGCTCGTAGGATTTGGTCAGAAAGCGAGCAAGGTCGGGTTTTTGCGTCTTTTTCGTCTTTTTTGTATAACTCGCTTCAAAGTCAACTTTGAGCGAAACGAGGGAGATATTCATGACCCCGGCGTTGAGGGCTATCCAATGGTTTAGCCTCTGTGGTAATTACGTTGAGAAGTACAGAAGTTTCGCAATCACCCATGTTTGTGATTACGGTACCGTGACGGATGGTGCGCTACCGTCTCCGCTTGCGTTTCCCTGTGTCTACCGTATATAGAGAGCTGATTGATTGCGAAATTTTCATGGTTGTCAATGGAATTCTCACAATAGCTACACCATTGGATAGCCCTCAACACCTGGATCATGAATATGTCACTAGTTTCGCTCGAAGTTGACATTGAAGCGAGTTATACAAAAAAGACGAAAAAGACGCGAAAACCCGACCTCGCTCGATTTCTGACCAAATCCTACGAGCGGTATTGTACGTTAATCTCACAGTTGTAGCGCTTTGCAAAAAGTTCAGAAACTTCAGATTAGAAGGAGATCCTCTCATTAGTTATTGGGAATTAGAACGCAATCTGATTATAGCATGGTTTCAACCGAGAAGTTAGAGGTGACATCTATCTCTATTGCCAGCCCCTCTCTCCTAGTGTCTGCTGTCACTCTCCTCCATTGATTTGTCTGATACGAATGAACACTGCAGCATCCTCTTGTACGACGGCGGCGGGTGTTTAAGGCAGCCAGTCTTGCTGAGGGGGCAGTTGGCCGTTTCAGGCCAGTTCGAGGAGGTGACCTTGTGTCACGTTTCGGACGTTAATTTTGAACGCTGAGCGGATCATCCTTAAGACCCATCACGAGGGAAGCCACCTCGTTGTGGACCGTAGCCAAAATGATACCCTTGTTGAGAACCGCGGCGAGGATGGCCTCTTTGCTGCTGGCAGTGACAAGAATTATACCCAATAACGGTAAGGAGGGTGGCAGTCCAAATTCTGTCGATAATTAGCGTTAGTACGCCAGGTTTGCCCTGGCGTACTAACGGTATTGTGCCGACGTACTAAGCCCCGACTGTCAGAGGGGATATGTCGAGATCAGCAGCAGCGCTGGGTCGACCTATCAAAAATAGAGACCTCATTGAGGCTCAGTCATATCTACAACCGTTGATTCCTCCTTGATTATATCCATTGATCTTCGCCACAGTTGAACGAAATGATGCTGCCACTACGGGCCGTCTCATGCCCACCCTAGGCGGCGATGTATTCTACGGAGCCTAGAAAACCTAATTCTCTCAGCGCTCACCCAACACAAATGAATGATACCGCTCTCAGAAATCGAAGTGTTTTCATAGAGTTTTCTTAAGAACAATGACTCATAACGCTATCAGTCGTTGTTTTTTATAGAACCTTCATGGAAATCTTTCGATTTCCGAGAGCGGTATCATTCATTTGTAAGGGGTGAGCGCTGGGAGAATTAGGTTTCCTAGGCTCCGTAGAATACATCCTAGGCGGCCCCGTATCTGGCACGAGTTTTCGAGCGCCGCTCAACACAGGCCTCGGTCAGTAGTGAGAGTGAGCCTCCAAAAACATTTCTTGACACAGAACTGCTCTACACCTTGAACAAGAATGGATTTTCACTCAGTTTCGTGACTGTAGAGATGTGAACTAGTCGTGATAATCTGTTTCTCCCGTTTTGAAAGACGAATTATGCCGTTCTTTGTTCAAAAAGTTGTATCCACATATTCGAGGAATGAAGTTTTCCGTAAAATGTTCTCAAGTTGCTGAAATTCACACTGTTAAGAGGAATGCCCAGGGTTAAACGGAATTTAAATATCAGAGTATTCATCATTTATTGATCTCTCTGTAAATGGTGATTTCTTTTCTTGCAAGAAACAACAATTTTAGGATTTTCTGAAAATTTTTCTTCTTTCTAAATTATTGTCGTGAACATTTTTCGGAAGAGTTCAAATTATTAATTTCCTTGGAAAGTTGTTTTTGAGAACTGCTGGCTCTGCATTCTGTGAGCATTGTGCTTTTCGTGAAAAAAAGGTATATTCCCCATTTCGCTTAATTTTTGGCAAACCATCGCCGCTCAGCATTTGAAAATTACAAGTCTTCGTCCGCAGCCAAAACAATTGGTTTTTCTATGGAAAATGCAAGTGGAGTCTAAATTCATAAAAACGCATTTCAGAGTGAGAAGGTGATTTTTAGGAATCTCCGACTTACACTTACCAGATTAAAAAAGGGCAAATCGTTGCAATTCTGGAAGAACACGCTAAATACGCTTCTGGCAATTGTATACCTTGATCATATAGGAAGAGCGTCTCTCACAACTGGAATAGCTTTTTATAGGAGATACATTGACGACGTTTTTATCATTGGCTCCTTTCGAGCAGACCTGGGCGATACTCTTCTTAGTTTGAATTCAAGAGACGCCAACATTCCGTTCACGGTCGAAAGTGGATCGAGCGGGGTTCGTTCCGTTCCTTAACACGAGGGTAAAAGTATGCAACGGGACCACCGAGTTAACATGGTAGAGAAAACCCGCATCTGAAAATGTTTTACTGCATTCGAGAAGTTGCCACCCAAATTACATGAAAGTCAATGTAGTTCGTAACTTTATGATGACAAAGGAAAAGGAGTGCACGAGTAGGTCAGAGGGGGTCGATGCGATGGTCGAGCGTATATTCGGCGAAAACGGCTACAACACAACGCATGTAAACTCCCGGAAACCTCATACCACTGCAGATGGTATTTCGAAGGTGATGCTGTACGTGAATGAGTACGTGGCTTAAAGAAAAAAATAGTGTAGTGAAAGCCTCCCCAGGCGATTATCGGCCCCGAGCCGCCTGACAGTTCGGCTCGTTTTTCCAATTTGCGACTCGGCTCCTGTTGCTGTCCGGGCCACTGCTGTTGCTTTCCGGGCCACTGCTGTTGTTGTCCGGGCTATTCCGGTTGGCCCGAACAGCAACAGCAGTAGCCCGGAGATTGGGAGAACGAGCCGAATTGTCAGACGGCTCCGATTCCTATTCGGTGCGGCTCGGAGCCGAGAATCGCCTGAGTCGTCGTTCCCTGTGTGTCTCATATTCCGTCCACCCCTAACTCTGAAAACTCTGCTCATTTTCTCGAGACCTTATGAAGAGAAATGTGGCAGGCAAGATTGCGCATGCTGTAGTGACACCCAAACTTGTCAGCTGGTGGGGACGGTGTATCTGATACAATGCGAGGGTTGTGGAGAAAAATTTGTGGGAGAAACAAAGAGGCCCTCTTCAAGCGTTTAGATGAACACAGAAGAGCGTTTAGAAATCCAGATTCTCATCCAAACAACAGTTTCTCAAAACATAGAACCTTCGAACACGCCCAAGATGATCCTTCTAGGCTTATCACTACGGTATTGCATAGGTCGATAAACAACTTAACGGAGAGGAAGATTTTATAAGCGCTCGAGATAAAACGCAGGTCGCCGGAAATAAACAACAGGGAAGAACTGCGTGACGTTTCACAGCTAATAGCATAAATACAGTAGCCTTTCTCATTACTGTATTTTTTTGATACTGGTTCACTGTGCATCCAGAACTATTTAAAGGCAGTGCCCACGATAAAAACTATGTTTGATTTTTTGGTGGAGATCGGCAGCTGCGGGGCCTAGCGCAACCCTAACGTTGAAAAAACTAAGAAAAATGAGCTCGGAACGGTCCTTTACGGCCCCAAAGTTGGACACTCGTCAGTTCGTCACACTCCAGATGCACTTTCCACGCCCGCCGACGTGAACAAATGAAAGCTCGAGATTGTGAGACGAGCGATGGTTTCCGATCAATAGCCCCGCTCTTCCCTTCATTCTCAACTTCTCTCTTTACTCAGGTCAGCTCGCATACATCGGCTGCAAAAGACGGAAGTTGCAAGCCTCGGACAACTCCTCCACCATGCTTCCCTAGCTCAATTTTTGAGAGACTATAACTCCTTTCCTAGAAGGTCTTGTACGATTCCAAAAACATCATTGGAATCAGCATGGGACCGTCCTCAAGATAGGTTAAAAAGCAGAAAAACGATTCTTATCGTAAACACTGCCTTTCTATTCAGGCCAGTTTCCCGTTGACTACGGGTAGTCTTTAAGCCAACGTATGCTTATACGTGTATTTTTAGGTTTGATAAAAGCGCCAAGCGCCGAAAGCTCGCCTGTGAGAAGGAAGTTTCAAGAACTTTAGAAAGTTTCGTTTTGGAAACTTTTGGATTCTTCGAAACTTTCAGTGAATTTCGTAGCCTCCATTGTACTGTATTATTATTATTATTATTACAATGTCAGCGAATATAGAGGAAATCGCTGGCTTGAAATGCCTTTAAAATCAGTTGTAACACCTCGCACTATTCAGCCCGCGGCGCAACCGCACGCGACTGACGGCGCTCGTTTCTCTGAGCCCATTGCGGTTGCCCCAGAGATTGCTAGAGCATAGTCAGCTGTTGAGAGAGTCTGGAGAGAAAATTTAAAAAAAACAGTTAAAGCTAAGTCATAAGTAAGGTAGTGATGCACTACAGCAAAGCAAAATTGAAACCCTTCAATGAATTGATAGCAGCGTGAAATTTTGGAAGACTAGCAGATCTTGGAAAAAGTTGCACACCTGAGGGTAATGAATAGTTTTTTTACTAACCATGATATTTGGAAACAAATATCAATTTACGTTGTTATTTTAGAGAACGATAAAAAAGGTCCACCTAGCTGATGTTCATTGAATAACATAAACACTGATCGAAATTGTGCACGAAAATACGGCTAATACTATTAGGAGCTCAGCGATAAGCTGGAAAAAACCTGCGCCCTTCCGAAACTTCAGCCATCCTTCCCAGAATTGCGAGCTAAATAAGAACGAAAACAGTCGCACAAACGTTGTTTTCCCATGAAAATCAACTTCAGGATTCATGAAAGCTCACAAAGAATAACGTCCTTTTGAATTAGAGATTCTCTCGATGTCCTCGGTCCAACTTTGTTTGATGCGCTCCGATAAGCTAGATTTGCGGTCGGTCGCTGCACTCGACGCAGCGAGCGAAGAACGCGAGTATCTCCAACAAGTAGTAGAGGGAAAGATTCTTCTTTCATGGAACACTCATCCGTTGAGCCAATTGGAACTTTGCAATAGCGCGCAGACTTTGTTAAAGCGAGATTCTCAAGGTTCCTACGCGAGACGAACATGAACTATCATCAATACTACCAAACTCTCACCGAAGGAAACCAACAGGGCTGAAGCACAAGTTAAATATAATTTTGACATATTTGCGAGCTGACAGGCAAATTTTGTTTAGATAAAAAAAATGAAATGATTTCTTCCACGAAAATCGGACCCCTATGGAAACATTCATATTTCGTCTGCCAAGCAGAATAAACACACCTCACTTTCCGATCCTGTCTCCACCTCCAGCAAATTAGAGGTGCCAAAAGGATATTCTAATCCTAAAGTTATTCGGGACAGGATCAATGGCGCTATAAATTTCAATACTTACTATTAACCCACCCTCTTCTCAAAATCATTTTATTCACGTCTTCAGAACCCTTACACAACCCCAAGGACGATACCCAGACGTTTTACGAATCCATACACACTTTTCTCAATGTTATGCGCACTTTTTCTGAAGCCCGTCCACTTTGAGAAGCATTTCATTCACGTCTTTCGAGTCCTTAAACAACCCCAACGGCAATATCCACATGTTTTTTGGATCCTTACGCACTTTTCTCGATGTTGTGCGCACTTATTCTTAAGCCCCGCCCACTTTTCACCACTTTCCACTCACGCCTACAAGCTTTCCGCAATGTTGTTCTCTTATCTGAACCCCTATACCCCCTACACAAAAATCTACCCACGTCTCTGACAGCCCCACGGTCGGCACCCTTTTTTGACAGGTGTAATTCGATAACTTTGTATAACTTAGTTAAAACACTGCAGGTAAACACAAAAACAAGAGAAAACATCGCAGAATCAACTGAAACTATGTGGCATAAAGTGTAGCAAGAGAAAAGAATAAGAAAAACATCAGCCAAACAAGATAACGTAAACACTTAGGCGAAAAAATTGAGAGAATAGGCGTGGAGTCGAATGCGCCCTTGGTCCCTGCACACTAAGCATTTTCCGTCAGGTCTGCGCGCGGTCGGTCCTGAAGTTGCGCGGTTCCTGCCCGCTTTGCAAAGTTGCGCGCGATCCGAACGGAAAGAGGTGAGAACATTGAGAACGGTTAAAGCGGTCGGAAAGCTTGGAACTATTTAAGATCGTACTGACCGCGTGGAACGGCAAAAGCGGTCGGAAAGCTTGGAACTATTTAAGATCGTACTGACCGCGTGCTTTGCGCGCGGTCAGCCCTATTCTGTTTTTTTGCGCGCGCTCGAAACGGTTTCAGCGCGTGGTCGGTACTAAGGGCGAAAACTTGCGCGCAGTCAGTCCTTTTTCTGTCCGAGTATGTGCACACCTCAGGCAGTGGCGCGGACTTATCGCGACGCCGAATAGGAACGAACGCGTGGTCAACGGCGATCAGCCCGCCGCTTTTGCGCGAGGTCAGCTCTGAAAGGGTTCGCGATTAGCACTAAATGGGGGGCCTGGTCAAAAAAAGGACTGACCGCAAAAAAGCTGTATAATTTAGTTATTAATTATAATACAACTAGGCGGAGCCTAGGAACAAAGTTAAGCACCTTCGGGCGTTACGTCCTCTATCTCGTAGGGACAGAGCGTACTCCCGCTAAAAAAAACCAAAGAGATGCTATAAATTTACTTCAAACTCGGGCAATTGAACCGGCGACGATCTCGTTTCATCACACAGAACAGTGCATCCTAGTCGAGGCGGGGTCCGTCGCGATCAGTCCGATATGTGCCTTTGCTCGCGATCAGCCGGAATACGATGCACGTCGTTCGCGATCAGTCCTAATTACACTGTTGTACGAGATAGAGACGACTTGTAGCCGCGGTAAGTTCTACTTACCAGTAGCTGCTCGCGATAAGTCCGCACTTCTGTCGGACACACAGCGCGATGATATCGAGCAACCACTAGTTTTCCGCGATCAGTTTTACTTGGATTTTCGCTCGCGGTAGAAACGGTTCCTAAGCGCGGTGAGTACATTCGACAATTTTTGTGCGCGATAAGTCCGCCCCATTGCCTGAGACAGAGCTTGCGCCAATGCACAATAAAGAACGGAAAGTAACAGTGCTATCCCTGCTGACTGTACGTAGTAGTGCGCGTGAGTATGCGCGCGTGTCTGCGAATATGAATGTGATTATGCGTGCGTGTCACTGAATAGACAGTGTTAGCGCAATCGTTCGAGCATGCGCGCGTGTTCTCGTGAACGGAGTTGGGCGATCGTGGTCGCCTTCATATGAATGCGTGTGTGTATATTATCACTGCGCGTATGGGTGCAAATATGTACACACAAAGACGCAAGGATGTCCTCGTTTTTGTGTACGCGTATGTACCGCTGTACATGCTTGCCCATTAGTATCCATGAATGCGCGTAGAACTCCGTGGGTTTTGCGTACTTGTGTATTTGAGGCAGGTGTGTGCATGTCTATACACCGGCACACGTGTACGTGCGCGTATACACGCGATGGCGCGTGATTGCACCTTCGCAAATACGCGGGAGTGTGCGTGTGGTGCGCGCATGCGGGTAAGTGTGCTCCGGTAAGGAGATGTTCACACTTTGCGCTACGAAGGACCACAACCAAGCATATCAGTCATATTCGTTTCTACAGATGTGGACAAAAAGCACTCAATAGCGTAGCCACTCGCACAAAGCTGAAAATGGACCTAACAATAAGTACAAATAGTTCCGCGCGCGCGATTGCTGAAAGAAGCGTAGAAGCGTGCGTAAATGCGTTTTCTGTGACACTTTTTGATAGATTTTGAGAGGTATCTAGTTAAGGAAGAATCTTGTATACTCTGTTTATCTTAAATTGCACAAAAAACGGTCCGCCAATAGTCCTCTAATGGGCCGGGTAGTACCGTAGTTTACGTCCACGACGCGTTCTCGGCAGACCCGGGTGTGCACCGGGGGGTGCTAAGCGATCGATTCATCAATGCCGTCACTCGGCCACCCACCCTGCCACTGTGCACACCCGGGTCTGCCGAGAACGCGTCGTGGACGTAAACTACGGTGCTAGCCGGCCCATTAGAGGACTATTGGCGGACCGTTTTTTGTGCAATTAAAGATAAACAGAGTATAGTATGTGTCTGATCATTCAACAGAGTAACCTAAAACCGAAAAATACGAAAAGTTCTCAAGTTAATTTCCATTTAGTAAAGATAAAAGCACTTTAACCAAAGGTTAGCGGGAAACCTCTGGTGAAGTTCTGGTAGATTTCGGACCGGAGACAGGCCACACTCTCTGCCGATGGGTGGATATGATGAGTTCTCTGAGAAAATCAACCCCTGGCGGAACCGTCCAACCCTGAATTCGTCGTATGCATCCGGCATCAATACGACTAGGCACAGCCCTGGATCGTTATTGCTTGCTACAGCCAGCCGGGTGCCGCCAACCGTCTTCGCTCGGCTTACTTGGGTTTACTACGGGCCCAGTTTTTCGAACAGTCCATGTCATCTCCTAAGCCCGTAAAGAATCTTAATGAGCACATCAAGAGAACGAAGAAATCTAAAATGCTAAATCTCACTACAAACAGATTCACAGCCGGTTTATGTCTTTAGTTTGCTCGGTTTACTGCTCTGGTCCAATTGCCAGGTGTTGTTTCTTTGACGTAAGCCCGAAACAAGTGCCTTTTCACTGGTTTACTGTTCTGAACAGCAAAATGAAACCGTCTGTGGTAATTGACTAGCTTCATGTTTTCTTTTCAATAATAAGTGTTGGGCGCACGAATTTTCTTTGAATCAGAATAAAACCGAAGAAAGAGCAGTCTTTTTCAAAACCACAATGTTCTTCCATGAAGAGCACTAAAACGGGCTGGTTTTGCGAGTTAAAAGTTTCAGCTACGGGAATAGGTTCTCGAGAAATATTGATAATTTTTCGTAGACTGGTCCATTCTGCCTCCCTATTACTCTTTTTTTAAACGTTTCCGTCAGCACCATACCTCATTTGTTTGGTAGATCCCTCTTTGAATAGAGCTTTCTCTGCTCATAGTTTTTTATCACAAGTGTAATCAGCAGCGTTAGCAAAGATTTCAGTAATTCAGTTATCTTGTCGAAGAAATTCCGTAGTGCTTTGAAAGAGTGAGAGTTAGAATTGTTCGTCGTTAATGGGGAATAAAAATAATGGTGGAACTCTAAAAAATTGTTCTACAGGAAATGTATTTAGAGGTGGAATTGTGATTAGAACTTCAGCGCCCACATAAACGAAGCAGTGGTGGCTTTTTGCCAGAATATACACCGAAACCTCAATCATACGAGAGATGCAAGTCAATGGCACAACAGTGTTATCTTTTTCTCTGTGTCTCCAGTGAAGGAGGTAGGGCGGAGAGCGCGGCAAGCGCGAGAGAAAGGGGGCGAGGCATGCTTGGTTGTCAATGGTACCACAAATAATTTTGAAGGACGGGCTCACGGAAAGCGTCTTAGTCAGAACAAACAGAAAAGGCGATTGCATACACTTCTGATAGTGCATCTCCTATCAGTTATGCGTTGAATTACAGTCGGCATGGATACTGGTGTTACTTTGTGTTCTCTATAGAAAGTTGGCGCAAACTCGGCGCCATATGCTATAACAAAGGTGCAACGAGTTTGCGCAAAAATGAAATGGGGAACACAAAGTATCACCAGGATCCCTGCTCACTGTACCCTCGTTGGTGAGGAATAAGCAAGGGGTAATTCAATTGTGTGTGCCATAAGACGTCGTTTATACTTCCGCCGCGGCGCGGCGAGACGCAATACAACCATATCTATTAGGCGGCGCCGCCTAGCGGCGCCGCGATGCGTTTAGACTTTTTCTGCTCGAAATCATCCAACAGCGCCGCACGCGGCCGCCGCCTGGATGCTGCCGCGCCGCCCGGGGAGAGCAGGCGGCGCAGCCGCCGCGTGCGATTCGTACCAGCATAATTTGCTTTTTTGCTCTTATTTCGCTTACAATCTCATTTCTTGTTTCTCTTATTCATAACTAAAAGTCTCTCCTAGGACTCGGGCGTCGTTTAAAGCAGGATGGTTTGTGAATGTTTCAATTTTTTTTCTTTTGAAACCATTTTTCTCAAGAGAAAATTTTTTGAACGTTTATTTGCTTTCGAGTGCGTTACGATACGGAAGATTATAGATGTTCCTTCTGCAGAATAAATAGCTCATTACAATAGGCTTCGTTTCATGTCAGATGTACTCCAGGCTGTGTTAAACATCCTTCTGCGGCAAAGATGCAGCCACTGCGCTTTCGCGGGGTGAGAATCATTTGCTGCAAACGAAAATTCAGTTTCAATCTCTCTTTTTTGCAGGAAAACGAAGTGCATTCACTTGCTGACGATATGCACTCGACTGGCATTAGAACTGCAGAGAAATTCACGGAATGCTGTGCACGTTCTGCTCATACGGAGCGTATTGATTCCAGGTTTCTCACCTTTGAAGACTATCTGGTATCACTTAACCCCGACAGCTTTGTAACGTATACGCGAACCACTCCCGAAGAGTTCAACTATTTGGTGGAGCGACTGTCTTACAGGTTGGAACACAGAAAAACTCATAAAGCACTGAGTCAAGCGAGGCATCGGCTTTCGCTGTGAGTTATTCCACGATACTCACAGTCGTAAACAATTCTGACATCGAACGTAAATTAGTAGGGATTGCAGAGAAGATTGAAAGTGAGAAACTCATGTTTCCTAACAAGAGTCGAATCGACGCAGCCCGGTTATACATCCTAGTGGCGCGATACAGTTCCGCCGCCAAGCACCGCGTCGCAAATTTTTTGGCCGCGCCGCTCGGCGGCGGGAGCATAAACGACCCCTAAGGACAATTCAAGTGCAACAATCTGGGTTGCAACATGGTCAATCTCCGGGTGTGGGAAGCCGCGATGCTGCTTAGTGAGAAGTATTGCGAACGGGAAAACGAAGAGAGGGTGGCTAATAATCAAATGATTTCGCGCCCGATTGCTGAGCGCGGCTTCCTACTTAAGAGACACTGACGATTATCTCGTCGAGGTTTGTACAATTTCCAAGTTTTATCCACGCGGAAGATCTACTTCTCAGCAGTTTCTGTGTGCAGTTATGTATTCTCAACAGTTATGTGTTTAGTTTTGTCGAAAGCACCTGAAAATTCACTTCATAACAGTTATAAAGGCAGGCTGCCTTCATCTTGTTATCGTACACACCGATGTTTCTCCGAGTGTGTTTTTGTCTTCAGATATACTTTGCTGTGCTATGCTTTGCAGTTTACGTATTATCGAAGTCGTGCATATTTTAGTGTACCAATGTCTGTAACAGATCTTTCAATCGGTATTTGCCTCCGGAGCTTTAGCTTAATCTCTTCGCCACCGCCATGAACCCTTGGTGGCGTTGGCGATGTTGAACTCCTTCTGGCCCAAACACTTTTCCTAAAAAGGAATCAGCGACTTTTTCCGAAAACATCCGCCATGTGACATCAGTCCAGCACCTCAACTTCACCGAGCCGGTTGTCTTCTTTTGCTGAGCCAAATCAAAACTAATCAGCTCATGAATCTCTCCAAACGAAGGTGTCTGCTTATGGATGCCCGATGTAGAGCTGCACAAGGTTACCGCCTTATGGTTCCGCAAAGAGCCTCAACTCGGAATTCCGCATGGTCCTCGGACGCTTAATTGAGAAATTGCTTCAAATCATGACCGATGGGTCTCTCCAGACATCCTGGTTGCTTATATTCTACCCTGGCACGTCGAGACATCAGTAGATGCAGGCCTTGAGAGGAAACGTGATGTACTAGGGAACTGCGATCGAATCAACACAGCAGCCCTTTAAAAACTTCCACGGAGTGTCCTCAACCATATGATTCAGGTATCCACTAGTGGAAGAAAACATATCCGCTAAAAGACTGCTGTTATTCCCCTGGTGTAAGAAAGAAACTTGTGCATTACCTAACGTGTCCTATAATTATGAAACAGTTCAACAAATGAAAAGTTGTTTTCTCAAAAAGCTGAGGTGTTCGTGAAATCTAGAAGAATGACTACATATAGGGGTTACCTTCCATGCTGATTACACTAGTTATGACAGGAAAGCTCCATCATTAACGCAAGAAGTAATAAAAGAAATCTGAGGGTGTCCCTTAATCATGAAGCGCACTGTATTTCGGTGCGAAATGTCCGCATCAGCTCAGTTTCATATGTGTTTACCTCGTGAGCTTTGGCTTCGTTGATGATGTTGGCGGACGCTATAAGCTGCTATGCAGAGCATACTTCAACCCTCAGATTACTCGCACTCATCGCTGGCCACCGTACTTTCTTCTCCACCAGGCTGGTCACTCCTGTCCTGTGTTTTCTGTGCATTTCCATATTTTTAGCACCTCTGTCGATTTCTTTCGCAATTCAAAATTTGGTGTGGGCGCGTCTCATCTTATCTTCCTTAGGGACTTTTTTCTTTTCAGTTCAATCGTGCGCACTTTCTTTTCAGCGCTCCTGGGGTGCATCAATAAATATATATATATATATATATATATATATATATATATATATATATATATATATATATATATATATATATATATATATATATATATATATATATATATATATATATATATATATATATATATATATATATATATATATATATATATATATATATATATATATATATATATATATATATATATATATATATATATATATATATATATATATATATACATATATATATATATATATATATATATATATATATATACTACAGAGGAATCTCTCTACTTCGTGTCATGTACAAGGTTTTAGAACGTATCATTCTCGAGCGACTTATCAAACATCGTGAAGGAACGACCAGAGATGAGCAAGCCGGTTTTCGACCTGGAAGATCGACCATCGACCAAGTGTTCGTCGTGAGAAGAGTAATTGGATCGTGGCAGCGGGTGTCGGAGCCAGTACAGCTTGCTGTTTGGACTTTGAAGCGGCGTTCGACTCTCCTCATCGTGATCGATTGCTCAATGCTCTGCGAGCAGATGGAGTCCCGGAAAAGTATGTTCGGTTAATCGAGGACATGAACAAAGGAACAACAGCAGCAGTTCGTACACCTGTCGGATTTACGTCAGCTTTCGAGGTGAAAACAGGAGTAAGGCAAGGAGCCGTTGCAGGACCTTTTCTTTTCAACTTCGCCGTTGATGACATCATGCGTAGAGTTGCAGAACAGTTTCCTGCGGATGTGATCCTAACACCATCAGGACGCTCCCTTGTCGACCTGGAGTACGCCGACGACATTGTGTTATTCGCTGAAAACAACGCAAAACTGCAAAGGATTGTGAACCTCGTTTCGAAGTATGCCGCAGCCTACGGACTTCGTCTTCGTCCCGACAAATGCAAGCAGATGTGGGTCTCTCAGAAGCCTTCAACTGGAGTTTGTGTGGACGGACAACGTATCGAACTGGTGGACGATTTCTGTTATTTGGGCTGTTTGCTGAAGAACGATGGTAGTTATGCAGCGGATATTCGACAACGATGTGCGAAAGCTACGTCTGCATTCAATTCTCTAACCAAGTGTTTGTGGTCTACCACCATCGCGAAGGAAGTCAAGTTGCGCGTCTACCTATCCGCTATTCGCCCTATCATGATGTACGGATCGGAGACGTGGGCAGCACCGAAAACGCAGATGGAAAGGTTGGATTGCACGGAGAGGAAGCTTTTTAGGCGTTTGCTTGGATATTTCTGGCCGCGTGTATGCCATAACGAAGACCTTTACAACGAAATCGACGCAGTACATCAACGCTTGACACGAGGGAGGTGCCAGCATCTCCTAACGCCATCTCAAGCAGCAATGGAAAGTCGACTTCGACTGCTCAGGCATATACTAAGAAGAACGCCGGATCGTCTCGTACAACACGCTTTAAAAATGCTTCCAAATCCTGTCTGGAAACGGCCACCTGGGCGTAGGCGAAAGTTCTGGACGGATGTGGTTAAAGAGGATTTAAAGTCACTCGGCATCGAAAGACAGTTCAGGCGCGATGTTTCGTTTCGCAGGAAATGGAATAGTGACAGCTGGATGGAATGTGTTCAAATTGTGGCTGAAGACCGTGAAAAATGGACACGGCTGACTACTAGGACGGCACACCTCGGTGAAGATGCAGAATGACCGCGTCAGGCGAAAGCCAACCTGATTAAGTCAAGTAAGTCATATATATATATATATATATATATATATATATATATATATATATATATATATATATATATATATATATATATATATATATTTATATATATATATATATATATATATATATATATATATATATATATATATATATATATACATATATACATATATATATATAATATATATATATTATATATATAATTAACTTTATAGTTTGCCTCTTCTTTGATGAGCTCTTAACTCCGCAAAACTTGGACCGCAAGTTTGGAACCACTGCTGATGACACCAGCGTCCATTACCTTACCTAAATTGTTCTCATGTTTAAACGATGCCTTCTTCTTATCTCTGCCTTCGTCGAATGGCCTCCCCATAATTTGCAGTATAAAATACTGGCCGTAAGTACGTGCAGACATTATCCAATTGTAGTATGCTCCCATTTCGCAACCGAAATATGTATATCATTTCGCAGCATTCCCTGGCCATGTATTCTTATGATATTAGATTTTCGGCTGCTGTCTCGGGAATATATTTTCTGATCATTTTTGCATAGTATTGTCTTGCTGCTAAGGAATGCTGCAGGAAGCACCTTCAATCGACGTTGCCTTTATCTGCCTGTGCAGACGACATATGCATCTATATATCGATCAGTATCTATGCGATTTTGTGGGCATGGTCCACGATAGCTTCTGATTTCACTTTCCTGCATCAGCGCTGAGAGTGTGCGAAGTTCATGCCTCGAATTTGTTTGATAATAGAGAAGTTAGCTTCCGATGACTGGGCACGAGTGCCCAAACATGAGGCTAGGATTGGTTGCCTGGTGCGTAAGGTGAGGTGTTCGTGTACTAGATTTAGTCCATAGCGAGGTACAAGCGTCAGCGGACGCAGCGTGTTTCTATCTTCAAGATTAGCTATTCATTCTACTTCAAAGCTGCAGGTGGCGCTAGCAGTAGCGGCATGCAGCTGTAGCTGGCGTCCGCTGCAAATTATCGTCGGTGATTTGGCTTACCAATTAATTATGATTACCCTCACACCGTTCTAGGGTACGTGCAAAGCAGCAGAGATTCAGCGGCGTCGGGCACGACCGCTTACTTGATACAGTCGGCACGGATCGCACTGATATATTGCGTTCCTTATTGTGCGTTGGCGCAAACTCGGTGCACGTATGTTATAACATATGCGCACTGAGTTCGCCTTAACCCATAATAAGGAACGCAAAGTATCAGTGCAATCCGTCCCGACTGTATGTTTCTCTCCATTGTTTGAACTCAACGCGCTCTAATTTTCGAGCTTGTCACCTCACTTGTATAGACGGGATTGAAACGTATAACTTTACGAAGGTTTTCTATTATTGGTCAGAAGGTCACGTTTATGTAAGGAAGGAAAATGCGAAAACTTTCGCGGACGATGTCTCCAAATCGCTTCGAACTGTGTCAAAACTAAAACCCATTTGAACTTGGCGCACACACTTTGATATTCTTGTCAACGCTTTCATAAAAAATGGTCAGTGCTCTTTCCGTGTTTGCCCCATTTTCACCATAGCTTGGATGGCTTTTAACGTGCAATTTTTAAACACTTTTGATTTTGTATTAACGGCTGTATGCGCCTTGCTCAAATCAAAAGGGAAGTGAATAACTGACCCTATTCAGTCGATATCTAAAACTGCTACCCGATGTCGTGTAAAGGCAAGCGTTTTGGTATTACGTCGCAGGCTTCTGCTTCACACCATCTCCTTAATCATATGCTTATAGGCAGTGTTCTTGATGAGAAATGTATTTAAGTTTAAACAGAGTCAGGACGAGCCCCAAGAGAGGCCGAAGTTGCCACTTTGAAGGCAAGGCAAACCCAGAAGCGCAATGCCCGCCCTCCGATGTGAACAAACGAGAACTTGAGGTCGTGAGATGAGCGATGGTTTCCGATCAATAGCCCCGTTCTTCCCTTCATTCTCAACTTCTCTCTTTACTCAGGTCGGCCCCCATACATCGGCTGCAAAAGACGGAAGTTACAAGCCTCGGGCAACTCGTCCACCATGCTTCCCTAGCTCAATTTTCGAGAGACCATAACTCCTTCCCCAGAAGGTCTTGTACGATTCCAGAGATATTTTAGTCTAAAAACGCGTCCTCTGTAAGCATGTCTTGCTATATAGGAAACCAGACCTTCCGTAAACCGTGGGGATATGAAAAGTGAAATTCATCGTGAACACTGTGTTAAAGTTTCTCTGTGAGTGTTGCGGTTATGCAGGCCAAATTCTGGCGTTGCAAGTAACCCCATGCACAGTCGGCACGTATCGCATTGATACTTTGAATTCTCTATTGTGTTTCGGCGGAAACCCAGTGTAACTATGTTATAAGGGGTTGAGCAGAGTGCCAAAAGGGCGCGGCCTGATGATGGAGAACCGTATTGATAGATCGCCGGGATCTATCAATACGGCTCTCCATCATCTTGCCGCGCCGCGCGCTGTTGGCCCTCTGCTCAACCCCTAACACTTGTGCACCAAGTTCGTGCCAAAACCCAACAGGGAACGCAGAGTGTCAGTACGAGCTGTACCGGCAGTATATGTCTGTTCTTGTTTTTCGTGTATATGTGTGTTTTGGGCAAATAGAGTAGAACACATACAATTTGGAATAGAATTTCAAACACTTGTCGTAACCTTTTTTCGCGGATTCCTGGCAGTTGTTCCAGCAGAGCTTCTGTTTCCAAAGTGAGTTGGTGTGTGAATCCAAAAATATTTTTTTACAACTCATCACGATCTCTATTAGAAGTCCGGGAACTTTATCCGCACCCTGGGCTTAAAATTATCAAAATTGTATCCTGGGCTTAACGGGTTTTGTTTTTGGGAAGTGGTTTTGTAGGGCAACACGTGAAATCGCATTTCGATAAGTGGTTTTGTAACGCAGCATATCCGCAAACGACTCTTCGAATATGTCCGACTTCGACTCAGTCGAATGTTAAAAGAAGTCAGGTTTTGAACATATTCGAAAATCGAAGGTTTGAAAAGCGAAAAGAATCAACTAGGTCGGAAAACGAATCGATCGATCACAATTCAAAGCAGCATTGTATGATGTCGACCGACGAACTTAGACGAAATGAAGCAGTGGGAGAAAATTGAACGTATTTGAAAATCGCGATGATTCGAGTCCGAGCAATTTCCAAAAAGGGGTATCCTGTCACACGAATAGAAAGATAAAAGAACATCACCAGTAGAGGAAAGCAAGTAAAAGCAATGCCAGCAGGTGAAAAGCAAATAAGCGTGGAGGCACAGCTGATTGTCTGCAGCAGTGCTTCAAAAGTCGACGTCAAACTGCACCAAAACCAGCTGAAGAATTCGTTAGGACCAGGGGTGTGTGAAAAATTCTTTCGGTAAACTTTTTACCGAATTTTTTTCAGTAAATACGGTAAAAACGGTAAATTCGGTAAGAAGTTCTGACTTCGACTTTGGTGCATATCAAATATGATAGCACAACTGGTTGATGATATTTGTGTATCATTTTCAATAGTGCATGAGGATAGTGCAAATAATGATTGAGTTTGACATATTAAACTGAGCTTAACGGCTTGAAGCGAGACGTTGATTTTGAAAAAATCATATTTCGAAATTTTCTGTCGTCAAGACCTTTCTGTAGTCACTCAAAATCAGGCCAGCTGAGCAAAACATCCTTTCCGCCTCAATTGTACCAGGAGGCGCGCAGAAAGACTGATTGGTCAGTGAGGAGAGGTGCGGGTACGATGATTTCGTAATCGATATTGATTATTTCATTTTATTTTGGTGATTGTTTTATGATTTTTCAGAAGAATATTCGACGTTCGACTTTCAGTAAATCTCCGTCCGAGATGATACAGTTTTATTCGGCTAACGTTTTGGCGTTTTCGCCATCGTCAAAACCTTTAGAAAACAGACCAAGGCCTGCCAGACACCCTCAGTTGAAATCAGATGGCGGGTGATATCACGAAAGTACTATCATGATGAATATGCGATTCGTTACCTTCCCCTAATACCAACAACCCGGGAAGTACCAGTAAGAAGTAAGCCAATTGGGCGAAAAACACCTACTCTATTAAGTAAAATTTTCTGACCAAAACGACGTCATACTGCAACGAAGCCACATGACGAATAAGAGACACTCCGGAGTCCCTCTTGAAAATAAGACGAGCGTCTCCGGAAATACACGCTCTCTCGCTGCTCAGTGAACGCGATATTAAGATAATCTGAAGAAGTTGGGATGATGTTAAAACTGTAAATCATCTGAATGGTGCGTTTTCAGATGAGATTTATGTCTTTCACCAGACATTAAGATGAATTTACCGATCATTTATTTATTAGTTGATACGTTCACAGGGCGAGCCAACAAATGAATTCGAATAGAAAC
Organism: Aplectana chamaeleonis; assembly: GCA_029168955.1. NCBI lineage: Eukaryota > Metazoa > Nematoda > Chromadorea > Rhabditida > Cosmocercidae > Aplectana > Aplectana chamaeleonis. The sequence goes on along the minus strand of JAPDOI010000004.1, from coordinate 2,052,335 downwards.
AGATGTTAAGAATGAAACATAAGGAAGGAAATAGGGCAGGCCAACATTAAGGTAAAAATGAACTCTGGAAATACGCGAAACCCCAGCACGATGCTATTGGTTATTCAACCGAAATAAAAAAAGCTCTATATCGGAGAGTCTGGTCTGGTCGGAAAGTTAAATTTATAACGTGGTCATGAGAAATCATGAGGTTAGATCGGCAGCCAACAAGGCAACGTTTGGCCGTGCTAGCCAGCTATTGCATCTAAACGAATGAAAAAATCGCCTAGAAAAAACGGGGAGCGAAGCAGAACAATTTTTATTAGAAGAGTGTAAAAAAAACATAAATCAAGCTATAAAACTAGGACAATTCATGTGGATGAACTTCAAATGAAACGGATGATATACATCTGCTGTGAGCGTGTATATGTCCATTCCGTGTTGTGATCCTGTGCCTTCACTTCACGACATTACCAAGCAGTAGTGTGATCCGACAACGCATTACTCAATAGGGCATCATCATCACGAAGGAATTCGTAGATAAATGAGGAGTATACGTAATCATCTAAACATGCCGTCCGAACGATCGCTTAAGATCAACTCAATTTGATTCTGAGGGGGTTTACTACCACCCTATGCATATCATTCGACGGCTAACTTAGCACGCTCCAGTGGGTCATCTAAATCGAGAGACTTTCAGCCAAGTCTACAAGAATCTTCCTTGGCAAGAAATAACTCCTGAATGCCATCATCCGAGCAGGCGTGGGCACCCTGGCTTCGATCTTTCCCTCTTCCGTTTTTGCTGGCTGCTCAGTGAGTAATAGTCGTGTTTGTCTGGCGCTCCCTCCTGTCGCGAAACCAATCTTTTCTTTATCTCTCTCTTCCTTTTTTCTTTCTTTTTTTCCGCGGAATCGTCTTCATGTCGACACGACTGAAGTACAGGATTCTTCACCTTGAAAGAGCTCTTGTCGTTGGCTTCATCTGCTTATTGCGAGACAGCATTATTTTAAGGAAATCCAAAAAAAAAGTCTGTCACCTGGAGCCTACAACTCCTTCCTGCTGTGAAATGGAGAGCAAATTAGCCTCCCGTTGTCACCTCGAAGCCAAATTTCGTCCCATTTTCTTGTTTCTTTTGTGACTTGAAAGTGACGGAGCATATTTCGCAACGTTTTGCACTTTCTGTTGTGGTGTGACGGGACAAGCCAATCGTAGACGACCTGCTGCGTCACAGACGACAAGAGTGACGCAGATTGTCAGAGTCCGGCGCTCGACCTGCAGATCGCTCCATGTGACAACCACGATTTCCTGAGATAGCTTCAACTATATACTATCATATATTACACCAAGAATTACGGGCAAAAACAGTAAAAAAAAAAGCAAACGATAAGAAAGTATATGCAAAAATTATATCAGGGAATACGAGCAAATACATTACAAAAAACAAGGATATGCTAAGAAAATATTTGTAAAAAAACATTAAAAATACGAGCAAATACAGTACAGAGAAAAGGAAATCTTGGAAATGAACATAAGCAGACAAATTTGAATGACAGTAGATAAAAACATTAAAACCTAGAAATTACTCTAGGATGTAACACAAGCTGGTTCGATAGAACTAAACAAAATTTCCAAGAGGATGCGCAGAAGAGATCAAATCATGGATTCAATATATAAAAATAAGATGACATGGCGGAAAGTACAGATTGTAAGAAAAAAATTTAGAATAACGAATGAAAATTCAAAGACAGTTCATGGCCACGTGTTAATACTTCAGCTCATCCGATCACTGTTTTCTTGATCTCCTTGGCCTACTGTGAGTCTACGAAAATTGGCAGACGATCACGGGCACGCGATCAGAACCCAAAAAACACGCCTGACAAAATCAGTCCAGGAACTGCTTTTCTCCAGGGCACAGGTCAATAAGTTTGATGGTCATGGGTTTCGGTTAAGGTACACCATAGTTTTCAGCAATAGCCTTTTCTCCGTGCTCCTTCGAATAGGTTTAGAACAACTTTCCACGGCTTGGGCTTCCTCTGCAGTCTCTTGGGCGCTCCCAAAACTCTCCAGATGTTATCACCGTTTTTGGGGCTGTTGCTGAGCGTAGGTAATTCCCCTCCTTCGTCAAGCGTTTAAAGATCAAGTTTCTGCAGTTGTCATAGGAAGAAACCAAGTAGTAGCACTTTCCATCCCTTCGCAGAATGGAATGATTACGCCTGGTTTTCTTTCGTGCTGCTTTCTTCGGCTCTTGTTGAAATTCGTAGATAGTTATAACCTTCTATCGCACAATCGAACGAGTGATTCGCATGTTTAACGTCACCATTTTGCTAGGTCTTTTTGCTGGTCAAGATACTCTGTTTAACGCACCCTTCCCAGATCTCGTTGCCTTAGCCTTTACCAGTCTTCTAGTTCTTGATCTCTTTGCTGGCGCAGAGGGTCTGTTTACCGCGCCTTTCCCAGATTTCTTTGCCTTAGCCTTTACCAATCTTCTAGTCCTTGATCTCTTTGCTGGCGCAGAGAGTCTGTTTACCCCGCCTTTCCCAGATTTCTTGGCCTTAGCCTTTACCATTCTTCTAGTCCTTGATCTGTTTGCTGGCGCAGAGAGTCTGTTTACCGCGCCTTTCCCAGATTTCTTTGCCTTAGCCTTCACCATTCTTCTAGTCCTTGATCTCTTTGCTTCCGCAGAGAGTCTGTTTACCGCGCCGTTCTCAGATTTTGTTGTCTTAGCCTTTTTGGGATTCGGATCTGCGGCATCAGTCAGTGTCCTCTTCGATTGATGTTTCATAATTTTTTTCCTTTCCGTCCTGTTAACCGTAGGCCCGAGCGGATGCCTCACACATATATATAGAGCTTATTGTAAGTTCAAATTTCCCCACATTCCCCCCGCTCCCTCCCTCTCAACCTGCCCTCATACATATTTCTTGTGTAAAACTTACATTACGGGACCCGAAGATGGTCGTTCGCTCTCATTTCTTTGACTGACTCGCCCTTCTTCGTTTTGTGCTGTAATAAATGTTTTTAATAATGTGTTAATGTATGCTAATAATGTGCTATTTCTGTGTTCAAAAAAAGTATTACAATTTACAGTTTCAATCCTTCTTATGACAAAAACTTTTGGTAAGTTTCACCCTATCACTTCATTGGGCTATTATTAGTAAGCTCAAGGTTTAGAAAAAATATGCATCTTTTGCGCTGTTGAAATATTAAAACATCAATTGAATAGCCTTCTCTTTTCCAGATTAAACTCTAATTTGGAAAATAAAATGCAGTTTCAGCTCCTAAATGGCTGAATTCTGACTACTAATTAAGCTCCATAGCTAGTTGATAGCTATAAAATACTCGAAATAGCGATTTTGAAATATGAATGGTAACTAACCTCTCTTTTGACTGTCCGGCAGCAGGTGGAACCATCGGAGTGAAGAAAACATGCACGAATGAAGCCGACGAGGCGTGGCTTGACAGGATTAGGCAAAGCGCTACACGACTATTCGGCCGCCGTCAGGGGTGGTCGATGAACTGAGTGCCACCCGGTCGATACGCACCGAAACAGTGATAGACGGGTGCGGAAAATCCACTGAATCAATTCGACTGCGACTGACTCATTGCGTCCGCAATCCACCCAGTCGATGCGGGTGTTCTACTCAGAACTTTTTGGATTACTTGATTCCCAGAAATCACTTGTAAATCAACTGTAATGCGACTAATTTAGCTTGAACCCGTTTAGTTGAACTGAGGATCGACTTATGCTAGAGACTGTCAATTATGAATTGACTTCAAAACAACTGTAGCCTCACTTTGCTATCATTCACTAGGGGAAACATCTCGAAATCCGCTCCGCCAGTCGATTAGGGATGATAAAACGGTAGAAACAAGCTTAGATTCACTTAAAGTACAATCCGAATGCCGGAGAGCGCCGGTTTTGAAACACCGAAAATTCTCGATCCCAATCACATCTACACTCTCACATTGCTCCTGATCTTTTGTTTCGTCTCACTGTCATTTTGCCTTCCTTTGTTTGTTTTCCTCTGATTCTCCTGTTGCAGTTTAAAAGTGCTAATCTTCTTCTGTTTAGCGTTTTATTTCGAGCTCTCAGCCAAACGCGGTCTGAGTTGAATCTGATTTCGAGAATTCTGAATTAATCGGCTAATTTACCATTTTTCATCAATTTCCGTAATCCGATCATTCAATGATAAGATAAATTTTGCCCAGCAGGGGCTCGGCAGCAGCATTTAAATTTCACAAAATTTTCTTTTGAAGGCAGTGTTCACTTTAATCTTCAGCTTTGAGATTAACCGCTGAATCGATTGTTTGGCCCCCGGGTTGAACGAAAATTGCGAAGAAAGTGATAAAAACGCATCAGAAGGGCCCGAAATTCTTTACTTTCACCTCGCCTCTTTACTCTCACAAGAACTGTTCGTTGTGACAATTTAATATTTAGTGGACCGGTCCTTTGCAATTATCTGCTTTCTCCTGCTCCATTCCTTGCTTCGTACTCTTACTAATACTGTATTGCATGAATTATTCGTTCAATTTCGATTGACCCCATTTTTAAACGGTCACAACCATCGTGAACATGTTAATACAACCGGACAGCTAGTACAGGCCAAAGACTAATGTCACTGAAATAAGGCGTTTTAGTGCGTTTTTCGCCGACTGTGAAATTGACTGTGAAAATGACTTCAGCGTTTCCCAACCTGATTTGTGTTGTCGTATGATCCGTTATGAATTCAGCATATCATTTCGGAACTGCCAGATTTCTCTCTTAGAAAAAGAGATAGAAAATGAAATGTGCGTTCTCGAGCAGTATGTATATCACGCTTTGTCAGGAGGCTTAAAGCCGACAGTTCCGAAAACCAATTAAGTACAAAGAGCAAACTTCCATTGCAGAGATGTGCGTAATTACGGTTTACGATTTACGATTTTACGATTTACGGTGTTTTTTGATCTCGTAATTACGGTTTACGATTTGCGACATTTTGAAGCGTAAATCGTCAATTTTCGTAAATAAAAATACAGACAATTATTTATTTATTTATTTATTTATTTATTGAGTACGCCACATAAGGTCAGCGCAATAAACATACATAAAGATAACCTACAGAGATCCTTAACCGGATCAGAGCGAAAACGAATACTATTCTTTCAACGCGGACCTAGAAGCACAAAAGCCTTTTCCCTGCATCGCGTTCGAAGCACCAAAAAATAGAAGGTACAGGCACCGGCGTAACATCGAGGTTAAGAGAAATGAAAGCTGATCCGGCTCTACAAGTGAAAGAACAGGCTCTGAGATTGCCTTTTGGCGCTAAATATGGAATCTTAATCTTGAAGTAATTGAAGTAAATCGCAAGATATCTCCAATTGACTTGCTCTAATCCCACTTTGCATATACTAATGTATTTGGTCAGAAGATGAGACCAACCCAGTCGTGTGACTGCAGCACGATCCCGTTATTAGTCTTTGATGTGATTCTATCACTATAACGCTGGACACGCGGTCGGAGTTGGAGGCGCTGGATAAGAGATCCGCGTTGCGCGCCGCGCACGTCTCACTAGCGTCCGCCTACGACGCAATGCACTCTTCGCAACGAACTTCGTTTTCGCGTTTTTAATGAAGATCAACTGTCCTGAATTGTATAACTAGATTAGCGTTGGAACATCGAGCTAGGCAGTCTAATCGATCTAAAATTTGCTTGACAGTGCTCCTGACCCCGTCTTCTGAGTAGATTGCGCCTTCTCAGAGTCCACAAAAATCAACATAAGGACTGTCGTTTTTCACCCCAAACGTTCGGAGCTCAAAGTCATTTCCTTCAGTTAATTTCTCTTCGTCCGAAGCAAACGGACCCTCTTAAAAGGCGTGAACGCAAGTTTAAACGCTCAGCTTCGCCCATTTTCTGAAACATTTATCTCTCACAAATGCGAGCGTTTGATGGGCCGATTTGACCATATTTCTTAACTATTGGGACTAAACTACGCAAAGCGGCAAAATTTGGAACGCTTTTTTAATCTCCGCGCGGCGGCCGAAACTCGTCGCGCGGCGGCCGAAACTCGTCGCGCGGCGGCCGAAACTCGTCTGCTTCCGACCCGCGTGCGGTCGCGTAGCGCGTGGTACGCAGTCGACGGTGAGACTTTGGCCGTTTTATGGCTTGTACGTTGCCTTTACCAATCTACAGTATCGTCACCATGAAGCTACGAGTCTGCAAGTGATTCAGTGGATATAGAAAAATTTTACTTGGGCTGAGCGACCGATTCTGCGCTCTAGATAATACAGAGTTTGCCATCTCTATTGAAGGTTGGCGCAAGCCCGGTGTCATATTGTTTAACGTACGTGCATTGAGGTTGAGCCAGCCTTCAGTAGGGAGCTCGAAGTACATATCAGTGCGATTCACACCGACTGGATCGGTGTTGCTGTATCGCTAGCAAATAGCAGGAGTTCTCAAATTCGGCTGTTGAGAATCGCTCAAATACAGTCATTTAGGCTCGTTTTACGCTTACAACAATGTTAGCGTTTCGGTGGAGGCATTACGAATATAATTGTGTCCCTCCTGTTGCCCAGCAGATACGCGGAGAGCCGAATCGGACATGCGGATTTCTCAATATGTGGAAAGAAGTTGTGGAATGAGTGACAAGGGAAAGCAAAGAAATACGGGTAAGACGCAGCCATTAGGGGTATGGTATACTCCTACGGGACACGGACTGCGACCGCCTGCTCCGGAGCTCCCGCCCTTTAGACCTGTCGCTTCCGCAGTGCGCTGAACAGCAGCAGCGACAGGCTTCGGCATATTTGCAGTATGTCAGCTCTCCGCGACACGTCGCTGCGGCTCACGCGCGATAACTCTTCCTACGACAACCGATAGTCGCTGCTCCGATGCGGGTCCCGCCGCGATTTGTTGTAGCTTTCATGCTTCTCGCTGATGACAGCGACAAAGTTTCTATATCATATCCCTTAAACGTGGTTAGCTGTCAAATAATGAACCCAACCTAATATGTACTGAGTACGTGAAACGGTGGACAGTAGGTAGTTTGTCTTGTTTCACCATAGTAATAATATTTTTACGGTTATAGTTATTATTTGCTGTTTACGATTTACGATTTACGGTTTACGATTTGAGGTGGTTTTGTCGTAATTACGTTTTACGATTAACGAAATTTTAAATTTCATTTTCACAATTTCACCAAATACATCAATTTCACACCCCTGTTCACTGAGGCTCAAGGTAATGGATTTTTTTATCTTTCCCGTTTTGTTGCCCACTACGACTCGTCAAGGGGGGGGGCGCCAGTGAAGCTTCTTTTAATATCTCGTTTATTCGAAGAAATTGAAAGCTCGGTCTTACAAGGGAAGTGTTTACGGGGGTAAACGCTTCTGCAAAAAACGACTTATATTTTTCGATGTTCTAATCTCTTAGATCTCCATAGTAAAACTGCGCGGTATCCTGCCCCGAGATGCTGGTTCCGAAAATTCACGAGCATAAAGCGGTCCTTTTTCTTGCTTTTTGTACCTTCTGAAATGCGCAGATGCGTCTTCGGAAAATCCGAAAATGAACCTCATAATTGTGTTCAGCGCCCAAAACTACCCCTAATCAAACTTTGGGTGAAGAACGGATTTTCGGTTGGACGTTTGTTTATACACTTCACCGCAACGTTGAAACGCTATGAAGCGGTTGCAGTCGACACACTAAAACTGCGGTGGAAAACCTGGCACTTCGCCAGATCTCGTCATCGATCGACAGCACAGCTGATTTTCTGGGTGAGTTACTATTCATATTATTTTCTGGTTTGTTTCTGCTGTATTTTTGTTTCTGACTCTTCAAATAATGCAAATAGAAACCTTTTTTAGTACGTAAGAGGAATTAGCCATTTGTTCGGTATTTGAAATGTCTTTTTCAAAATTCTTTTTTTGAAATTGAAAAAAAAAGACAAAATCTTGTCGCACACTAAAAACCTTCTTAGCGATAATATAAGAGTCAGAAACTAAAATGAAGCAGAAACAGGCGTGAGGAAAAGAAGGAAACCTGCAACTCATTCAGAAAATCAGCTGTGGTGTCGATCGATGACGAAATCTGGCCAAGCGCAAGGTTTCTCACATTAGTTTCAGAGTGTAGACCGCAACCGCACCATAGCCTTTTAACATTGCGGTAAACTATACAAACTAGAGGGCTCTCGAAGCGTTTTAGAAAAGTGTTGCAGATTCGACTTAGAATCCTCCCAGTGAGTTATTTGAGTTATACTTGTCAGCTGCATTCGGCTATACGGTATCAACAACTAGATAAAAACATAAGACTGCAAACTTTTTTAGAGTCGTTCTTACAGTAAAAGCAGTTGTTGTTGGCAAGTTGGTGAGCCTCAAGTTGGTTTCCATATAGGAACAACTATACCGCGGTTCGTTACGGCGACAAACAGAAAGTTGTTTTCAAAGTCGAAATCAAGTAAACGAAAATGTTCTGAGTATGCGCGCACACGGGCTGGTCGAATGAACCCGAGGTCCTTCTTCTCCTTCACTCATCAATGTACGTACACTTCATCGATGTTTTCGTTCAAAAATGGAAGTGGGCCGTGTGCACTCCGCACTCAAATGCCCCAGAGCCGCATTTTTGCATGGTATCTGTTCAGAGGCATTAATCTTCTGCCATAAATCAAACAATTTGTGTCCAAATTTTGAGTTTTTTTCAAACAATTTGTGTGGCAACGTTGAAAAAGCCGCAAAAAATCACCGTAAACCCCTTTTTCAGACCGAAAATACCTAAATCGAAGGAAGAGTCGATCGTTTGACTAGCGATCTCACGATCAAATGAGCTTTATCTTCCTTTAATGTGATTTGTGGAAAAGAAAAGGTGAATCGATGTGTGTAGAATAGTCATTCTTCACGTAGTGGTGAGGTTTATTCCATCAAATTCTCCTCAGTTGTGCTGTATCAATTGTTGGTCGTTTACTTATATGATGGCCGACAGCAAACTGTGTCAGATGACTGACGGAGGGTCGGCCTCTTTTGACGGAATTTGAGACATTCGACCTGATTTATCTTCCCAATGAGGCATTTTTAATCGAACGAACTCTTCCTACGTTCCTTGGTGGGCCCAGAAAATCATTGGAATAAAAAAACGGTTAGAGAATTTCAGCGCGTACGATGCCTTTAAATTAGGCGAAGAAATGAATCAAAACTGCGAACCAGTTCAGATAACCTACCGATACACAATGCGGCCAGCGCGACGTTGTACTACCATGTAGTGGAACCATGCTGGTAGCTTTCGCAAAACGGCTCAATTCTTCGTCGCGACTTGCTACAGTCGAAACGTATCGCACTGATACTCTGCGTTCCATGTTGTACGTTGGCGCAAACCCGGTGCACCTATGCTATAACATATGCGCACCGAGTTTGCGCCACAACACAATAAGGAGTGCAAAGTATCAGTGCGACCCGTGCCGGCTGTGCATAAATTAGCGCAGCAACCTGTGCTCGACTGAGAAGCGTGACAAAAAATACTGCGCATCTAGTAAGATTCATAGTTTTCGGAAACAAAAATCAACAAAAAAAATCTACATCTGTTCGTAGCGAGTTCTACATGACGCTATTTCCGAGTCTGTGATGCACCAAGTCATGTTGTAAATTCATAACATACGAATGGTACAATAACTCTCGGGTGGAGAAGATTCTCTTGTTGGCAATTGAAACTGATGTTGAAGAGAGGAATCTGTTTTTATTTCTATCCGAGTATGATCGGATGGAGTGTATGTTGTATACACTATGCACTCTCCTACAACATCCTGAACAGCCACTGAGATAAATGGACGGATCTTGCCTACCACATTCAAGGTTTTTCAAGGTTTAGGATCGTACAGGGCTATTTGTTAGTCGGTTTCTAGTTGTTATTTTTCTCGCTGTCGTTACCACGGTTTCCACAAGAGAGAGATACTCAAAATAATAGGGCCATATCAAATTAAATGAACACTTTTATGATCGTTTCTCGATGTAGAAGTCGAATTTTAATTTTTTTATGCCGCTGCGGAGTCTTCCTCTGGACAGAGTTATGAGCGTTTTTAGTGGATTTTAATAACTAAATAACAGCATACCTGCCGTAACCTAGAGAAATCTTCTCAAGAAAATGAAAGCGGACTCCATATCCGAGTTCAGCACTCCAAATAGCTTCCTGAACCGAACTAGGGCGGTTTTCAGGCATCGGTGGCGTCGCGGGGTTGCAGATGGGTGTTATACATTCAAATGTTCGGTCGCAGTGCGGTGCCCGCGACAGCGACGGAGTAATTAGTTTACGCCGGGACCATACTTACCGCGATGCGCGACAGCGACAGTGCTTAACAGTCATATCGATTTCCGGTCGATATTGATGGTAAACATTGCTTCGCGTCGCTCGTCGCCGGAGGTATGATCCCGCCCTTAGTGCGGGTTTCCTCTGTTTCCCCATCCTTTTTTCTAGTTCCTTCATTCGTTTTTCTCCTGGTGTCTTCACCTCATCTTAAATGTACAAATCTTGCAACCTTTTCCTTTATAAAGCTGAAACTGAACTGATTTGCTCTAATAATTCGGATTATTGATCAGACGTTTTGTCTGCAATCGCGCGGGCGATAGCGCGTGTTAGACGTAGGTTGGTGTGATGTATGGCACAACTGGCCCTCAGCGACTGCGAAGTCGCTCTGGTCTGCGACCGCGACAGGGCTGTCGTAGAGTATAACAATAGCCTAAGTTAATGATTCGTGCACACGTGCACAGCTCCGCCCAAAAAGATCGGAGACTCATGTGCGTACAGTGAAAATTTATTGACATTCAACCGAGAAGTACGTCTACCTCGGGCTTCTCGTGACCATGGACAACGATTTGAGGGCCGAAGTCAGTCGAAGAAGAAGCGCTGCAATTGCTGCGATGTCCAACATAAGGGAAGCAGCTCACTTTGTCTCCGACAAAAAAATCCGCGCGCATCTGTTTGACTCCACCGTCCTCCCCGCCATGTGCTACGGAGCTGAAACCTGGGCTACCAACAAGTCCTCTGCAATTCTGATGACACGAACGCAACGAGCCCTCGAACGGACGCTGTTGGGAACGAGCCGTCGAGAGCAAAGAAACCAGCACATTCGCAGCACCGACCTCCGCCAACAGTCAGGGATTCGGGACGCTGTCACTTACATGGCAGCCGCAAAACATCGATGGAACGGTCATGTTATAAGAAGAACCGATGACCGCTGGACAAATCGCGTAACCCTCTGGTACCCGCGGGACATCAAGCGAACACTTGGTCGTCCCCCAACAAGATGGAGCGATGCCTTCAAAGATCTGAGCACACCTAACACGAACTGGTTACAGATCGCGCAAAATCGAACGAGATGAAAGATGGCAGCTCCGCAAAACAACCAAAACGAACGTTTGCCTCGAAACAATCAGAGACGTGCGCCCGCCGCTGAGACGATCGCCGACTGACAACGGGCAATCAAGTATCAAGTAAGTTTCACATTAACTAATTTACTTCTTACTGCTTATCATATCATGTGGTATTAACAGTTGGTAGATCAAATCGCTAAAACACGTCATAGGCTGTACTTTTCGATGGGAAGGGACAGGGGAAGTGACTAACAAGTTCGTTACTTACTGTTTCACATTAACTACTTCACTTCTTACTGCGTCTCATATCTGTGATACTATCAGTTGGTAGATCAAATCGCTAAAACACGTCTTAGGCTGTACTTTTCGATGGGAAGGGACAAAGGAAGTGACTAACAAGTTTGTTACTTACTGTTTCACATTAACTACTTTACTTCTTACTGCTTATCATATCATTTGATATTATCAGGAGGTAGATCAAATCGCTAAAACACGTTGTAGGCCGTACTTTTTCATAGGGAGGGGACAGGGGAAAAGACTAACAAGTTTGTTACTTTCTGATGACATCATCAAAGTGCATTGGGCATGTGATGACGTCATCAGGACGTCGTTCCAAGTACGTAAGGCATCTGATGACGTTTTCAGGACGTCGTGCCAAGTACATAGGGCATCTGCTAACGTCATCAGGACGTCGTGCCCAGGTCGTGCCAAGTACATAGGGCATCTGCTGACGTAATCAGGATGTCGTATAAAGTAGACAGGACATCTGACGATGTCATCAAAATGTCATGTAAAGAACATAGAGCATCTCATGACGTCATCAGGACGTCGTAAAGTGAGTCGCGCGTCACTTGTAGCGTGCGGAATAAGTCGATTACTTACTGATTATCATATCAATCCAGCCTATTGGAAAAATATTGAAGATTTCTCAGAGATAATACTTCGTAATATCAAGAAAAAGTTAATAATTTTATCGAAAGGGCGTCATCCAAGCGAAAGAGGTTTGTTTGGCGTCAGAAACGTTCCAACAAAAAAATGAACGATAGGCAAGTAGGATGATGAGAGTCTACAAAAAGTGAACAATATTTGCTGAGACTGATTTTCTTGGCCGATACTTCTTAACAGCGAAAACAAACCGTTGCGGTGTTCCCCACGGAAGCACTTTATGGTTCCAAATAGATTCCGCTTATGCGAGTAACGATAAAAATGTATATTTATGTGCACCTATTGGTTATCATTAGAAGAGAAAATGATTTCAACTTTACCTACACAGACGGCTAGCCCCAGCTGCTACGAGAAGCGAGCCAAAAGTGCAGCATCAAATTAAAGTATTTTCTTATAATCTCGTCAACGAATAGAAGTCCATCTTTGGAAATCATTGAACTCTTCCTCGTGAAATGCCACAACGTTTTTTTTCGCTGCTAAGAAGTATCGGCCAAGAAAATCAGTCTCACCAAATATTGTTCACTTTTTGTAGACTCTCATCATCCTACTTACCTATTGTTCATTTTTTGTTGGGAAGTTTCTGACGCCAAACAAACCTCTTTCGCTTGGAAGACCCCTTTTTTTGATAAATTAGTAATAATGTCCATGTCCGACTTTCTTGAAACCTGGACATGTCTTGATGCTTGTCTGTTTTATGCTTCTGCCAAACAGGTTGTTAAGGTGAAAGTTTTATTGGTCTGACGTTTCCACCAAAGTCGTCGTCTTCGAAGGCCGGAAACTAGTTCAGAGCCAACTTTGTGATCTACTCCCACAGACTAACGACACTACGGTATTCACACCATAGTAAGGAGTGAATTGTTTTCGGATGTGCTCAGCTGGCTATTGAGAACCACCACCTAGCAGTCTGCGCGCATTGGACGAACTTTTGTTGTTCATCCTGCGCTTCTCAGTCTGAACGTGGTCGTGTACTGCGCACCCCCGGAAACAGTGTATGCGCACCAGGGCCCGTAGCAACCCCCCCCGCCGCCACCACCTAAAGATGGCAGCCGACCTGAGGTACATCGCGCCCAGATGCCACCTATTGTCGCCAACCCGGAGCGACCCTTCCTACAAGATAATTCTATTTGCAAAAACCATTCACATGGCGGAGTCGAACCATGCACGATGGTCGTATCGACAGCGCGCACAGCAACTGAACCGCGCGCTCATGATCGAGGCGCCATTCTTGGTATTAGTAAGGGTGTGAAATGACCAAGACAGTCAACAGCAATCTATTCCATCGAAATCATTCCCTTTAGGCCTGCAGTTCATCCTATTCTGATAAGTTTATTAAAAACTATGCACGGCTATCTCTGTGTACACGTTTTCGGCAGTTGCACAAGAACAAATTTTCGAATTCGCAAAGAGGTCATACTTTATGTTTCTTCTCGAAAAGTCCGTAGATTACTCTAGAATTAGATAGAGTGATACTTGACGTTGAGAATTATCCCTTTTCCTCCCGTGCTATACTTACCTTCTTCTAAAGTAAGCAGGCGATGTTCCAGTTCCAGAATTATGCCTGTTCTTACAAAACTTATGATTTTTTCTCCGGGAACCATGTTTATACATGATCACGCTGCTATTCGCTTAACAAACATCGAAATAAAATGAGTTAAGAATAAAAGCAAATCTTAATGTTTTTGAATATTTCATGTTTCAGAATGCAATGCCCTTTCTAGAAGCTGGGAAACCGTTCACAAGTTATAACGAGAATTTCACCTACACCCAATAATTTTGATGATAACTCAGCTACCTTTTGAAAACAGTGGTGTAGGCCTGTTCCTGATTGTTTCTAGGGCGAAAAAACGAAAACAAATCTAGAATGTTTTTTGGTATCTCTTAGACTTCTGGATTTTTCTTTCGAGAAATTGTCGTCCAGAGTTTTTGTCCGATAGGAGCTCATAATCATTAACCCCTTGTGCTTTTCTTCTTTGGAGAAAATTGATCATCATCTTTAAATCTGCTGCTATGCCTGGCTGCTGCTGACGTTTCCTCCTTTCCTTGCTTTCCAAATTTTTTTCTTCGACTTTTTTCATAAAAACTGTACGCAATGTGTCTCACAGTATGCTAGTATCTAGGTGAGGTTTCTTTAGGGGTTGGGGTTATCCAATATGCATTTCCGACAGCTTCTGTGCTGAAAAACGTGTAGAAGAACAGTACCATTTCGATCGAAATTTACAGAGCCAGTTAGAGATATGGGTAACTCAAAAACGATCTCGAACTTTCCATCGCGAAGAAACTTTCAGAACAAATCTTAACGGCGGCGCAAAATTTGTGAACCATGAAACCATACAAAAAAATAGTGAACCATGAAACCATCCGAAAAATTGGTCAGCCCTCTGGAAAAAATACTTTGTCCAATTCAACTTCAGAATATTTTCGTGAATCCGCGAAGGAAGCATAAGGAGTGTATCACTCAGTATAGACAGTTCACGTACAGCTTCTTATGAAGAAAGAACCAACTTGAAGGCTCAGAAACAGCAAAAATGATGAGAAACTTAGCGTCCTCAAAAAATCAACAGCTGATGAAGAGCGATTGATTTTGCGTTCTTGGAAGACGGCTAACAGCATTGTGGCAATGATCGCCACTCATTGAAGTGTTTCCCGTTGTAGTAGGCTTCATAACGATTTTTCCTCCAAGATTTATCACATGTTAGGGGAGGTTATCATTCCAATGCCCTAATCACAGCCATTGGGGGAGTTTTCGCATGATCAGTGCAAAACTCAGAATTTCACTTAAACCTTGACGGAGATGGTCAAAAGTCGCCAGAAAAGGTCAAACGATCGTGTTCTCTTCCCCGCGCCGCCACCACCTCGGTCATGCACGACCCATGACTTGGCTCCCTCCCTACTCGCCTCTGCAATATGCGTGCTATTTCCACTTTCCACTCGCAGCTCGTGGCTCTCCTTTAGACCTCAGGTCCATGGCTGCGTGCCGAGGTGGGTGACAATCGGCTGCGAGCGAAGTCACCACCTCAGCGCACACACGTGCATTAGGATAGGGCGGCCACCACCTTTTCCACTTGCGATGTGAGCCACCACCTCACGCCGGGGAGGCAGCTATGAGCTCCCACCTTTGGGTGGGATTGCTACGGGCCCAGGGGTGTGCGGCGAAGGAATTTAAAATTCCGGGAAACGGCAGCGGCAAACCCCAAAAATGACCGGAAAACGGCAAAATCTGTTTTGTGCTGTAATACTCCAACATTTGCGTACAAGGGAGAGTTGCCAACTTCAGGTGGAGTCTCGGGATGCAATTTTAATATGTCATAGGGGGAGGACAGTGTTCCAGTATCCCATGCTCAGAATCTGCTGAATGCCTCAGGCAGTCCCTAAAAACTTAAAAATCTGATAAAGGCCAGAACAGTTCGGCCGAAGCGAGTAGAACCGATTCAACGATTGAATTACCTTTCGATGTGTTCACAATAAATGTAGAAAATTTTGGTGCATTACATCTGTTTAGATCAGAAATTATGCATTGCTGCCCAAACTCTGATCTATTCTGAACACACGCAAAGGTAATTTAATCGTTAAATCAGCTCTACCCACTTCGGCCGAGCCGTTCTGGCCTTGTTCAAATTTGAACCTTTTTAGGGACTACCTGAGGCACTTAGCAGATTCTGTGTGTGGGATATGGGAACACTGTCCTCCCTTAGAACATATTAAAAATGCAACCCGAAAGTCCATCTGATGTAGGCAACCCTTCCTTGTTAGTCATGTCGTATTCCATGCAATATCTGCCATTTACTATGAGCCTGACGTTTCAATAGCCTTCACAGGAAGAAAAACCCTGTACATTAGAAGCTACTCGAAACCCTAAGGTGATGAGGAGTCACTACCAAGATTAACAAGGATGTAAGCTTCTCCATCGCCGGCGATAAATCTGTTAATTCCTCTCCATTTGAAGTTTCCGTACAAATCAATGCTTGGAATTCAAAAGATGGGCGCCTCCACGAGCAGTGCAAAGTGTGACAGGGACGCAAAGGATTTTCTGAAAGGAGCCTGCGGCCAGCGCATCCCAGCCTAGTCAATCCGGGGACGATCAGCAAACCGTGAGCAAGCTTAATGCGATGGGAGTGTGCGCCGACCCAAAGATTGTAGACGATACTGGTACCACAATGAGGTGGGAATAGAAGGGTGTATGGGCGACGATTGGTCGGGATTGATGGCGAAAGACAGTTTACACTGCGATCAGCAGCGCGCGGTTTAGGTTATAGCCGGAGTCACAATTTTCACTGTTAGTAGTAAGTATTAAGCTCAAGGATTTCAATTTCGCTCACTTCAAGCTACGATTGAATGATTACCCTTGTGAGGCTACAGGAATGGAGTGAGAGTAGTCTAGTTGATTACACTGCTCACGGTAAAAGCATTCTTCGAGTTTTCAAATCGAGAGCTCCGAGGGGCATGTTGATCGAATGCACTGAACGAGGGGCGTTTGACTGGTACATGCGACGCGCGCGACGGAAGTCCGCTGCGCTCACTTCGTCTATGGAGCGCCGAGTGCAGTGTGCTAGCCAGCTGGACTGCTCCTGGGCTCTTCCCTTTCTGCGTATTCGGCCTAGAAGCTAGCACAAAGCCAATCAAAGCAACGATCTCAGCTAGACAAGCGAAAAATCGCTTCACACGGTCCCAGAACTTGAATGTGGTTTACCCGCCCAACTTACCTCCCCTGTGGCTACCGAGGAAGTGAGTGGAGCGAGTACACTACGATCAAGTTTGGGGTCGTATATTGCTATTGGTTGCTCGTTTTGAGCCGGTCTCCCACACTGTTGTTGCAATGGGTCTCTTACCCTTGGATTTCTGGTGAAAAGTTGAATGCGGTTTTAATCTTTGCCCTCAAAGATTTTTCATTTTTTCATCTTTGCACCATTTCCAAGCAAACCCAGCTCTGTCTTCAAGTCAACCTATCACTTCAGCTAATGATCTCGAAACCAAAGATATTATTGAACACTGCCTTTAGCTGTGAATATTGTTCAACTTTTAAAGAGCCGGACAAAGCGTTTGCAGAATCGATAATTTTTCTACCCCAATTATTACCATCAGCCAACCAACCGACGATAAGTGGGCCTATATACATGAGTTCTGCACTGGTTTATATGTCTGAATAAGGCTACTTTTGCGCTACAGCCTAGATATGACTTGGTTTTGTAATCTTAGAACTTGCAGTAATCGGTATGCGTCTGAAAAAGTTTTTTTTGCATTTCTGGCATTCTTAAAGGGTCAAGAATTTGATGATTAAAAAAGATATCTGGAGGCTCCCAAACAATTTAAAATTCGATCAATCTCCTCTGATTACCCAGTCGAGATGTTTTCGTAAGTTACCGGTTGATAGGGTACACTCATACATTGAATGAGCCGGAACCAGAAGCTGGAACTAGTCAAAATAATTATCTGCAGCAGCTTCGAATAGCTGATCAGCACGGAAACTGCGGTGAGGGCGAATCCTGTTGTTTCAACGAACTTTTGCCCAAAATTTGCCATTTTAGACGAAAATTTCGGCGAACGGCAATGGCAAACCCCAAAAATGGCCGGCAAACGGCAAACGGCAATTGCCGCACACCCCTGATGCGCACGCTCTTCCGGGCCAGGTTCTCACCTATCCTGTTTGAGATGGCTGCAAACGCAGTGTTGCAAATTTCTTAAATTCATGTGGCTCGTACGTACTGCCTTTGTAGCTCCTGGCGGTATGTGAGACACCGGATTCACACGATCTCACAGTTGAACCCCGGCAAACCTACCCTCTTTCACCCGCGCAGTCCAAGAGACGACTATTAAAAATGAGTCACACCAGTCCGCCCACATTACTGCGTGAGGGAATGATGGATACAGTACATCTCAGAGACTGCATAGCGGAATGAAAGGCAGAAAATCACTTGTGGTAGACAAACACTCACTTCACCAGGGCTGTGGGTTACAACGTTAACGTGTTAACGCATTAACGGGTTACCGCGGTTTTTTTTTGGAAAATTACCGAATAACGCTCAACGAAAAAGTCCTAGGATTACGTAATTTGGGTCCCTTAATTGCGGTGGAATTACGGCACTTATTGATCTGTGTCAATGGCGAATTTCCAAACTGGGGCCGCGCACGTAACTCCAGCTTGCAGCACGGTCAATTTTTGCTTGTTGTGGAATATATCGCTGACCTCAATTTCTCTCATTCCATTGTTTATCTAATTTGGTTATTTCTTGTCAACATCGAAGAATTCGAATTCATGTTCCAAAAAAGGAATGTGAGATCTGATCTACCTTTTTGCGGTCGAGTAAGGTACCAAACGAGGGTTGAGAGCGGGGATTTAAGGCGCGGCTGGTGATACCCATGAGCATATCATCACTGTATCGAATGGCATGTGAATATACAGTGAACAACCGTCCTTCTGCGGAAATTATCAAATCTTTTTTGCATAAAAATGGTCAACGGATATTTTTTTTCTCACTTTACTATAATCTGCAATAGACATAGACTGTCTGCCACATTTGTGGACACGTGAAGACATATAGTGTAGTCCATCAATGGTTGCACGTCTATTCAACAATGAAAAGCGCTTGGTCGGCAATCGATTTGCATGAAACTCATTGCAGCACAACTGCTCCTGCTCAACCAGTGGCGAGCATGTGGCCAAAGAATTTATGCAAATTGATATTCTGCGGACCGCTTCTCATTGATGAGGAAATGTAAACATCCAAAAAATTAATTTTCAGAATGCATGCTTATTTTGGAGAGAGTCACACGCTGATCACAGTTTGATCTCTGAAATCGTCCAAGACCCCCTTTGCACGGAGTTATGGCTCTGGAACGATGCCTAGATTTTGGGGGTGAGAAGGTGGTGGACGAGGTGTATCAGGCCTGTATTTCTTTTCATTTTAGGGGGTCGGGCCTGTGGTGGTGAGCGAAGGGGTCGGGCCTGTGGTGGTCGCCTATATCTCGCTTTTTCGGAGGAATTAAGATCTCGCATTTAGCTCATGTTATACAGGAGGGGTCTTCCACATAATTACATGAAAATCTCAAAATTCATATCTGAAGGTGTACTGTGTCTTTTTGTTTGCAAGCATACAAAACCAGTTTGAAGTGCGGCGAATGCCGTAGATTATAGAGTTTTTGAGCCCGTTTCAAGGATATCAATGTACGTATGTCATACAGTGTAGCACACCACTTGCCAAGAAGTTCCAGACATCCCTTCTGGGGCCCTATCCACTTTTCAAGGCACCCTAATTAAAGGCAGTGTTCACGATAAATTACGGGTCTTCAGTTTCTTACAGATTATGATAGGTCAAGAGCTTACTGTGACAGCAGAGATCTGCGGAAATATACGAGAAGACCCTTTTTCCGCCAAAGCAGGATCTTTGTGTGACGTCAAATTTTTGAGAACGTGAGGATTGATCGGTGTGAAGGAATGAAGTCTTTGCATGGGATAACGTATCATATCTTATCGACCGACTTACCAAAACCATTTTTTTGCTGACCGGCTGTTTACGAGATGAGACTTCTTCCAAAAGGAATAGTGTGCGGGCTGGGTTTCCCGAAAGAACGGAGTCTCCGGACTTTAGTGGTGCCGCGTTTGGGTACTTCTAGACGGTTTTTTCGCGTTGTTCCTAAACAGATAAGATCACTATCTAATACATCGTTAGTTCCGTACGAGAGAATCGCCAACTTTTTTAACTTGAACACTGCCTTTGACAATTTTTCGAGATGCAATGCATGTTTCACATGAAGTACTTATCACTCTTTACACGGCGCACGCTGCATATGAAGCCCTACTCACATTCCACGAAGCGGCGCACTTCCTTATGAAACGCTAACAATTTTTTCACGAAGTCCTGGCCGCGTCATCTAAAGCCCCACCCGCTTTCCACGACATCCTGCTGACGTCATTTGAAGGTCTGTTTTATTTTTTCTGGGACCTCTGATGATTTATCGATTTTTTTCTGTGGTCAGGTAATGTTTTTGAATTTTTTAACGAAATCCAAAATTAATGAGTTAACGCATCAACGGGTTGAAGCGTTTTTTTTTTCCGAAAATTAACTATTGACGCTTAACGAAAAAACGAATATTCATTAACGCACACCCGGGTTGTGCACCCAATTTCAAAATCATTCCCGTCGTGGTCTTCCCTCCTATGTTTGCCGAGCGGTGTTACTAAGCTCTGATTTCGCTTACCAGCTAGATGTTCTTTGAGGCTAACGCTTAAAACCCTACCAGTTTCACTGATGTACAGTTGATTGCAGGTCAAGCACTGAAGCTGGTAGAGGACTCACCTCTGCGCGCTATCTCCAACTTTTCCGTTCGGACAGATCTTGTTGCGAACCAGTTGACGTTTAGTATTGTCTCCTGGGATTTTGATTAGAATCACATCATCATTCAGGTCTGCTCTAATGAGACATCGGCGAATGGACGCTGTGATCTCGTCCGAAAAGAAAGGTAACTGCAAATACACTTTATTCTCGCGCTGACGAGAGCCATTTTGTCCACTTCTATATCGGCTTGGATTTTGCGCGTCGTAGCCATTAGAGCTGGCTATTCGGGAGGCCAAAATACGTGATTCTTCTCGCTCCAAGGAACCCGTGCAAACACTTGAAGCTGTTCTGTACATGTTGCGTACTACGGCACGTTTCACAGCTGTCGGGTGAGCGGATTTGGCGTGTAGAATGATGTTCTTGAAACTTTCCTTTCTGTATCATTTCGCATTCTAGGAGCCAGTAGTTACCCTTATCTGAGAATTTAGAAAGGGTAGCCAACCGTGGTTCGGGGTCTCACGAGTGAACTTGATGTACTGCGATTGTTTGTTCAGGATATTGAACAACTGATCCATCTCTGACTGTGTGGATGTAATAATGAAGCAGTCGTCGATATACATTGACAGTACAGAATGGGATGTCGCTCTAGCACTGGTTGTTTTACTCTGCTCATGAAGCAGATTGCGAGGACTGGTGCTAGGCGTTGTCCCACAGCAAGCCCTCGGAGTTGTGAATAGTAATTCCCTAACCACTTGAGGTTGTTGCAATTCAGACATTCTTTGATAAGAGTTATCATATGTAGTTTGCTTAATCCAAATGTAACAATACTTGTTTCGTGATCATCAAGCATTTCTGATAGTGCTTGCAGGGCATAATTGTTGTTAACGTTTGTATAAAGAGCGGTTACATCGAATGAATCATACTTGCAATCATTTCCTATTCTGCTTTCGCGTAGGCGGTCAAAGAATTTACCCGTGTTCGACAAATGTGAAGGTATCCGCTCAAGGAGCTGGTCGACAACTTCGTTCAGCAGCCGTGATATCCTATCCGTCGGTCCGTAAAGACAGCTGATTATTGGCCGTATTTTGTAGGTGCCTTCAACCGTCGAGCGCATATTTTCCTCCGTGAGTTTGTATGTCTGAGCTTGAAATTCCCTCTCTGTTGCTGCCCGATAAATGATAGTATCGACAAGGTGGAGCTCGGTGATTTCTCTGTCCAGTGATTGTGGCAAAACAACAAATTCCCCACCTTTGTCGCTAACAGAGAGGCGAATGTCATTGCCTCTTATCATTTGCTTCACCATCCCTGAAACCTTTGCTTTTATTTTCTTGTTAGGTTTGAAACGTGATCCCGTCTGTGTCTGTTTAACATAGCCAATAGTTCGGTAGAGAAAATTCCAAACTTTGAGTCGGTTTCAGGGAGTTCTGTGTAAAATGAATTCGGAAATGGGATGAGAGACATCGACAACCGCTCAGTGTTCACATCTGGCGCAGGTTGAGCATCGCGTCTTGCCTCAATTCTTAATTAATCTCAGAGCTTATGTAACTTGCCTACAACTTTGCGCGAATTGTTGAGGAATTGATTTATTGTGAAGGGGAAAACGAAGGCCCTAAGCTAAAAAATCACAACGTGATAATTTTCTGCCTTTCATTCCGCTATGCAGACTCTTTGATGTACCGTATCCATCATTCCCTCACCCAGTAATGTGGGCAGACTGGTGTGACTCATTTTTATTTGACGTCTCTAGGGCTGCTCAGGGCTGGGATTCATGAACGCAAACCATGGGCTACGGTTGGGTCTGCCTCCAAAGAATGCGTGCTATTTCCGCCGCAGACCCAACTGTAGCCCACGGTTTGTCGTTCATGAATCCAGCCCCAGGTGTAAGAGGGTAGGTTTGCCGGGGTTCAACTGTGAGATCGTGCGAATCCGGTGTCTCACATCCCGCCAGGAGCTATAAAGGCACTACGTACGAGCCACATCAATTTAAGATGTTGGCAACACTGCGTTTGCAGCCATCTAAAACAGGATAGGTGAGAACCTAGCTAGGAAGAGCGTGAGCATCAGGGATGTGCGGCAAACGATTTTGAGATTCCGGCAAACGACAATCGGCAAGAAAATTCCAAAAACGGCCGGCAAACGGCTATCGGCAAACGGCAAAAAACCTCATCCTATAGATTGATCAAAAAATGATTCAGATGTGCCCCTTTACTATTTTCCTCTTTTTCCAATACTTATGTCAACATTCTAATGATTTCATTTCAAATGAATAGTTCCATTTCAAGACATTAGATGAATAAAAACAAGACATATGGGACCTCGTGGAAATCAAGGAGTTTGCCGCTGCGGCTCCGCGATGGTGCCGCTGTGGCTCCGCTGTGGTGCCGCTACGGCTCCGCGGTGGTGCCGCTGCGGCTCCGCGGTGGTGCCGCTGCGGCTCCGCGGTGGTGCCGCTGCGGCTCCGCGGTGGTGCCGCTGCGGCTCCGCGGTGGTGCCGCTGCGGCTCCGCGGTGGTGCCGCTGCGGCTCCGCAATGGTGTCGCGGCGGCTCCGCGATGGTGCCGCTGCGGCTACGCGGTGGTGCCACTGCGGCTTCGCGGTGGTGTCGCTGCGGCTCCGCGATCGTTGGCTGCGCTCTGAAAAAAATAGGACCTACTGCGAGTAACTCATATGAAATGAGTCATAATACAACTGGGTGGGCCTTCAAACAAAAATACACACCTGCGGCGCTTACTTCTTTTCTCTGATAGGGACAGAGTGTATCCCCGCTATTGCGACCTAGGAGATACGGAATGTACGTCAAATTGGGGCTATTGAACCAGCAACGATCCTGATCTACCACACATAACAGTGAATCGTAACCGACGCGGGTTCGCTGATGCATCCTTGCGGAGTTCGTACGACTCCAACGCGGAACTTCCGCGGTACTGTCGCGGCAATGTCGCGGCGTTGTCGACACTCAAGACACTGCAACAGAATCTCTGCGGCACAGTAATTATCACGGAGCTGCTGCGGTACTACCGTGGAACTATCACCGCACAGTCGAGTGCCGCTGTACTTTGCTGGCACTGCCGCGGCATACTTTCTCAGAGTCCTTAGCCCAATGTATCGCAAAAATGCTTGCGTGTCGCACAAGTGCTTCCTGCTTCTTTTGGCTATACCAAAATCTGTCGAAACAGAAATTAAAGCACCACATTGGAGCTGGACTATCTACATGGCAGAGAAAATAAAATCAGTATAAGAATAGAGAAAAAGATGGATTGCTTTCGAAAAAGTCCCCGGGAGGACATTTTTGGAAGCTATCCATCTTCATCCTCATTCACACACTATTTCCGATTTCTCTGTCAGCTCGTGTCAACTCAGACATTTACTGTTGTCTACAGGACGTCGATCCGCCTAGAACGAGTCATCGCTGGCGAACAGGCAGCTCTACTCTGAAGATTTCAGAAATGTTGCGAGCACCAATTTCAACAACTTACCGAAGTCTTTCGTAAGCTGTTGAAATCGTGATCGTATGTTGCGCAGCCTCATGCCCTAATGTGTTCGCAACATTTCCGGAACTGTTCTGTAACTCTCTAAAATGTTGATTCCAACTATTAGCGTCTCGCCACGATGGACTGATCGCGACGCGAACCCTCCGCCGCGGCCATTAGGTCGCGGCGCCGCGGGGTTCGCGTTGCGACAACGGGCAATCTGGGCGAGGGGGGTTACACCCCCATGTTAGTTACTTGCATGTGCATCTATGTATTGGTAGCGGTTAAAACCGATCATAGGAGCATAAAAGTGTTGAAACCTGACTGAATCACCACCCAAGGTGAGTACAGTGAGCACTTAATGCAGAAATAACTGCGCTTTTGGAAAAAAAAAGTGTTGTCTTCTCTTTTCACGCTGTTTTGGCAAGGCGTAATATTATATTCGGTCTCTCCTACTGACCCAGGCTCTTTATTGCTTTCCGTAGAACTTTCACTTTTGTTTTTACCTGTTCATAATTCCGAAAAAGAATAGAAATCTTTCTAATTTCACAAAAAACATGTTTTCTTCGTGCTGTTGTAGTGTAAGCGAAGTTTGTTCTCAATGAAGTTATTTTTACATACTTTGGACAAAAGCAATTGAAATATAACACTTAGAAGCCAGGAACAAAAATCGTGTTACATAGTGTAATCATTCTCTACTGCTACCACACTCTTTATTCAAATGCAAATTTCTACAGAGAACAAGTTATACGGGCAGTGATAAGGAGCTTTGGTCAAAGGGCGAAATCGAGTTCTATATCACGCCTTGTCGAAATAACTAAATAGATAGGGAATTTTTTTTCAAGAAACCTTAGTTAATCTAGCATCAACTTTGTAAAAATTAACCCATCTCAGTCACCAAAAGCTGTTATAAACTAGGACTTGGAATATTATTGCTTCATCGTACATATATTCTTCATTCAGATGCTAGCCATTTGTGCCCATTTGAATTAACACAGTCACAGGAGAGCAAAAGTTTGCTTAGAGGTGTGATTTCTACGGTATTACGCAGCATTTTGTAGAACATGCGATTCACATCTTCTCCATCCGCTGACGTGTACCGCGGCTACTTTGGCAATAAACCTTGGCTGTAGCCGTGAGCACGGCTCTCTGTTCCTCGTATATTCTACGACTGCTCCATCATCTTCTTCCAAAAGGGGATTTTCTGGCAGTGAAGGACAACTTCGATCTTTTACTAATGCCGTTGTTTTATCACTTGGAAACATCGTTAGTCCGCCACGAAGAGAAAGTCGTGGAAAACTACTCGAAAACTTTTTGTAAAGCATGAAAGCTTAAAATATCGCCCGAAAACTTTGTAAAACCAAAATAGCCATAAGGTTCAAGAAATGTATTGTAGTAACTTTAATCTTCATGTTAAATTTTTTTTGATAAGGATATTCAGATTGTCTATCTAATATAAAACAATATCATCAGTTAATAACTATATCATAAGTATAATATAGCGAGACCTAGCGAAGTTTTCGCTCAAGAAAACTTTTACGTGCACCAACTTCCTGACGCAGATTAGTTTGCCATAACGGTGTCAACTGACTTCCGTCTACCCAAAAGCTGCTGCCCGGATGGACTCTCCTAAACAGAGCAGACTGCCGGACATTAATAACTGGGCGTGGGGGGTATGAAAATGTCCGATCAAACCGCCAAACATAAGGAGCCTGCGGTAGCTTCGTTCCTCCCGGCACCAAATTTACGAACTCTGCCGTCCCTCCTTCTCTTATGTCGCAACCCTCTGCCCTTCCGAGTTGCGAAATTCCCAAGCGATTATTCTTGCTTTATCATTTCTGTCATGATAAGGAAAAACGCACTCGCATTTTAGGTGCTGTTTCCCTAGATGACCGACACCATGCCCTTGTTCTCGATAAATGAATTATGCACGTTGGTGTTGATATTTTATCAAGCAGATTTTGATAAGCTCAGACTTTCAACATATATAAATCTGGTTTTGGGGAGTTAGTAAATCGAAATGACTAAGCGGTTGTAACGAGCGACAAACAGAGGTGTGAAAGGGAAGCTATTGCTTGCTTCACCAGATTGGCAAGGAAAAGTCTGCGGAGTTCTGCGGTCGCCTCAGAATGCTAGCACGGTTCTCGAGATACGTGTTCTCCTATATTTCTTTGCTACAAAAAAGCTGATATTTGGCATGGAAAAATTGACGAAATCTCTTTTCTTCGAAATTCTACATTCTTGGTGACGTTGCGCACACTATCCTTGCGGTCCTGCACACTTTCTTTGACTTCCTGCATACTCCCGTTTCGGTCCTGCACACTTTCTATGACGTCCTGCACACTTCCATTTGGGTCCTGCACACATTCTATGACGTCCTGCACACTCCCACTGGGGTCCTGCACACTTTCTATGACTTCCTGCATACTCCCGTTTGGGTCCTGCACACTTTCTATGACGTCCTACACACTCCCGCTGGGGTCCTGCTCACTTTCTATGACGTTCTGCACATTCCCGCTGGGGTCCTGCACACTTTCTATGACGTCCTGCACACTTTCTATGACTTCCTGCATACTCCCGTTTGGGTCCTGCACACTTTCTATGACGTCATGCACACTCCCAATTGGGTCCTGCACACTTTCTATGACTTCCTGCATACTCCCGTTTGGGTCCTGCACACTTTCTATGACGTTCTGCACATTCCCGCTGGGGTCCTGCACACCTTCTATGACGTCCTGCACACTCCCGTTGGGGTCCTGCACACTTTCTATGACGTCCTGCACGCTTCCACTGGAGTCCTGCACACTTTCTATGACGTCCTGCACACTCCCGCTGGGGTCCTGCACACTTTCTATGACGTCCTGTACACTCCCGCTGGGGCCTGCACACTTTCTATAACGTCCTTCACACTCCCGCTGGGGTCCTGCACAATTTCTATGACGTCCTGCACACTCGCACTGGGGTCCTGCACACCTTTTATGACGTCCTGCATTTTTTGCATCGCTAGACGACTCATAGAAGTTTTCATGACCCACGGCCAAAAGTGCGCTCCACGGACAAACTCGGTTGCCCCGAGGCACGTAAGAGGTGACTCGGGCTGATTTTTTGATAATCGATAAATGTCGTGTCCACCTAAATGTTGGAACCATTTCATACAAGTTTTGATCGGCCATTCCTAAGATAAGCGGGCAGATGCACACACATACACATACACACACACACACACACACACACACACACACACACACACACACACACACACATACACACGCACACACCACACACACACACACACGCACACACACACACACACACACACACACACACACACACACACACACACACACACACACATCGGGACATAACTGCTTTAAGTATAAGGATAATATCATCAGTTAGAAAACCACCACATAATTTTCCAATAGAGCTTTTTCTGTTATTCTTTTCGAAGTTGTTAGACATTCGCACGGATTATCGACCCAGATATGCTAGATTATCAATACCAAAATCATTTCTGGGTGGCCATAACACTCTGGGAGCGCATTATTAGAGTCTCATTGATGATCTCAGCTAGCCCCAATCTAGAGATTGTGCCTAAGACTTGAGCCATTTTGAGAGCGCACGATGTCTTAGGTACTTAGCACGGGTTACAGAAGGGATTCTTATTTTGCTTTTTTTGTCTAGGGTTTCTTTTATTTTTTCACGTTCCCCTGAACGGAAAAAGCATAAACGGGATGTAGCATATATAATGTGGCCACAAGTCCAACGAGGCAGTCCAATATGACTGTACCTCTCCAGCCGCTTCGCGGCTGGAGAGGTTTGGTTTTGCCTACACCTTGTGATCACTTGGAATTTTTATGGTTTTGTATATTAGAGATTTCTGTTAATCAAATGCCACAGAGCCGTCAAAATTCGACTTCTGAACACGCTGCTTTATTTTTTTTACTCGTGCTTGCTACCTCGCCCCGAAATTAACGCAAACAATAACAGGCTTCTAGCAAGAAATTTGATAAGCAGTGAAGAAAAAAATTGAGAAAGGATGTGTAACGCACGAGCAAAGTGAAGGGTGGAAAACGATGAAACTGATCAATAAAGGAAGAGGTTGCAAAAGCCTTTCAGTTAGTTATTCCTGCAAATATTTGTCACGCTTCCGACGTCTACTAGTTTGCCTGCCGAATAGCGCTATTTGTAACTAACAATAACTAAACTGCAAGTTTCTGTAAGCTCATAAGGCTCATTGAAACATGATTTTAGCATTTTAACCTGCTCGTAACATTATCGAAAACTTCAGAGTATGCGGGGCCGTCCCGATGTGCTGTTAAGCAGGGGGCGACTATGAGAGAATCTTTCGCGCTAGTACCGTGATGCTCCCCCGATCCGCGATGGTACCATGATCGTTTCCTTTTCGTCCCGCGATCCGTGGTCGTTCCGCGATAGTTACCAGATTGACACATCCGTTGACATCCTAGCGCTCGTACCGTGATGTTACCGCGATCGTTGCCAGGTTTACCGCGCTAGTACCAAGGTGGACTCGCGATCCGCGATAGTACCGTGCTCGTTCCCCCTCGGTCCCGCGAATCTCAATCTAGGTAATGCTATTTGCTCTCTTGCCTGAACTTATCCTCATAACTGACGTATTAAAAGTTGCTGTAATCTGCCTAACAGTATGCTTGTGTGTATATGTGTGCATGTGCATGTATGTGTGTATGCTTGTATGTGTGTGTAAATGGCTGTATGTGTGTACGTGCGTTTGTATTTGTATGTGTGTATGTGTGTATAGTTAGGTCCGTGGCTTGTTTCCTCAAGAGAAAACATTTAAATCTAACCCGCGGCTGGCTCGGGCGGCTTAAATCGCACATGGCGGCTGGCTGGTAATTACCAGCCGCGGGTTGGATATAAATGTTTTTTTCTTGAGGGAACAAGCCACGGACCTAACCATATGTGCCTACCACGAGCGAAAAATCCCGTTTCGTACTGAACTCGTGCCACTATCGTACTTACCGCAGGAAAAAATGCATTTCGTACCTAACGCTAACTAGGGCTTACCCTACATACCCCGAGCGCTTTCATAAAACCAAATTTGATAGTTGTAGGTATGAGACACAGTCTTGATAGTTCGTTTTCAAATCCCCTACGTGCTTCAGAAGTATACAGCGGATTTCCGAAAGTGAGTATTTTCATAGCTTTGCGAAGAGAAAAGGGGTTCGCGAATGGCAACTTTCAGAATGATCAAAAAATTTGTCTCGGATTAAGCTCTAAACGTTTTTTCAAGGGGATGTTTTGGGTTCTAATTACGAATCTGAGGCCCATTTGTCAATATTTTAAAAACTCTGTCTAATTTTGTCCGAAGCTTCAAACGGGGAATTTTAGCTGGCCAAACGCGACTTGTCAAAATTACTCTGTGGATGTTATTTGGGACACTGAACACGAACTTGAGGTCCATTTTTGGCATGTAACTCCAGGTAAGAGGCATTATGCCTAAAGACCCCAGATTCGGGTTCAGCGCCCCAAGCAATGTATTGCCACAAACGTAAACCAGCGACAACATGGTTTTCCGAATCGCCGCGGGGTGGGTAGAGCAGTCCCTAGTTACTGCGCACGCGCCGCATACGCACGCCACCTTCATAGCTCATTAGTATGCGACAATTTGAGGTGAACTGCATCTGTCTATTTTCAGCCGTTAATCACGACGAAATCCATGACGTTTAACGCTATCACAGTTCGAATGTGAAAATTTCGGCGCTTAACTCTGAGAATGACTACTTGGAACATCAAACAGCAGCACAACATGGGCGATTATCCGAAGACGGATCCGAGCGCTCTGCTATAATACCAGTCTCATAACATATGTTTCATATAAATGCGAAATCGGACACGCCTTGTTTAGACTCGTTCGCAACGATGACGCGGTACATTGCTGCGACAGGGTTTGAACAATGCAACAAAACATTCTCAATACTGCGGCTTGTGTCTGTAATTTAGGTACATTTATTGTGCTCTATTCCTTTTTGTGTTTTGTTTCTATTTACAAGTGCTGTAAAGTTCTTTGTGTCATTAGCATGCATTTTGATCGGCGTGATCTGATTGATATGCAGTGGTCGATAAATTTATTAGGCCACCCACCACACTCACACACCAAAAGAATATCGGTCTTCATGATTACCATTCTTCCATTTTTATGACGAGAGTATTGCACATTACTGGTTATCTTCCTTTTCTGTGCTCAGTATACATTCCATCCGAAGCATTTCGGATAAAATCGAGATTTCAATTTTCACTAGCTTCTTTGGCTAGTTCGAATCCACGAAGCATATTTTCTAATGCATCAGAACTGAAATATCAGCAGATCACTCATCGCAACTTTAATTAGGGTTCTGTGTGTGAGTTATTTGAAATTACCGCACAAATTTAAGTTTGGGATCGGATTATTTAGGATAAACTGAATTTGCCAGGCACTGAAAAGTATTTTGGCTGCAAAGTTGCTATCGTATGAATGGGACAGTGATTCTTGATTAAAAAAGGCTCTCTTGTTGTGAAATGATACTGAACTTGAAGAGAGGAAGCCGTTTCTATTGTTATCCGAAAATCATCGGATGGAATGTATAGTGCTCAGCATATATCTTACGGCTATACTATCTCTTATATTTGATGTACTGATTACCACTGATGTCCTGCACCCTCCCACTGATGTCCTGCACACTTTCTATGAGGTGCTGAACACTCCCACTGATGTTCTGCACCCTTCCACTGATGTCCTGCACACTTTCTATGAGGTGCTGAACACTCCCACTAATGTCCTGCACACTCCCACTGATATCCTACACGCTCCCACTGATGTCCTGCACCCTCCCACTGATGTCCTGCACACTTTCTATGAGGTGCTCAACACTCCCACTGATGTCCTGCACACTTTCTATGAGGTGCTGAACACTCCCACTAATGTCCTGCACACTCCCACTGATATCCTGCACGCTCCCACTGATGTCCTGCACCCTCCCACTGATGTCCTGCACACTTTCTATGAGGTGCTGAACACTCCCACTGATGTTCTGCACCCTTCCACTGATGTCCTGCACACTTTCTATGAGGTGCTGAACACTCCCACTAATGTCCTGCACACTCCCACTGATATCCTACACGCTCCCACTGATGTCCTGCACCCTCCCACTGATGTCCTGCACACTTTCTATGAGGTGCTGAACACTCCCACTGATGTCCTGCACACTTTCTATGAGGTGCTGAACACTCCCACTAATGTCCTGCACACTCCCACTAATGTCCTGCACACTCCCACTGATGTCTTACACACTGTCTATGACGTCCTGCACACTCCCACTAACATCCTGCACACTACCACTGATTTCCTGCACACTTTCTACGGCGTTCCGACACACTGTTATTCGAGTCCCACACACTTTCTACGGCGTCCTGAGCACTCTCATTTGGGTTCCGGAAACATTTTAAGGCGTCCGGCGCATCCCACTTGGGTCCCACACACTTTCTACGGCGTTGTGCGCACTTCCACTTGGTCACCTCACAGTTTCTACGGCGTCCAACGTACTTTCGTTTGGGTCTCATACACTTTCTACGGCGTGATGCGCACACCCATTTGGGTCCCGCACACTTTCTAGGCGCCCGACGCACTGTTATTCGGGTCCCACACATTTTCTACGGCGTCCTGAGCACTCTCATTTGAGTCCCACACACTTTCTACGGCGTCTTGCGCACTTCCACTTGGTCACCTCACAGTTTCTACGGTGTCCAACGTACTTTCGTTTGGGTCTCACACACTTTCTACGGCGTAATGCGCACACCCATTTGGGTCCCGCACACTTTCTACGGCGTCCGGCGCACTATTCTTTGGGTCCCACGCACTTTCTACGGCGTTCTGCGCACTCTCATTTGGGTCCCGCACATTTTCTACGGCATCCTGAGCACTCTCATTCGGGTCCCACACACTTTCTACGGCGTCTTGCGCACTCCTGCTTGGGTCCCTCACACTATCTAGGGCGTTCTGTGGCGCACTTCTGATTCACACCGTGCGGCGTTCCAAAAAGTACTTCCAAGTTCCCGCCGCATTGATTGAAGCGTTGCCCCGTCTCAGGGAGCGTTCAATCCTGAGAGAAAGCCTATCAGTAACATTGTTTATTTCATTAGTTTATTTTCACGAATGAGTAAACGTGGATGGTTTATGATAACATGTTTACGTGTTTTTGCCTTTCTTGACCCTCAATTTTGAGGTTAGACAAAAATCGAGCGACAAACTTCAAATTTTGACAGGAGCTAGGTGCAATCATAACCAACTTCTGGCCAAAAATGCGCTTCCTAGCTCAACGATAAGTGTTCCAACAAGATCGTGTACGCCAACTGAAAAAAAGGAGATGAACCCTTTTTTTCGACCAAAATCACGTGGTTTTGACAATTTTTCTCGAATATCAGGTAACTATTACGGACCATTTGAACAGTTATTCAACTTTCTAAAGTATATTAAATGCAAAAAGAACGGACTTCCTACGTTTACTCTGGACCCTGATACTGAGATCAGGGGTTGCGCGATGGCGATCCAAAAGCCAAATCTGGTGAGCGCTTCGCGCTCACCACAATTATCGCCAGCGTTGTTATAGTGTTTAAGGCATGAACCTATTGAAATTGATCCCATATATCCATTGAATATGTTTAGATGCCTTAGCTTGTGACTCTAAGAAATAAAGAAGGATTGGTGCAAACAATTAT
Source organism: Aplectana chamaeleonis (assembly GCA_029168955.1). Lineage (NCBI taxonomy): Eukaryota > Metazoa > Nematoda > Chromadorea > Rhabditida > Cosmocercidae > Aplectana > Aplectana chamaeleonis. The sequence continues at coordinate 2,019,617 of JAPDOI010000004.1, read as the reverse complement.
TCCGAAACTGCGAAAACCCTTCTAGCCTTCAATCAAAATCAAGCTTAACGCTTTAATATGTCATCAAACCAGCCTGTAATGCTCATACAGGCCAAACACAGTAGTTTAACATAAAGTTTCTTCTGAAACTGTTATTTCTATTGATGGAGCGCTTTTTGCGAATTTGCGCGTAAAGGGTGAATAGTGTGTGCATTTGCACACCACACAATATATTTGACGGCTGCGCATTTTGTTCCACATGTCTAAACGGCATGAGCCTTTTTTGAGTTCGATCTGATTGGAACTTTGTGGTTTCCCAGGGGTGTTGATGAAAAATGCGATATCCCTTTGAGATTCTTGAAGAGCTACCGTGGCTCATGGTAGCTGAACAACATTAAACCCATCGGAATTCTTGGCGAATTGAGAAAAGAGGATGCTGGATCAGTCTCAAAAATCCCACTTAGCTTTGCGCCTTTGCGCTGAATCTTAGCAATTGGTCTATCACGGTATGCCATCACGGTTTCAATTTCACATCACTCCAAACAACTGCAGCAGTGATCTCAATATTTTCATCAAGAAATCGGCGAAAGCAGTGCTTTGGAACATTACGAAATCATGTAGCAGCGGGCATATGACTTCTTTGCACATGAGAAAGTCTAAATGGGTAATGGATCCCCTTTCGAAACTAGTATTCATACCCTAAAACGCAAGAATAAAAAGGGCGTAAGTTATCTAGAAAAAGAAGCGGAATCTAGTTTCCGTCTAATAATATTAGGTTATACGAGACTACCACTGCACAATTTCGATCTCATATATTTTACGAGGGTCAACATTATAAGCCCCCCCCCACTTTGCAGTTTGACAGCATAATATACTTAAGACCCGCAAATACTCCGCTTTGTAGAGTTCCTTGTAACAGATGAAAACGCCTCCACCCCTTCATACGGTTGCCAGTGGTTATCAAACCTGGCTATGCAAGGATCTCAGCACCGCAATTCGGGAAGACTTCAATATTCTCCAAACCCATGGTCGAAACCTCCAGTCTATGCAGTATCCTCGACTCCAATAGCCTTGTGTCTCTCTTCCGCGATAGCGTCTCGTCTCACTCCGACACTGCGCGAAAAAATCCAACAGACTGTTGTTAAGCGTAAAACAATTCAGGCGGAATGCTTCAATAAACACTCGACACATGAAATGCTTTTTATTTTATTTGACAAGTATGCCGTCGGTTCAGTTATCTTAGTTATCTTCTGGTTCGAAGCAAATTTACTCTGTTCCTTCGCACACTCGTCTGGAGCGAGGGCAGAGACAGCGAGAAAGTGTGCGGAAAAGGAGGCGCAGCATACGCCCGCATACGCACGCGATGAACGGAGATAAATTTCAGTCCGAAACAGAGGATATGTAGCTCTTGGTCTCCATTGAGCAGGTGAAGTAACTCCCGTTAGTGCTTAGAATGGCTCCCACCTCCGGACATGAGCATGAATGTATGTATGATAGACAGGACAAACAGTCTTAAAGTGCTTGAGCTGCAACGCAAAATCGACAACGACTCTCCATAAAAACAGCCTCACGGTAGATTGAAGTAGATTCAAGGATGTCGGTCCATGTACCAGACCTTGTTGGAATTTCGCCTCAGGCCGTTCCTCGATGCTCACGGAACCAATGCTCTCAGCTTTCCGCCTTCTGAATCAACATTTTGTGACGATCGACTGATCAACAGATCCTGCCGCATCTTCCTAAAAACGAAAAACGTGTGAGAAAAACTTTAATCAACGAATTTATCAACCCTCGAAACGGTTTCAGTTTGAATCCAAACTATCTAAACTTTGTGGGGCGAATAAAGACTTTCAGAAAATTGGAAACTGACAGCTATGTAATTAGTGGAACAGTCCAAAATGTTTCCTGGTTCAAATCAAATGAACTATCTAACTTCCGTACTATTTTTTGTGGAAGCTAAGATTCCAACTGAAACTGATATTGAATTGAAGTACAAATTATTCCATGACTAGTTTTGTTTAAATGCTTTCACTTGAATAAAGAATAAATCCATGTAATCACTATAGGCAAAATAGTAACTAATTGAACGTTTTAGTCATATTAGAAAATTTAATTGAAGTGATACTTGTACATAGAGAACTTCAATTTCTTGCGCTCACAGTTAAAGGATGATGTGGACCTGAAGGAGATACGGCTTTCTGGGGACATTCAAACAAACTCGACCGGTTACCCGTCGAGGAAACATCTTGCTGAGGTGCCTGGTCAGACGGCCGTACTCAGAAAAATGAAAACATGTTACATGTAATATAAAGTGTAAGATACTTGAGACATTCAAGTATATTACCTTTATATCGCATGTAACCTACACTTATATTACGTGTAACATACACTTATATTACATGTAACATACACTTATATTTCATGTTGCTTAATTAGAGCTGCAAGTTGAAGCTCGATACTTTGAGGGTTGGAGCTGCAAGTTCCAGGCTACCGCTTCAGGTACGAATCAGCAAGCTTTAAGCTCTTTTGGACATCCCGGAAGCCTAAACCTCGCTGCTTCATGACTGAAGCAGCAAGCCTGGATCCCTCAGTTTCATACAAGAAGCACTGGGCTTAAGCTTGCTCCAAAATTATTGCATGTCTCTCCCCCGTAATCCTCTCCACGATTCATACGAGCCATAGGGAGCGAGAGATCAACGCCTCAGCCAGGTCGAGTGACCACTCGCTCAAATGTCAATCAAGTGGACAATCGGTCACAGGTAAGCTATGAGGCGGCCCGTATGCCGTGCAGGTTTGCAGAAGGTGTTCAGCATGGTTCATCAGTTTCTGGAGATATTTGAATCATGTTACACTTATACTACATGTAATTTACTTGAGTAGAGATAATTCACATGTAACTTATATTGACGGAGATGTATTACAAGTATATTGTAATCGTCTCTTATGTTACAAGTATTATGTTTTCACCATCGAAAACATATTACATGTGACTTTTGGCCTGCGAGCGAGAGACCGATATATTACATGTAACATACATCGGTCGAGATAATTTGCAAGTAATATACATTGAACAATTTATATTACATGTGTATTATTTGAGGCCTTTTTTATTACATGTAATATGTTTTCATTTTTCTGAGTATTTCCAAACGACACTTGAAGAGAGTTGAGAAGCGCAATGACCGAAGTCAGCAGAGAGCTCTAGAGAAGAAGCTCAGTGGACTGAATGTCTGATCTGCGGACAGATCTTGTTGAGAGGGGGAGATGTTGTAAAAATGTAGCTACTGTAGCTACTGCTAATTTAGCTACTGCTTTACCAATTAGCCAATCAATGCTAGAACTTTGGGCGCTGACGGAAGTCGCTCCGAGAAAATATCTATGTTTGTCTATGTAACGTCATTGGAACAACGCATCTAAGTCTTACGACAATTCAGCAATTTCTCGCCCACTTGCCCACTGATCTTGTGGAAAAAGGACATCCTCTCAGTTACTCTACACATGGCTTCGGGCATAACAATCTGTTTTTGAAAGGTCTACGGAATCCCCTGAACACCGACAGTTTCGATGTACCTGCGATGGAAAGGTCTTAGGAAGGTTAATATCGTCAGCTTGGTCTAGCCCTATTGATTTTGGAAGTTTTCAGAATCCTTCTATGGCGCTGTGTTAACGGGGAAGTTATGAAAAGAGCCACGGACAGCTTGGTTCCTCAGCTCACAAACTTAGCTGATGAAATTAGCATGTCGAAGTAATCGCTTTGAAATACTAGCAGATTTTCGATTGCATCCTTATGTCGCCTTTAATTTCCAGAACGCGATGCATGCTGAGCGCCACTTTGTTCTGCGAAGATGTGCGGCTAGATCCAGCTAGAGCGCTGGCTTGCCCTTTTGAAGATCATCCACTGAGACACCTGTTCGATTTTGCCAAGGGAAAGATCGCTCTCCGCCCACTACAGTACCAGTAAGTATCACTGTTGATTCGAACTGTATGAATTCAGAAGAATCCTTCCTGCCACTATGATCTTTCATGACTTTAAGTTGCCGTATGGCATGGAGGAATTACCAGATATCGTACCACGATTTCTGGAACAACGCAATCGAATCTTGTAAGCTACCTCGATGGAGGAAGGAGACGATACGGAAGATTTAGACTGATCGCATGCCACACCCGGCACCCTCTGTCTTGGACTCATTATTGAAAATTCCCTCCCTAGATTTTCTTGAACAGGTTACCCCTGAGAGTCCTATTCAGCTCACAATTGTACCCATCGAGAAAGTCAAGGAAGTTGCTATTCACTTATCATATGGGATACAACAGTACGTTTGCGCTCTTCCCAGCAGACGATACTGGAACTAGTTAAATGTGCGTTCCATTGCTGTCTTTTCCGTAAATTATTATTGTAAATGCATCAGCGCACAATCTCTTATAAAGCGTGTCGATCGATCCTGTAAGGAAGCTCACATCGCATATCACATGGCTTGAACTGCCTAAGTTGCGCAGACAATGAGATGCGACACTGCTTTTGAAGACAGTGGCACAATTTTCTTCAGGTTAGATCCAGTGCTTCAGGAGGGCGGCGAAGCCGTTGCCAGCGCGGCGATTTCCCCGTTACACGCTTATGCCGTATAACAACCTGCGTAGCGTACCCACCGAAACCTCGTTGTTCGCTAGGAGGCATATTATTGCACCCACGAAATTCGCGCGGCTTCGTTCGTAAAACACCGCGAGGCAATGGATGAACGCATCTTGCGTTGAGACCCGCAGAATCTCGCGATCGTTCGGCGACAGCTCCGGGCCCGATTCTCCGCGGTTCCACTATGAATCATCGCGGGAGCATCAATTTACGGTCACGGTATGCTCTCGGAATAAAAGTAGCAAATCTCGGAATCGTTCCGCGTTAGCTCCGGGCTCGATTCCTCGCGGTTCCGCGATTGAGCATCGCGGGAGCATCGGTGGACGAATGAGGAACCCTCTCGAGGCGACACTGGCAAACCTCGCGATAGTCCCGCGATAGCCCTGGGCTCGATTCCTCGCGGTTCCGCTCTGGAGCATCGCGGGAGCATCGATGAACGAATGAGGAACCCGCTCGAGTTGAGACTGGCAGAACCTCGCAATCGTCTCGCGATAGCCACGTGCTCGTATCCCCTCGGCTACTGCCAGAAACCGAGGGGATTCTAGCCGTGAACGATCGCGGGGGATTCTCTCAGAAGACGGGCTGTTGAACAGCTCTGCTTTGCTTTTCTCACCTCTTTTTTTTCGTTTTTCTCTCTCAATCTTTTTTTCTTCATAGCAATCGTTCGTGTAGCAATTCTGTACTTACACAATGGGTATTTGCTGCACATTTTGTCTTCATAGTATGTTTTGAACCGTATCGTTTTCTATTTCCAGGATTCACTCACAGCAACTATAGAAATGTTCCCAAATAAACATATTAAGAAAGGTGGATGGGGGATCGCAGGAGAGAAAGAAAGTGAGGAAGAAGAAATAGGCCAATGTTGACCATTGGAAATTTAGCGGCGAGCGATATCGATCGTTTCCAACCTGTAGGGGAGCCACCCCACACGTACTCTACGCGCACTCTTAGTTGCAACGCGGCTTCCCCTCATCCAGAGATTGACTATACCAGGGATGTGAAGAGAATTTCTCCTTTTGCTTTTTGCCTTCCTGCCTTTTTTCGCATACACATTTTACGATATTTCGGAGAAAATTACGGAAAAAAGTTAGCAGGGGATGCACTGATAGATGCTCAACAACGGGTGTCTTTTTCGTTTTCAGGCTTTTGCTCCGATTTGGCGCAATCATTTCACTTCCTTCGTCTCCAGGTGAATTAATTTTTTTCCACACATTTCTGATTGCCAGCTCGGCACCGTACCGTCAAGCCTGTGATGACTAAGCCGGGCGGCGCTGAGTTGAAGCGTGCGCAGCGCGGCCGCGCAGCGTGTATCAGATTGCCCCACTGTTATTCAAGTGATTCCACCACCCTACTGCCCGTATTACCGTGAATCCAAAGGTGAAGAAATTGAAATATGTGAGGAATTTGGGTAGCAGGATCGCAGAATCACTTCAGTGGCGGGGACAGTCTGATAAAAGCCGGCGGCCGCGCCGCGTACACTTCAACTCAGCGCAGGCTTCACGATACACACTATATGGCAGCGTAAAAGGGCGGTGGTGCGGGCGTGGTGCGGTTGCGTTGTTCCTTTTAGCGTACTGTAACCATGGCTGGCTTTGTTCCAGGTGGTCGGCAATCGATTTGCATAATCACTGTATTGAATGGCATGTGAATATGCAGTGAACAACCGTCCTTCTGCGAAAATTATCAACTAGTTTTTGCATAAAAATGGTCAACGCATATTTTTTTCTCACTTTACTATATTCTACAATAGACATAGACTGCCTGCTACATTTGTGGACACGTGAAGACATATAGTGTAGTCCATCAAAGGCTGCACGCCTATTCAATAATTTTCAACTGTTTTTCATGTTGTTCGGAACGGTTTTCATGTTGTTTCACGGTCGCATTAACATTCGATGAAAAAGTGCTAGATGACTGCTGAGAACTCTTGGCGGATTCTCATCTTCAACCCCTTCCAATCTCATAACCCTACGTTTTTGACGCGCCGAAGCTCACCGGTGTGGTGTACCGGGCTCATTCATGAAACTGAGCCTGAAAATGGAAATAGGTTTACAGCGCGAACGATGTCTTCAAGGTACAAATTGTTGTTTTGTGGGGGGACGGGGCTCTGAGACGACGAGTTGCCATTTATTCATTTCAAAGTCGTATAAAGTGTACTGTCGCATATCGAATATCGTGCCAGAAGTCTGTACGAAGGAAAAGAAAACCACGGATGAAGTCGAGTATCAACAGCCATCTTCCAGGAAAGACACAATACGGATATCAAATTGGGGAATAGTTGTGTAAGCAAAAAAAGTTTAAGACCGCTTTATAAGTATACGCGTTTGTTGATTTTGGGGAATGCGTACTTGCTCATACGCGCTAAACTCGAAACACCAAAACTCTGCTCCGAAGCTATTCTATGACCCACCAAAAACGTCCTTTTTTCATGAGACAGTTTGCCATCGGAAGGATTAACGGCACAATTCGCTCTCCCAATCGTTAAGCAGATCACTGAATATTTGAAAATGCAACGCTATATTTTCTCCATCCCTCAGTATTCTGCTGTGTGTGATAATGGAAATTCCGAGCTCTTAGAAATGCTGCAAAGATTAGGTTGTTTACACTAGACTAAAAATCGATAGCCTATAATAAATTAATTCTGTAATAAACTAGAAAAACTGTAGATACATGTTTTGGTGATTTTTCTATCATTTTCAAAGAAATCCAGGGCGAATGAATTCAGGTGAGCTTCCGGGTTGGATAAGTAGGGTGAGGCTTCGCAACATGCGGTCGGCGGAAGGCGGACACGCGGAGTTTTTGGCACGGTCTGAGGAGTTTTCGGGTTTTGGCCGTACACTTTTTAGTTCCAAGCGTCAACGATTCACTTGGTCACCTGTGTGGCCACCTCAGACATTGTAATCTTATACGAAATTCACATTTTCGTTGCATCAAGTCTTCCAAAACAAAATTCTGGTTTTTACTGATCATCAAGTTAAACGCCGTCTGTCTCTAAGAAAACGATTGTCGTTAGGTTTAAGATGGTACATTCGAGAAAAGTGGTTCCTTGCGAGCAATGTGAATGGTTCAGCTCGGTTAAAGACTGATGAAATGAGCTGAAAAAATTATGAGTCGTCATTCTCATAGGATGATGGTCGTGTGGAACCGATCCAAGATTTGAGAGGTATTCAACTCTTTATAAATAGTTTAATCAGCGTGTTCTACCACATTTAACAATTTGCGTCCTCTTTTGAATCTGAAAGGTATATGCCGGAAACTTTGAAAGGCTTGTGTTGAGCGGCCCTCGCAAACTAGCGCCAGATACGAGGCGGTCTGAGATGGACCTGGGAAAGTCGGTCATGGCGGCATCAATTCTTCGACATGCATTGAAAATCAATGAATAATGCAGTGAAGATCAATGAATATAATCAGGGATGAAAAATCCGTCAAAGATATGATTGAGCCTCACTGAGTACTTTATTTTTGTTGGGTCGACGCAGCGCTGCTGCTGAGCTCGACACATCCCCTGCGAGAGAAAGACTAGAAGAACAAAGAAGAGATCATAAATGAGGAGCAGCAAGAAAAGCGGCAGTTGAGACCACAATGAGGAGCACCAGTTCGGGCTATAAGCAGGAGAAGCAGTTGGTGAGACGATTGGAGCAGTCGGGTCGACTGTAGCAGCACGCGGGGCCACTATACGATCAGCAGTTGGGGTAGTGAGCGGAGCAAGAGGACACAACGTGCTGCCCTGGGCAGCAGTTGGGGGAACGAAAGGGGCTTACAGATCGACGAGTAACTGCTTTAGTGATCCCCTCGTGCTGCCATAGTAAGCCGCGAGTATCTGAGTAGGCTTCGCTCCACCGCTGTATTTTGTCGAAACTTCTGGACGGAAGATTTCGGCTCTCACAACGACCGTTCAGCGGTAGAGAGTGAATGATAATGAGGGACTAAACACAATCAAAGTTTTGAGAATCAGCTAGATGTTGTTTTGTCTGCTCCTTCATTTTCCATTGCTGAGAGAGTGAGTATTGAGAAAAGGAAATTCACACATTCGTCACGCAGACAATCTTTCCCCACACGTTGAATCCTGCGTCAGAGGAGGTTTAGGTGGGAGAATCTGAGCCAGTAAAGCACTCCGAGAAACTGTCTCTGGCAGCTTGGTCTGGGAATTTTTTGGAGGAAAAATAAGCATTCAATTGCCAACGACGACACAGGGTGGAAAAAAAGTTATTTTCTAACACTAAAGGCAAGTCCTAACTTGGTTACGAATAATTTTTGCCAAAGCAAGTGTTCCTCTGAAGAACGAGAGGGACATTCTGGAATAAAGGTGCTTCAAAAACTCGAACTAAAATTTAGAGAGAAATTGGTCGCCCCTCTGCGGTTCTTTCTTTAGTCGTTGGGGTCACTACGTCCAGTGAGGCAGCGTCCACTATCTGCGAGAGCGTGCGATTATGCCCAATCGATATTCATTGCTAGCCGCTCACACGCGCTCGCGCACAGACGCCAGCTCCAAGATGGAATCAGCAAATTTCAAGCTTACAGCTCCATTTCTAAAGAAGGAGGCATTAAACCTGTTGAGAAATTGCTGCCCATGTTTCCCATATTGCTACCACGGAAGTCGAAAACCGTGGAAAATGACCAGCTGTTGCACCGATTCGGGCGACTGATCATCCGGTCGGACGCTGGCAATCCAATCTACACCAGGTAGGAGCAGAGTCAGTCTCACGGCGGTCCGCGGACCACCGTTGGACCGAGGGGGGTCGTTATTTTTTTGGGAGAACTTGAAAACTTCTGGGGGGGGTCGTTTTTTTTTCGACCCATCTAAAATAATGTCTGCATCGCTGAAAAATCTTATCTTGAGGTGAAATGTTTTTAGGGCCACGATTTTTCATGGAATAGTCAACATTATCGATGAAACAAAAGCAGTTTCGAAATGAAAAATAAAGTGGATCATCGCACGTGTACTAGCTCAACATTACCTCGACTACAACATTTAGAATAGACATTGCTCCGTGGTTTTATAGCGAATTCCAATGGAAGCACAGGCTGTTTCCAATGCTTCGGAAGTCGTTGGGGCACGAGTGTAAACTTCGAGCAGAACTGGCAATGGTAGCGTAGAAGATTTCGAACGATGGTATTGCATCCTGTACAGCGCTGTACTTTTGAAGTAAGGCGATTGAGTTCGTAATCGAATCTTGGCGTACTGTGATCTGTATCTTATTCGCGTCATCTGTATATTTGGGCCGACCTCGGGTGTTCAAATTGGCGTTTGTAGGTTTATACATTTTGAAGTCTTCGAAACTCGCTATTTCACAATGTATCATCTCCAGCAGTATGTGACGTCGGTCAACAGAGAGCAGGGGTGGTAGTTTTCCACTAAACGTTTCAGCAAATCAAACTTCATGTGCTGTGCAGAATCTTTCACCATACGCTTCTCAGAAGTGGGAGCATAATGCGATTTAGCAGGTGGCATCGGACTTCATTGCCATCACAATAAAAGAGAGTCGTTTGGCGAACGCTAGAACTCCTTGGCAGCGATACTACACACGAGATAGGATCGAAAGCTTACTTTGAAGTCATCGTGTGTGCTGAGAAAATGTGCTGCATTCTGCGCTAAAGCATGAGATTGGCACGGTTTTCTGCGTGACTGCCTCCTCACCCCTAGTGTGAATTATCCAGGGCCCTAAAATTCTCAGCGTTGCAAGTTCTATCTAGTCTATCTCTGTTAGGCCTTACAACGTTGTGGCAAGCTTCAGCGATTGAGCTCTCATTATTTGAATGTCCTCATACTGTTCCCACTCCTTTTTTGTACCCTTTGCATAAGGTCTGCAAATATTTTTTTTGCATCAGGTCGAAGCTCGTCACGTGTTTTTGTGACAGGCCGTGAACAGAAACTCGGAGTCGGTAGCGAAGCTAAAACTGTAGCTCAATCATCTTGAGCTTTGCTCTGTTTGGTTCACATACATAGCACATCGTACCTCCGGGTGCGAAAGCTCTCAGAGGAGAAGAAATATTCCGAAAAATGACACACGATTGCCATTTCTCTCTCCGAAAATTTTGAAAGATAGCACACAATATCCTCCACATCGTTTTAAACCTCAGCACTCGAGGAGACGGAACAATATTAAAATCGTGCAAGCCAAAATGAAACGTCTGGAAATGGTGGGAGATGTGGGGTTCCGAAAATGAGCTCATAAGATCGATTTTGAGCCGAGTTTAGGCCGGTCAAATGTGCGGTGGTTTCACGGTGGTTCAAAACCTCCACTAGACCACCATCCCCAAAACGGAGGGCGAAGATTTCTCTGGTTTCTCTGGTGCTTTTCAGTTTCCATCTTGCTGGTATTTTTTTAAAATCGGCAGCGCATGGAACCCCATTCATTCCCTCTGGAATGGTGAGGCCTCAAAATTTGAAAAAATCTCCAAAATTAAACGATCCAGTAACGTCTTCCAATTTTTCGCCTTTCCTAGAATGCCGTTTTTTTTGTCGAAAAAATGTATCTCTCAGGGGGGATCGTTGTTAAGGGGGGGGGGGGCGGACCACCGCTGTGCCTGACCCTGGGTAGATGGTGTGCGCCCATGTTGTTTTGCGAGAGCGAGCTTCTCGAGCGTTGAGGAACATTGAGAGGCGTATACCAGCGGAAACGCGCGCTCTCACGACGGAGGATCGCTGCCTGAAGTCGATACCTAGTGTAGTCAATAATCTTTTCTCTGCCATATGCGGTCTGTACTAGCAACAGATGACTCAATAATGGGAATCTTCTCCAGGTTATAGAGCTGCTCTAATGAGGCGGCCTCCCTAAGGGTTCAGTAGCAGAGAAACTCACTTCCGTACCTCGCCATGAAATCAACATCATGTGAATCAGAAAAATTGTTAGCGGAAGAAGCTCTGTTGTAAGAAGTTTGAGGCTCAGTCAATACCAGCAAAAACGATGTTCAGGGGCCGGATGCATCAACGCGAATCTCGGGGTTTGGGCAGGCGCGGGGCACACGGTGCAGCAAAATCGACATGCTAAGGTATCGGGGCAGGGGCAAGGGCAGTGCCCCTAACTGCCCCGGCTAGGAGGCAGGGGCAGCGGCTGCCCCAACTAGGGCAAAAATGCGGCGACGCTACAGAAAAAGGCTTGAAAAACGATTAATCGCTCGGTAGATCCTTTGAATTTTAAAAGATAGGTGTAGCAAGTATGGTGTGTTATGTGTTGGTTTGAAAAAAGAAGCGTTCGATCGAGAAAATATGCTCGCGTTCGGCAATCTTTCTGTTGAATAGAGAGGATTTTTTGAGAAGTGTTAGGCACTCCAAGTCACCCCCAGAAATAAACGACTGAGGTCCTTTTCCAGATTTTTGAGAGATTACTGAGCGTCTTGTAGGGAGGGTACTGTAGGTGAGAAAATTAGCGGAAAAACTCCTATGACTTTGTTCAAAGCTATCGTATGCAGCTTTGATGGACATATTCGAATGCTATGTTCAAAAATAGTTCTAGAAAGATAAATTTCATTTGGAGTGCCCTGGCTAATCAAAAGTGGTTTCCGTGTGAGCTCAGTAACTGTAATATTCTGCCTTGTATCCTTCCTCGCATTCCTCTGTTTTGTTCTCATCTTTCGTTCTCACAGCGAACCTTGCAGTCACTGTCCTTCAAACCGGAGAAAACAAAAAAAACTGTCAACAAAGTAAGCTGGCTAATTATCATATCTCATAGTAACACTAATCATAAAAAAGGCAGTAAAATGGCATTCAAAGCCAGAATACTACGCATAGTTTTCAAAATACGCCACAAAAATTTTCAAACGTTGATACTTAAATTAGTACATACATAGCGTTTGTAGTTTTCCACGTTTTGGGAACTTTCAAGCCCCAAAAACGAATACACTTCAAATTAAATTCCATTAAAAATTCAGAACAAATCACGTCATAAATATATCCTTATAAAACGCTACATTAGAAAAGGAGGAATTGCAAGATGTTTTATTGCTGCAAAAACAAAAAGCAGTGGAAAACAGGAGGCGCTGAGCAGACGGGGCGAAAATTCTTAGCTGTGTCGACTTATCGATCGCAGGTTTCGGGCCGTAAAATTAAGCGTTGTACTTGATTTGCCTACACTACGCTTGGGCCAGCTGCCCCGATGCCGTCGAGCGCTTGTGCATACGGGGCCGGGCACAGACTCTCGAGGCGCCTGCCCTATGGTAGCCAGACCTTGCACTTGCCCCCTTGTGTGCGTTGATGCATCCGGCCGCAGACGTTATATTGGTTGAAAACTCCGAACAGTTTGCAGAAAAATTTTCTCGTTTTTTCTTCAGTGATAAACTGAATCTCTTCGAGGCTAGGCCATTTGGACGTCTACACCCGCATTGTGTCTTTGGTAGCAGCCTACTCGACATAGTCATGGATCGTTTCCATGAATTGAGATGCTCAATAATAAAAAGGGAATCGCAAATACTACCAACTCAAACAATTGGGACCGGGCTCGTGAGATATGAGAAAGACACGAAGTGACTGGTCTTTCACAATCGGGTGGATGTGCGTGAGACAAGTAGCCGGGCCTATCGACCGAGTGGAGCTTGTCACCAGGGGCCGTATGCATGAACGTTTGAGTTAGGGTTAGGCTAGCATATCAGTCGTTATCATCAAAAAAGCACTCGTTGCGATCAATAAACTTCCAGAAAGCGGCCGATTTTTGCTCTAACACTGGGGTTAGAATGGTGAAAAACGATGTTAGCTAGTCTAACCCCGCATCATTTCGCAAAATTTGCGGTGGGTTGAGTTAGATGCTGAGCGGGATGAGTCGAGATAGTACTATTCTCCAACCCCACCTACGAAGGTGGGGTTGTGTTAGGTAACTAGAGTTTGACAGCACTAGTTTTGTTACAGGCCAGCACTAGTTTTGCTACAGTAGTCTAGTTTCAAAATGTCTTCGACATTACAAAGTTCTTTGGCGATGTTAGGAAAGTATCTAGCAATAACGAGAAGGCTTATAAGCAGTCGAAATTATAGTCATAACTATCCTAGTCGCAGAAAACGAAATTTTTGATAAAACTTTTCCCCAAACAAAGTACCCTCATGTTTCTAATACAATTAATTCGGTTACTCTGGAACCGATCAACACATACTAGTTTTAATTTGTGCAGGAACTCTCTCTCCTTCTCCTCCTCCTTCACCTCCTCAGACATTCGCCGCATTCATTGCGTGTCGAATATGCAATCAACTCGAAGACAAGGCTGTTTCGAGCACATTCAGTGAACGTGCTGCAACCGGAACACATTCTCCTATTGTGCTCCATGATACAGCACGTGGCGGATCAAACAAAACATTTTGTGCATCTATGATGAACATTTGAACACAAAACGATTTTCCAAAAAAATAATGCGACACGCTTTTGATGGAGGACTCAGATATCTGTACTTCAATAACCGAGTTTCCCCAGGTGGTGCTCTTCGAGCTTGTCGAGCCGCATGTCGATGTGCTGCTACGATAGCGCTAGACTACCATGCAGCACGTGCTCCTGCAATATTAATTCGTAGCACGTCCTCCTGCGACGAAATTTTGCAGCATATGCTGCTGATTGAAGCACGTGCCCCTGCTATATGGACTCCTTCGATGGGTGTGACCACTGAGGTAAATGATTATTCGGCAAGCATTGAATGTGGCGATTGTCTGAGTCAGTCATCATTTCGCAGATCAAAAACTGTATGTTTCTGCACGTCTGGATTCAATTTTCGGGTCCGCCGCAGACTTGTCGTGTTCGCTGAATGCTCACGTTAAACTTGTCTACATGGAATTGCAGAAGCTCGGCAATAACCTGCTCTAATTTTCAAAAAAAAAACTTTTAATTAGAGTGCATGTGAAAGATGCATGCACTCCAATGAAATCCGCCGTTAACCCAGCGCCAACCCCCTGTCATAACCGAGGACGTGCCGTAACCTCAAATTATTGCAAAAACCCTAGCTCCGCGATTTTCGGCGTGAAAAAAACTCATTGCAAGGGCCTTGCCGCGAATCTGCGAAGTTGAATATCCCATGGAGTATGCAACAAATTTTTCAATAGTGGCCTGTTGCTCCCTCAGCAACCGGGTTGTCGCCGCTCCAGTGTAAACCTCCGGGAAGGAAAGAATTCTCTCTTTCTATATGAGAAAAATACTAGAGAAATGAAAAATTTGCGGAGAACAGAGAAAAGAAAAGCAGGCCATACTCTCGGAAAAGTTCTTGGAGGGTTGCCATATTGCATCTTTGATCCTGTCATGAACCGTTCAGTGCTGACTCGTGACGCCGGAACCAAGCTTTGCGGCAGATTTGCGGAGCGTCTTCTTTGAACCAACTCGGCCAGTTCCGTGATTCTGCCCTATCGTAACCCGATATTTCGAGGGCCTAATTGGTTGTGACATGCAACTTGTTCCTGTCGGAAATTCGAGCCATTCACGCATTGAAGGAAAGATTATTTCTAATAAAGACTTTTTGCTCGTACCCGCTTGTTTAAACTGTTCAGCATGAAAACCTGTATCCTTACACAGCGATAAAGGAGAGTGGCACGCCGTAGAAAGTGTACGTGACCCATGTAAGAGTACGCCAGACGCCGTAGAAAGTGTGCGCGACTTAAGGCCTAGTGCATACTTCGTCGCGGGTGCGACGGCGTAGCCGCGACAGAGAGTGCTTAGCGACGTGATCAGTCATCGGCCGGTCGCTTGCAAATGGAGATGACGCAGTATTGCGTCCACGACCAAATACACACTATTTTCTTGACAGAGTGTTTTCTCAGCTCCTTTTAACAATAGGGTCTAATCTTTTGTAATCCAATACAAGCTCATTTGTAAGTGCTTAACACGGAGCTGTGATTCATTTTCGTCCCCTCCCTTCTCCCTTATTGCTCTATATGTGGGGTGAAATTGTTCAATTTCAGAATTGACTAAACTCCACCTTTGGAGAATTTCATAAGGCAGCGATCATTGATAACATACTTCCTTCGATATTCCAGAGTCATGTAAGGTGGCTAAGTGACGTTTCATACACCGTAAAGTCCGCGATTCATAAAAATCTTAAAGGCACAGTACACCGATATTCCAGAGTCATGTAAGGAGGCTAATATGAATTTTGAGATTGCGTAATTGTGTAGAAGACCCATTCTGCATAACACTCGCCAAATGCGAGATCTCAATTCCTCCAAATGAACGAGATATAAGCGATCACCACAGGTCCGTCCCCCTTCCTGATTTTTGATCTCAATAGCAGCTAGATGGATTGATGATTTTCAACCGAGTCGTCGTTCTTCACTCCCTTTCCGATCTATCTCCTCATCCTGTTTTGCTCCCGTGCTGCGACTGCGAATCAAGAGAAATACAGGCCTGAGACAACTCGTCCAAAAATTTGCTCTCAAAATACAGGCATTTTAAAGAGCCATATCTTCATAGGGGGTGTTGAACAATTTCAGAAATACCATTGTGATCAGAGTGTGACCCTCTCCAAGATAAGGATGAAACATGGAAAATAAATTCCTGGGTGTCTTGTGCCTTTAAGCCGATGGTGAATTGCATAGTGATCAGCGCCCAAAAAGACCCATTCTAAGTAGGGTTGCACCTACCCGAATCTAGAACATTTATCCATCGAGTAAGTTATACATATGGCCTATCACAACCTTTTGGAAATCGCCCAACAAATCTGAAATTTGGGTTGACCGCCCAAATCAACCCTGCCAGGAGCCCAGAGCGAAAAAATTTCAAGTGAATTCAAAATATGGAATAGCGCCATTTTCTGTTAAATTCGATGTCATTTTTTTCATTTTCGTGGTATTTGTTCTCAAAATAGTGTCTCTCTCTATGATTACTAATGCGAACGAAATTCGGACAAGAAATAACACAGTGCAATAAAAAAAGAAAATGTGAAATGATGGAAATAATGAAGAAATTCATTTCATAATAGTATCCGGGAAAATGAAAACCTCCGACTGGCTTATCGTCGTTATATAATCCACGCGAACTGTCGGTTAAAACACATAACAAACAAATTCGAGGCCAATTACCAACCAGAAACTTCTGGAACAAACGTATTACTGCCTTCCAGGGCGGATGTCTGGCTTTTGCGTCGCGGTGTCGTAGCGCAGTGCACGACGACACGACACACCATCCAGGGGCGGCATGCATGAACGCAGCGAACGATGTCAGGGAGCCGCTCCGCGTGCCATGCGCGCAGCGTCGAGCAACGGGGCGGCCCCGAAAATCAGGCTCATCAATGCACGCCACGAAATTCGGGGCCGCCCCGTTGCTCGACGCTGCGCGCATGGCACGCGGAGCGGCTCCCTGACACCGTTCGCTGCGTTTATGCATGCCGCCCCAGAGGGCGCTAAAGAGCGCGCAAATAGTGGAAAAGTGTAGATTGGCCGCGACGCAGGCACGACACCGTCGCATATAGCAGCTCCCACTAGAATGGCCGCGCGCGACAACTGTCAGTGCTAGGCGCGATCGATCACTGAGCTGGGCGCAGCGGGTTGTATCGGTTCCTACACCGCGACCCCGTCGCCGCGACGCAAGTATGCAATAGGCCTAAGCGGGAGTGCTGCGGACGCCAAGGAAAGTCTGCGATACCACGTAGGAATGTTCAGCACGCCTCAGAAAAGAAAATGTCTTTGAAACTAGCTTGCGAACGCTAATCTACAGATTATGCCGCACATCGAATTGATTTTGTGTGCGTGCACAACTGGAGCAGATTTTTTGCTTTTCTCGATATAATTCTCCGTTGTCTGCCTTTTCATGTGCCCACCTGTGCGGCAGGCTATCTTTATGTCCACAACAAAATATATTGGGGCAATATAATTTCTGAGCCGATTCTATTTTTTCTTCTCTTTTCTGAGCCGAATCTATCATTTCCGCCGGAGGCAGAAATTCGGGGGTCTGGGGGTGAAGCCCCCCAGCCAGCCGTCAGGCGGGCGGAGCCCGCAGGGCCGCTGGTGTAAAATCAAATGCCAAAGTTTGTCTAATTATTACAAATCACAAAGATTGATAACAAAATTGAATTTTTCTCGTTTTCGCCGGACCGAACAAAATTTATGGTTGTGTCGACTGGTAAGATTTGCATTACTCCTTTGTGTCCGCCACGCACGAATTTTATGAATCACTGCTTTGCCGCTTTTTGTTTTGCTTTTAGAGCAATCGATGAACACTTGTAGAGACTAATGACTGCTTTAGGAACTAAAAAATGACGGGTCGTCAACCATTCACAATAACCTCTGTTAATTGGGGGCGAGCGGACACCTGCAACCAGTCGTCCTAAGTCGTTCTTAACTTTTTGGGCTTTCGGCGCATTCCCCACAGAGGTCCTTCAAACATTTCCAGCGTTTGGTGCACTTTCCACGAAGGTTCCACGCACTTCTCCTGGGGTGCGTTCCAAGAACATTTCCATGGTAAAAGGCTTCCATGGAAACGTAGCCACGGCCGCGTGGAAGCAACTTACAGTTATAATTCGTGGCAATGGGAAACAGGTTTGTCCATGGAAAGGCTATTTGCCCTCCCACGGCATCATGGAAACATTCTTGGAACGCACCCCTGGCGTCCGGCTCACTTCCCACAAAAGACCCTCACACTCTTTTCGGCGCTCTGCGCACTCTCAGTTGGGTCCCAGACACTTCTTCCGGCGACTAGCGCAAACCTAGTTGAGTCCATCACACTCTCATCGGCGCGTGGCTTACTTCCAGTTGGGTCCCACACATTCTCCCTGGCGCTCGGCGCGCTCCCAGCTGGGTGTCACACACTTCTACTGGCGTCCGGCGCCCTCCGAGTTTTGTCCAACACAATTTCCCCGCTCATTCATTGAGAACATGTGTGTACATGTGAATAAAGCTCAGCAGTATCACAAAACCCAACTGCTTTTCAAGCAAAATCATTCCATTCATAGTAACAAAGGAGAGTGGTGTCCGTCCGTCCGTCCGTCCGTGCGTCCGTCCGTCCGTCCGTCCGTCCGTCCGTCCGTCCGTCCGTCCGTCCGTCCGTCCGTCCGTCCGTCCGTCCGTCCGTCCGTCCGTCCGTCCGTCCGTCCGTCCGTCCGTCCGTCCATCCGTCCGTCCGTCCGTCCGTCCGTCCGTCCGTCCGTCCGTCCGTCCGTCCGTCCGTCCGTCCGTCCGCCCGTCCGTCCGTCCGTCAAATCCGTCCGTCCGTCCGTCCGTCCGTCCGTCCGTCCGTCCGTCCGTCCGTCCGTCCGTCCGTCCGTCCGTCCGTCCGTCCGTCCGTCCGTCCGTCCGTCCGTCCGTCCGTCCGTCCGTCCGTCCGTCCGTCCGTCCGTCCGTCCGTCCGTCCGTCCGTCCGTCCGTCCGACCGTCCGTCCGTCCGTCCGTCCGTCCGTCCGTCCGTCCGTCCGTCCGTCCGTCCGTCCGTCCGTCCGTCCGTCCGTCCGTCCGTAGGTCCGTCTGTCAGTCAGTCAAACCGTCAGATTACGGTGTGCATTCTGTAATTGCAGACTTTTATGTTTTACAAGGGTTAAGCCCGAAACAACCAAACGAGACGTCGTAGAAAGTCAGCGGGACCCCTTCAAGAGTGTGTCGGACGCCGTAGAAAGTTTACGGGACCCATGTAAGAGTGCGCCGAACGCCATAGAAAGTGTGCAGGACCCATCTAAGAGTGTGCCGAAGGTCACATGAAGTGTGCGGGACCCATGTATGAGTGCGCCGAACGCCATATGAAGTGTGCGGGACCCATGTAAGAGTGCGCAGGACGTCATATAAAGTGTGCGGGACCCATGTAAGAGTGCGCCGGACGCCTGAGAACGTGTACGGGACCCATGTAAGAACGCGCCAAACGCCATAAAAAGAGTGCAGGACCCATCTTAGGGTGCCCGGACGCCGGAGAAAGTGTACTGGACCCATGTAAGAGTGCTCCGGACGCTGTAAAAAGTGTACGATATTACGTAGCCAAGCGCAGGACGCCGCAGAAATAAGAATATCTCTGAAACGGACTCGAGAACGCTATTGTACAGGATTAGCCGCACTTCGGATTGATTTTTTGTGCGTGCACAACTGAAGCAGACTTATTGTTTTTTTTTTCGGTACAATTTTCCGCTGTCTGCCTTCCCATGTGTTCACATGTGCGGCAGGCCATCTTTAGGTCTACAACAAAATATATTGGGGCAAAACAATTTCTGACAAAATATACTGGAACAAAATAATTTCTGAGCCGATTCTATATATGCAAAGACAATTTGGTATTTTCCGCCGGAGGCGGGCGGAGCTCGCAGGACGGCTGGTATAGGCATAAATGAGGTGGGTTGTGTTTGCTAACTCGTGCTTGCAAACTCGAGTTAGCTAACACACACCCACCGATCGTTCATGCATACCGCCCCAGGGCTAGTTATCTAGCTGTGTTGTCTCTTCATAATAAACCGTAATTTCCACTCAATTAGCCATGAAGACTACGACATTTATCCGTTTTGAACACGTGACCTTTCGTAGTCACCCCGGGACGGTGGTAATCCTTGCGAAACTACGAGTTTAATGTTGCGAGCTAGCGTTCCAAGTTCGCAGAATGAGCTGATTGAAGCCGGGACCATACACGCATCGTCATCAGGGGTGTGCGAAATTACGGTTTACGATTTAAGATTTTACGATTTACGGTGTTTTTTCGTCTCGTAATTACGATTTACGATTTACGACATTTTGGACCGTGAATCGTAATTTTTCGTAAATAAAAACACATGCGATGGAAGTAAATCGCAAGATATCTCCAATTGACTTGCTCTAATCCCACTTTGCATATACTAATGTATTTGGTCAGAAGATGAGACCAACCCAGTCGTGTGACTGCAGCACGATCCCGTTATCAGTCTTTGATGTGATTCTATCACTATAACGCTGGACACACGGTCGGAGTTGGAGGCGCTGGATAAGAGATCCGCGTTGCGCGCCGCGCACGTCTCATTTGCTGCCGCCTACGACGCAATGCACTCTTCGCAAGGAACTTCGTTTTCGCGTTTTTTATGAAGATCAACTGTCCTGAATTGTAAACTAGATTAGCGTTGGAACATCGAGCTAGGCAGTCTAATCGATCTAAAATTTGCTTGACAGTGCTCCTGACCCCGTCTTCTGAGTAGATTGCGCCTTCTCAGAGTCCACAAAAATCAACATAAGGACTGTCGTTTTTCACCCCAAACGTTCGGAGCTCAAAGTCATATCCTTCAGTTAATTTCTCTTCGTCCGAAGCAAACGGTCACTCAGAAAAGGCTTGAGTGCTAGTTTAAACGCTCGTCTTCGCCCTTTTTTTGAAACCGTTATCTATCACAAATGCGAGCGTTCGCTGGGGCGCGTTGGCTACACTCTTTAACTATGGGGACTAAACTACGCAGCGGTGAAAATTAGAAAGCGGTTTTTCGTGCTTACGTTTGCTTTGAGAATCTACCGTATCGTCACCATAAAGCTACGATTCTGCAAGTGATTTAATGGATATTTGAAAAAATAGCCTGCGCTTGGCAACCGATTCTTTGCTGTAGATATTATAGAGTTGGCACGGATCGTACTGATACTTTGCAATCTCTATTGAAGGTTTGCGCAAGCTAGATGCCATGCTTTTTAACGTACGTGCACCGAGTTTGAGCCAACCTTCAGTAGGGAACTCGGAGTACATAATATACAGCATATGAGTGCGATCCCTACCGATTGTATAATCGGTGTTGCGGTTCCGCTAGCAAATGGGAAGAGTTCTCAAATTCGACTTTTGAGAATCGCTCAAATGTGGTTATTCTGGCTCGTTTTAACATTTTAAACGGCGTTAGCGTTCCTGGAGAGGCATTACGAGAATAATTGTGTCCCTGTTGCCCAGCAGATACGCGGACAGCTGAATCAGACTTGCGGATTTCTCAAGATCTGGGAAGGAGTTGCGGAATGGGGTTAGAGAAATACGGGTAAGACGGTCCCGTTAAGGGTATGGCATACTTTTACGAGGCACGGTCGCGTCGCTCTGCGCAGCGACAGCGACCGGCTTCGGCAAATTTGCAGTATGTCAGCCCTCCGCGATACGTCGCTGCGGCTGACGCGCCATAATTGTTCCTACAGCAACCGATGCCGCTGCTCCGATGCGGGTCGCTCGCGATTTGTGCTAGATTTCACGCCTGTCGCTCATGAAAGCGACAAAGCGCACTGTGCTTCTCTGGGCCAAAGTCCGGTCCGCAATTGCGTCTCGACACGCTTTGCGGCCGCACGCGCTCGAGTCAGTCGAGTTTCCAGCGCCAAAGCCGACTCGATGTGGCTTTTTTATACAGTTTTCTCCAATTTTGTTTAGTTTCCAGTTTCCAAAACCCACCTAGAGTCAACGAACCGGCGGCTGAGGCGCTGGAAACTCTTCCGACTCGATAGCGCGCGCCCGCAAAGCGTGTCAAGACGCAATTGCGGACCGGAATTTGGCCCAGAGAAGCACAGTACCGTATCCCTTAAGCGTGGTTAGCTGTCAAAATATACTGAACGCAACCTATTATGTACTTAGGACGTGAAGCAGTGGACAGTACGTAGTTTCTCTTGTTTCACCTCAGTAATAATATGTTAGTGGTTATTTTTATGGATTGCTGTTTACGATTCACGATTTACAGTTTACGATTTACGGTGGTTTTGTCGTAATTACGTTTTACGATTTACGAAATTTGAAATTTCATTTACGCACACCCCTGATCGTCATGCGTGGTGTTGGGTTTCCTTGCAAAACTCCGATACTTCAAAAGGAATTGAACCCGCGGTGCTAAAGCCATAGCCGCGATCACTGGCGTCGCACCAAGATTGCACTAGCCGCCGATGATGCTACCATTGTAGCTACTCAGATACTCGCGGCTTAGTAAGGCAGCACGAAGGGATTACTAACGCAGTTACTCGTCGAGGTGTAAGCCCCTTTCGTTCCCCCAACTGCTGCCCAGGGCAACAAGTTGTGTCCTCTTGCTCCGCTCACTGCCCCAACTGCTGCTCGTATAGTGACCCCAAGTGCTGCTACAGTCGTCTCCCCAACTGCTGCTCCTCATTGTTGCCCCAACTCCTGCTCCTCAATGTGGCCCCAACTGCAGCTGTTCCTTCCTCAATAGCTGCTCATCATGGCGCTTATTGCTGCTCTTCACTTATGACCTTTTCTGTCTTTCTCATAACTCTTCTCGTGCAGGGATATGTCGAGATCAGCAGTAGCGCTGGGTCGATCTATCAAAAATAGAGACCTCATTGAGGCTCATTCATATCTACAACTGTTGATTCATCCCTGATTATATCCATTGATCTTCGCCACAGTTGAAGGAAATGATGCTGCCCTAGGGGCTGTCTCATGCCCACCCTAGGCGGACTCGTATTTGGCACGAGTTTTCAAGCGCCGCTCAACACAGGCCTCGGTCAGTAGTGAATGTGAGTCTCTAAAAACATTTCTTGATACAGAACTGCTCTACACCTTGAACAAGAATGGATTTTCACTCAGTTTCGTGACTGTAGAGATGTGAATCAAGCGTGATAATCTGTTTCTCCCGTTTTGAAAGACGAATTATGACTTTCTTTGTTCAAAAAGTTGTCTCCACATATTCGAGGAATGAAGTTTTCCGTAAAATATTCTCAAGTTGCTAAAATTGACACTGCTTAGAGGAATGCCCAGGGTTAAACGGAATCCAAATATCAGAGTATTCATCATTTATTGATCTCTCTGTAAATGGTGATTTCCTTTCTTCCAAGAAACAACGATTTTAGGATTTTCTGAAAATTTTTTTTCTTTCTAAATTATTGTCGTGAACATTTTTCGGAAGGGTTCAAATTATTAATTTTCTTGGAAAGTTGTTTTTGAGAACTGCTGGCTTTGCATTCTGTGAGCATTGTGCTTTTCGTAAGGAAAAGGTATACTATTATGTTGGAATTCCTATGCCGGACGAGGTTGGTAGATGGAATGTTTCATTTCGGGCCTGACGTTTCGACTGACGTCTTCTTCGGAGGCCTAAAAGTGTGGTTCGAGCATTATTTTATTCATGATTTACCCTATCAAGCGCCTCCTCCATGCCAGCAGTTCTGACGCGCTGCGACGTGCTGCACAGAGGCGTTAAACAGGATCGGGCCAACCCATCGCGTCACTCCACCTTTGAGCGGTGCTACGCCACTACCGTTGCAAGATGACCAGTATACGCAAATGAAAGCTACTGTGAGTAAGATGGTGACTATAACTGACAGTGCTGAGCAAAAGGCAAAAGCTCACTCGTGATTGCGGGGCGCTCGAATCTGCTATTCATCAGTGGGTCTTTAGCTTGAATCCATAAGGCCTCCAACGACTTTCTTGCTGATATTTCGCATTCGCAAGTAAGAATCCTACAAGATACATCGTATTCAGCACCATTATGTTCCTCCACCTTATGTTTTCCTAGCGGTGTTCTTAAATCATTGCGCCGTTTGCCCGCCGTTTGGAGGCGCTTGATAGGGTAAATCATGAATAAAATAATGCTCGAACCACACTTTTAGGCCTCTGAAGAAGACGTCAGTCGAAACGTCAGGCCCGAAATAAAACATTCCATCTAGCAACCTCGTCCGGCATAGGATTTCCAACATAATAATATACAATGCCGAGGTTCGAAGAAAGGAGAACTTGGAGATTACTTGACGAAAAGGTTTACTCCCCATTTCGCTTAATTTTTGGCAAACCATCGCCGCTCAGCATTTGAAAATTACAAGTCTTCGTCCAAAGCCAAAACAATTGGTTTTTCTATGGAAAATGCAAGTGAAGTCTAAATTCATAAAAACGCATTTCATAGTGAGAAGGTGATTTTTTAAAATCTCCGACTTACACCTACCAGATTAAAAAGAGCAAATTGTTGCAGTTCTGGAAGAACACGCTAAATAACTCGTTTTAGAAGAGCCGAACGTCTCTCGAATACCTGGCCGGGTTTATACAACCACCATCCGATGAAAATGACGACTCGTCCCTTTTTTCCAGAACAATTAATCAGTTTTTAGCAGAGCTGAACCGTTTTTTAGCCGAGCTGAACTCCCTCTATTGTTTTTTTTTGCGGGCAACAGATATTGGTACAGTCGACGTGATAACAGTCGAAAAAGTGCACACCCGGGAAGGTGTGGAAAAATCATTCAGATGCACTTACTGATCCAGAAATTTCCAAACACCAGCAATGTCGGAAAAAACGGCTACGAACGAGCACAAAAAAAGCCTGTGCGGTCCTAAACCTGAGTGTTCCGCTCACACCACGCCCACTCCTTTCAACCGGTACCGACCCGTAAACTACTGAAAACCCGGCCTCAGGGGTATCAACATACATCCAGGGCCGGCATGCATGAACGCTCATGAGGAGATAGGGGAGCCACTCCGCGTTCTATACGCGAAGCGTCACCAGAAAAACTTGCCGTCCCCTTGACTTTGGGACGCAATCTCACTACGTACAGCGAACCCCCCGCCTAGCAGCTGTTTTTCGATGTTACCTTCTATGAAACGTCGAAATTCACATCATTCGAGGCGCGAGCGGTGCGCGCGACGCCTCAGCCTCCGTCTGCCCTGCGCTCAATCACTGTCTCTGACCTCCGCTCCGCACTACACATACGTAGGAACCGAGTGAATTTCGCCGTTTCATAGCCTGTATACTAATCTGAAACGACCTAATTTCTCCGAAATAACGGAGCCAAAGTGGAAAATTATTCTGAGACTAATTACCCATCGAGAAGAAATTGAAAAAGATGGAGGTTAAGCACGAATTGATTTAAAACAAAAACAGTTGAGCGGGGAATTCAATGTGCGTCGTGGGATTGCGTCCTTACACAATGGAGACGGCAAGTTTTTCGGTTCATCTCTGGCTCGATGCTTCGCGCATAGAACGCGGAGCGGCTCCCTGACCTCCTCATGAGCGTTCATGCATGCCGGCCCAGAAGGTTACATTCCACTCCGTTCTACAAAACTTACCCCATTTGATAATCAATTGCCTTCTTATTGTCGGGTTTTCAGTCAGACACTTTTATCGGAAGCCGCTTAGGAAGTGGGCGTGGCGTGAGGACACATTCAAGTTTAGGACCTTATAGGGCTATTTTGTGATCGTTCTTAGCCGTTTTTCCAGCATAATTGATGCAGTGAGCCCCGGTTCTTTCGATTTATGTTGGAATACCGAACTGTTTTGATCGTGAACACTGCCTTCAAGATATTCCGTGTGATATGGCCGACGATCGATTGGTTGTGTTAGCTCTATAAAACTTCTCAGGGAGTGGGCATGATCATGTTTTTAAAACGAAAGAACTTTTGATGTTGATTGTGAGTATGGTCGTAGTTACCTAGAAACCTTTTTGAGCAGTGTTACCACACTGTGATGGCCACAACACAGAGCAGCAGCGGAGGCAAAGAATGGAGGACGAGGGCAGCACGTGCTCCTCGAGCAGCAGCTCGTCCCCTTGTGCTGCACTCGCTATTCTGGTAGGAGTGAGAGTTAGTTGTGCTTCATGACGGCCCGCGATCGTCTGAGACGATGACCGCTTGATTGCTTCAATTATATACGCCTTGTATGGGGGAGAAAGGAGAAAAGGTGAATTGACATATAGCTATCCAGATGTTTGTATGTGCAATTTTGTAACAAAGAGCTTTTCATGCCGATCGTAAATATGCTCGTAAACGTCCAAATGGACCACTTTGAACAATGTCACCACACTACGATTGCCACAAAAAAGAGCAGCAGCTGAGGCGACAAATAGAGGACGAGGGCAGCACGTGCTGCTTAAAGCGGCACAAAAGCAGCACGTGCTGCTTGGGCAGCAGCTCTTCCCCTCGTGTTCCCTCGCTATGCTCGTCGAGGTGAAAGTCTATTGTGCTCCATTACGACCTCGCGATCCTCTGAGTAGCTCACATAGCAAATACAGTGTTGTGAATTTGGCACCGGTAGAGATTCAGACTCTGTAGTAGCGAATGTTATAGTAACTACTTTGAACGTGAAAACGATAGAGGAATGATGCAATTAAAATGAATCACTCAAGGTGTATTTAATGAAGTGGCTGGTCCAGCGGAATGGAAAACTCGTTTCCTACATAGTCATATGTATAACACATATTTAGAAGATTATTTCGATTGTACCTTTTTCAAATTAATTCTGTCCACCTACCGGACAGCAATACCAGGATCTCAATAACGCGAGACTCCGGTGTATTCATTTTCCTCACCATTCTTCGACGGATTTTATTATACTTTTTGATTTTATTGCAGATATTATTGCTGTCATTTCCTGTCACAATTTTTACCTTTCAATTCTTGTGTGAAGCCTACCCTAACCATTTTCATCGCCTGCTACACCCAAAGACGAATGAGATTTTTGATTTTGTTTGTAACTTTGTTCGTTCGTCCGAACGACCGCAGGAGCAGAAATTTTCATTTTTGTTGATTCGAACAAAAAAAGTTTGTTTTCGCCTATCTTGGGAAATGTTTGAATGTGCTTTTTCATCCTTCTTTGATTTTTAGGAAATCGTTTTCTAAAATTGAAAACAGAATCCTGGTCCGACTGTTGCAGTACGCAGCTCGAAGGTAATCGTCCTGGGACCACGGGGTTCAACCCTCAAAAATTGGAGAATGTTTTACACTCAGGTAGGATTTGTGTCCACGCGAAGTTACACCCCCTTGGTGAATTTCTCCATTAGTGTGACAGATTCACCTAATCCGTAATATCTACGGCTTTACTGAGACCAAAAACCTGTTTTAGGTGTCTCAAAAGTTGTATTGCTGGTTGCATTGCACGCTCCAACAAACGGTGATCTATGTGCATGCCCTCAGTCGATCACCAATCATCTAGGGAGGTGTCGATGTGAGGCCAGGATGACCGAGCGCGGCGACTACCGCCAGCCGGCTGTCGACAGCTGACTGGCTGTTCGACGACCTCGCATGTCCTCCACACCACTTTTTCTCCCCCAAACTGGCAGTGTCTCGCTCCTCCACCGCCGCTGCGCTGTTTCTCATTTCTCTGCCCACCTGCCGAAGTGGCAGAGACTACTGCCAGTTCCACTCATCTCGGGAGGGTGCCCGAAACCATGAGGCAAACCCGCAATGAACTCCATAGATCGGAGTACAGGATAGCGAGCGGTTGACCATTTTGCACCAGATTTGGGATATAGGTCATTTTGAGGTGGGGGGAACCCCTATGGATAACGTTTGAAGTCCGTTTATTACCATATCGAATGAAATCGGCTCTTTTTTCAGGTCGAAATTCGCAGAATACCTGCATGTTTCGATCTTTTCGGAGGGATTACTACCACCCCTGAATTTCGTTGTTCACAACAGAGTTCAGAAAGCGTTCGTCACAAGTTTTTCGAAGCATTGTCATGCTTTCTGATGCCTCAAAACGGAGGTTGATGATCAGTGATCCTTCCATGCATTGCTGTAAGAGTAGAGATTGACAATACACCTGCAATGTGGTGCATTAACAAATTTGGTTGTACTGGGAGTACCAGTTTGACTCGGATAACCCGGAAACTAATTCTTCGGGCAAAGAGCGACGTCGTGATTCTACCTCTGAGTCCACGCCTTCATGTCAATCTGTAGGGAGAATCCCACACTGTATACACCGGCCCTCTTACCGAATGCTTGCCTAATAACGGTGACTATTGAAGCAGCACAGTTTCTCCTGCAGCTATTTCAGCTACAGTGTCGAACTGGTCAATCGCCACTGTAAAATAGTACAGTTCAGCTCTCGAAAGTTGGACTTATTCAGGTGGGTCGGAAAGGATTGACAGGTTCAACCTAGAGCTAAAGGCATAGTTATTTTCCTCTGGCAGAAATTTCTGCTGGAAGACCTGGGTTACTCCGCAATAAATTTGCGCAGACAGGCTGTCTTCAAGTATGTGGACAGTCTGGGAGGAAGCAGGGCAGACGCTGTTCCTTATAACCTTTTTCATGGGCAAATCTTTTGACTGTGGCCCTCTAAGGCAAAGCAGTTTATTCAGGAGGTAAGTCGAACCTCTGATGCCCAGGAATCTTGCTTGGAAAATTACAGTTTCGCTCGCTCTGGTCTCGCCTAAAGGATTTCAAATCAGGCGGCTGGCTATTCGTTGAGAATGTGATCAAATTTTTCTCAGCCGGTTGTTGAAGCTGGATTATTAAGCCAATCAGGCGGAATGCTTCACTCACACTGCAGATAAAAATCACCCTTCACACAAGGACCCACTAAGTCCAGTCACAACAATAAAGTTCTAGTTTATTTACGCAGAACAATGATGTCGAGGACAGGCGAGGACCACATGCTGCTTTCGTACCATAGCTATCAAACAAGTGTTGCTTCTACTTCTGGGACCAAGTAGCTTAGTATGGTACAAAGAAAGCAGGCGTTGACAGCATTAATGAGGCTCATTCAGCGAGGGCATCCTCAATGACCGCATCCAAAATCAAATGATTATCAGCTATACTGATAAATGATGCGGCGAATTGGGCCACGGACGGTCTACCTTCCGGTAGATTCCATAAATGAGGTCAGAAACTCAATTGGAGTGGCCATAGTGTCAAACGAATAGGTTGAAGAAGCAATTGTGATTGATATTGAGCAGTGATACATAATTATATATTTTGCTAGACAACGAAGTTGTCGACGTAAAATATTCATTGTATGAACTGCGGTATAACAATTACATCCACCCACCCATTCCCTTCCCTTTCCTGGTTGCCGAATCTGACTCCTTTAGCCCGAGTGCAAAGCCCAATCGGCAGAGTTGTGAGTCGCGCAAGCCAGCTAAAGAGGATGGAGAAATAAGGTCACGAAAGGCCGGGGAGGAACGAGGCTAGTTGAAGCCTCATCAGGAGAACAACCAAACGCCGATGTATGCGAGCTGACCTGAGTAGAGAGAGAAGTTGAGAATGAAAGGAAGAAGGGGGGCTATTGATCGGAAACCATCGCTCATCTCACAATCTCGAGCATTCATTTGATCACGTCGGTGGGCGTGGAAAGTGCACCTGGGGGTGACGAGCTGATGGGTGTCCAACTTTGGGGCCGTAAGGGACCGTTCCTAGCTCATTTTTCTCAGTTCTTTCAACGTTAGGGTTCCGCTAGGCCCCGCAGCTGCCGATCTCCACCAAAAAATCAGACATGGTTTTTATCGTGGACACTGCCTTTAACACGAGGGTAAAAGTATGCAACGGGACCACCGAGTTAACATGGTAGAGAAAACCCGCATCTGAAAATGTTTTACTGCATTCGAGAAGTTGCCACCCAAATTACATGAAAGTCAATGTAGTTCGTAACTTTATGATGACGAAGGAAAAGGTGTGCACGAGTGGGTCAGAGGGGGTCGATGCGATGGTCGAGCGTATACTCGGCGAAAACGGCTACAACACAACGCATGTACACTCCCGAAAACCTCCTACCACTGCATATGGTATTTCGAAGGTGATGCCGTACGTGAATGAGTACGTGGCTCAAAGAAAAAAATAGTGTACTGAAAGCCTCCTCAGGCGATTATGGGCCCCGAGCCGCCTGACAATGCGGCTCGTTTTTCCAATTTGCGAGTCGGCTCCTGTTGCTGTCCGGGCCACGGCTGTTGCTTTCCGGGCCACTGCTGTTGTTGTCCAGGCTATTCCTGTTGGCCCGAACAGCAACAGCAGTAGCCCGAGATTGGGAGAACGAGCCGAATTGTCAGGCGGCTCCGATTCCTATTCGGTGCGGCTCGGGGCCGAGAATCACTTGAGTCGTCGCTCCCTGTGTGTCTCATATTCCGTCTACCCCCAACTCTGAAAACTCTGCTCACTTTCTCGCGACCTTATAAGGAAAGATGTGGCAGGCAAGATTGCGCATACTGTAGTGACACCAAAATTTGTCAGCTGGTGGGGAAGGTGTATCTGATACAATGCGAGGGTTGTGGAGAAAAATATGTGGGAGAAACAAAGAGGCCCTCTTCAAGCATTTAGATTAACACAGAAGAGCTTTCAGGAATCCAGATTCTTATCTAAACACCAGTTTTTCAAAACATAGAACCTTCAAACACGCCCAAGATGATCCTCCTAGGCTTATCACTACGGTATTGCATAGGTCGATAAACAACTTGAAGGCAGTGGTCGCGCTCAAATAAGTTCGTCTTCTTTTCCACTCTAAACCCTTTTCTGGAAATAGAGTAGTAGCACCTATAAAAAATTGCGAAAAAAACGCTGGTTTAGGCCAAACTTGAAGCCTGAACTTCCTTGTCTTTTGATGGTGGACGAGCCCACCCCACATCATCGGCATCAATGATCTCTAGTATCAAGAACATCAGCTGGCTTGAAATTGAATTTCAATCAATGAACTTTCGGATTTATGTACACATCATGTCAAAAACATTGGTTGAAGTGCTTGCTTTCATTGTTCAACTGTTTTATCAGGTAAACTTGCATTTATTTCTTCCTCTGAGTGTCGATGATTTTTGAATGCTTGGCATGAGACTGTGACCTTTCTGTGCACGTGTGCACGAACTGGAAGTTAAGGGTCTTAATAACTCTAATTCTACCCCGTTATTCACCGCGCTACCTTCATAGTTTTTGAGCCGTTTTTGATCTGAGCTGATTTTTGTTGTTTTTTCGACAACTTTTTGGTCAGGACCACCGCCTTTTACGGAGAGGAAGATTTTAGAAGCGCTCGAGATAAAACGCAGGTCGCTGGAAATAAACAACAGGGAAGAACTGCGTGACGTACTACAGCTAATAGCATAAATACAGTAGCCTTTCTCATTACTGTATTGGTGTGATACTGGTTCACCGTGCATCCAGAACTATTTAAAGGCAGTGTCAACGATAAAAACTATGTTTGATTTTTTGGTGGAGATCGGCAGCTGCGGGGCCTAGCGCAAGCCCAAAGGTTAAAAAACTAAAAAATGAGCTCGCAACAGTCCTTTACGGCCCCAAAGTTGGACACCCGTCAGTTCGTCACACTCCAGATGCACTTTCCACGCCCGCCGACGTGAACAAATGAATGCTCGAGATTGTGAGACGAGCGATGGTTTCCGATCAATAGCCCCGCTCTTCCCTTCATTCTCAACTTCTCTCTTTACTCAGGTCAGCTCGCATACATCGGCTGCAGAAGGCGGAAGTTACAAGCCTCGGACAACTCGTCCACCATGCTTCTCTAGCTCAAATTTTGAGGGACCATAATTCCTTTCCGAGAAGGTCTTGTACGATTCCAAAAACATCATTGGAATCAGCATGGGACCGTCTTCAAGATAGGTGAAAAAGCAGGAAAACGATTCTTATCGTAAACACTGCCTTTCTATTCAGGCCAGTTTCCCGTTGACTACGGGTAGTCCTTATGCCAACGTATGCTAATACGTGAATTTTAGGTTTGGTAAAAGCGCTAAGCGCTGAAAGCTCGCCTGTGAGAAGGAAGTTTCAAGAACTTTGGAAAGTTTCGTTTTGGAAACTTTTGGATTTTTCGAAACTTTCAATGAATGTTGCAGCCTCCATTGTACTGTATTATTATTATTATTACAATGTCAGCGGATATAGAGGAAAAAAGGATATGTACCGGAATGCATTTAAAATCAGTTGTAACACCTCGCACTCATCAGCCCGCGGCGCAACCGCACGCGACTAACGGCGCTCGTCTCTCTGAGCCCATTGCGGTCGCCCCAGAGATTACTAGAGCATAGTCAGCTGTTGAGAGAGTCTGGAGAGAAAATTTAAAAAAAACAGTTAAAGCTAAGTCATAAGTAAGGTAGTGATGCACTTCAGCAAAGCAAAATTGTAACCCTTTGATGAATTGATAGCAGCGTGAAATTTTAGAAGACTAGCAGATCTTGGAAAAAGTTGCACACCTGAGGGTAATGAATAGTTTTTTTACTAACCATGATATTTGGAAACAAATATCATTTTACGTTGTAATTTTAGAGAGCGATAAAAATGGTCCACCCAGCTGGTGTTTATTGAATAACATAAACACTGATCGAAATTGTGCACAAAAATACGGCTGATACTATTAGGAGCTCAGCGATAAGCTGGAAAAAACCTGCGTCCTTCCAAAACTTCAGCCATCCTTCCCAGAACCGCGAGCTAAATAAGAACAAAAACAGTCGCACAAACGTTGTTTTTTTCATGAAAATCAACTTCAGAATTCATGAAAACTCACAAAGAATAACATCCTTTTGAATTAGAGATTCTCTCGATGTCCTCGGTCCAACTTTGTTTGATCCGCTCGGCTAAGTTAGATTTGCGGTCGGTCGCTGCACTCGACGCAGCGAGCGAAGAACGCAAATATCTCAAACAAGTAGGAGAGGGAAAGATTCTTTTCTCATGGAACACTCATCCGTTGAGCCAATTGGAACTTTGCAATAGCGCCCAGAATTTGTTAAAGCGAGATTCTCAAGGTTCCTACGCGAGACGAACATAAACTATCATCAATACTACCAAATTCTCACCGAAGGAAACCAACAGGGGCTGAAGCACAAGTTAAATATGGTTTTGACATATTTGGGAGCTGTAGGGGAAGTTTTGTTTAGATAAAAAAAATGAAATAATTTCTTCCACGAAAATTGGACCCCTATGGAAACATTCATATTTCGTCTGCCAAGCAAAATAAACACACTTCACTTTCCGATCCTGTCTCCACCTCCAGCAAATCAGAGGTGCCAAAATGATAATTGTTCACAGAATACACCCAGAATACCTGAGTATGCTAAAATTGTCTCAAAAACCGTTTGTTTCAAACCCTGAAGTTATTCGGGACAGGATCAATGGCGCTATTAACTTCAATACTTAGTATTGACCTACCCTCTTCTCAAAATCATTTTATTCACGTCTTCAGAACCCTTACACAACCCCAAGGACAATACCCACACGTTTTTTGGATCCTTACGCACTTTTCTCGATTTTGTGCGCACTCACTCTCAAGCCCCGCCCACTTTTCACCACTTTCCACTCACGCCTACAAGCTTTCCGCAATGTTGTTCACTTATCTGAACCCCTTTACCCCCTACACGAAAATCTACCCACGTGTCCGACAGCCCCACGGTCGGCACCCTTTTTTGATAGGTATAATTCAATAACTTTGTATAACTTAGTTAAAACACTGCAGGTAAACAAAAAAACAAGAGAAAACATCGCAGAATCAACTGAAACTATAGGCATAAAGTGTGGCAAGAAAAAAGAAAAAGAAAAACACCAACCAAACAAGATAACGTAAACACTCAAGCGAAAAAAATTGAGAGAATAGGCGTGGAGTCGAATGCGCCCTTGGCCCCTGCACACTAAGCATTTTCCCTCAGGTCTGCGCGCGGTCGATCCTAAAGTTGCGCGGTTCCTGCCCGCTTTGCAATGTTGCGCGCGATCCGAACGGAAAGAGGTGAGAACATTGAGAACGGCAAAAGCGGTCGGAAAGCTTGGAACTATTTAAGATCGTACTGACCGCGTGCTTTGCGCGCGGTCAGCCCTATTCTGTTTTTTTGCGCGCGCTCGAAACGATTTCAGCGCGTGGTCGGTACTAAGGGCGAAAACTTGCGCGCAGCCAGTCCTTTTTCTGTCCGAGTATGTGCACACCTCAGGCAGTGGCGCGGACTTATCGCGACGCCAAATAGGAACGAACGCGTGGTCAACGGCGATCAGCCCGCCGCTTTTGCGCGAGGTCAGCTCTGAAAGGATTCGCGATTAGCACTAAATGGGGGGCCTGGTCAAAAAAAGGACCGACCGCAAAAAATCTGTATAATTTAGTTATTAATTACAATACAACTAGGCGGAGCCTAGGAACAAAGTTAAGCAGCTTCGGGCGTCCTCTATCTCGTAGGGACAGAGCGTACTCCCGCTAGAGCAACCAAGGATATACTATAAATTTACCTCAAACTTGGGCAATTGAACCGGCGACGATCTCGTTTCATCACACAGAACAGTGCATCGTAGTCGAGGCGGGGTCCGTCGCGGTCAATCCGATATGTGCCTTTGCTCGCGATCAGCCGGAATACGATGCACGTCGTTTGCGATCAGTCCTAATTACACTGTTGTATAGAGACGATTTGTTGTCGCGGTAAGTTCTACTTACCAGTAGCTGCTCGCGATAAGTCCGCACTTCTGTCGAACACACAGCGCGATGATATTGAGCAACCGCTAGTTGTCCGCGATCAGTTTTACTTGGATTTTCGCTCGCGGTAGAAACGGTTCCTGAGCGCGGTGAGTACTATTCCACAATTTTTGTGCGCGATAAGTCCGCCCCATTGCCTGAGACAGAGCTTGTGCCAATGCACAATAAAGAACGGAAAGTAACAGCGCTATCCCTGCTGACTGTACGTAATAGTGCGCGTGAGTATGCGCGCGTGTCTGCGAATATGAATGTGATTATACGTG
The DNA here is from genome assembly GCA_029168955.1 of Aplectana chamaeleonis. Taxonomy (NCBI): domain Eukaryota; kingdom Metazoa; phylum Nematoda; class Chromadorea; order Rhabditida; family Cosmocercidae; genus Aplectana; species Aplectana chamaeleonis. The sequence continues at coordinate 1,984,826 of JAPDOI010000004.1, read as the reverse complement.
CGTGTCACTGAATGGACAGTGTTAGCGCAATCGTTCGAGCATGCGCGCGTGTTCTCGTGAACGGTGTTGGGCGATCGTGGTCGCCTTTATATGAATGCGTTTGTGTGCATGTTATCACTGCGCGCATGGGTGCAAATGTGTACACACAAAGACGCAAGGATGTCCTCGCTTTTGTGTACGCGTATGTACCGCTGTACATGCTCGCGCATTAGTATCTATGAATGCGCGTAAAACTCCGTGGGTTTTGCGTGCTTGTGTATTTGAGGCAGGTGTGTGCATGTCTATACACCGGCACACGTGTACGTGCGCGTATACACGCGATGGCGCGTGATTGCATCTTCGCAATTACGCGGGAGTGTGCGTGTGGTGCGCGCATGCGGGTGAGTGTGCTCCAGTAAGGAGATGTTCACACATTGCGCTACGAAGGACCACAACCATGCATATCAGTTATATTCATTTCTGCAGATGTGGATGCTCAATAGCGTAACCAGTCGCACAAAGCTGAAAATGGACCTAACAATAAGTACAAATAGTTCCGCGCGCGCTATTGCTGGAAGAAGCGTAGAAGCGTGCGTAAATGCGTTTTCTGTGACAGTTTTTGATAGATTTTGAAGGGTATCTAGTTAAGGAAGAATCTTGTAGTATGTGTCTGATCATTCAACAGAGCAACCTGAAACCAAAAATTACGAAAAGTTCTCAAGTTGATTTCCATTTAGTTAAAGGCATCGTACGCGCAGAAAACCGTATATTATTTTTTCATGTTTTTGTGTAGCTTGGCCTCTCTAGTGAACGAAAATGTCGAAGGGGCCCATGAAAAACCTTCATTTGTCCAAAAAACCAAAAGTCAATAGGAGCACATTGTGGATACGAATTTGAATTTCGCGCCAAAATCCTTTTTGAAGTTTTTCTGCTTTTGGAGGACTCGTCACTGTCCTTTTCGGAGTTTTTCTGCATTCGGAGTTCGTGCCGTAACTATTTTTCATGTTGTCTTACGGTTCTAGGAAAAAGTGCTAGATGACTGGTTTGAATTGGTGGTGGATCTTCATCTTTGACGCCTTCCAACCTCATTGCCCAACGTTTTTGACGCGCCAAAGTTTACCAGTGTGGTCAACCGGGCTCAGTCATGAAATTGAGCCTGAAAAAAGAAAATTGATTTCCAGCGCGAACGATGCGAGACTTCAACCAAAGATTACCGGGAAACCTCTGGTGAAGTTCTGGTAGATTTCGGACCGGAGACAGGCCATACTCTCTGCCGATGGGTGGATATGATGAGTTCTCTGAGAAAATCAACCCCTGGCGGAACCGTCCAACCCTGAATTCGTCGTATGCATCCGGCATCAATACGACTAGGCACAGCCCTGGATCGTTATTGCTTGCTACAGCCAGCCGGGTGCCGCCAACCGTCTTCGCTCGGCTTACTTGGGTTTACTACGGGCCCAGTTTTTCGAACAGCCCAAGTCATCTCCTAAGCCCGTACAGAATCTTAATAAGCACTTCAGGAGAACGAAGAAATCTAAAATGCTAAATCTCACTACAAACAGATTCACAGCCGGTTTATGTCTTTAGTTTGCTCGGTTTACTGCTCTGGTCCAATTGCCAGGTGTTGTTTCTTTGACGTAAGCCCGAAACAAGTGCCTTTTCACTGGTTTACTGTTCTGAACAGCAAAATGAAACCTTTTGTGTTGATTGACTAGCATCATGTTTTCTTCTCAATAATAAGTATTGGGCGCACGAATTTTCTTTGAATTAGATAAAACCGAAGAAAGAGCAGTCTTTTCAACACCACAATGTTCTTCCATGAAGAGCAACAAAACGGGCTGGTTTTGCGAGTTAAAAGTTTCAGCTACGGGAATAGGTTCTCGAGAAATATTGATTAGTTTTCGTAGACTGGTCCACTCTGACTCCCTATTACTCTTTTTTTAAACGTTTCCGTCAGCACCATACCTCATTTGTTTGGTGGATCCCTCTTTGAATAGAGCTTGCTTTGCTCATTCTTTTTATCACAAGTGTAATCAGCAGCGTTAGCAAAGATTTCAGTAATTCAGTTACCTTGTCGAAGAAATTCTGTAGTGCTTTGAAAGAGTGAGAGATAGAATTGTTCGTCGTTAATCGGGAATAAAAATAATGGTGGAACTCTAAGAAATTGTTCTACAGGAAATGTATTTACAGCTGGAATTGTGACTACAGCCTCAGCGCCCACATAGACGAAGCAGTGGTGGCTGTTTGCCAGAATATACACCGAAACCTCAATCATACGAGAGATGCCAGTCAATGGCACATTAGTGTTCCCTTTTTCGTTGTGTCTCCAGTGAGGGAGGTAGGGTGGAGAGCGCAGCGAGCGCGAGAGAAAGGGGGCGAAGCATGCTTGGTTGTTAATGGTACCACAAATAATTTTGAAGGACAGGCTCACGGAACACGTTTAAGTCAGAACAAACAAAAAGATGCAATACAGCCATATCTATCAGGCGGCGCCGCGATGCGTTTAGACTTTTTCTGCTCGAAATCATCCAACGGCGCCGCACTCGGCCGCTGCCTGGATGCTGCCGCGCCGCCCGGGGAGAGCAGGCGGCGCGGCCGCCGCGTGCGATTCGTATCAGCATTATTTGCTTTTTTGTTGTTATTTCGCTTACATTCTCATTTCTTGCTTCTCTTGTTCATCACAAAAAGTCCCTCCAAGGACGTTGGCGACGTTTAAAGCAGGATGGGTTGTGAATGTTCCAATTTTGCTTTTGAAACCATTTTTCTCAAGAGAAAATTTTTTCGAACATTTATTCGCTTTCGAGTGCGTTACAATACGAAAGATTATAGATGTTCCTTCTGCAGAATAAATCGCTCATTACAATAGGCCTTGTTTCATGTCAGATGTACTCCAGGCTGTGTTTAGCATCCTTATGCGGCAAAGGTGCAGCCACTGCGCTTTCGCGGGGTGAGAATCATTTGCTGCAAACGAAAATTCAGTTTCAATCTCTCTTTTTTGCAGGAAAACGAAGTGCATTCACTTGCTGACGATATGCACTCGACTGGCATTAGAACTGCAGAGAAATTCACGGAATGCTGTGCACGTTCTGCTCATACGGAGCGTATTGATTCCAGGTTTCTCACCTTTGAAGACTATCTGGTATCAGTTAACCCCGACAGCTTTGTGACGTATACGCGAACCACTCCCTAAGAGTTCAACTATTTGGTGGAGCGACTGTCTCACAGGTTGAAACACAGAAAAACTCATAAAGCACCGAGTCCAGCGAGGCATCGGCTTTCGCTGTGAGTTAGTCCACGATACTTACAGTCGTAAACAATTCTGATATCGAACGTAAATTAGTAGGGATTGAAGAGAAGATTGAAAGTGAGAAATTCATGTTTCCTAACAAGATTAATGTAAAGATCCGCAAACCTCCGTCGAATACATGATCAGGTCCGCTCGGCGGCGGAAGCATAAACGACCCCTAAAGACAATTCAAGTGCAACAATCTGAGCTGCACCATGGTCAATCTCTGGTTGGGGGAAGTCGCGATGCTGCTTAGTGAGAAGTATTGCGCGGGAAAACGAAGAGAGGATGACTAATAATCAAATGATTTCACGCCCGATTGCTGAGCGCGGCTTCCTACTTGAGAGACACTGACGATTATCTCATCGAGGTTTGTACAAGTTCTAAATTTTATCCACGCGGAAGATCCACTCCTCAGCAGTTTTTGTGTGCAGTTATGTATTCTCAACAGTTATGTGTTTAGTTTTGTCGAAAGCACCTGAAAATTCACTTCATAACAGTTATAAAGGCAGGCTGCCTTCATCTTGTTATCGTACACACCGATGTTTCTCCGAGTGTGTTTTTGTCTTCAGATATACTTTGCTGTGCTATGCTTTGCAGTTTACGTATTATCGAAGTCGTGCATATTTTAGTGTACCAATGTCTGTAACAGATCTTTTAATCGGTATTTGCCTCCTGAGCTTTAGCTTAATCTCTTCGCCACCGCCATGAAACCTTGGTGGCGTTGGCGATGTTGAACTCCTTCTGGCCCAAACACTTTTCCTAAAAAGGAATCAGCGACTTTTTCCGAAAACATCCGCCATGTGACATCAGTCCAGCACCTCAACTTCACCGAGCCGGTTGTCTTCTTTTGCTGAGCCAAATCAAAACTAATCAGCTCATGAATCTCTCCAAACGAAGGTGTCTGCTTATGGATGCCCGATGTAGAGCTGCACAAGGTTACCGCCTTATGGTTCCGCAAAGAGCCTCAACTCGGGATTCCGCATGAGTCTAATTGTGGCCCGCGGACTCTCACTTGAGAAATTGCTTCAAATCATGACCGATGGGTCTCTCCAGACATCCTGGTGGATTATACTCTACCCTGGCACGTCGAGCCATCAGTAGATGCAGGCTGTGAGAGGAAACGTGATGTATTAGGAAACTGCGATCGAATCAACACAGCAGCCCTTTAAAAACTTCCACGGAGTGTCTTCAACCATATGAATCAGGTATCCACTAGTGGAAGAAAACATATCTGCTAAAAGACTGCTGTTATTCCGCTGGTGTAAGAAGGAAACTAGAGCATTACCTAGCGTGTCCTATAATTATGAAACAGTTCAACAAATGAAAGGTTGTTTTCTCAAAAAGCTGAGGTGCTCGTGCAATCTAGAAGAATGGCTACATATAAGAGTTACCTTCCATGCTGATTACACTAGTTACGACAGGAAAGCTCCATCATTAACGCAAGAAGTATTAAAAAGAAATTTGAGGGTGATGATGTTGGCGAACTCTATAAGCTGCTATGCAGAGCATACTTCGACCCTCACATTACTCCCACTATTCGCTTGCCACCGTACTTTCTTCTCCACCAGGCTCGCCACTCCTGTCCTGGGTTTTCTGTGCATTTCCATGTTTTTTAGCACCGCTGTCGATTTCTTTCACAATTCAAATTTTGGTGTGGGCGCGTCTCATCCTATCTTCCTTAGAAGCTTTTTTCTTCTCAGTTCAATCGTGCTCACTTTCTTTTCAGCGCTCCTGGGGTGCATCAATATATATATATATATATATATATATATATATATATATATATATATATATATATATATATATATATATATATATATATATATATATATATATATATATATATATATATATATATATATATATATATATATATATATATATATATATATATATATATATATATATATATATATATATATATATATATATATATTAGGTTGTCCGAGATAAGTTCTTGCCGTTTTTAAATTAAAAATTAGCGATCGAAATGAAATTTTTGGTACAATGTTTTGTGTTTTTCGAAAGAGAATTTTTCGCTCTACGAGAAAGTCTATTTGGTTTTTTGTTTCGATTAGTTTTTGTTAATTTTTAGAGCATTTAAATGGAGTGTCAAGTCGACAAAAGCGAGCATTTTCTGACACCATCTACTTTTGCGTTTAACTGAGGTGCCAAAGCCACGGAAGCTGCTAGAGAGATTTGTGCCGTATACGGAGAGGGTGCCATAGCTGAAAGAACTGCTCGATATTGGTTTGCGAAGTTCAAAAGTGGCAATTTCTGAGTCATAACAGTCATAACATAACAGGAGCAAGTCATAACATAACATAACATAACAAGTCATAGGTCACACAGGAGCAAGTCATAACAAACAACGGAGAATACATTATGTATTCAATTGTTGTCAGTTTATGTTTAAAGATAAAGTTATAAAAAATTTTAAAAAACGGCAAGAACTTATCGGACAACCTGATATATATATATATATATATATATATATATATATATATATATATATATATATATATATATATATATATATATATATATATATATATATATATATATATATATATATATATATATATATATATATATATATATATATATATATATATATATATAATTAACTTAATAGTTTGCCTCTTCTTTGATGAGCATTTAACCCCGCAAAATTTGGACCGAAAGTTTGGAACCGCTGCTGATGACACCAGCGTCCATTCTTCTTCTTCTTCTTAAGCGTTTGTCCCGCATTGTAGCAGGGTCCGCTTTTCTCGAACGTTGCCGCCATTTGACCTTGCCATTCGCGTTGTCAGGATGGAGGCCTGCAATTCTCATATCGTTGTGCAAAACATCCAGCCATCTCTGCTCAGGTCGTCCTCTTGGTCGCTGGCCCGTCACTTGGAGCTGCATAGCCGCTTTCGCTATCGAGTGTTCTCCAGCTCGCAGAACGTGCCCATATCATCTTAGGCGAATTTTCGCGAAGTTTGTCCGAAATGGGCGCGACACCGAATCTTTCACGCACATCTTCATTCCGAACTCGGTCTAATCGGGTCAATCCACCACTCCACCTTAGCATCTTCGCTTCCATCACGCCGAACCGTCTTTCTGTTTCCTTGGTCATTGGATAACACTCTGTGCCATACAGTGCGACGGGCCTCACAACCGAACGATAAATCTTTGACTTGAGCCTGTCGCAAACCTTTTTATCACAGAGCACTCCACTCGCGGTACGCCACTTCAACCAAGCAGCATTGATGCGTGCGTCGACTTCAGCCGTCAGCAACCCATCATCGCAAAGCGTTGATCCAAGATATCGAAACGTATGCGCTTTTGGCAAGACTGTGTTGTCGACTTGGATGGAATCGTCACAACTCGCATTTGTCATGTATTCGGTTTTCTTTTTATTGAGTCGTAAGCCGAATGCTGCCAGTCTGTCGTGCCAAGCTTGAACTTGTGCTTGGAGATTTCCTTTGCTGTCTGAGGCGAGCATCACGTCTTCAGCATACAACAGGGTCCAAGGTGCTGAACTCTGCAAATCTCGCGTGATGACATCCATGACGATGATGAAGAGCAGCGGGGAGAGGGCGGAGCCTTGATGAACTCCAACAGTGATTCGAAAAGGCCTTGATGTTCCTGCCGCGGATCGTATGCAACTTGACGTGTCCACGTACAAAAGCTTCACCCAATCGATCAATTCTTCGGGGACATCTCGGCTACGCAGAGCGTACCATATTACTTCGTGAGGGACTCTGTCGAACGCTTTCTCAAGATCAAGAAAGGCGAGGTGAACAGCTTCTCCTTTTTCACGATGCTTTTCCACAAGAAGTCGTGACACCAGCGTCCATTACCTTACCTAAATTGTTCTCATGTTTCAAACGATGCCTTCTTCTTATCTCTGCCTTCGTCGAATGGCCTCCCCATAATTTGTAGTATAAAATACTGGCCGTAAGTAGGTGCAGACATTATCCAATTGCAGTATGCTCCCATTTCGCAACTGAAATATGTATATCATTTCGCAACATTCCCTGGCCATGTATTCTTATGATATCAGATTTTCGGCTGCTGTCTCGAGAATATATTTTCTGGTCATTTTTGCATAGTATTGTCTTGCTGCTAAGGAATGCTGCAGGTAGCACCTTCAATCGACGTTGCCTTTATCTACCTGTGCAGACATATGCATCTATATATCGCTCAGTATCTATGCGATTTTGAGGGCATGGCCCACGATAGCTTCTGATTTCACTTACCTGCATCAGTGCTGAGAAGGTGCGAAGTTCATCCCGACTGTATGTTTCTCTCCATTTTTTGAACTCAAAGCGCGCTAGTTTTCGAGCTTGTCACCTCACTTGGATAGACGGGATTGAAACGTAGAACTTTACGGAGGTTTTCTACTCTTGGTCAGAAGGTCACGTTTATGTAAGGAAGGAAAATGCGAAAACTTTCGCGGACGATGGCTTCAAATCGCTTCGAACTGTGTCAAAATTAAAACCCATTTGAACTTGGCGCACACACTTTGATATTATTGTCAACGCTTACATAAAAAATGATCAGTAATCTTTCCGTGTTTGCCCCATTTTCACCATAGCTTGGATGGCTTTTAACGTGCAATTTTTAAACACTTTTGATTTTGTATTAACGGCTGTAGGCGCCTTGCTCAAATCAAAAGGGAAATGAATAATTGATCCTATTCTGTCGATATCTAAAACTGCTACCTGACATCGTGCAAAGGCAAGTGTTTTGGTATTACGTCGCAGGCTTCTGCTTCACTCCATCTCCTTAATCATATGCTTATAGGCAGTGTTCTTGATGAGAAATGTGTTTAAGTTTAAACAGAGTCAGGACGAGCCCCAAAAGAGGTCGAAGTTGCCACTTTGAAGGCAAGGCAAACCCAGAAGCGCAATGCCCGCCCTCCGACGTGAACAAATGAGAACTCGTCCTGAGATGAGCGATGGTTTCCGATCAACAGCCCCGTTCTTCCCTTCATTCTCAACTTCTCTCTTTACTCAGGTCGGCCCTCATACATCGGCTGCAAAAGACGGAAGTTACAAGCCTCGGGCAACTCGTCCACCATGCTTCCCTAGCTCAATTTTCGAGGTACCATAACTCCTTCCCCAGAAGGTCTTGTACGATTCCAGAGACACGATTCCAGAGATATTTTAGTCTAGAAACGCGTTCTCTGTAAGCATGTCTTGCTATATAGAAAACCAGACCCTCCGTAAACCGTGGGGATATGAAAAGTGAAATTAATCGTGAACACTGTGTTAAAGTTTCTCTGTGAGTGTTGCGGTTATGCACGCCAAATTCTGGCGTTGCAAGTAATCCCATGCACAGTCGGCACGGATCGCACTGATACTTTGAATTCTCTATTGTGTCTCGGCGAAAACCCAGTGTACCGATGTTATAAGGGCAGAGTGCCAAAAGGGCGCGGCGCGGCCCGATGATGGAGAACCGTATTGATAGATCGCCGGGATCTATCAATACGGCTCTCCATCATCTTGCCGCGCCGCGCGCTGTTGGCCCTCTGCTCAACCCCTAACACTTGTGCACCAAGTTTGTGCCAAAACCCAACAGGGAACGCAGAGTATCAGTACGAGCTGTACTGGCAGTATATGTCTGTTCTTGTTTTTCGTGTATATGTGTGTTTTGAGCAAATAGACTAGAACTCATACAATTTGGAATTGAATTTCAAACACTTGTTGTAACCTTTTTTCGCGGATTCCTGGCAGTTGTTCCAGCAAAGCTTCTGTTTTCAAAGTGAGTTGGTGTGTGAATCCAAAAATATTTTTTACAACTCATCACGATCTCTATTAGAAGTCCGGGAACTTTATCCGCACCCTGCAGTGGGGCTTAAAATTATCAAAATTGTATCCTGGACTTAACGGGTTTTGTTTTTGGGAAGTGGTTTAGTAGGGCAACACGTGAAATCGCATTTCGATAAGTGGTTTTGTAACGCAGCAAGTGATCTCGTAGGACAGCAAGTAACTTTGTTCAGCAATGTTCAAATCTAAATCAGATACCTAATTTTGAAGAATTGGTTCACCTATTAATCGACGTTCCAATTTGTTGGAATTAAATCTTTTTCGCAGCTTTCCGTTTTCTGGAATGTTCGAAATTTGTCTTCTTGGAACCTTCGACTATCAACTATAATTTGCGCCCACTCGATTATCCGCAAACGACTCTTCGAATATGTCCGACTTCGACTCAGTCGAATGTTAAAAGAAGTCAGGTTTTTCACATATTCGAAAATCGAAGGTTTGAAAAGCGAAAAGAATCAACTAGGTCGGAAAACGAATCGATCGATCAAAATTCAAAGGAGCGTTGTATGCTGTCGACAGACGAACTTAGACGAAATGAAGCAGCGCGAGAAAATTGAACATATGTGAAAATCGCGATGAATCGAGCCCGAGCAATTTTCAAAAAGGGGGATCCTGTCACGCGAATAGAAAGATGAAAGAACATCATCAGTAGAGGAAAGCAAGTAAAAGCAATGCCAGCAGGTGAAAAGCTCAGCAATCAGTGATGAGTCATCGGGTGCCAAATGGTACGGACCCGATTGTCTGCAGCAGTGCGTCAAAAGTCGACGCCAAACTGCACCAAAACCAGCTGAAGAATTCGTTAGGATAAGGGGTGTGCGGAAAATTCTTTTCGGTAAACTTCTTACCGAATTTTTTTTCGGTAAATACGGTAAAAACGGTAAATTCGGTGAGAAGTTCTGACTTCGAATTTGGTGCATATCAAATACGATAGCACAACTGGTCAATGATACTTGTGTATCATTTTCAATAGTGCATGAGGATAGTGCAAATAATGAGTGAGTTTGACATATTAAACTGAGCTCAAAGGCTTGAAGCGGGACGTTGATTTTGAAAAAATGATATTTCGAAATTTTCTGTCGTCAAGGCCTTTCTGTAGTCACTTAAAATCAGGCCAGCTGAGGAAAACATCCTTTCCGCCTTAATTGTACCAGGAGGCGCGCAGAAAGACTGATTTTGGTCAGTGAGGAGAGATGCGGGTACGATGATTTCATAATGGATATTGATTATTTCATTTTATTTCGGTAATTGTTTTATGATTTTTCAGAAGATTATTCGCCGTTCTACTTTCAATAAATCTCGGTCCGAGATGATACAGTTTTATTCGACTAACGTTTCGGCGTTTTCGCCCTCGTCAAAACCTTTAGAAAACAGACCAAGGCCTGCCAGACACCCTCAGTTGAAATCAGATGGCGGGTGATATCACGACAGTATTATCACGATCAATATTCGATTCGTTACCTTCCCCTAATACCAACCACCCGGGAAGTACCAGTAAGAAGTAAGCCAATTGAGCGAAAAACACCTATTCTATTAAGTGAATTTTTCGGACCAAAACGACGTCAATTTGCAACGAAGCCACATGAAGAATAAGAGGCACTCCGGAGTCCCTCTTGAAATTAAGACGAGCGTCTCCAGAAATACACGCTCTCTCGCTGCTCAGTGACCGCGATATAAAGATAATCTGAAGAAGTTGGAATGATGGTAAAACTGTTAATCATCTGAATGGTGCGTTTTCAGATGAGATTTATGTCTTTCACCAGCCATTAAGATGAAATTACCGATCATTTATTTATTAGTTGATTTGTTCACAGGACGAGCCAACAATTGAATTCGAATAGAAACAGAGGGTAAAAATGAAACATAATGAAGGATATAGGGCAGGCCAACATTAAGGTAAAAATGAACTCTGGAAATACGCGAAAAAAAAACCCCAACACGATGCTATTGGTTATTCAACTGAAATAAAAAGAGCTCTATATCGGAGACTGGTAGGAAAGTTAAATTTATAACGTGGTCATGAGAAATCATGAGGTTAGATCGGCACTCATAGCCAACAAGGCAACGTTTGGCCGTGCTAGCCAGCTATTGCATCTAAACGAATGAAAAAATCGCCTAGAAAAAACGGGGAGCGAAACAGAACAAATTTCATCAGAAGAGTGTAAAAAAATACATAAAGCAAGCTATAAAACTAGGAGAATTCATGTGGATGAACTTTAAATGAAACGGATGAAATACATCTGCTGTGAGCGTGTTTATGTCCATTCCGTGTTCTGATCCTGTGCCTTCACTTCACGACATTACCAAGCAGTAGTGTGATCCGACAACCCATTACTAAATAGGACATCATCATCACTAAGGAATTTGTAGATAAATGAGGAGTATACGTTATCATCTAAACATGTCGTCCGAACGATCGCGTAAGATCATTTTAATTTGATTCTGAGGGGGTTTACTACCACCCTATGTATATCATTCAACGGCTAATTTAGCACGCTTCAGTGGGTCATCTAAATCGAGAGACTTTCAGCCAAGGCTACAAGAATCTTCCTTGGCAAGAAATAACTCTTGAATGCCATCATCCGAGCAGGCATGAGCACCCTGGCTTCGATCTTTCCCTCTTCCGTTTTTGCTGGCTGCTCAGTGAGTGATAGTCGTGTTTGTCTGGCGCTCCCTCCTGTCGCGGAACCAATCTTTACTTTATCTCTCTCTTCCTTGTTTCTCTCTTCTTTTCTGCGGAATCGTCTTCATGTCGGCATGCCTGAAGTACAGGATTCTTCACCTTGAGAGAACTCTTGTCGTTGGCTTCTGCTGCTTATCGCGAGACAGCATTATTCTAAGGAAATCCAAAAAAAAGTTTGTCACCTGGAGCCTACAACTCCTTCCTGCTGTGAAATGGAGGGCAAATTAGCCTCCCGTTGTCACCTCGAAGCCAAATTTCGTCACATTTTCTTGTTTCTTTTGTGACTTGAAGGTGACGGAGCATATTTCGCAACGTTCTGCACTTTCTGTTGTGGTGTGACGGGACAAGCCAATCGTAGACGTCCTGCTGCGTCACAGACGACAAGAGTGACGCAGATTGTCAGAGTCCGGCGCTCGACCTGCAGATCGCTCCATGTGACAACCACGATTTCCTGAGATAGCTTCAACTATATACTATCATATATTACACCAAGAATTACGGGCAAAAACAGTACAAAAAAACTAGCAAACGATAAGAAAGGTTATGCAAAAATTATATCAGGGAATACGAGCAAATACATTACAAAAAACAAAAATACGAGCAAATACAGTCCAAAGAAAAGGAAATCTTGGAAATGAACATAAGCAGACAAATTTGAATGACAGTAGATAAAAACATTAAAACCTAGAAATTACTCTAGGATGTAGCACAGGCTGGTTCGATAGAACTAAGCAAAATCTCAAAAAGGAGGATGCGCAGGAGAGATCAAATCATGGATTCAATATATAAAAATAAGATGACTTGGCGGAAAGTACAGATTGTAAAAAAAAATTTAGAATAACGAATGAAAATTCAAGGACAGTTCATGGCCACGTCTTAATATTTCAGCTCATCCGATCACAGTTTTCTTGATCTCCTTGGCCTACTGTGAGTCTGCGGAAATTGGCAGACGATCATGGGCACGCGATCAGAACCCAAAAAAACACGCCTGACAAAATCAGTCCAAGAACTGCTTCTCTCCAGAGCACTGGTCAACACGTTTGAATACACCATAGTTTCCAGCATTAGCCTTTTTTCCGTGCTCCTTGACGGTCTGTTCGAATAGGTTTAGAACAACTTTCCACGGCTTGGGCTTCTTCTGCAGTCTCTTGGGCGCTCCCAAAACTTTCCAGATGTTATCACCGTTTTTGGGGCTGTTGCTGAGCCTAGGTAATTCCCCTTCTTCGTCAAAGCGTTTAAAGATTGAGTTTCTGCAATTGTCATAGGAAGAAACCAAGTAGTAGCACTTTCCATCCCTTCGCAGAATGGAATGATTGCGCCTGGTTTTCTTCCGCGCTGCTTTCTTCGGCTCTTGTTGAAATTCGTAGACAGTTATATCCTTCTATCGCACAATCGAACGAGTGATTCGCATGTTCAACGTCACCACTTTGTTAGGTCTTTTTGCTGGGCAAGATACTCCGTTTCCGCGCCTTCCCCATGTTTCGATGCCTTAGCCTTGATCATTCTTCTAGTATTTAATGTCATTGCTGGCGCAGAGAGTCTGTTTACCGCGCCTTTCCCAGATTTCGTAGCCTGAGCCATTACCATTCTTCTAGTCCTTGATCTCTTTGCTGGCGCAGAGAGTCTGTTTACCGCGCCGTTCTCAGATTTTGTTGTCTTAGCCTTTTTGAAGTTCGAATACACGGCATCAGTCAGTATCCTCTTCGATTGATGTTTCATAATTTTTTTTCACTGCCGTCCTGTTAACCGTAGGCCCGAGCGGATGCCTCATATATATATATATATATATATATATATATATATATATATATATATATATATATATATATATATATATATATATATATATATATATATATATATATATATATATATATATATATATATATATATATATATATATATATATATATATATATATATATATATATATATATATATATATATATATATATATATATATATATATATATATATATATATATATATATATATATATATATATATATATATATATATAGAGCCTATTGAAAGTACCAATTCCCCCTCCTCCTCAACCTGTCCTCATACATATTTCTTGTGTAAAACTTACATTACAGGACCCGAAGACGGTCGTTCGCTCCCATTTCTTTCCTCTGCAACTGACTCGCCCTTCTTCGTTTTGTGCTGTAATAAATGTGTTTAATGATGTGTTAATGTGTGCTAATAATGTGCTATTTCTGTGTTCAAAAAAAGTATTACAACTAAACGTTTCAATCCTTTTTATGACAAAGACTTTTGGTAAGTCTCACCCTATCACTTCATTGGGCTATTATTAGTAAGCTCAAGGTTTAGAAAAAATATGCATCTTTTGCGCTGTTGAAATATCAAAACATCAATTGAATAGCCTTCTCTTTTCCAGAATAAACCTTGATTTGGAAATTAAAATGCAGTTTCAGCTCCCAAATGGCTGAAATCTGACTTCTAATTAAGCTCCATAGCTAGTTGATAGCTATACAATACTCGAAGTAGCGATTTTGAAATATGAATGGTAACTAACCTCTCTTTTGACTGTCCGGCAGCAGGTGGAACCATCGGAGTGAAGAAAACATGCACGAATGAAGCCGACGAGGCGTGGCTTGACAGGATTAGGCAAGGCGCTACGCGACTATTCGGCCGCCGTCAGGGGTGGTCGATGAACTGAGTGCCACCCGGTCGATACGCACCGAAACAGTGATAGACGGGTGCGGAAAATCCACTGAATCAATTCGACTGCGACTGACTCATTGCGTCCGCAATCCACCCAGTCGATGCGGGTGTTCTACTCAGAACTTTTTGGATTACTTGATTCCCAGCAATCACTTGTAAATCAACTGTAATGCGACTAATTTAGCTTGAAACCAGTTTAGTTGAACTGAGGATCGACTTAGGCTAGAGACTGTCAATTATGAATAGACTTCAAAACAACTGTAGCCTCACTTTGCGATCATTCACTAGGGGAAACATCTCAAAATCCGCTCTGCCAGTCGATTAGGGATGATAAAACGGTAGAAACAAGCTTAGATTCATTCAAAGTACAATCCGAATGCCGGAGAGCGCCGGTTTTGAAACACCGAAAATTCTCGATTCCAATCACATCTACACTCTCACATTGCTCCTGATCTCTTGTTTCGTCTCACTGTCATTTTGCCTTCCTTTGTTTGTTTTCCTCTGATTCTCCTGTTGCAGTTTAAAGGTGCTAATCTTCTTCTGTTTAGCGTTTTATTTCGAGCTCTCAGCCAAACGCGGTCTGAGTTGAATCTGATTTTGAGAATTCTGAATCAATCGGCTAAATTACCATTTTTTCATCAATTTTCGTAATCCGATCATTCAATGATAAGATAAATTTGCCCAGCAGGGGCTTGGCAGCAGCATTTAAAATTTCACAAAATTTTCATTTGAAGGCAGTGTTCACTATAATCTTCAGTTTTGAGATTAAACGCTGAATCGATTGTTTGGCCCCGGGTTGAACGAAAATTACGAAGAAATTGATAAAAACGCATCAGAAGGGCCCGAAATTCTTTACTTTCACCTCGCCTCTTTACTCTCACAAGAACTGTTCGTTGTGACAATTTAGTATTTAGTGGACCGGTCCTTTGCAATTATCTGCTTTCTCCTGCTCCATTCCTTGCTTCGTACTCTTACTAATACTGTATTGCATGAATTATTCGTTCAATTTCGATTGACCCCATTTTTAAACGGTCACAACCATCGTGAACATGTTAATACAACCGTACAGCTAGTACAGGCCAAAGACTAATGTCACTGAAATAAGGCGTTTTAGTGCGTTTTTCGCCGACTGTGAAATTGAGTGTGAAAATGACTTCAGCGTTTCCCAACCTGATTTGTGTTGTCGTGTGATCCGTTATGAATTCAGCATATGATTTCGGAACTGCCAGATTTCTCTCTTAGAAAAAAAGATAGAAAATGAAATGTGCGTTCTCGAGCAGTATGTATATCACGCTTTGTCAGGAGGCTTAAGGCCGACAGTTCCGAAAACCAACAAAGTACAAAGAGCAAACTTCCATTGCAGGGATGTGCGTAATTACGGTTTACGATTTACGATTTTACGATTTACGGTGTTCTTTGGTCTCGTAATTACGGTTTACGATTTACGACATTTTGAACCGTAAATCGTCATTTTTCGTAAATAAAAATACAGACAATTGAAGTAAATCGCAAGATATCTCCAATTGACTTGCTCTAATCCCACTTTGCATATACTAATGTATTTGGTCAGAAGATGAGACCAACCCAGTCGTGTGACTGCAGCACGATCCCGTTATCAGTCTTTGATGTGATTCTATCACTATAACGCTGGACACACGGTCGGAGTTGGAGGCGCTGGATAAGAGATCCGCGTTGCGCGCCGCGCACGTCTCATTAGCTGCCGCCTACGACGCAATGCACTCTTCGCAAGGAACTTCGTTTTCGCGTTTTTTATGAAGATCAACTGTCCTGAATTGTATAACTAGATTAGCGTTGGAACATCGAGCTAGGCAGTCTAATCGATCTAAAATTTGCTTAACAGTGCTCCTGCCCCGCCTTCTGAGTAGATTGCGCCTTCTCAGAGTCCACAAAAATCAACATAAGGACTGTCGTTTTTCACCCCAAACGTTCGGAGCTCAAAGTCATTTCCTTCAGTTAATTTCTCTTCGTGCGAAGCGAACGGACCCTCATAAAAGGCGTGAACGCAAGTTTGAATTCTCATCTTCGCCCATTTTCTGAAACATTTATCTCTCATAAATGCGAGCGTTTGATGGGCCGATTTGTCCATATTTCTTAACTATCGGGACTAAACTACACAAAGCGGCAAAATTTGGAACGCTTTTTAATGCTTACGTTGCCTTAACCAATCTACAGTATCGTCACCATGAAGCTACGATTCTGCAAGTGATTCAGTGGATATAGAAAAAATTTACTTGGGCTGAGCGACCGATTTGGCACTCTAGATAATATAGAGTTTGCCATCTCTATTGAAGGTGGGCGCAAGCCCGGTGTCATATTGTTTAACGTACGTGCATTGAGGTTGAGCCAGCCTTCAGTAGGGAGCTCGAAGTACATATCAGTGCGATTCACACCGACTTGATCGGTGTTGCTGTATCGCTAGCAAATAGGAGAAGTTCTCAAATTCGGCTGTTGAGAATCGCTCAAGTACAGTCATTTAGGCTCGTTTTACGCTTACAACAGTGTTAGCGTTTCGGTGGAGGCATTACGAGTATAATTGTGTCCCTCCTGTTGC
Organism: Aplectana chamaeleonis; assembly: GCA_029168955.1. Lineage (NCBI taxonomy): Eukaryota > Metazoa > Nematoda > Chromadorea > Rhabditida > Cosmocercidae > Aplectana > Aplectana chamaeleonis. Next base: position 1,967,802 of record JAPDOI010000004.1, on the reverse strand, counting down.
CCAGCAGATACGCGGAGAGCCGAATCGGACATGCGGATTTCTCAATATCTGGGAAGAAGTTGTGGAATGAGTGACAAGGGAAAGCAAAGAAATACGGGTAAGACGCAGCCATTAGGGGTATGGTATACTCCTGCGAGACACGGACTGCGACCGCCTGCTCCGGAGCTCCCGCCCTTTAGACCTGTCGCTTCCGCAGTGCGCTGAACAGCAGCAGCGACAGGCTTCGGCATATTTGCAGTATGTCAGCTCTCCGCGACACGTCGCTGCGGCTCACGCGCGATAACTCTTCCTACGACAACCGATAGTCGCTGCTCCGATGCGGGTCCCGCCGCGATTTGTTGTAGCTTTCATGCTTCTCGCTGATGACAGCGACAAAGTTTCTATATCATATCCCTTAAACGTGGTTAGCTGTCAAATAATGAACCCAACCTAATATGTACTGAGTACGTGAAACGGTGGACAGTAGGTAGTTTATCTTGTTTCACCATAGTAATAATATTTTTAATGGTTATAGTTATTATTTGCTGTTTACGATTTACGATTTACGGTTTACGATTTACGGTGGTTTTGTAGTAATTACGTTTTACGATTTACGAAATTTGAAATTTCATTTACGCACACCCCTGTTCCATTGAGGCTCAAGGTAATGGGTTTTTTTATATCTTTCCCGTTTTATTGCCCACTACGACTCGTCAAAGGGGGGGAGGAGTGCCAGTGAAGCTTCTTTCAATATCTCGTTTATTCGAAGAAATTGAGAGCTCGGTCTTACGAGGGAAGTGTTAATGGGGGTAAACGCATCTGCAAAAACGACTTACATTTTTCGATGTTCTAAGCTCTCCATAGTAAAACTGCGCGGGATCCTGCCCCGAGATGCAGGTTCCAAGAATTCACGAGCATAAAGCGGTCCTTTTTCTTGCTTCTTGTACCTTCTGGAATGCGCAGATGCGTCTTCGGAAAATCCGAAAATGGACCTCATAAGTGTGTTAAGCGCCCAAAACTACCCCCCTAATCAAACTTTGGGTGAAGTACGGATTTTCGGTTGGACGTTTATTTTTACACTTCACCGCAACGTTGAAACGCTATGATGCGGTTGCAGTCGACACACTAAAACTGCGGTGGGACACCTGGCACTTCGCCAGATCTCGTCATCGATCGACAGCGCAGCTGATTTTCTGGGTGAGTTACGATTCATGTTATTTTTTTCTGGTTTGTTTCTGCTGTATTTTTGTTTCTGACTCTTCAAATAATGCAAATAGAAACCTTTTTTAGTACGTAAGAGGAATTAGCCATTTGTTCAGTATTTGAAATGTCTTTTTCAAAATTCTTTTTTTGAAATTGAAAAAAAAGACAAAATCTTGTCGCACACTAAAAACCTTTTTAGCGATAATATAAGAGTCAGAAAGTAAAATGAAGTAGAAACAGGCGTGAGGAAAAGAAGGAAACCTGTAACTCATTCAGAAAATCAGCTGGGGTGTCGATCGATGACGAAATCTGGCCAAGCGCCAGGTTTCTCACATTAGTTTCAGAGTGTCGACCGCAACCGCACCATAGCCTTTTAACATTGCGGTAAACTATACAAACTAGAGGGCTCTCGAAGCGTTTTAGAAAAGTGTTGCAGATTCGACTTGGAATCCTACCAGTGAGTTATTTGAGTTGTTCTTGCCAGCTGCATTCGGCTATACGGTATCAACAACTAGATAAAAACATAGGACTGCAAACTTTTTTAGAGTCGTTCTCACAGTAAAAGCAGTTGTTGTTGGCAAGTTGGTGAGCCTCAAGTTAGTTTTCCATATAGGAACAACTATACCGCGGTTCGTTACGGCGACAAACAGAAAGTTGTTTTCAAAGTCGAAATCAAGTAAACGAAAATGTTCTGAGTATGCGCGCACACGGGCTGGTCGAATGAACCCGAGGTCCTTATTCTCCTTCACTCATCAATGTACGTACACTTCATCGATGTTTTCGTTCAAAAATGGAAGTGGGCCGTGTGCACTCCGCACTCAAATGCCCCAGAGCCGCATTTTTGCATGGTATCTGTTCAGAGGCATTAATCTTCTGCCATAAATCAAACAATTTGTGTCCCAAAGAAGAGGAGGTCTAACAACAGAATTTCCTCCTTTTACGCACTGGAACAGCATCTAAAGCAAAATCCTGGTTGAGCTACAAAGAATAGAAAACAGCAAAAAGTGGGAGGCAACCCACGTTACCGGCCTTAAAGGCATCGTTCACGATGGATTTCGTTTCCGAGTTCTCCATATACATACAATGAGAGCTCTAGTACCCTATATAACAGCAACGTTGAAAAAGCCGCAAAAAAATCACCGTAAACCCCTTTTTCAGACCGAAAATACCTCAATCGAAGGAAGAGTCGATCGTTTGACTAGCGATCTCACGATCAAATGAACTTTATCTTCCTTTCATGTGATTTGTGGAGAAGAAAAGGTTAATCGATGTGTGTAGAAAAGTCATTCATCACGTAATGGTGTAGTTTATTCCATCAATTTCCCCACAGTTGTGCTGTATCAATTGTTGGTCGTTTACTTACATATATGATGGCTGACAGTAAACTGTGTCAGATGGCTGACGGAGGGCCGGCCCCTTTTGACGGAATTTGAGACATTCGACCTCATTTATCTTCCCAATAAGGCATCTTTAATCGAACGAACTCTTCCTACGTTCCTTGGTGGGCCCAGAAAATCACTGGAACCAAAAAAAAAACGGTTAGTGAATTTCAGCGCGTACGATGCCTTCAAATTAGGCGAAGAAATGAATCAAAACTGCGAACCAGTTCAGATAACCTACCGATACACAATGCGGCCAGCGCGACGTTGTACTACCATGTAGTGGAACCATGCTGGTAGCTTTCGCAAAACGGCTCAATTCCTCGTCGCGACTTGCTACAGTCGAAACGTATCGCACTGATACTCTGTGTTCCATGTTGTACGTTGGCGCAAACCCGGTGCACCTATGCTATAACATATGCGCACCGAGTTTGCGCCATTACACAATAAAGAGCGCAAAGTATCAGTGCGACCCGTGCCGGCTGTGCATAAATTAGCGCAGCAACCTGTGCTCGACTGAGAAGCGTGACAAAAAGCACTGCGCATCTAGTAAGATTCATAGTTTTCGGAAACAAAAATCAACAAAAAAAATCTACATCTGTTCGTAGCGAGTTCTACATGACGCTATTTCTGAGTCTGTGATGCACCAAGTCATGTTGTAAATTCATAACATACGAATGGTACAATAACTCTCGGGTGGAGAAGATTCTCTTGTTGGCAATTGAAACTGATGTTGAAGAGAGGAATCTGTTTTTATTTCTATCCGAGTATGATCGGATGGAGTGTATGTTGTATACACTATGCACTCTCCTACAACATCCTGAACAGCCACTGAGATAAATGGACGGATCTTGCCTACCACATTCAAGGTTTTTCAAGGTTTAGGGTCGTACAGGGCTATTTGTTAGTCGGTTTCTAGTTGTTATTTTTCACGCTGTCGTTACCATGGTTTCCACAAGAGAGAGAGAGAGAGATACTCAAAATAATAGGGCCATATCAAATTAAATAAACACTTTTATGATCGTTTCTCAATGTAGAAGTCGAATTTTAATTTTTATATGCCGCTGCGGAGTCTTCCTCTGGACAGAGTTATGAGCGTTTTTAGTGGATTTTAATAACTAAATAACAGCATACCTGCCGTAACCTAGAGAAATCTTCTAATAAAAAATGAAAGCGGACTCCATATCCGAGTTCAGCACTCCAAATAGCTTCCTGGACCGAACTAGTGCGGAAAAAGACCTCCGGATTCCCGAAATGGAATTAAGGACGCCTTCAAAGACAGTGGTCGCGGTGAAACACTTTGCTGAGAAAACCATGAAAATCTGGTTATTTCATAAACCGCTAAAAGACCATGAAGGTTACGATACAAGAAACGGGTTTTAACTAGAGTTATTGACTTCCTAAGGTCATGGTTATACCTCCAGTCTGCGACCACGACAGGTTGGATCATCTTTTACGAATCGTGTCGGGACCCACGCTCTCACCTTAAAAAGTGCTGTCGCGGAAACAATTTTCAGGCATCGGTGGCACCGCACTGCGACCAAACATTCCAATGTTCGGTCGCAGTGCGGTGCCCGCGACAGCGACGGAGTAATTGGTTTACGCCGGGACCATACTTACCGCGATGCGCGACAGCGACAGTGCTTAACAGGCATATCGATTTCCGGTCGATATTGATGGTAAACGTTGCGTCCCGTCGCTCGTTGCCGGATGTATGATCCCGCCCTTAGTGCGGGTTTCCTCTGTTTCCCCATCCTTTTTTCTAGTTCCTTCATTCGTTTCTCTCCTGATGTCTTCGCCTCATCTTAAATGTACAAATCTTACAACCTGTCCCTTTCTAAAGCTGAAACTGAACTGATTTGCTCTAATAATCCGGATTATTGCTCCGACCTTTTGTCTGCAATCGCGCGGGCGATAGCGCGTGTCAGACGTAGGTTGGTGTGATGTATGGCATAACTGGCCCTCAGCGACTGCGACGTCGCTCTGGTTTGCGACCGCGACAGGGCTGTCGTAGAGTATAACAATGACCTAAGTTAATGATTCGTGCACACGTGCACAGCTCAGCCCAAAAAGATCGGAGACTCATGTGCGTGCGGTGAAAATTTATTGACATTCAAAGGCAGAAACGAATACAACATTAGCTAATAAAAACAGTTGAACAATGTAAACAAGCAATCGATTGAATGTTTCTACTAGATGTACACAGAAATATTGGAGCAGGCCAGTCCGAAGGATATTAGTCATTGACTGAATCTCGATTTCAAGCCAGCTGATGTTCTTGATACGAGGGATCATCGATGCCGATGGTTTGGAGTGGGCTCGTCCACCAACTAGAGAACGGAAATTTAAGTCTGATGATTTGATCTAAAGAGGGGTTATTATGCAATTTTTTCGTGGAGGTCCAACTAATCATAATCCAAAAAAAGTGCTTGGAGAAGAAAAGAAGACAACTTTATTTTATCGCGACCACTGCCTTTAAAGGAATTGGCACGATGAAAAACGTTATCGAAAAAACTACAAAAATCAGCTTAGATTGAAAGCAGCTGGAAACACTATGAAGGTAACTAGGCGAAAACTGGCTGTAATTAGAGTTAATAGGGCCCAAAAATGTCAGATTGAGCACAAGCGCACAGCGCCCCCCAAAAAGATCGCATTTTCGTGCCGAGCAGTCAAAACTCATCGACATTCAGAAGAAGAATTAAATGCAAGTTTACCTAATAAAAAATGTTGAACAATGAAAGAAAGCACTTAAGTCAATGTTTTTGAATACATGAGTACATAAATATTTGGGTTGGTAAGTTCGAAGGCTATTGCTCATTGATTGAATTTCAATTTCAAGCCAGCTGACGTTCTCGATACTAGAGATCATCGATGCCGATGATGTGGAGTGTGCTCGTTCACCATCGAAAGACAAGAAAGTTCAGGCTTCAAGTTTGGCCCGAAACCACGGTTTTTCGCCATTTTTTCTTATAGGTCTTACGACTCTAAACCCAAAAAAAGGTTTAGAGGGGGAAAGAGAACGAACATATTTGATCGCGACCACTGCCAGTCCGAGCTCAGGGATGAAAGGCACAGTCCGAGCTCAGGGATGAAATCCGAGATTTCCCCGAAATTGTGGAGCACACTCACGCCATACAACAGCTGCCCCAGTGCAGACTCTCGATTCCTCCGAATAAGCGAGATGAGGAGGAAGCCACCCTGGGGCGCTCACATCAGGAAGCCACTTTGGCACGACCCTTTTACGATCCTCCGAGCTCAACAGTGGTGAGATTAGCAATGGATCCCCATCAATAACCCCGTTCTTCCCTTGATTTCCAGCCTCTCTCATTATTCAGGTCGGCTCGCATACATCGGTTACGAATGACGGAAGTTACGAGTCTTGGAAAATCGTTCACCATCCTTCCGCAGCTCAATTTTGAGGGGCCATACCTCCGTTTCCACAGGGTTTTGTACAATTCCAGAGGCATCAGTGGGATCAGCATGAGACCGTTTTCAAGAAAGGCAGCAAAACAGAAAAACGATTGTGTGTTTGGACAGTGCCATTAAAGGCAAGGTTCTCGATAGAATCGGATGTTGTGCTATTCTCATGGAGAGGTAGATCTGGACACCAAAAAAGTGAAAATAAGTGAAAAGTTGTGGAAAAAAAACGCTCAAGAATAAGTTATTACTTGGTGTCCGCCCGCCCCCAGTTATCGAGATTTCCAAACATGATTGTCATCTAAAGTAATTTATGAGCACTTTTGGAGACTACTGACTACTTTAGCAGCAAACTAAAAGGCGGATAAACAAGCATTAATGGAAAACTCGTTAATTAGGACACCTGTGATTAGCCATTGTACCTTGTTTTTAGCGTTTTTCTCGTAACTTTCGTGTTTTTTCACTCACCGTATTTCCTCTATTATGTAGAAGTACACTTCTTTTCTAAGTACGCTTCTATTAGAAGTACACCAAAACAGAAACCTGAGAAATAGAAGTACACGTACTTCTAAAAAAAAATACGGCGTTCTCACGCTTGTGATGACCAAATCGTCATTCTCATGGGGAGGGCTAAAAAATCGTTTCACAAACCCTGCCTTCGAGGAAATTTTGAACAATTTTTGAAATTTTAGTTTCAAAAATACTAAAGAGGATCAAAATCTCCTATATAAAAAATTAGCTCTCCACGTATGCAACGGTGATCATTGACCTCGCTTTCGTGTCAACGGGCAAACAATAGAATAATTAGTAATAATGTCCATGTCCGACTTTCTTGAAACCTGGACATGTCTTGATGCTGGCTTTCAACTGAATCGTCGTCTTCAAACGCCAAAAACTAGGGTCAGATCCAACTTTGTGATCTACTCCCACAGACTAACGACACTACGGTATTCACACCATAGTGAGGATTGAAATCACACGCACTCGCACTTACACGCGTACAATCTGTTTTCGGATGTGCTCAGCTGGCTATTGTGAACCACCACCTAGCAGTCTGCGCGCCTTGGACGAACTTTTGTTGTTCATCCTGCGCTTCTCAGTCTGAACGTGGTCGTGTACTGCGCACCCCCGGAAACAGTGTATGCGCACCACCAGGGGTGTGCGGCAAAGGAATTTAAAATTTCGGGAAACGGCAGCGGCAAACCCCAAAAATGACCGGCAAAACGGCAAAATCTGTTTTGTGCTGTAATACTCCAACATTTGCGTACAAGGGAGGGTTGACAATTTCAGGTGGAGTCTCGGGATGCAATTTTAATATGTTTTAGGGGGAGGACAGTGTTCCAGTATCCCATGCTCAGAATCTGCTGAATGCCTCAGGCAGTCCCTAAAAATTTGAAAATCTGATCAAGGCCAGAACAGTTGGGCCGAAGCGAGTAGAGCCGATTTAACGATTGAATTACCTTTCGATGTGTTCAGAATATATGTCGAAAATTTTGGTGCATTGATTCTGTTTAGATCAGAATTTATGCATTGCTGCCCAAATTCTTATCTATTCTGAACACACGCAAAGGTAATTTAATCGTGGATCAGCTCTACCCACTTCGGCCGAGCCGTTCTGGCCTTGTTCAAATTTGAACCTTTTTAGGGACTACCTGAGGCACTTAGCAGATTCTGTGTGTGGGATATGGGAACACTGTCCTCCCTTAGAACATATTAAAAAAATGCAACCCGAAAGTCCATCTGATGTAGGCAACCCTTCCTTGTTAGTCATGTCGTATTCCATGCAATATCTGCCAGTTACTATGAGCCTGACGTTTCAATAGCCTTCCCAGGAAGAAAAACCCTGTACATTAGAAGCTACTCGAAACCCTAAGGTGATGAGGAGTCCCTACCAAGATTAACAAGGATGTAAGCTTCTCCATCGCCGGCGATAAATCTGTTAATTCCTCTCCATTTGAAGTTTCGGTACAAATCAATGCTTGGAATTCAAAAGATGGGCGCCTTCATGAGCAGTGCAAAGTGTGACAGGGACGCAAAGGATTTTCTGAAAGGAGCCTGCGGCCAGCGCATCCCAGCCTAGTCAATCCGGGGACGATCAGCAAAGAGCCACGCACGAAGCCAATTAAAGCAACGATTTCAGCTAGACAAGCGAAAAATCGCTTCACACGGTCCCAGAACTTGAATGTGGTTTACCCGCCCAACTTACCTCCCCTGTGGCTACCGAGGAAGTGAGTGGAGCGAGTACACTACGTTCAAGTTTAGGGTCGTATATTGCTATTGGTTGCTCGTTTTGAGCCGGTTTCCCACACTGTTGTTGCAATGGGTCTCTTACCCTTGGATTTCTGGTGAAAAGTTGAATGCGGTTTTAATCGTTGCCCTCAAAGATTTTTCATTTTTTCATCTTTGCACCATTTCCAAGCAAACCCAGCTCTGTCTTCAAGTCAACCTATCACTTCAGCTAATGATCTCGAAACCAAAGATATTATTGAACACTGCCTTTAGCTACGAATATTGTTCAACTTTTAAAGAGCCGGACAAAGCGTTTGCAGAATCGATAATTTTTCTACCCCAATTATTACCATCAGCCAACCAACCGACGATAAGTGGGCCTATATACATGAGTTCTACACTGGTTTATATGTCTGAATAAGGCTACTTTTGCGCTACAGCTTAGATATGACTTGGTTTTGTAATCTTAGAACTTGCAGTAATCGGTATGCGTCTGAAAAAGTTTTTTTTGCATTTCTGGCATTCTTGAAGGGTCAAGAATTTGATGATTAAAAAAGATATCTGGAGGCTCCCAAACAATTTAAAATTCGAACAATCTCCTCTGATTACCCAGTCGAGATGTTTTCTTAAGTTACCAATTGAAAGGGTACACTCATACATTGAATGAGCCGGAACCAGAAGCTGGAACTAGTCAAAATAATTATTTGCAGCAGCTTCGAATCGCTGATCAGCACGGAAACTGCGTTGAGGGCAAATCCTGTTGTTTCAACGAACTTTTGCCGAAAATTTGCCGTTTTAGACGGAAATTTCGGCAAACGGCAACGGTAAACCTCAAAAATGGCCGGCAAATGGCAAACGACAATTGCCGCACACCCCTGATGCGCACGCTCTTCCGGGCCAGGTTCTCACCTATCCTGTTTGAGATGGCTGCCAACGCAGTGTTGCCAATATCCTAAATTGATGTGGCTCGTACGTACTGCCTTTGTAGCTCCTGGCGGTATGTGAGACACCGGATTCACACGATCTCACAGTTGAACCCCGGCAAACCTGCCCTCTTTCACCCGCGCAGTTCAAGAGACGACTATTAAAAATGAGTCACACCAGTCCGCCCACATTACTGCGTGATGGAATGATGGATACAGTACATCTAAGAGACTGCATAGCGGAGTGAAAGGCAGAAAATCACTTGTGATAGGCAAACACTCACTTCACCAGGGCTGTGGGTTACAACGTTAACGTGTTAACGCATTAACGGGTTACCGCGGTTTTTTTTTGGAAAATTACCGAATAACGCTCAACGAAAAAGTCCTAGGATTACGTTATTTGGGTCCCTTAATTGCGGTGGAATTACGGCACTTATTGATCTGTGTCAATGGCGAATTTCCAAACTGGGGCCGCGCACGTAACTCCGGCTTGCAGCACGGTCAATTTTTGCTTGTTGTGGAATATATCGCTGACCTCAAATTCTCTCATTCCATTGTTTATCTAATTTGGTTATTTCTTGTCAACATCGAAGAATTCGAATTCATGTTCCAAAAAAGGAATGTGAGATCTGATCTACCTTTTTGCGGTCGAGTAAGGTACCAAACGAGGGTTGAGAGCGGGGATTTAAGGCGCGGCTGGTGATACCCATGAGCATATCATCACTGTATCGAATGGCATGTGAATATACAGTGAACAACCGTCCTTCTGCGGAAATTATCAAATCTTTTTTGCATAAAAATGGTCAACGGATATTTTTTTTCTCACTTTACTATATTCTGCAATAGACATAGACCGTCTGCCACATTTGTGGACACGTGAAGACATATAGTGTAGTCCATCAATGGTTGCACGTCTATTCAACAATGAAAAGCGCTTGGTCGGCAATCGATTTGCATGAAACTCATTGCAGCACAACTGCTCCTGCTCAACCAGTGGCGAGCGTGTTGCCAAAGAATTTATGCAAATTGATATTCTGCGGACCGCTTCTCATTGATGAGGAAATGTGCAAAATTTGGTGGACCGCACTTTTGACTAAACCGAGAAAGGGAATAGAATCTGCGTTAAAGGCTCAGGACACCCAAAAAATTAATTTTCAGAATGCATGCTTATTTTGGAGAGAGTCACACGCTGATCACAGTTTGATCTCTGAAATCGTCCAAGACCCCCTTTGCACGGAGTTATGGCTCTGGAACGATGCCTAGATTTTGAGGGTGAAAAGTTGGTGGACGAGTTGTATCAGGCCTGTATTTCTTTTCATTCGCAATCGTTTCGCGAGAGCGAGCCAGGATAAGGAGACAGCCCAGCAATGGACTGAAGAACGACGACTTGTTCGAATTCATCCATCCATCCAGCCGCCATCGAGCCCGAAAATCTGTTAGGGGGTCGGGCCTGTGGCGGTGAGCGAAGGGGTCGGGCCTGTGGTGGTCGCCTATATCTCGCTTTTTCGGAGGAATTAAGATCTCGCATTCAGCTCATGTTATACAGGAGGGGTCTTCCACATAATTACATGAAAATCTCAAAATTCATATCTGAAGGTGTACTGTGTCTTTTTGTTTGCAAGCATACAAAACCAGTTTGAAGTGCGGCGAATGCCGTAGATTATAGAGTTTTTGAGCCCGTTTCAAGGATATCAATCTACGTATGTCATACAGTGTAGCACACCACTTGCCAAGAAGTTCCAGACATCCCTTCTGGGGACCTATCCACTTTTCAAGGCACCCTATTTAAAGGCAGTGTTCACGATAAATTACGGGTCTTCAGTTTCTTACAGATTATGATAGGTCAAGAGCTTACTGTGACAGCAGAGATCTGCGGAAATATACGAGAAGACCCTTTTTCCGCCAAAGCAGGATCTTTGTGTGACGTCAAATTTTTGAGAATGTGAGGATTGATAGGTGTGAAGGAATGAAGTCTTTGCATGGGATAACGTGATCATATCTTATCGACCGACTTACCAAAACCATTTTTTTGCTGACCGGCTGTTTACGAGATGAGACTTCTTCCAAAAGGAATAGTGTGCGGGCTGGGTTTCCCGAAAGATCGGAGTCTCCGGACTTTAGTGGTGCCGCGTTTGGGTACTTCTAGACGGTTTTTTCGCGTTGTTCCTAAACAGATCAGATCACTATCTAATACATCGTTAGTTCCGTACGAGAGAATCGCCAACTTTTTCAACTTGAACTTTGCCTTTGACAATTTTTCGAGATGCAATGCATGTTTCACATAAAGTACTTATCACTCTTTACACGGCGCACGCTGCATATGAAGCCCTACTCACATTCCACGAAGCGGCGCACTTCCTTATGAAACGCTAACATTTTTTTCACGAAGTCCTGTCCGCGTCATCTAAAGCCCCACCCGCTTTCCACGACATCCTGCTGACGTCATTTGAAGGTCTATTTTATTTTTTCTGGGACCTCTGATGATTTATCGATTTTTTTCTGTGGTCAGGTAATGTTTTTGAATCTTTTAACGAACTCCAAAATTAACGAGTTAACGCATCAACGGGTTGAAGCGTTTTTTTTTTGAAAATTAACTATTAACGCTTAACGAAAAAACGAATGTTCATTAACGCACACCCGGGTTGTGCACCCAATTTCAAAATCATTCCCGTCATGGTCTTCCCTCCTATGTTTGCCGAGCGGTGTTACTAAGCTCTGATTTCGCTTACCAGCTAGCTGTTCTTTCAGTCTAACGCTTAAAACCCTACCAGTTTCACTGATGTACAGCTGGTTGCAGGTCAAGCACTGAAGCTGATAGACGACTCCCCTCTTCGCGCAATCTCCAACTTTTCCGTTCGGACAGATCAGACAGTTATCGCTGACACAAAGACAATCGCAGATCTTGTTGCGAACCAGTTGACGTTTAGTATTGTCTCCTGGGATTTTGATTAGAATCACATCATCATTCAGGTCTGCTCTAATGAGACATCGGCGAATGGACGCTGTGATCTCGTCCGAAAAGAAAGGTAACTGCAAATACACTTTATTCTCGCGCTGACGAGAGCCATTTTGTCCACTTCTATATCGGCTTGGATTTTGCGCGTCGTAGCCATTAGAGCTGGCTATTCGGGAGGCCAAAATACGTGATTCTTCTCGCTCCAAGGAACCCGTGCAAACACTTGAAGCTGTTCTGTACATGTTGCGTACTACGGCACGTTTCACAGCTGTCGGGTGAGCGGATTTGGCGTGTAGAATGATGTTCTTGAAACTTTCCTTTCTGTATCATTTCGCATTCTAGGAGCCAGTAGTTACCCTTGTCTGAGAATTTAGAAAGGGTAGCCAACCGTGGTTTGGGGTCTCACGAGTGAACTTGATGTACTGCGATTGTTTGTTCAGGATATTGAACAACTGATCCATCTCTGACTGTGTGGATGTAATAATGAAGCAGTCGTCGATATATCGACAGTACAGAATGGGATGTCGCTCTAGCACTGGTTGTTCTACTCTGCTCATGAAGCAGATTGCGAGGACTGGTGCTAGGCGTTGTCCCACAGCAAGCCCTCGGAGTTGTGAATAGTAATTCCCTAACCACTTGAGGTTTTTGCAATTCAGACATTCTTTGATAAGAGTTATCATATGTAGTTTGCTTAATCCAAATGTAACAATACTTGTTTCGTGATCATCAAGCATTTCTGATAGTGCTTGCAGGGCATAATTGTTGTTAACGTTTGTATAAAGAGCGGTTACATCGAATGAATCATACTTGCAATCATTTCCTATTCTGCTTTCGCGTAGGCGGTCAAAGAATTTACCCGTGTTCGACAAATGCGAAGGTATCCGCTCAAGGAGCTGGTCGACAACTTTGTTCAGCAGCCGTGATATCCTATCCGTCGGTCCGTAAAGACAGCTGATTATTGGCCGTATTTTGTAGGTGCCTGCAACCGTCGAGCGCATATTTTCCTCCGTGAGTTTGTGTGTCTGAGCTTGAAATTCCCTCTCTGTTGCTGCCCGATAAATGATAGTATCGGCAAGGTGGAGCTCGGTGATTTCTCTGTCCAGTGATTGTGGCAAAACAACAAACTCCCCACCTTTGTCGCTAACAGAGAGGCGAATGTCATTGCCTCTTATCATTTGCTTCACCATCCCTGAAACCTTTGCTTTTATTTTCTTGTTAGGTTTGAAACGTGATCCCGTCTGTGTCTGTTTAACATAGCCAATAGTTCGGTAGAGAAAATTCCAAACTTTGAGTCGGTTTCAGGGAGTTCTGTGTAAAATGAATTCGGAAATGGGATGAGAGACATCGACAACCGCTCAGTGTTCACATCTGGCGCAGGTTGAACATCGCGTCTTGCCTCAATTCTTAATTAATCTCAGAGCTTATGTAACTTGCCTACAACTTTGCGCGAATTGTTGAGGAATTGATTTATTGTGAAGGGGAAAACGAAGGACCTAAGCTAAAAAATCACAAACACTGGGTGATAATTTTCTGCCTTTCATTCCGCTATGCAGACTCTTTGATGTACCGTATCCATCATTCCCTCACCCAGTAATGTGGGCAGACTGGTGTGACTCATTTTTATTTGACGTCTCTAGGGCTGCTCAGGTGTAAGAGGGTAGGTTTGCCGGGGTTCAACTGTGAGATCGTGCGAATCCGGTGTATCACATCCCGCCAGGAGCTATAAAGGCACTACGTACGAGCCACATCAATTTAAGATGTTGGCAACACTGCGTTTGCAGCCATCTAAAACAGGATAGGTGAGAACCTAGCTCGGAAGAGCGTGCGCATCAGGGATGTGCGGCAAACGATTTTGAGATTCCGGCAAACGACAATCGGCAAGAAAATTCCAAAAACGGCCGTTAAACTGCAATCGGCAAACGGCAAAAAACCTCATCCTATAGATTGACCAAAAAATGATTCAGATGTGCCACTTTACTATTTTCCTCTTTTTCCAATACTTATGTCAACATTCTAATGATTTCATTTCAAATGAGTAGTTCCATTTCAAGACATTAGATGAATAAAAACAAGACATATGGGACCTCGTGGAAATCAAGGAATTTGCCGCTGCGGCTCCGCGATGGTGCCGCTGTGGTGCCGCTGCGGCTCCGCGGTGGTGCCGCTGCGGCTCCGCGGTGGTGCCGCTGCGGCTCCGCGGTGGTGCCGCTGCGGCTCCGCGTTGGTGCCGCTGCGGCTCCGCGGTGGTCACGCTGCGGCTCCGCGGTGGTGCCGCTGCGGCTCCGCAATGGTGTCGCGGCGGCTCCGCGATGGTGCCGCTGCGGCTACGCGGTGGTGCCGTTGCGGCTACGCGGTGGTGCCGCTGCGGCTTCTCGGTGGTGCCACTGCGGCTTCGCGGTGGTGTCGCTGCGGCTCCGCGATCGTTGGCTGCGCTCTGAAAAAAATAGGACCTACTGCGAGTAACTCATATGAAATGAGTCATAATACAACTGGGTGGGCCTTCCAACAAAAATACACCCCTGCGGCGCTTACTTCTTCTTTCTGATAGGGACAGAGTGTATCCCCGCTATTGCGACCTAGGAGATACGGAATGTACGTCAAATTGGGGCTATTGAACCAGCAACGATCCTGATCTACCACACATAACAGTGAATCGTAACCGACGCGGGTTCGCTGATGCATCCTTGCGGAGTTCGTACGATTCCAACACGGAACTTCCGCGGTACTGTCGCGGCATTGTCGCGGCGTTGTCGACACTCAAGACACTGCAACAGAATCTCCGCGGCACAGTAATCATCACGGAGCTGCTGCGGTACTACCGTGGAACTATCACCGCACAGTCGAGTTCCGCTGTACTTTGCTGGCACTGCCGCGGCATACCTTCTCAGAGTCCTTAGCCCCGTGTATCACAAAATGGCTTGTGTGTCGCACAAGTGCTTCCTGCTTCTTTTAGCTATACCAAAATCTGTCGAAACAGAAATTAAAGCCCCACATTGGAGCTGGACTATCTACATGGCAGAGAAAATAAAATTAGTATAAGAATAAAGAAAAAGATGGATAGTTTTCGAAAAAGTCTCCCGGAGGACTTTTTCGGAAGCTATCCATCTTTATCCTCATTCACACACTATTTCCGATTTCTCTGTCAGCTCGTGTCAACTCAGACATTCACTGTTGTCTACAGGACGTCGATCCGTTCAGAACGAGTCATCGCTGGCGAACAGGCAGCTCTATGCGGGGCCGTCCCGATGTGCTGTTAAGCAGGGGGCGACGTGCTGTTGAACAGCTCATCGACCTGCGATTCCGCCGACTGCCACAAATCGATGTAGACCGAGTTGTTGTCCACAGGACGACAAATCGGGATGACTACGGCTGTGCTGGTCGATGGGCAGTTCTATAGAACGTTGCTTCCCAACCGTCACGGATTAAAAGCGATCGATGTCGGTGACCGCTGATTCCTCCATGTACAACATTTCACCAATTTGCTTTTCTCACCTCTTTTTTCGTTTTTCTTTCTCAATCCTTTTTTTTCTTCATAGCAATCGTTCGTGTAGCAATTCTGCACTTACACAATGGGTATTTGCTGCACATTGTTTCTTCATAGTATGTTTTGAACCGTATCGTTTTCTATTTCCAGGATTCACTCACAGCAACTATAGAAATGCTCCCAAATAAACATATTAAGAAAGGTGGATGGGGGATCGAAGGAGAGAAAGAAAGTGAGGAAGAATAAATAGGCAAATATTGACCATTGGAAATTTAGCGGCGAGCGATATCTATCGTTTCCAACCTGTAAGGGAGCCACCCCACACGTACGCTACGCGCACTCTTAGTTGCAACGCGGCTTCCCCACATCCAGAGATTGACTATACCAGGGATGTGAAGAGAATTTCTCCTTTTGAATTTTTGCCTTCCTGTCTTTTTTCGCATACACATTTTACGATATTTCGGAGAAAATTACGGAAAAAAGCTAGCAGGGGACGCACTGATAGATGCTCAACATGTGTGCGGTCGGTGTGCGACGTGGCTCTCCCGTCAACATAGCCACTTTCGTCAAGTTTCGTCTTGTTCGACTATCTGAACTAAAGCCTCGACTGCTTCTACTCCTTCCATGATAGTAAGCCTATGCCTGTGATTCCGACTGTCGACGTCTGAACTCCCCCTTCGCCTTCCTATCCCAACCTAACTGCAGATTCGTCGTCGCCAACTTCTTACTATCTCCTGCCCAGTGCTACTCCAATATGTCTATCACACCCAGCCGGTCATCTTCCGTGCCTGTGAAACGTTCCCGATTGGAAACTTCGCCTCAAACTGTCGAATATTCTGATCGATTGGATGTACTTCGTACTCTTGATGACGTGCCGATGTAGAGTCTGCGCAATCATTTTAGTCTGATGAATGGACGGGACTGCGACGGTAGATCAACCCGCGCGAATCGAAACCCCATCCTCCAGTAAGGTCGCCAACCTCGCCCGGCCAGCCGCTTGGTCTATGCGTGAGACTAAAATGAAAACGGAGACCATATGCGAAGTTGCTGATCGAGGTCGTGATCGATACCAAACAGCAAATGGTGGAGATGGTCAATCAATGTCGAGCAGTCATGGAGGAAAACAAGGCTCTCAGAGAAGAAAACCGAGTGCTAAAAGGAAGGATCGATGATCTTATGTCAGTGAGTAAACCTCTGACTTGGAATGTTCCGATTGATTCTGATCATGCTTCTCTCGCCTCTCGCAGTCTCTAAGGATCCTGATTTCGAAAATCTATCGTAATTTCCCGCGTCCCTGAGTCTCTCTCCTCCAATTCCATCGATAGGGCAAACTATTATCTTTCCTGTGTTCATTCCATCATTAGTTTTTTGAATGTTCAATGTCTTCCGCGTGAAGTATTTCGTATGGGCCAAGTTAATTCTCATAGGCCACGGTTGCTGAAGGTTGTGTTACCATCATCTAATTTTCAGAAGGCGCTTGTGAGATGCGCTCCTCGTCTGCGGTTTTTCTCTCATAAGGGGTCTATTTAAGGGTCTCTCAAACAAAAGAAGAGAGAGACCGCAGACGTGCAGAGCGTCTTACCATGCGTCCCACTTCTAACAATTCTCGAGTTTCTGGTGATCACTGTGACATTCATTCCAATATCAATCCGTTGAACTCATCTGATTTTGTTATACGTCAATCCAGTAATTCCGGTACTGTTCAGTCACATTCTCCTCCTCCTGTTTCTCAATCTCAGCCGACTCCGTCGGGAAACCTCTAAGCTCTCCTCGGTCTGATAGTCTGAGCGACGAAATCAAGTGCATGATGTCCAATGTTAGATCTCTGGTCAAGAATATTGATCACCTATTACATACTATTTCGCATCAGAACTATGGCCTAATTTCCATAACGGAATCATGGTTGAGCTCGAAGAATGAAATGAGTTCTCTTCTAGGGTTTGCTGGTTCACAATTCTCCGTCTTTAGATGTGACAGAGCATATAGAAAAGGTGGTGGCGTTCTCGTTCTAATCAATAACAGAATCCCTTGTGTCGAAAAATTTCAAGTCTCTGTCAAGAATGCCTACGAAATTCTAGTCTTCGATGCTATATTTTGTTCTGGTATCGTCAGATTCATTTTGGTATATCGCACCCCAAGTTGTAGCTCTGGAGACACTGAAGTTCTCCGTAATGTTATTAGTGATTTTTGTACAGATAATTGCCTCAGCGTAGTGCTCGGCGATTTTAATTTGCCGGAAATCGACTGGAATTCACCTCAACTAGCAAAAGGTTCTTCTAAAGAGTTTATGGAACTCTTCACCACTCATAACTTCTCTCAATTGGTCAAATCTCCGTCTAGAGGCAGTTCCTTTCTAGACCTTGTTTTCTGCAATCATGATCGATTAGTCAATGCAGTGAGAGTCAAGGCACCTATTGGCAACAGCTCAGAAAATCGCCGCATCCAATGCGTGTCGAATATGCATTCAACTCGAGTGACCACATCCATCGAAAGGCTTTTCGCAGGCGCACGTGCCCCAGACAGCAGTATGTGCTGCAAAATTTTACCGCAGCAGCACGTGCTGCGAAAGTTTATAACAGGGGCAAGTGGTGCAGGATAGCATAGCGCTATCGTAGCAGCACACCGTCATGCGACGCGGCCGGAACACCCACAGGCGACGCGGCCAACTGGCTAAGCAGAATCTGGGGCTGCCAGCGGTTGGACAAGGTCTCCAGCACCAGGGTGTGCTAAGTGCCGCAAACCTGGGTAATTGAACCGGCGACGCTATCGGCATCCCAGTCCCTCAAGAGTGCGTCGTATGTTTTCCTTTTCTGGAAAATCGTTTTGTCATCGAGTTGAATGTGTATCATGCACGCATTTGACGTACTATTTGATGGGGCACATGCTGTAATATGACACACAATAGGAGCACGTGCTCTCCTAGCAGCACGTCCCCTTACTGTGCTCGAAACCGCTTTGTCTTCGAGTTGGATGCATATTTGACACGCATTGAATGAGGCGATTGTGTGAGAGTGACCATGCGACAGTGGAATTTACAGTGAATTCAAGCATTTTGGAAAGTACTTCCCAGTATAAGCATGATTTCAAGGTAGCTGATTACAAGGCAATTGAAGGGTACCTAGCGGACATTGATTGGTTCGGTTCGCTTAGCAGTGTTGTTTCTGTGAATGAAAAATATGAATTGTTCATTGCTATTTTACATCACGTTATCGATTTGTTCGTTCTCCGTCGGAAAATGAACGAATCGCAGAGAAGTCTACCTGCGTATCTCAATAGAATGATGAATCGTAGAAATGCTCTTTGGGATGCTGCGGTTGAGAGCAAAAACGATCATAGTTTAGAACTATATAAATCATATAACGCTAAGGTGGACAAAGCTATAGCCAAATACGCTTCTAGTGTGGAACGTAAATTAGTAGAATCAAGGAACAGTTCTCAACTCTATTCGTATATCAGTAAGAGGTTGAAACAAAAGAAAAAAATTCCTGCCCTGCTCTCAGAAGGAGCTGAATTAGTCGTTACAGATAAGGGGAAAGCCAATCTTTTTGCTGCTGAATTTCAAAATATCTTTACTGGAACTTCGGAATCAGCTGTTGAATGCGCTACAGCGGGTTTCCCTGGAATGGAATCTACGGTATGGTTTCACAAAGATCAGATTTTCAAACTTTTGGCTAAATGGCCCAACTCTGCATCCCTCACCCCAGACTACGTCCCATTATATTTCGTTAAAAAAAATCTGCCTTACATTCTGTCCCTTCTTGAGCATCTGTTCAATCTATCCTACATCGCAGCTGAAATTCCATCCCGCTGGAAGCATGCTTTTGTCATTCCAGTCCCAAAAAAACCTCCTTGTTCGAATGTTAAAAACTTTCGTCCAGTTAGTATAACTTCTATATTTGCACGGGCTTTCGAAAAAATAGTCAAGAATAAGGTCATCATTTATTTAGAAAACTGTCAAATTGTTCCCGAAAACCAGCATGGGTTTTGGAAAGGTAGAAGTACAGAAACTGCTCTACTTTCGTCTCTAAACGAATGGACGAAAGCGGTGGAGTGTAAGCAGCAGGTTGATGTAGTATTTTTTGACTTTTCGAAAGCTTTTGACAGAATTCCCATCGCGAGGCTAATTGGTAAACTAACGACAATAGGTATGCACCCTATGGTCATCAAGTGGTTGACCAATTTTCTTCACGATCGTACTTACCAAGTCAGGGTTGGTGGAGATTTTTCTGAGATATACTCTGCCGCAAGTGGGGTTCCTCAAGGAGGAGTGTTGTCCCCAATTCTCTTTCTTATCTACACGTCGGGATTGCCTGATTACCTTGAAAACTTTTCGAAGTGACTTGTGAAATGTATGCCGACGATATCAAAGTGTTCACTGTTGTCAAGGATTCGGAGGATGCCAAAACTCTTCAAACGGCGATCGATCATGTCAAAATATGGTCAGATCAATGGGTGCTGCCTCTCGCGGCGGACAAAACTAAGATTTTACGGATCGGAACCTGTAAGGTGAATGCTACATATAATATCGGTGGCGTGGAATTTGAGTTAGTCAAGGAAGTGAGAGATCTTGGGTACAGAATAAACG
Organism: Aplectana chamaeleonis; assembly: GCA_029168955.1. NCBI lineage: Eukaryota > Metazoa > Nematoda > Chromadorea > Rhabditida > Cosmocercidae > Aplectana > Aplectana chamaeleonis. The sequence goes on along the minus strand of JAPDOI010000004.1, from coordinate 1,947,647 downwards.
ACAAAGAACTACAGTTTTCTCTCCGTATAAAAAGAAGGGTATAAATTATCTCGAGAGTGTGCAAAGCAACTTTACGCGAAAGCTTGCTATGCGTTGTTCTGGTCTCGGTTACGAGTTTATCCCTAATGCTGTGGAACGACGCCAGCTTTATGCTCTTCCTAGTCTAATCAGTCGGAGAAGTAGAAACGATCTTGTTATGGCTTTTAAAATTCTTACAGGTAGGGCAAGAGTCAACTCGTCTCAATTCTTTTCAACTGTCCATATCTAGAATTAGGGGTGGGAGCACAAAAATCAAGCTTCCGTTAACTAAATCTCAAATTAGGTCGCAGTTCTTTTCTATTAGAGCAGTACCTTTGTTGAATGAGGTTTTTGATCAGGATATGATGCACTTGTCTCTGACTACGTTCAGACGTCTACCTACCCATCTACTAAAACCGGAGGTTTTTAACGAAGTCGATTGATCTTTGATTACAGCTTTCTTTCTTTTTTTTTCACTGTTGGCAGTGCCAAATAATTGATTGGCTGCTTGGTTTTAATTATTAATGATTTGTGCTATTATTTCTATTTTTATCACGTGGGTGTTAACCTGCGTCAATAAAGAAGAAGAAGAAGAACGGGTGTCTTTTTCGTTTTCAGGCTTTTGCTCCGATTTGGCGTAATCATTTCACTTCTTTCGTCTCCAGATGAATTTCTTATCTTCCACACATTTCTGATTGCCAGCTCGGCACCGTAGCGTCAAGCCTGTGATGACTAAGCCGGGCGGCGCTGAGTTGAAGCGTGCGCAGCGCGGCCGCGCAGCGTGTATCAGATTGCCCCCACTGTTATTCAAGTGATTCCGCCACCCTACTGCCCGTATTCCCGTGGATCCAAAGGTGAAGAAATTGAAATATGTGAGGAATTTGAGTAGCAGGCTCGCAGAATCACTTCAGTGGCGGGGACAGTCTGATAAAAGCCGGCGGCCGCGCCGCGCACACTTCAACTCAGCGCAGGCTTCACGGCACACACTATATGGCAGCGTAAAAGGGCGGTGGTGCGGGCTTGGTGCGGTTGCGTAGTTCCACTTAGCGTACTGTAACCATGGCTGGCTTTGTTCCAGGTGGTCGGCAATCGATTTGCATCATCACTGTATCGAATGGCATGTGAATATACAGTGAACAACCGTCCTTCTGCGAAAATTATCAAATCGTTTTTGCATAAAAATGGTCAACGCATATTTTTTTTTCTCACTTTACTATATTCTGCAATAGACATAGGCTAACTGCCACATTTGTGGACACGTGAAGACATATAGTGTAGTCCATCAAAGGTTGCACGCCTATTCAATAATTTTCAACTGTTTTTCATGTTGTTCGCAACGGTTTTCATGTTGTTTGACGGTCGCATCAACATTCGATGAAAAAAAACTAGATGACTGCTGAGAACTATTGGCGAATCCTCATCTTCAACCCCTTTCAATCTCATAACCCTACGTTTTTGACGCGCCGAAGCTCACCGGTGTGGTGTACCGGGCTCATTCATGAAACTGAGCCTGAAAATGGAAATAGGTTTACAGCGCGAACGATGTCTTCAAGGTACAAATTGTTGTTTTGTGGGGGGACGGGGCTCTGAGACGACGAGTTGCCATTTATTCATTTCAAAGTCGTATGAAGTGTACTGTCGCATATCGAAAATCGTGCCAGAAGTCTGTACGAAGGAAAAGAAAACCACGGATGAAGTCGAGTATCAACAGCCATCTTCCAGGAAAGACACAATACGGATATCAAATTGGGGAATAGTTGTGTAAGCAAAAAAAGTTTAAGACCGCTTTATAAGTATACGCGTTTGTTGATTTTGGGGAATGCGTACTTGCTCATACGCGCTAAACTCGAAACACCAAAACTCTGCTCCGAAGCTATTCTATGATCCACCAAAAACGTCCTTTTTTCATGAGACAGTTTGCCATCGGAAGGAATTAACGGCGCAATTCGCTCTCCCAATCGGTAAGCAGATCACTGAATATTTGAAAATGCAACGCTATATTTTCTCCATCCCTCAGTATTCTGATGTGTGTGATAATGGAAATTCCGAGCTCTTAGAAATGCTGCAAAGATTAGGTTGTTTACACTAGACTAAAAATCGATAGCCTATAAGAAATTAATTCTGTAATAAACTAGAAAAACTGTAGATACATGTTTTGGTGTTTTTTCTATCATTTTCAAAGAAATCCAGGGCGAATGAATTCAGGTGAGCTTCCGGGTTGGATAAGTAGGGTGAGGCGTCGCAACATGCGGTCGGCGGAAGGCGGACACGCGGAGTTTTCGGCACGGTCTGAGGAGTTTTCGGGTCTTGCCCGTACACCTTTCAGTTCCAAGTATACATTCCATCCGATGGCCAAAATGGCGTCGGATCGGATTTTCGGATATTGCCGATCTTGCAAAACCGACTCAACGGAAAAATCGGATACTGTCCCAAACGAGAATTTTGGATAACGGATCCTATCCGAAACCGGAATTTTTGATCGGATCGGATATCGGATATCCGATCGGTTTATAATCGGATCCACCGGATAATTTGAATGAAAAAACGGATAAGAAAATTTTTCCAGTAGTACCGAGGATTCAACCCCGTGTATTCGAGCAAATACATTCTGTAGCCACGTGCGTACGCGTCGCGGTCCGGTGAGTATCGCGCTCGCGGCGAACACTAAAAAAACCCCCACCGTCTAAAGCAGTCTTCAGCGCTTCAAAGGAGTAAATGGCTATCTGTGACGAGAAATGAACGCAGGAAAGCAAATTATGTTCCTGGACATGTCAATTTACTTGGTTTCACCCTAAAGCAGGGATGTCGCGTCGCCGCGCAACTCGTCGCGCGCGACGCTCGCCAACCGCGACGCGGCACGCATGAGTGAGAAACGTCGCCCTCCCCTGCAACCTGTGATAGCTCATAACTGACCAAAAAGAAGACCTGCCTCAGAATCATGGTTTAGCGGGGCGTTGCGACCAATCTCGGTAGGGCTACGACCCCTTGCCCTGTTAAACGAAACCTTGGAAAAAAAATTCGAATTCGTTAAGAACTACCCCTTCTGGGTAAACATTGAGCTTGAAAATTATATGATCCCTGCAGAATTAACGCTTTCGCAGCAAGGGGGGGGGGCACCGTGCAATCGTACATAGCCACGCCCACTTTCCCGTGCCGCCGCATCATGGAGTATACCAACCGAGGATTTCCCTACGCTCCTGAATTCAAGTAGTTTGATTACGTCACGGAAAAGTGAGTAGGGACAAGTGCGAAACCTTTTTTTCACACTTCCTCTGTTATCTTCAACATAACTGAAGGACACAACATCAATTCTATCAAAAAGGGGTCTTCCAAGCAAAAGAGGTTTGGTTGGCGTCAGAAACGTTCCAACAAAAAGGGAACAATAATTAAGTTGAATGAGGAGAGTCTACAACAAGTGAACAATATTCTATCAAAAAAGGGTTTTCCAAGCAAAAGAGGTTTGGTTGGCGTCAGAAACGTTCCAACAAAAAGGGAACAATAGGTAAGTAGAATGAGGAGAGTCTACAAAAAGTGAACAATATTTTCTGTGACTGATTTTCCTGGCCGATACTTCTTAACAGCAAAAACAAACCGTTGTGGTACTTCACAAGGAAGAGTTCAATGGTTTCCAAGAATGGACTTCTATTCGTTGACGAGATTATTTAGAAAAAAATATTCTCATTAGATGCTGCACTTTGGTTTCGCTTCTCGTAGCAGCTGGAGCTAACCGTCCGTCTGTGTTTTTGGCATCATCTTCTATTCTGATGGTAAGTATTAGGTTTACATGCACATACTTTTTAACGGTTCTCGTGTAGTCAAGACCATGTTTGGAACCACAGAGGGCTTCCGTGTAAAACACCGCAACGGTTTGTTTTTACTGTTAAGAAGTATCGGCCAGGAAAATCAGTCACAGAAAATATTGTTCACTTTTTGTAGACTCTCCTCATTCTACTTACCTATTGTTCCCTTTGTTGGAACGTTTCTGACGCCAACCAAACCTCTTTGCTTGGAAAACCCTTTTTGATAGAATATTGTTCACTTGTTGTAGACTCTCCTCATTCAACTTAATTATTGTTCCCTTTGTTGGAACGTTTCTGACGCCAACCAAACCTCTTTGCTTGGAAGACCCTTTGATAGAATTGTTCACTTTTTATTGATATTACGAAGTAATATCCCTGAAAAATCTTCAATAATTCTCGAATAGCATGGATTGCTATAATAATCAGTAAGCAACAACCTTGTTGCGCACGCTACAAATGAAGCGCTACTCACTTTCCACGACGTCCTGATGATGTCAGAAAATGCCCTATGCACTTGGCACCACCTTGGCACGACGTCCTGATGACGTCACCAGATGCTTTATGCACTTGGCACGACGTTCTGATGACGTCATCAGATGCTATGTGTACTTTTACATGACATCCTGATGACGTCATCAGATGCCCTATGTACTTTACATGACATCCTGATGAAGCCATCAGATGCCCTATGTACTTTACATGACATCCTGATGAAGTCATCAGATGCCCTATGTACTTTACATGACATCCTGATGACGTCATCAGATGCCCTATGTACTTTACATGACACCCTGATGACGTCATCAGATGCCCTATGTACTTTACATGACACCCTGATGACGTCATCAGATGCCCTATGTACTTTATATGACACCCTGATGACGTCATCAGATGCCCTATGTACTTTACATGACACCCTGATGACGTCATCAGATGCCCTGTGTACTTTACATGACACCCTGATGATGTCATCAGATGCCCTATGTACTTTACATGACATCCTGATGACGTCATCAGATGCCCTATGTACTTTACATGACACCCTGATGACGTCATCAGATGCCCTATCTACTTTACACGACACCCTGATGACGTCATCAGATGACCTATGTACTTTACATGACACCCTGATGACGTAATCAGATGCCCTATGTACTTCACATGACACCCTAATGACGTCATCAGATGCCCTATGTACTTTACATGACATCCTGATGACGTCATCAGATGCCCTATGTACTTTACATGACACCCTGATGACGTCATCAGATGCCCTATGTACTTTACATGACACCCTGATGACGTCATCAGATGCCCTATGTACTTTACATGACACCTGATGACGTCATCAGATGCCCTATGTACTTTACATGACACCCTGATGACGTCATCAGATGCCCTATGTACTTTACATGACACCCTGATGACGTCATCAGATGCCCTATGTACTTTACATGACACCCTGATGACGTCATCAGATGCCCTATGTACTTTACATGACATCCTGATGACGGCATCAGATCTCCTATGTACTTTACATGACACCCTGATGACGTCATCAGATGCCCTATGTACTTTACATGACACCCTGATGACGTCATCAGATGCCTTATGTACTTTACATGACACCCTGATGACGTCATCAGATGCCCTATGTACTTTACATGACACCCTGATGACGTCATCAGATGCCCTATGTACTTTACATGACACCCTGATGACGTCATCAGATGCCCTATGTACTTTTACATGACACCCTGATGACGTCATCAGATGCCTTATGTACTTTACATGACACCCTGATGACGTCATCAGATGCCCTATGTACTTTATGATGACACCCTGATGACGTCATCAGATGCCTTATGTACTTTACATGACACCCTGATGACGTCATCAGATGCCCTATGTACTTTACATGACACCCTGATGACGTCATCAGATGCCCTATGTACTTTACATGACACCCTGATGACGTCATCAGATGCCCTATGTACTTTACATGACACCCTGATGACGTCATCAGATGCCCTATGTACTTTACATGACACCCTGATGACGTCATCAGATGCCCTATGTACTTTACATGACATCCTGATGACGTCATCAGATGCCCTATGTACTTTACATGACACCCTGATGACGTCATCAGATGCCCTATGTACTTTACATGACACCCTGATGACGTCATCAGATGCCCTATGTACTTTACATGACACCCTGATGACGTCATCAGATGCCCTATGTACTTTACATGACACCCTGATGACGTCATCAGATGCCCTATGTACTTTACATGACACCCTGATGACGTCATCAGATGCCCTATGTACTTTACATGACACCCTGATGACGTCATCAGATGCCCTACGTACTTTACATGACACCCTGATGACGTCATCAGATGCCCTATGTACTTTACATGACACCCTGATGACGTCATCAGATGCCCTATGTACTTTACATGACACCCTGATGACGTCATCAGATGCCCTATGTACTTTACATGACACCCTGATGACGTCATCAGATGCCTTATGTACTTTACATGACACCTGATGACGTCATCAGATGCCTTATGTACTTTACATGACATCCTGATGACGTCATCAGATGCCCTATGTACTTTACATGACACCCTGATGACGTCATCAGATGCCCTATGTACTTTACATGACACCCTGATGACGTCATCAGATGCCCTATGTACTTTACATGACACCCTGATGACGTCATCAGATGCCCTATGTACTTTACATGACATCCTGATGACGTCATCAGATGCCCTATGTACTTTACATGACACCCTGATGACGTCATCAGATGCCTTATGTACTTTACATGACACCCTGATGACGTCATCAGATGCCCTATGTACTTTACATGACACCTGATGACGTCATCAGATGCCCTATGTACTTTACATGACACCCTGATGACGTCATCAGATGCCCTATGTACTTTACATGACACCCTGATGACGTCATCAGATGCCCTATGTACTTTACATGACACCCTGATGACGTCATCAGATGCCCTATGTACTTTACATGACATCCTGATGACGTCATCAGATGCCCTATGTACTTTACATGACACCCTGATGACGTCATCAGATGCCTTATGTACTTTACATGACACCCTGATGACGTCATCAGATGCCCTATGTACTTTACATGACACCCTGATGACGTCATCAGATGCCCTATGTACTTTACATGACACCCTGATGACGTCATCAGATGCCCTATGTACTTTATATGACACCCTGATGACGTCATCAGATGCCCTATGTACTTTACATGACATCCTGATGACGTCATCAGATGCCCTATGTACTTTACATGACACCCTGATGACGTCATCAGATGCCCTATGTACTTTACATGACACCCTGATGACGTCATCAGATGCCTTATGTACTTTACATGACACCCTGATGACGTCATCAGATGCTCCTATGTACTTTACATGACACCCTGATGACGTCATCAGATGCCCTATGTACTTTACATGACACCCTGATGACGTCATCAGATGCCCTATGTACTTTTTACATGACACCCTGATGACGTCATCAGATGCCTTATGTACTTTACATGACACCCTGATGACGTCATCAGATGCCTTATGTACTTTACATGACACCCTGATGACGTCATCAGATGCCCTATGTACTTTACATGACACCCTGATGACGTCATCAGATGCCTTATGTACTTTACATGACACCCTGATGACGTCATCAGATGCCCTATGTACTTTACATGACACCCTGATGACGTCATCAGATGCCCTATGTACTTTACATGACACCCTGATGACGTCATCAGATGCCCTATGTACTTTTCATGACACCCTGATGACGTCATCAGATGCCCTATGTACTTTACATGACACCCTGATGACGTCATCAGATGCCCTATGTACTTTACATGACATCCTGATGACGTCATCAGATGCCCTATGTACTTTACATGACACCCTGATGACGTCATCAGATGCCCTATGTACTTTACATGACACCCTGATGACGTCATCAGATGCCCTATGTACTTTACATGACACCCTGATGACGTCATCAGATGCCCTATGTACTTTACATGACACCCTGATGACGTCATCAGATGCCCTATGTACTTTACATGACACCCTGATGACGTCATCAGATGCCCTATGTACTTTACATGACACCCTGATGACGTCATCAGATGCCCTACGTACTTACATGACACCCTGATGACGTCATCAGATGCCCTATGTACTTTACATGACACCCTGATGACGTCATCAGATGCCCTATGTACTTTACATGACACCCTGATGACGTCATCAGATGCCCTATGTACTTTACATGACACCCTGATGACGTCATCAGATGCCTTATGTACTTTACATGACACCCTGATGACGTCATCAGATGCCTTATGTACTTTACATGACATCCTGATGACGTCATCAGATGCCCTATGTACTTTACATGACACCCTGATGACGTCATCAGATGCCCTATGTACTTTACATGACACCCTGATGACGTCATCAGATGCCCTATGTACTTTACATGACACCCTGATGACGTCATCAGATGCCCTATGTACTTTACATGACATCCTGATGACGTCATCAGATGCCCTATGTACTTTACATGACACCCTGATGACGTCATCAGATGCCTTATGTACTTTACATGACACCCTGATGACGTCATCAGATGCCCTATGTACTTTTACATGACACCCTGATGACGTCATCAGATGCCCTATGTACTTTACATGACACCCTGATGACGTCATCAGATGCCCTATGTACTTTACATGACACCTGATGATGTCATCAGATGACCTATGTACTTTACATGACACCCTGATGACGTCATCAGATGCCCTATGTACTTTACATGACACCCTGATGACGTCATCAGATGCCCTATGTACTTTACATGACATCCTGATGACGTCATCAGATGCCCTATGTACTTTACATGACACCCTGATGACGTCATCAGATGCCTTATGTACTTTACATGACACCCTGATGACTTCATCAGATGCCCTATGTTTTTTACATGACACCCTGATGACGTCATCTGATTCCCTATGTACTTTACATGACACCCTGATGACGTCATCAGATGCCCTATGTACTTTACATGACACCCTGATGACGTCATCAGATGCCCTATGTACTTTACATGACACCCTGATGACGTCATCAGATGCCCTATGTACTTTACATGACACCCTGATGACGTCATCAGATGCCCTATGTACTTTACATGACACCCTGATGACGTCATCAGATGCCCTATGTACTTTACATGACACCCTGATGACGTCATCAGATGCCCTATGTACTTTACATGACACCCTGATGACGTCATCAGATGCCCTATGTACTTTACATGACACCCTGATGACGTCATCAGATGCCCTACGTACTTTACATGACACCCTGATGACGTCATCAGATGCCCTATGTACTTTACATGACACCCTGATGACGTCATCAGATGCCCTATGTACTTTACATGACACCCTGATGACGTCATCAGATGCCCTATGTACTTTACATGACACCCTGATGACGTCATCAGATGCCCTATGTTTTTTACATGACACCCTGATGACGTCATCAGATGCCCTATGTACTTTACATGACACCCTGATGACGTCATCAGATGCCCTATGTACTTTACATGACACCCTGATGACGTCATCAGATGCCCTATGTACTTTACATGACACCCTGATGACGTCATCAGATGCCCTATGTACTTTACATGACACCCTGATGACGTCATCAGATGCCCTATGTACTTTACATGACACCCTGATGACGTCATCAGATGCCCTATGTACTTTACATGACACCCTGATGACGTCATCAGATGCCCCATGTACTTTACATGACACCCTGATGACGTCATCAGATGCCTTATGTACTTTACATGACACCCTGATGACGTCATCAGATGCCCTATGTACTTTACATGACACCCTGATGACGTCATCAGATGCCCTATGTACTTTACATGACACCCTGATGACGTCATCAGATGCCCTATGTACTTTACATGACACCCTGATGACGTCATCAGATGCCCTATGTACTTTACATGACACCCTGATGACGTCATCAGATGCCCTATGTACTTTACATGACACCCTGATGACGTCATCAGATGCCCTATGTACTTTACATGACACCCTGATGACGTCATCAGATGCCCTATGTACTTTACATGACATCCTGATGACGTCATCAGATGCCCTATGTACTTTTACATGACACCCTGATGACGTCATCAGATGCCCTATGTACTTTACATGACACCCTGATGACGTCATCAGATGCCCTATGTACTTTACATGACACCCTGATGACGTCATCAGATGCCCTATGTACTTTACATGACACCCTGATGACGTCATCAGATGCCCTATGTACTTTACATGACACCCTGATGACGTCATCAGCTGCCCTATGTACTTTACATGACACCCTGATGACGTCATCAGATGCCCTATGTACTTTACATGACACCCTGATGACGTCATCAGATGCCCTATGTACTTTACATGACACCCTGATGACGTCATCAGATGCCCTATGTACTTTTACATGACACCCTGATGACGTCATCAGATGCCCTATGTACTTTACATGACACCCTGATGACGTCATCAGATGCCTTATGTACTTTTACATGACACCCTGATGACGTCATCAGATGCCTTATGTACTTTACATGACATCCTGATGACGTCATCAGATGCCCTATGTACTTTTACATGACACCCTGATGACGTCATCAGATGCTCCTATGTACTTTACATGACACCCTGATGACGTCATCAGATGCCCTATGTACTTTACATGACACCCTGATGACGTCATCAGATGCTCCTATGTACTTTACATGACATCCTGATGACGTCATCAGATGCCCTATGTACTTTACATGACACCCTGATGACGACATCAGATGCCTTATGTACTTTACATGACACCCTGATGACGTCATCAGATGCCCTATGTACTTTACAAGACACCCTGATGACCGCAACAGAGCCCTTATGTACTTCACATGCCAGCCTGATGACCTCATCAGATGCCCTATGTACTTTACATGACACCCTGATGACGTCATCAGATGCCCTATGTACTTTACATGACACCCTGATGACGTCATCAGATGCCCTATGTACTTTTACATGACACCCTGATGACGTCATCAGATGCCCTATGTACTTTACATGACATCCTGATGACGTCATCAGATGCCCTATGTACTTTACATGACACCCTGATGACGTCATCAGATGCCTTATGTACTTTTAGCATGACACCCTGATGACGTCATCAGATGCTCCTATGTACTTTACATGACACCCTGATGACGTCATCAGATGCCCTATGTACTTTACATGACACCCTGATGACGTCATCAGATGCCCTATGTACTTTACATGACACCCTGATGACGTCATCAGATGCCCTATGTACTTTACATGACACCCTGATGACGTCATCAGATGCCCTATGTACTTTAGCATGACACCCTGATGACGTCATCAGATGCCCTATGTACTTTTTGAGCATGACACCCTGATGACGTCATCAGATGCCCTATGTACTTTACATGACACCCTGATGACGTCATCAGATGCCCTATGTACTTTACATGACACCCTGATGACGTCATCAGATGCCCTATGTACTTTACATGACACCCTGATGACGTCATCAGATGCCCTACGTACTTTACATGACACCCTGATGACGTCATCAGATGCCCTATGTACTTTACATGACACCCTGATGACGTCATCAGATGCCCTATGTACTTTACATGACACCCTGATGACGTCATCAGATGCCCTATGTACTTTACATGACACCCTGATGACGTCATCAGATGCCTTATGTACTTTACATGACACCCTGATGACGTCATCAGATGCCTTATGTACTTTACATGACATCCTGATGACGTCATCAGATGCCCTATGTACTTTACATGACACCCTGATGACGTCATCAGATGCCCTATGTACTTTACATGACACCCTGATGACGTCATCAGATGCCCTATGTACTTTACATGACACCCTGATGACGTCATCAGATGCCCTATGTACTTTACATGACACCCTGATGACGTCATCAGATGCCCTATGTACTTTACATGACATCCTGATGACGTCATCAGATGCCCTATGTACTTTACATGACACCCTGATGACGTCATCAGATGCCTTATGTACTTTACATGACACCCTGATGACGTCATCAGATGCCCTATGTACTTTACATGACACCCTGATGACGTCATCAGATGCCCTATGTACTTTACATGACACCCTGATGACGTCATCAGATGCCCTATGTACTTTACATGACACCCTGATGACGTCATCAGATGCCCTATGTACTTTACATGACACCCTGATGACGTCATCAGATGCCCTATGTACTTTACATGACACCCTGATGACGTCATCAGATGCCCTATGTACTTTACATGACATCCTGATGACGTCATCAGATGCCCTATGTACTTTACATGACACCCTGATGACGTCATCAGATGCCTTATGTACTTTACATGACACCCTGATGACGTCATCAGATGCCCTATGTACTTTACATGACACCCTGATGACGTCATCAGATGCCCTATGTACTTTACATGACACCCTGATGACGTCATCAGATGCCCTATGTACTTTACATGACACCCTGATGACGTCATCAGATGCCCTATGTACTTTACATGACACCCTGATGACGTCATCAGATGCCCTATGTACTTTACATGACACCCTGATGACGTCATCAGATGCCCTATGTACTTTACATGACATCCTGATGACGTCATCAGATGCCCTATGTACTGATAGCCTGCGACCACTGGCAGTGGCTAGTGGCAGGAACGAGGAACGAGGGACGAGGAACGAGGGACGAGGAACGAGGGACGAGGAACGAGGGACGAGGAACAGGACACGAGGGACGCGTTACAAGAAAAAACGCGAATTTTAGCTAAGCTTCCGCCGATCTAACTTTGTTAATTTTCAATCGATTTGGCTCAAATTTTGTCAGCGTGTGTCTTCTATACTCTCTCACTTATATCCAGAAGGAAATCTCTAGAAAATTTGTTTTACAGGTTTTATTAACTACTTTACCAAAATCTAAGTGATCACAAGTGCCAGGCAAAACCAACCCTCTCCAGCCGCTTCGCGGCTGGAGCGATTAATTTTAACACAAAACTACGCGTTGTGAAACGCGCCAGATATTTGACGGTAGAGCGTGTCCCCGCCGTTGCACCGTCAATCCGTTTTCCATCGCCAAATAACCGTCACCGTGTATTCAATTTCTCTCCATCTGTGGTACAACCAACAATTCGACTCCTCCCCGTTTTGCTCCCGCCGTCGCACCGACAAGCCTTTTTACCCCCCTGAACAACCGTCAGCGTGTCTAAGTCCAACTGCAGAACGTCACCCGAGTTATGAACACAGATTCGCGTTGTAATAAAGCGTCCGAACAAAAGACATTCCTCCGAAACCTGTCCATAAAAATTGCAAATACAACACTTGTTTGTCTTCTTGAGAGCTCAAAATCATTTGTGTGCCATCATCAGGAGCACTTTTAATTATTTCGCAGAATCATATAAATTGTGGAAACGCTTACACTTCCCTTTCACACTTAGTGTGGATGGCTTCTGATGGCAATAATGTATCATGAGATTGAGCAAATTGAATAAATACAGCAAATTGAAAGTTTTTCTCGCATCTAAGGCCCCCCCCCGTCAGACTTGGTCGAAAAACCGACCGAGTCCGACTGAGTCCGGGGCAGAAAAACCTACCTCGGTGCAATGGATCTGCCCGTGTGCGAACGTGAATCACCCGTATCGACTGGGTGGATTGTGGTTGCAATGAGTCGGTCGCAGTCGGACTCAGTGGGTCGATTTTTCTACGCCCGACTGTCACTATTTCGGTGCGCATCGACCGGGTGGGACTCAGTTCATCGAGCATCTCTGACGGCGGCCTAAGGACTTGCAAAACGGAATAAGGCCTCTCCACTTCGCGAAATACCCCCTATCACATATTATGTAGTTATTTTGTGATATTATGACCCTTTCACCATGAAATTTTTGTATTTGTTCAATATGCATGTAGTGAAGTGTCAAAATCCATTCCTCACGCATGCTTAATCGGCGATTCCGCAACCGTCAATAGCGCGCTCTACTGCGAATTCGCGCGACCTCCACGCGACCGTGCTCGGAGCTGGCTGCTACGGCGGGCCCAATTCTATCCGTTTTCCATCCAAAATTATCCGATATTTAACCGAAATTATCCTATAATTATCCGAAAACACCCGATTTTTATCCGATCGATTATCCGTTTTCTATCCGATTATCCGGTTTTCTGATCGGATCCTTCGATTTTCACTTTTCCGGATATCGGATAATTCGGATATCGTGTTTTTTCGTCTGATCGGATTTCGGATAATTATCCGATCGGATTATCCGACCCGAGTATCCGAAACCGAGTCCGTCGGATGGAATGTATAATTCCAAGCGTCAACGATTCACTTGGTCACCTGTGTGGCCACCTCAGACATTGTAATCTTATACGAAATTCACATTTTCGTTGCATCAAGTCTTCCAAAACAAAATTCTGGTTTTTACTGATCATCAAGTTAAGCGCCGTCTGTCTCTAAGAAAACGATTGTCGATAGGTTTAAGATGGTACATTCGAGAAAAGTGGTTACTTGCGAGCAATGTGAATGGTTCAGCTCGGTTAAAGACTGATGAAATGAGCTGAAAAAAATTATGAGTCGTCATTCTCATAGAATGATGGTCGTGTGGAACCGATCCAAGATTTGAGAGGTATTCAACTCTTTATAAATAGTTTAATCAGCCTGTTCTACCACATTTAACAATTTGCGTCCTCTTTTGAATCTGAAAGGTATTTGCCGGAAACTTTAAAAAATCTCGTTCTTACTTTGACATGCGGTTTCCGACTTCAAACAACACTCACATTTTCCAGCAAAAACATTTTTTTTTGGTTTTGAACGAGGACTTGTATTTTTCAAAGGCTGAGCGGTGATGGTTTGCCAAAAATTGAACGAAATTGCGATTACCTTTTCTTCACGAAAAACAATGCTCACGAAATGCAAAGCTGACAGTTCTAAAGAATTACTTTACAATAAATTCAATAATTTTGGGCTATCCTGAAAATGTTCACGACAATAATTTCGAAAGAGGTAAAATTTTACGTTGAATCATTGTTTTCTTGTAGGGAAGAAATCATCATTTATAGAGAGATCACCAAATGATGAATTCTCTAATATTTGAATTTCCGTTTGCCCTAGACATTGCTCTAATCAGTGCGAATTTCAGCGATTTAAAAATACTTTGTGGAAGTCTTCATTCTTGGAATATAAGGATAAATGTTTTTCCCAAGTAAAGACATACTTCGTCTTCAAAATCGAAAAAAAAAACAGATTATCGCGCCTAATTCACATAAATTCGGTCACAACCCGAGTAAAAATAGATTCTTGAGGCTTGTATTGAGCGGCCCTCGCAAACTAGTGCCAGATACGAGGCGGTCTTAGATGGGAATGAGACAGTCGGCCATGGCGGCATCATTTCTTCGACATGCAGTGAAGATCAATGAATAATGCAGTGAAGATCAATGAATATAATCAGGGATGAAAAATCCGTCAAAGATATGATTGAGCCTCACTGAGTACTTTATTTTTGTTAGGTCGACGCAGCGCTGCTGCTGAGCTCGACACATCCCCTGCGAAAGAAAGACTAGAAGAAAAAAGAAGAGATCATAAATGAGGAGCAGCAAGAAAAGCGGCAGTTGGGACCACATTGAGGAGCACCAGTTCGGGCTATAAGCAGGAGAAGCAGTTGGTGAGACGATTGGAGCAGTCGGGGCGACTGTAGCAGCACGCGGGGCCACCATACGAGCAGCAGTTGGGGTAGTGAGCGGAGCAAGAGGACACAACGTGCTGCCCTGGGCAGCAGTTGAGGGAACGAAAGGGGCTTACAGATCGACGAGTAACTGCTTTAGTGATCCCCTCGTGCTGCCATACTAAGCCGCGAGTATCTGAGTAGGCTTCGCTCCACCGCTGTATTTTGTCGAAACTTCTGGACGGAAGATTTCGGCTCTCACAACGACCGTTCAGCGGTAGGGAGTGAATGATAATGAGGGGCTAAACACAGTCAAAGTTTTGAGAATCAGCTAGATGTTGTTTTGTCTGCTCCTTCATTTTCCATTGCTGAGAGAGTGAGTATTGAGAAAGGGAAATTCACACACTCGTCACGCAGACAATCTTTCCCCACACGTTGAATCCTGCGTCAGAGGAGGTTTAGGTGGAGAATCTGAGCCAGTAACGCACTCCGAGAAACTGTCTCTATCAGCTTGGTCTGACAGTAGTCAGTGTGCTCTAGCAAGGTTCGATAGTATTCTTGACAGAAGAGTAGATCCTACTTAAACTCTACCCGGATCGTGAAACTGTTAGGAATCGTTGTGCACGACATCAGCGTTAGTCACCGAGAGCATTTCTTTGGCGGCCGCGGTCTGCAAATGAATCATGCAATGAATTTTTTGGAGGAAAAATAAGCATTCATTTGCCAACGACGATACAGGGTGGGAAAAAAGTTATTTTCTAACACTAAAGGCAAGTCCTAACTTGGTTAGGAATAATTATTGCCAAAGCAAGTGTTCCTCTGAGGAACGAGAAGGACATTCTGAAATGAAGGTGCTTCAAAAACTCGAACTAAAATTTAGAGAGAAATTGGTCGTCCCTTTGTGGTTCTTTCTTTGGTCACTGGGGTCACTACGTCCAGTGAGGCAGCATCCACCATTTGCGAGAGCGTGCGATTATGCCCAATCGATATTCATTGCTAGCCGCTCACACGCGCTCGCGCACTGACGCCAGCTCCAAGCAGGGCTGGGCACACGTCCCGGCATGGCGATTCTGAATATGCACCCCCCTTAGCTCGGTAATTTTTAGGCACCCCCTTATGGGAAATCGAAATCGGCTGTTTTTCGGAATAGTTCAACAGCCATGATCTTGACTTCCTGATTTTGATAAACAAGAATATAAAAAAAGCACTGAATAGAGAAAATTCCGAAAATGGCAACAAAAAGGGTAGTGTGATTTCTGAACTTATTACAAAAGATAAAGCATTTTTCAATACAAAACAATTGAACAATTACCAACAACAGAACTACTACTATTGCGATAACTAATGTTTCCTGTCGAATGCTTTCATAAACCTATGAAGGATTGGTTAATCTGTGTTTGATTGTTCTGATGTGGAAATCAGAACTATTTTGTGTTGTGGAACAATGATAGGATTCATGTGATTCGTAGGGAGTAAAAAACCCAAATTTTACCCTCCTAGAATGCCGCAATCCCTTAAAAAATCGGCTTGCCGTGCGATACGGTGTTTGTACGCAGCTACACAGCGCACACGGGAATGGACGCGCACACAATATTAATAAAAAATGTATTTTATAACAGAACGGAGAGGAGAAAAGGATTGAAACTGAAAGAAATGAAAGATGGTAAAGGTAGTCTATTCTGGATGCACCCACTTTAGAAATTTAATGTAAATAAACAAAGTTAGAGCGTGTGTAAATATTTAGCCGTGACAAGGTTCATTCAAACGAACCTAGTTGATCAAAACTAGCATTAAACTGAGAGCAAAGGACATCGTGAGAAAGAGGAGAATCTGGCAAACATTTTAGCATCTATGGGACCAATTTCTAATAGGATTTAAGGACCTTAAATCTCGTCCCGGTTTTACCCCGAAAACCGGGACAAAACCGGGACAAAACCGGGACGAGTTTTAAGGTCCTTAAATCACATTGAATATCAAACCTATTGCTATTAAAATGTTTGCCAGATTCTCATCTTTCTCGCAATGCTCTTAGTTCTCATGTTTATGGGTGTTTTTAATCAACTAGGTTCATTTGAATGAACCTTATCACGTCCGAAAATTCTCTCCGCTCCAACATAGTTTGTTTACATTAAATTTCTATACTGTAAACATTGAAAGAATCCTATTTCTGCCTGCTTCAATTTACTCCAGTTTCAATCATTTTCTCCTCCCCGTTCTGTAATAAAATACATTTTTTAATTAATATTGCGTGCGCGTCCACTCCAGTGCGCGTTGTGTAGCTGCGGACAAGCACCAGATCGCACGGCTAACCTAGTCTATGAGAGATTGCGGCATTCAAGGTGGATAAAACTCGGGTTCTTATGCTCAGGGTACTTCTTAATGAGGAGAAAACGGTCATTCGCTTCTTTCATAGTAACTTGCAGTCTTCAATTTTTACAGTTGGCTCTCTTCATAAGTCACATTCTCATGAATAAAAATCTATTGATTAGTTGTGATGCTGACTGTGCTATCTGTACTGTTAAACTGTCGAAATAAAGCCTAGCCTGCTCGGATGAGTCCGGGCGGAGTAAGCAGCGGAGCGGTCGGTCATGGCAAAGTATAACAGTGATAAGAAGATTTTGACATGATAAGCCCGATAAGCCTTGCTTCGACCGGCTCAAAATGAGCGACTTAGGCTATACATCAGTTCGCTAATCTTTTTTTGAACTTGAATGATAGTTTTCCTGGGCGCTGTTTTAGTATCTTTGCCTCGAATCGGTAGCCACCCGCGTAATCAATGAACGCTGCATCAAAGAAACATGACACCACATCAATCCTTACTTGCAACAAGATAACAGAGTAGTGTTAAATCCTTCATCGAAACAAACTTTGACAGCAACTATGAATTATTGCGAACACAACCTGCATCTCTATCAATAATTTAAATTCTTTTCGTGTTCGACTCAAAAAGCGGAGAAGAAGATATGACAATTCAGAAGAATAGTGCGTACTATTTTTTTCCTGAAATCCGACAGAACATGCACTTCGTTCTTTTTTTTTGGTGTTCGGTTTAGGCACCCCCCTTTGCCCTCTCTGCAACGTCTAATATGCACCCCCCTAAGGTTACCCGGGACGCGTGCCCAGCCCTGGCTCCAAGATGGAATCAGCAAATTTGAAGCTTACAGCTCCATTTATAAAGAGGGAGGCATTGAACCTGTTGAGAAATTGCTGCCCATGTTTCCCATAATGCTACCACGGAAGTCGAAAACCGTGGAAAATGACCAGCTGTTGCACCGATTCGGGCGACTGATCATCCGGTCGGACGTTGGCAATCCAATCTACACCAGGTAGGAGCAGAGTCAGGCTCACGGCGGTCCGCGGACCACCGTTGTACCGAGGGGGGGGGGGGGTCGTTATTCTTTTTGGGAGAACTTGAAAACTTCTGGGGGTTGTTATTTTTTTTGACCCATCTAAAATAATGTCTGCATCGCTGAAAAATCTAATCTTGAGGTGAAATTTTTTAGGGCCATGATTTCTCATGGAATACTCAACATTATCGATGAAACAAAAGCAGTTTCGAAATGAAAAATAAAGTGGATCATCGCATGTGTACTAGCTCAACATTACCTCGACTACAACATTTAGAATAGACATTGCTCCGTGGTTTTATAGCGAAATCCAATGGAAGCACAGACTGTTTCCAATGTTTCGGAAGTCGTTGGGCCACGAGTGTAAACTCCGAGCAGAACTGGCAATGGTAGCGTAGAAGATTGCGAACGATGGTATTGCATCCTGTATAGCGCAGTACTTTTGAAGTAAGGCGATTGAGTTCGTAATCGAATCTTGGCGTATTGTGATTTGTATCTTATTCGCGTCATCTATATATTTGGGCCAACCTCTGGTGTTCAACTTGGCGCTTGTAGGTTTATACATTTCGAAGTCTTCGAAACTCGCTATTTCACAATGTATCATCTCCAGCAGTATGTGACGTCGGTCAACAGAGAGAAGGGGAGGTAGTTTTTCACTAAACATTTTAGGAAATCAAACTTCATGTGCTGTGCAGTATCTTTCACCATACGCTTCTCAGAAGTGGGAGCATAATGCGATTTAGCAGGTCACATCGGACTTCATTGCCATCACAACAAAAGAGAGTCGTTTAGCGAACGCTAGACCTTCCTTGGCAGCGATACCACATACGAGATAGGATCGAAAGCTTACTTTGAAGTCATCGTGTGTGCTGAGAAAATGTGCTGCATTCTGCGCTAAAGCATGAGATTGGCACGGTTTTCTGCGTGACTGCCTCCTCACCCCTAGTGTGAATTATCCAGAGCTCTAAAATTCTCAGCATTGCAAGTTCTATCTAGTCTATCTCTGTTAGGCCTTACAACGTTGTGGCAAGCTTCAGCGATTGAGCTCTCATTATTTGAATGTCCTCATACTGTTCCCCCTCCTTTTTTGCACCCTTTGCATACGGTCTGCAAATATTTTTTGCATAAGGTCGAAGCTCGTCACGCAATTTTGTGACAGGCCGTGAACAGAAACTCGGAGTCGGTAGCGAAGCTAAAACTGTAGCTCAATCATCTAGAGCTTTGCTCTGTTTCGTTCACCTACATAGCACGTCGCACCTTCGGGTGCGAAAGCTCTCAGAGGAGGAGAAATATTACGAAAAATCACACACGATTGCCATTTCTTTCTCCGAAAATTTAGGAAGATAGCACACAATATCCTCCACATCGTTTTGAACCTCAGCACTCGAGGAGACGGAACAATTTTAAAATCGTGCAAGCCAAAATGAAACGTCTGGAAATGGTGGAATGTCAGTTTCAAAAAAAGTTTCCGGAACGAGGGTACCAATCAACTGGAAATGTTCTAGAAATCATTCCTATATAGGTGAAAAAAAATATTTTTTTCGAAAACTGAACTTTACCAATCATCCCTCCGGACATTGAAAAAAACGACCAAAAATCGAAAAAGTGCTGTTTACATATATGACCTAGCACACGAGTGGAAACTGTATACAGACAATGGGAGATGTTAGGTTCCGGAAATGAGCTCATAAGATCGATTTTGAGCCGAGTTTAGGCCGGTCAAATTAGCGGTGGTTCCACGGTGGTTCAAAACCTCCACTGGACCACCGTCCTCAAAAACAGAGGGCGAAGATTTCTCTGGTTTCTCAGGTGCTTTTCACTTTCCATCTGGCTGAATTTTTTTTAAATCGGCAGCGCATGGAACGCTATTCATTCCCTCTGGAATGGTGTGGCCCCAAAATTTGAAAAAACCTCCAGAATTAAACAAGTCAGTAACGTCTTCCAATTTTTCACCTTTCCTAGAATGTCGTTTTTTTGTCGAAAAAATGTATCTCTCAGGGGGGATCGTTGCTAAGGGGGGGGGGGGCGGACCACCGCTGTGCCTGACCCTGGGTGGGTGGTGTGCGCCCGTGTTGTTTTGCGAGTGCGAGCTTCTCGAGCGTTGAGGAACATTGAGAGGCGTATACCAGCGGAAACGCGCTCTCGCACGACGGAGGATCGCTGCCTGAAGTCGATACCTAGTGTAGTTAATAATCTTTTCTCTGCGATATGCGGTCTGTACTAGCAACAGATGACTCAGTAATGGGAATCTTCTCCAGGTTATAGAGCTGCTCTAATGAGGCGGCCTCACTAAGGGTTCAGTAGCAGAGAAACTCACTTCCGTACCTCGCCATGAAATCAACATCATGTGAATCAGAAAAATTGTTCGCGGATGAAGCTCGGTTGTAAGAAGTTTGAGGCTCAGTCAATACCACCGAAAACGATGTTCAGACGTTAGATTGGTTGAAAACTGCGAACAGTGTGTAGAAAAATTTTCTCGTTTTTTCTTCAGTGATTAACTGAATCTCTTCGAGGCTAGGCCATTTGGACGTCTACACCCACATTGTGTCTTTGGTGGCAGCCTACTCGACATAGCCATGGATCGTTTCCATGAATTGAGATGCTCAATAATAAAAAGGGAATCGCAAATACTATCAACTCAAACAATTGGGACCGGGCTCGTGAGATATGAGGAAGACACGAAGTGACTGGTCTTTCACAATCGGGTGGATGTGCGTGAGACAAGTAGCCGGGCCTATCGACCGAGTGGAGCTTGTCACCAGGGCCCGTATGCATGAACGTTTGAGTTAGGGTTAGGCTAGCATATCAGTCGTTATCATCAAAAAAGCACTCGTTGCGATCAACAAACTTCCGGTAAGCGGCCGGTTTTTGCTCTAACACTGGGGTTAGAATGGTGAAAAATGATGTTAGCTAGCCTGACCCCGCATCATTTCGCAAAATTTGCGGTGGGTTGAGTTAGATGCTTAGCGGGATGAGTCAGGACAGTACAATTCTCCAACCCCACCTATGAAGGTGGGGTGGTGTTAGCTAACTCGAGTTTGACAGCACTAGTTTTGTTACAGGCCAGCACTAGTTTTGCTACAGTAGTCTAGTTTCAAGACGTCTTCGACATTACAAAGTTCTTTGGCGATGTTAGGAAAGTATCTAGCAATAACAAGAAGGCTTATAAGCAGTCGAAATTGTAGTCAGAACTATCCATGTCGTAGAAAACGGAATTTTTGATGAAACTTTTTCTCAAACAAAGTACGCTCAGGTTTTCTAATGCAATTAATCCGCTTACTCTGGTACCGATAAACACATACTAGTTTTAATTTGTGCAGGAGCTCTCTCTCCTTCTCCTCCTCCATCACCCTCTCAGACATTCGCCGCATTCATTGCGTGTCGAGTATGCAATCAACTCGAAGACAAGGCTGTTTCGAGCACATTCAGTGAACGTGCTGCAACCGGAGCACATTCTCCTATTGTGCTCCAAAATACAGCAAGTGGCGATCAAACAAAACATTCTGTTTATCTGTGATGAACACTCGAACACAAAACGATTTTCCAAAAAAAAAAGAATGCGACGCACTTTTGATGGAGGACTCAGATATCGGTACTTCAATAACCAAGTTTGCGGTTTTTGGCTCGACCAACCGCTAGAAACCTTGTGCAACCGCTGGCGGCCCCAGATGGTGATCTTCGAGGTTGTCGAGCCGCATGTCGATGTGCTGCTACGATAGCGCTAGACTACCTTGCAGCACGTGCTCCTGCAATATAAATTCGTAGCACGTCCTCCTGCGACGAAATTTTGCAGCATATGCTGCTGATTGAAGCACGTGCCCCTGCTATATGGACTCCTTCGATGGGTGTGACCACTGAGGCAAACGATTATTCGGCAAGCATTGAATGCGGCGATTGTCTGAGTCCGTCATCATTTCCCAGATCAAAAAACTATATGTTTCTGCACGTCTGGATTCAATTTTCGGGTCCGCCGCAGACTTGTCGTGTTCGCTGAATGCTCACGTTAAACTTGTCTACATGGAATTGCAGAAGCTCGGCAATAACCTGCTCTAATTTTCAAAAAAACTTTCAATTAGAGTGCATGTGAAAGATGCATGCACTCCAATGAAATCCACCGTTAACCCAGCGCCAACCTCCTGTCTTAACCGAGGACGTGCCGTAACCTCAAATTATTGCAAAATGTCTTTGAAACTACTCAGATATTTGCCGGGTCCGACCCCAGCCTGAACGGGGTCCGACCCCAGATTTCTGTCGAGTCGGACCCTTCCTTTCTCCCTCCACGTCGGCGTAGTTGCCCGACGTGGGGGAAAAATAACTTTGCCGGACGTGGGGGTAGAATGCAGAGGCTGTGACGTCATCAATCTGCATTTCCACCCCTCGGATCGCTCCGCCTTAGCTACCTAATAACTATGTTTAGTAACTAAATGGTACGCTAGCGTTTCTAAAGCTTCCCCCTTCTCTTCCATCAACCAAACCACTTTTCCTCTTCGCACTGCCGTGCTGGACTCTCTTTCGTTGTTGTGCTTCGCACCAGCGTCTGCTCTTCCTCTTGGTGCTCCTCCTCGTCCTATCCTTTCCGCTGCTTTGATCTGCTTCCAGTTCCCCTTATTCGATGAATTATTAGCTACCTAGGCTTTCAATTCATTTAAGCTCTCCTATGAAGTTTTCTCCTCATGCTCTTGCACCCCCATCTCTTTTCTTCCTCAAGAAATTATCAATCAACAGATCTTCATAACAGATCACATAGAAAACACTCAATAGAGCAACAGGAACACAGATTTGATAATCACATCTATTTTTTGCGTCACCCCTCAGAAAATCATTACATAACAAACACTTAACAATTACACAGGGTCCAAATTAAGCAACCAAAGGAAAAGGAGCACTAAATTTACCAGCAGATGTACCTTTAAATAACAGAGCACATAAAAAACACCTGATAGTCTCGTGTGGAACGAAATATATCAACAGATCTACTTTTTCAATATGAAAAACCACTGAAGATATCGAGAATGGGAGGACGGATGTCCAGAAGAAAAGTAGATAATAGGCTGAATTAAAGATTGAACCACTCATAGGCTCAAACAATGAAAACATTTCGCAAGTCATAGGTTCTGCTCCATTAACTGTACTATACGACGCAAAAGAACATCTTGAAACAAGCCGGTCTGCATTTGTCTGCGCACATTAGCTGGAAATTGATGCAGTGACCATCAAACCTAAATAAGATAGAACTCAGAAGTTAGATAGTCACGTTTCATGACCGCACTGGTGGTATTACCATCCTGACCATTCTGAATAACGCCGATTGGTGTATGAGGAGATTTCTCATCGTCAAAACCAATGCCCCACGCACCAGGACCATTGATATCGTGTTCCCCATCAAATGTGCACATGTATGGATATAACTGCTTCTGGAATAAAAAGGCATGAGGTCTGTAAACACATTTTCTGTCGTCTCATTCACCGGTGCGCATTTTCCGTCATTGTCATGAGTCTTGCGCTCATTTGCCAGCGCTCGCCGCACTCCCAGTTGAGTCTCCTGTATTTCCTCCGCGCTTGGCGCATTCCCACTTGGAGACCGCACACTTTCCCCGGCGCTCTGCGCGCTTCCAGCTAGGTCCCGTACACTTTCCCCAGCGCTCGCCGCACTCCTAGTTGAGTCTCCTGTATTTTCCCCGGCGCTTGGCGCATTCCCACTTTGATAGCGCACACTTTCCCCGGAGCTCAGCGCACTCTCAGTTGAATTCGGCACAAATTTCCCGGCGCTTGACGCGCTCCCAGTTGAGTCTCCTATTCTGCTCAACTTGTTAGTAGAATTTTGCTAATGCTGCCGTATTGCCCACTCTCGAGATGTGTGGTATTTTCTCTCAAAGCAGTGTTCACGATAAGAAATGTGTTTCAGCTTCCACTAGAAACGGGTAGTGTATGGGCACACTGTAACGTTGACGTCGAAAGAACGCATGAAAACGAGCCAAGAAGAGCCCCAAAAGAGCCCGAATTTGCCACTTTGAGCGCAAGGCAAACCCCAAAGCGCAATCCCGGCCCTCCGATGTGAACGAATGAACACTCGAGATCGTGAGATGAGCAATGGTTTCCGATCAATAGCTTCGTTCTTCCCTTTATTCTCAACTTCTCTCAGGTCAGCTCGCATACATCGGCTGCAAAGACGGAAGTTACAAGCCTCGGACAACTCGTCCACCATGCTTCCCTAGCTCAATTTTTGAGGGGCCATAACTCTGTTCCCAGAAGGTCTTGTACGATTCCAGAGACATCATTAGAATCAGCTTGGGACCATTTTCAAGATAGGCGGGAAACAGAAAAACGATTCATTACGTGAACACTGCCTTTAGGCATACGTTCGCATATCCAAACACCTCCAACTGAACTTTCCTGAGAAAAAGGTGGAAGTCTGGAAACTTCACAGTAAAATAATGTTTCCTAAGCTATAGCGTAGTTGTGAGGTTGCTGGAGTTCGATTACGCCTATTTTTGGTATTCGGGGCAAAAGAAAGGAAAATACTACAACTCATCAGACGTGCGCATCAATTTGCGAAGCACTGCGAGTGCTGCTAATTTGAGATGACAGGTAGAATTTAGTAGTATGTTTTCGAATAAATTTCAATGAATGTCAGTGAAGGTGATTTAGTAAGTTTCTGTAAATATTTTCCGTGAACTTCTGTATGAGGCTGTTGCGTAAGAATTTATGTATGAAATTCCGGAGAGTTCATTTTAAAGGCACAGTCAGACCCCAGAATTGAATTTTCGTTTTTCTGCTTATCTTGAGGGAATTTTTACGCTGATCACAATATTTTCTCCAGAATCGCTCAAAACTCACTACGAACGGATTTATGATCCCTCGAAGATTCTAAATTTGAACGGTGAGAAGTTCACGGACGAGTTGTCTCGAGCCTGTTTTTTCTCGTTATTCGCAGCTATCGTTTTGAAGCAGATCGAAAAACAAAGTCAGACCGAAAACAAATGGAAGAACCTAGATTTGGAGCAAAATCGATCGCGCTTCTCTTCAGTATTGAGACCGGAAATTTGTCGGTCTGCGTTTCCCATTTTTTCTTCCATGGGAGCGGGATCGACTTTTTCCTACATAGCTTTTTCTCGCTTATTTGAGCGAATTGAGATTTCGCGCTTGGCAGGCTTTGACTGTGCTATAAGCTCTTTTGTGTTTTTGGAATAAATATTGTATACACTGATCGTTTTAGAAAGTGTATCCTCTGGTTCCGAGCATGATTTACTCTGTTCCCTCGCGCGCCTGTGCGGATCGAGGGTAGAGACAGCGAGAAATTGTGGGGAGAAGGAGACGCAGCGTACGCACGCAGACGCACGCGACGAACGGAAATAAATCACACCCGGAAACAGAGGATACTCGTGGTAGTTAGGTAGGAGGGGCATTGAAGCGCATATAGGCCGCGATTACGAGGGTTTCAAGCGCAACCAGGGGTGGCGAGAGCTGAAAATTTTGCGTTCAAAACGTAAAACTAGGAGCACCATAAGTCGCGCGAACGTGGCGTTTGAAATCCAAAGCTGGGAGCAGCATATGTCGCGAGATGTGGCGTGGAAACCAAAGCTGGGAGCAGCGTATGTCGCGTGAACTGAAGTTTTAAACGCAAAACTTGCACCAGCATATGCTGCGGTGGTTCCGCCCCTTAACGCCCACTTTTGCACCAGCTAGGGAACGGCCTTGGCCTAGAAACCCCCATGATGAGTCCTAGCAGCTCAGTGATTATTTATTTATTTATTTATGATTATGCGAGACGGTGTTGGATTTTAGACTATTTTCCCACTGAATTCAAGAGGGTGTTGGCTACCAGTTTGTCAGAATTTCTTGGAAATTTTGAATCACTCTCTAGAATTATTAAAATCTTCAATTTTATGGCGGGGCGTACTTTGTCCAATCTAAGGAGTGAAGCATTAAAACGTTAATAGGCTCTATTAATGAATGCAACTCGTCTGAAAGCGTGTCTCGTGAGCTAAAACTTCGGCTACAGTCTAAAATATTGCTACTGCATCGTTATTTATGGAGAAATTCTTCACATGTACGGGTAAAACGGCGAAATTCACATGGTTCCTAAGCGTGCTGGTGCGGAGCGGAGGTTAGAGACAGTGAGAGAGCAGAGGACAGACGGAGGCTGAGACATCGCGCGCGCCGCTCGCGCCTCAAGTGGTGTGAATTACGAAGTTTTATAGAGGGTACTGTTGTAGAGCTGGTATTAATGCCTTTGACCTTTTCCTTCCAATTACATATCTTCGTTATTCAACATTGTCAGGAGCTTTTACTTCATTAAAACACCCCACTATTCTTTTATTTGTGACCCGAAATTTTCACGTCCCCCCCCCCTCAAAAAAAAATTCAAATTTTTGAAAATTCTTATGTATCGTTGGTGTCTCACGGAGAGATCGACGTGCTGAGCAGTTGGGCACGAAATCGTTCGATCAACAGCCACTATCCCTTCGTTTTCCCGCGCGCCGTTTTCCCCGCGAAGCAGCGTCGCGGCGATTCCTCATCCAGTGATTGACGATACCCCCGTTGCAACACCCGCCTGACCCTGTGGCCAAGTGCATCACGCCATTGTGCGCTGCGATAGCACCAATTTTCAACAGTAATTTCTTCCGTGGAAACTGACTTTTATGAAAACAGCACACCTACCCAGAGTCAGAGTTCCAACGCAACCATCACGGTTGGAAGCGTACAGCGAATAGCGCGCCCCATATAGGAATGGTGACCGCCTGCGAATCTTCTCGGTTTCTGCTCCTCTAAAAAATAGCCTTCAGATTTGATTTTTTTTTTCAGATCATCTGTAGCTCGGTGAAGTGGGGAGGAAAGCGGAGAAGTTAGATGAGGAACGAGAGAAAGAGGGAGAAGAGAACAGTGCAAATACGAACGGACGAGTTCCGACACTGCTTGGGTGACGGCACGCTACCGTAATCAGGTCACCCATCTGACGGCAGAAATGATATTTATTCCAAAAAAGCCATGGCTGGCATCTTTTCACTTTACCACGGCCCAAATCAACTTCGCCTAAGGTCTCCAAAAAAAAGTTTGGACGGAAAAACCAAACTTGGGTGCATTGGCCTTGCCCATGTGCGCACGTTAAACACTAGTATCGACTGTGTGGATTGCAGACGCAACCAGAAGGTTTCGGACGGACTCATTGGGTGGATTTCCTGCAATTTTCTGGCTTTAGTTCGGTGCGCATCGACTCAGTCGATAGACCAGCTCTGACGGGGATCCCAGAAAAATCACTACGAAATGAATCTCGGAGTACATCATATCTATCTTCATCAGTGCTAAACACATGTAATGCCTTATTGCGAATATTCCATAACGATTTTTTCACCCTATTTGGACGACTTACCCGAAGCATCTTTCATAATCCTCACCGCAAGCGCGGCATGCGTGGAACGGGCGGTGAACTATGAAACTTTTACCCGCCCGAGACGCGCGTGCCGCCCATCCAGCTCCGCCATACGGGCGCCGCCTAAACCACAACAGCGGTTTCACCACTTCAGCGGTTTGAATCACTGCTCTCTCCTCAGTTTACGTCCTCTCCGACAAAAATAATCCTGGGATCATCCTACGATACTATATTGAGAAAGCAAGACAGTAATGTCCGTGAAGTTGAGGCCCAACTTTAGCCACACCGCCATGGCGGTACCTCCGGAATTTTCATTGTTGATTCCCGTTCGTGCCGCGCTGTCTGAACTTTCAAAGTCCTACGCCCGTCCCGTGCGTCACGCGCGTCCAGGGGAGAGATGGATTTGGAATTCTTTTAGAATAGAAGACCACTAGAAAAGTTAATCGAGAATTTTTCATCCAAGAGCTGTGGAATAATTTTGTCTCTTCCGAACACACTAGACTAGTTCGCGTGATCAACTGCTCTGAGAGTTTTGGCCGAGGAATAGCCGCGAAATAACCGCGCAATGCCTGCTGGCCGCCTATTACCCGGGGAACAGCCGCGAATTAGCCGCGAATGCTGGCCGCGAAATAGTTTTCGCCGCGAAATAGCCATGAAATGGCCGCCGAATATGTGGTGTGCTTGGATCCAGTTCAGTTTAGCTTGATTGAGCTTACTCTGAGAGTTTGGGCCGCGAAATAGCCGGGAAATAGCCCACCAGGCTCCTTAGCGGCTCCTGGTGGGCTATTTCGCGGCTATTTCTAGGCTTTTCACGGAACGGACAAGAAGTAGCCGAGAAATAGCCGAGATATAATCGAGAAATACTCAGAAGTAAACAAAATTAACCAAGACGCAACCATCGCCGGCTCGCTGAGCCACCATCTGGGGCTGCCAGCGCTTGGGCGGGGCCTCCAGAAGCTGAACGAGGTCCAAGTACCTCGAATTCGGGTAATTGAACCGACGGAGGTGCTGACATCTGAATCATGCCTCTGGAATGCTCCGAATATCTACCGGGAGAGCATTATTTGGCGGCTATCTGGCGGCTATTACGCGGCAAGCAGGCATTTCTCGGCTATTTCTCGGGCAAAACTCTCAGAGTAGTTCATTTATGTGCGGTCTATGCGATGGCGAACTTCCTAATGCTGCTGAGCCGTGCCCTACTGCGGAATGCTATGGGTAAAATTGAGTTTCTTGATCACCCATTATTACTGTATCTCCTTGCATGGGCGTATTCTTGTAGGCGAACATCAACCATTGCAGAACGGGGCTTTATAGCCACATACGACGTACTGAGTCAGCCTCTTCGAACTCTTCGATACACAATTTGATGGGGTTTGAAGCATTATGGATTTATCCACAGTGGGATGCTCATAAGCTCGGATGATAGCAGGATATCGGCGTATTTTATAGTATGCACGCCTCATATTTCCCTTATTCTCTCCTCTAACTACCAAAATATTTCTTCTCCTCTGACAAGGGAACCACAATAAGTCATAGTGACCATTCCAAATGAAATGTACTTTTCTAGAACCATTTTCGGACGAAAAGTCCGAATATGCCGATCGTAGCTGCCTAGACCCACTCTGAAAAAAGTCATGAGCGTTTTTTCAAGCTTCGCGGCAAGGTAAGGGTACCATGGAATTTTTAGGGTGTTTTTAAATTTTTCTCCTGATTTCGCTAAAAGCATGTATGTAGGGGTAATCTGGGGTGCTGAACACGAATCTGTGGTTTGCTTGCCCAAATTTTATGGTTTACTGTAGGTTACGGTAGGTAACATGCCATTTAGGAGGCGAAACCTACCTCGATATTCCGACAATCGTCAAATGGACATTAAATTCGTATTCGGTACCCCGAATAACCCCCACATAGAAACTTTGAGACAAATCTGAGACTTTGACCAAACTACCGTATACGCACCGTAATCTACCGTAAGCTGCCAAGAATCGATAAACCGACATCAGATTCGTGTTCAGCACTCCAAATAACCCCCAGAAGAACGATTTGAGCCACATCTGTCGTCACATTCCGGAAATCGTCAAAAGTCGCGATTTGCCGTCAAATTCTCCCCCGATGGGAATCTGTGAACGAATACAGTCGAAAACTTCGGACAATCGACAAATGAACCTAAGATTCGTGATCAGCACCCAGAATGACCCCCCCAGAGCGAATTTTTAGTCAAATCTGGAATATTTTTCTAAAACGCTTCGAGAGCCCTCCAATTGGAATAAATAAACGCCCAACCGAAAATCCGTACAAGTCCAAAACGCTGTTAGTCTGCGCAAAGTTTGGAAAATGTTGCTTCAACCTAACTTTGCTTAGTGGGGTAGTTTTGGGCGCTGAACACGATTATGAGGTCAGTTTCCGGATTTTCGTAAAATAATGCGCTTTTCGGAGGGTACAATAAGTACGAAAATCGAAGAAAAAATACCTATAGTTTTTTCAGAGTGGGTCTAGGCAGCTGCGATGGGCATATTCGGACTTCTCGTCCGAAAATGGTTCTAGAAATGTACATTTCATTTGGAATGGTCACTATGACTAATTGTGGTTCCCTTGTGAGAGCTTTTCCGGAGAAATACCCGCGAAATAGCCGAGAAATAGCCGCTAAATAATGCTCGCCGCGAAATAGCCGTCAAATAATGCTCGCCGCGAAACAGCCGAGAAATATTGCTCTCCCGGTAGATATACGGAGCATTCCAGAGGCATGATTCAGATGTCAGCACCTCCATCGGTTCAATTACCCAAGTTTGAGGTTTTTGGACCTCGTTCAGCCTCTGGAGGCCCCGCCCAAGCGCTGGCGGCTCAGATGGTGGCTCGTCGAGCCGGCGACGGTTGCGTCTTGGTCATTTTTGTTTACTTCTGAGTATTTCTCGGTTATATCTCGGCTATTTCTCGGCTACTTCTTGTCCGTTCCATGAAAAGCCGAGAAATAGCCGCGAAATAGCCCACAAGAAGCCGCTGCGGATCCTGGTGGGCTATCCAACGGCTATTTCCCGGCAATTGGTGCTCTTCACGCAGCCGCCAATCTCGAAATGAGGCGGCGAACTTCTATTGCCAGTCTTACCTTCATTTACAGTTACAGAGAACGATACCGTCAATCATAACTGTTGTCATGTGTTCCGTAAGAAGACGTCCAAAGCCAATATAGAGGTCTCTTTGCGTCTGTTTCCCAAACTCACGAATAAAGCCAAACATCAGAAGACATTTCTGGTTGAATCACAACACAAGGCTTATATCCATCAAGGCTAGGGCTGTGCGAAAATCTTTTCCATAATTTTCGGAAACGGAAGAAAAAGTGTCAAAACACAGGAAGCGGAGTAGACCCAAAAGATTGTGGATTTTCTCATTTCCACGTTTCGTCGCTGCTCATGGCTTGCAGATCCCATTCTATAGCCTACGGTTATAACCAGATGCAAACAGATGTGAACATGATAAAATGTATGAAGTAAGGTGCAAAATTAGTTGGGGGGGGGGGGTGCACTCAGGGTTCAATTAAAAAAATGAATGGCACCACTTTCAGAAATCGAAGTAGTCCGAGAAAACTTTCCATGGGAGTTTCCATGAAAACAATGACTTATAACGCTATCAGGCATCCCCCCTTAACTAAATTTGCATCAGAGGTAATCGTAGGGTCCGTACCTTGTCTGGAAACTGAATGTGAAACCATCAATATTGGCAATGGCTTGAATCTTCATTACAATACCGCTCGTAGGATTTGGTCAGAAGGCGCGCGAGGTCGAGTTTTAGCGTCTTTTTCGTCTTTTTCTTATAACTCACTTCAAAATCAACTCTGAGCAAAACTATGGTGATATTCTTGATCCTGGTGTCAAGGGCTACCAAATGGTTTAGCCCTTGTTGGGGTTTCGTTTTGAACCAACGAAGTTTGACAGGCAGGGTATACTGTATATTACCATTTGATGGAAGAGGGTGCTCGGCGTCCTGTGTCTGCGTCCTCGTGGCTCCTACCACACCGTCTGCAACGCGCTGGCCGTCTGTGGCCTCGCCGACTCGCGTGCTGCCTCTCCGCGTCGAGATTTTCGGCGGTTCCCCCACCATCATTCCATTTGGTGTGAACCGTTAGGAAATCTCGAGGGTAAGCGGCGGGGATGGTGCCGCGCGCGGCGAAGGAACAGTTCGACGTTCCCCCCTCACAAAATTATCAGCTGTGATCGTGGTAACAATATGATACATAGCATTGGGCCAAATTGTTCAAGTTCCCATGCAAATCCTTCAGCATCACCCACCCCTATTCTCCAAAAATGTGAGGAGAAGACTCGTTTTCTGTTGAAACTGATGTTATATTTTGACTGTTTAATCATCTGATGTTCCATCTATTTAGACTTCGATAATTAGATTTATATCTTTTAAGTTTATAACATGCATGCCAAATTCGACAGATAACTCAATGTTCCACTGACTCTGAGACTTTTGGCCGCGAAATAGCCGAGAAATAGCCCACCAAGAGCCGCTGTGGAGACTGGTGGGCTATTTCGCGGCTATATCTCGGCCACAACTCTCAGAGTGAGCGGTCGTTCGAACCAAAAAAGTTGCTATTTCAATTTTATACTCTAGTGGGCTGTCTATACTTTAGAAGTACAAAGGATTTTTCCAAGCAGAGCTGCAAAGCAAAAAAAACTATGCAGCGCAGGCTTATTATCGCCGAGGGATTCTCCTCAACTCAGTAAAGCTTTTCAACAATAGATAAACTCTATTACCCAAATGAAAACTCTGAAGAGAACCTAATTTCTGTCAATTCCGAAGTTCATGCAGGCTTTTCCTCCCGGATTTAAACCACCGTTTTCCCCCAAATGGAGATGAGGGAAACAAGAATACGAGGAGAAAAATTAAAAGAAACATGTATATCAAACGAAGATGAGTAAAACAAGAATATGAGCACTTGAGCGATATAGCGTGCACAACTATATCGCGAAAGTATCCCGCACATTGCATAAAGGTGTCGCCGTCCGGCACACTAAGGCCTCTGGTCCATAATACCTTAGGATCCGTACCTAGGAGTCATGGAGTCTTTGGCCACAAGCCACAATTCTCGCCACCCTGAACTGTCGATCGCTGTCGAGTGATATCCAAAAACTGCGCTATCCAGACTTCTGAGCTATTTCCATGCACCGTTTGCTGCTTTGCAGGAAACCCGCCTCAGAGATAGACCCGTCATCAGCGTCGGAGAGTACACCATCTACTGCGGTAACGCTGACGATAGGAGAGTGGGAGGCTGTGCAATAGCTGTAAGGAAGGATTTCAATGGTATGGTCAAGGAGTTTGGCTCAACGTCATTGCCGGAATGCATTCGTTACGACTGCGGGATCACATAGGATTCAATCTGTGGATAGTGAGTGCTCATGCGCCCACTGAAACCGCCGAAGACAAATCGAAGGATGCGTTTTATGAGGAACTCAATACGTTGCTGGCCAGGATACCTTGTCAACATGCTGTTGTCGTGGGGGTTGACGCAAATGCGAAGATGGGACTTGATCAGGAATCCGAAGAACTCGGTAAATGGTTCTACCCAGTGGAGCAAACATCGGACAATGGCTACCGCCTTGTCGACTTTTGTGAACGCAGTGGTCTGATTATTGCATCGACATTCAAGAGGAATCATCGCCGCCATCAGCTTACGTGGCAGGGACCAACCCGGCTATCTCCAGAAGAGCAGCGGAAGCGGAAGATGACAACTTTGAAACTACAGCTTGACTATGTCCTGACGAGGAATATTCCAGTATCGGACATTCGAAGATCTAGAGCTGTGTGGGATGTCGCACTCGTTTCGGGTCAGCGTCCTGTTCTGTTGAACTTCACTGCGAGGATTCATAAGAGGAAGCGAGGGGCTCCAGCCTCTCCAGAGGATTGACATGACAAGTCTCAGAGATGAAAGAGTGCAGAAGGAATTTCCGACAACGCGTTTCTATTCACATCGGAGTACGGACTAAGAAGAAACTTTGCGACGCGGATTCTTTTGTCAAGTGCATCCAGGACGCTTCGAAAGAGGCACTCCCGGTTGTACAGCCTAAGAAGAAGTTCGCCTACGTCTCAGAAGAAACAACATCTACCTACAACAGAGTATGTGCTCTCCGAACTGCAGGAAACTTCGTGGAGGAGAAGCGTCTGAGGAGGAAGTTGCGTCGGCAGCTTCAAAGTGACCGCGAACGAGAGTGGACGTGTAGAGCTAAGGAGTTCGAGAAGGCTTGGGAGGAGAAGAATCCGAAGAAAGCCTACACGTTGCTGCGACTGGTAGGGGGTGTGTATACAAGTCTGTTGGTACCTGCTCGTTGGTGCCCCTGCTTCTACTGAACCCAGCAGACGTTTGAGTGTACACAGGGAACGTTCGAGCGATATAGCGTGCACAACTATATCGCGAAAGTATCCCGCACATTGCATAAAGGTGTCGCCGTCCGGCACACTAAGGCCTCTGGTCCATAACACCTTAGGATCCGTACCTAGGGAGTCATGGAGTCTTTGGCCACAAGCCACAATTTCGCCACCCTGAACTGTCTATCGCTGTCGAGTGATATCCAAAAAACTGCGCTATCCAGACTTCTGAG
The DNA here is from genome assembly GCA_029168955.1 of Aplectana chamaeleonis. Lineage (NCBI taxonomy): Eukaryota > Metazoa > Nematoda > Chromadorea > Rhabditida > Cosmocercidae > Aplectana > Aplectana chamaeleonis. The sequence goes on along the minus strand of JAPDOI010000004.1, from coordinate 1,912,590 downwards.
CTATTTCCATGCACCGTTTGCTGCTTTGCAGGAAACCCGCCTCAAGGATAGACCCGTCATCAGCGTCGGAGAGTACACCATCTACTGCGGTAACGCTGACGATAGGAGAGTGTGAGGCTGTGCATTAGCTATGGGGAAGGATTTCAATGGTATGGTCAAGGAGTTCGGCTCAACGTCGTGTCGGAATGCATTCGTACGACTGCGGGATCACAGAGGATTCAATCTGTGGATAGTGAGTGCTCATGCGCCCACTGAAACCGCCGAAGACAATTCGAAGGATGCGTTTCAGAGGAACTCAATACGTTGCTGGCCAGGATACCTTGTCTTCAACATGCTGTTGTCGTGGGGATTGACGCAAATGCGAAGATGGGACTTGATCAGGAATCCGAAGTACTCGGTAAATGGTTCTACCCAGTGGAGCAAACATCGGACAATGGCTACCGCCTTGTCGACTTTTGTGAACGCAGTGGTCTGATTATTGCATCGACATTCAAGAGGAATCATCGCCGCCATCAGCTTACGTGGCAGGGACCAACCCGGCTATCTCCAGAAGAGCAGCGGAAGCGGAAGATGACAACTTAGAAACTACAGCTTGACTATGTCCTGACGAGGAATATTCCAGTATCGGACATTCGAAGATCTAGAGCTGTGTGGGATGTCGCATTCGATTCGGATCACCGTCCTGTTCTGTTGAACTTCACTGCGAGGATTCATAAGAGGAAGCGAGGGGCTCAGCCTCTCCAGAGGATTGACATGACAAGTCTCAGAGATGAAGAGTGCAGAAGGAATTTCCGACAACGCGTTTCTATTCACATCGGAGTACGGACTAAGAAGAAACTTTGCGACGCGGATTCTTTTGTCAAGTGCATCCAGGACGCTTCGAAAGAGGCACTCCCGGTTGTACAGCCTAAGAAGAAGTTCGCCTACGTCTTAGAAGAAACAACATCTACCTACAACAGAGTATGTGCTCTCCGAACTGCAGGAAACTTCGTGGAGGAGAAGCGTCTGAGGAGGAAGTTGCGTCGGCAGCTTCAAAGTGACCGCGAACGAGAGTGGACGTGTAGAGCTAAGGAGTTCGAGAAGGCTTGGGAGGCGAAGAATCCGAAGAAAGCCTACACGTTGCTACGTATAGCGGGAAGATGAAGAGATGTTCTCCTGTCTTGAACACTACCAATGGAGTTGCAGTTGGTGATGCGACGCTGCCAATATGGAAGGATTACTTCAGTTCACTACTGAATCGTCCAGCGCCATCAGTACCTGAGCTCCCGCATGTTCAGAGAGCACATTACGATGTCAGTGAGGAACCGCCGACTGAGTCAGAAGTTTGGATTGTGTCCGGAAAATGAAGAATGGAAAAAGGGGCAGGTGGAGATGACAACATCACTGCTGAAATGCTGAAAGCCCTTCCTCCGTCTGGGATTCGTGAAATGACCAACACCATCCGTGCCATATGGATGAGCGAAAGGATACCCGATTCGTGGAGACATGCGATCATCGTACCTCTTCACAAGAAGCTATCCGTCACGGATCCTAAGAACTACAGAGGAATCTCTCTACTTCGTGTCATGTACAAGGTTTAGAACGTATCATTCTCGAGCGACTTATCAAACATCGTGAAGGAACGACCAGAGATGAGCAAGCCGGTTTTCGACCTGGAAGATCGACCATCGACCAAGTGTTCGTCGTGAGAAGAGTAATTGAATCGTGGCAGCGGTTTTCGAAGCCATTACAGCTTGCTTTTTTGGACTTTGAAGCCGCGTTCGACTCTCCTCATCGTGATCGATTGCTCAATGCTCTGCGAGCAGATGGAGTCCCGGAAAAGTATGTTAGGTTAATCGAGGACATGAACAAAGGAACAACAGCAGCAGTTCGTACACCTGTCGGATTTACGTCAGCTTTCGAGGTGAAAACAGGAGTAAGGCAAGGAGCCGTTGCAGGACCTTTTTCTTTTCAACTTCGCCGTTGATGACATCATGCGTAGAGGTTGCAGAACAGTTTCCTGCGGATGTGATCCTAACACCATCAGGACGCTCCCTCGTCGACCTGGAGTACGCCGACGACATTGTGTTATTCGCTGAAAAACAACGCAAAACTGCAAAGGATTGTGAACCTCGTTTCGAAGTATGCCGCAGCCTATGGACTTCGTCTTCGTCCCGACAAATGCAAGCAGATGTGGGTCTCTCAAGGGCCTTCAACTGGAGTTTGTGTGGACGGACAACGTATCGAACTGGTGGACGATTTCTGTTATTTGGGCTGTTTGCTGAAGAACGATGGTAGTTATGCAGCGGATATTCGACAACGATGTGCGAAAGCTACGTCTGCATTCAATTCTCTAACCAAGTGTTTGTGGTCTACCACCATCGCGAAGGAAGTCAAGTTGCGCGTCTACCTATCCGCTATTCGCCCTATCATGATGTACGGATCGGAGACGTGGGCAGCACCGAAAACGCAGATGGAAAGGTTGGATTGCACGGAGAGGATGCTTTTTAGGTGTTTGCTTGGATATTTCTGGCCGCGTGTATGCCATAACGAAGACCTTTACAAGGAAATCGACGCAGTACATCAACGCTTGACACGAGGGAGGTGCCAGCATCTCCTAACGCCATCTCAAGCAGCAATGGAAAGTCGACTTCGACTGCTCAGGCATATACTAAGAAGAACGCCGGATCGTCTCGTACAACACGCTTTAAAAATGCTTCCAAATCCTGTCTGGAAACGGCCACCTGGGCGTAGGCGAAAGTTCTGGACGGATGTGGTTAAAGAGGATTTAAAGTCACTCGGCATCGAAAGACAGTTCAGGCGCGATGTTTCGTTTCGCAGGAAATGGAATAGTGACAGCTGGATGGAATGTGTTCAAATTGTGGCTGAAGACCGTGAAAAATGGACACGGCTGACTACTAGGACGGCACACCTCGGTGAAGATGCGGAATGACCGCGTCAGGCGAAAGCCAACCGATTAAGTCAAGTAAGTCATGAGCACTTATAAAAAACGCGAGCCATCAAAGAGTGTTGATAATAATGATGACGTGGCTCGGCGAATTGTGACGTGCAATGACGAGGAGAAACAGATCGATTGCGGTGAAGTCTCCAGGGGGCGAATAAGAGTTCGAACCGACGGCTGGGAGTTCGAACGGAAGTTATCGGGACCTACGCCGACGTCGAGCGTTTCGCCCCTCGAGCGTTCGAACGCTGTTCCGATTGCTATTAGGCTGGGGTCGGACCCGTGGAGTGCCTGAGTAGCTTGCGAACGCTAATCTACAGAATATGCCGTACTTCGAATTGATTTTGTGTACGTGCACAACTGGAGCAGATTTTTTACTTTTCTCGGTATAATTCTCCGTTGTCTGCCTTTTCATGTGCCCACCTGTGCGGCAGGCTATCTTTATGTCCACAACAAAATATATTGGGGCAATATAATTTCTGAGAGGATTCTATTTTTTCTTCTCTTTTCTGAGCCGAATCTATCATTTCCGCCGGAGGCAGAAATTCGGGGTCTGGGGGGTGAAGTTTTCCAGCCAGCCGTCAGGCGGGCGGAGGCTCGCAGGGCGGCTGGTGTAAAATCAAATGTCAAAGTTTGTCTAATTATTACAAATCACAAAGATTGATAACAAAATTGAATTTTTCTCGTTTTCCCCGGACCGAACAAAATTTATGGTTGTGTCGACTGGTAAGATTTGCATTACTCCTTTGTGTCCGCCACGCACTAATTTCATGAATCACTGCTTTGCCGCTTTTTGTTTTGCTTTTAGAGCAATCGATGAACACTTGTAGAGACTAATGACTGCTTTAGGAACTAAAAAATGACGGGTCATCAACCATTCACTATAACCTCTGTTAATTGGGGGCGTGCGGACACCTGCAACCAGTCTTCCTCAGTCGTTCTTGGCTTTTTGGGCTTTCGGCGCATTCCCTACAGAGGTCCTTCAAACATTTTCAGCGTTTGGTGCACTTTCCACAAAGGTTCCACGCGCTTCTCCTGGCGTCCGGCGCACTCACCACAAAGGTCCTTAACACTCTTCTTGGCGCTCGGCGCGCTCCCAACTGGGTCCCACACACTTCTACTGGCGATTGGCGCCATTCTAGTTGAGTCCATCACACTCTCCCCGGCGCTCGGCGCGCTTCCATTTGGGTCCCACACACTTTATCCGGCGCTCTGCGCACTCACTCCTGGGCCCCGCATACTTTCATATGCGCTCGGGGCACTCTCAAATGGGTCCCCCACACTCTCCTCGGCACTCGGCGCGCTCCCAGTTGGGTTCCACACACTCCTCCTGGCGTCCGGCTCACTTCCCACAAAGAACCCTCACACTCTTTTCGGCGCTCGGCGCACTCCCAGTTGGGTCCCAGACACTTCTTGCGGCGACTAGCGCAAACCTAGTTGAGTCCATTACACTCTACCTGGCCCGTGGCGTACTTCCACTTGGGTCCCACATATTCTCCCTGGCGCTCGGCGCGCTCCCAGCTGGGTGCCACACACTTCTACTGGCGTCCGGCGCCCTCCGAGTTTTGTCCAACACAATTTCCTCGGTCATTCATTGCGAACATGTGTGTACATGTGAATAAAGCTCAGCAGTATCACAAAACCCAACTGCTTTTCAAGCAAAATCATTCCATCCGTAGTAATAAAGGAGAGTGGTGTTCGTCCGTCCATCCGTCCGTCCGTCCGTCCGTCCGTCCATCCGTCCGTCCGTCCATCCGTCCGTCCGTCCATCCGTCCGTCCGTCGTTCCATCCGTCCGTCCATCTGTCTGTCCGTATCCGTCCGTCCATCCGTCCGTCCGTCCGTCCGTCCGTCCGTCCGTCCGTCTATCTGTCCGTCCGTCCGTCGTCCGTCCGTTCGTTCGTCCATCCGTCCGTCCGTCCGTCTGTCCGTCCTTCCGTCCGTCTCTTCCGTCCGTTCGTCAATTCCATCCATCCGTCCATCCGTCCATCCGTCCGTCCGTCCGTCCATCCGTCCGTCCGTCCGTTCCGTTCGTCGCCGTCCGTTCGTTCGTCCAATCCGTCCGCCGTCCGTCTGTCCATCGTCCGCCGTCCGTCCGTCCATCCTATCCGTCCGTCCGTCCATCCATTGTCTGTCCGTCCGTCCAGTCCAGTCCATCCGTCCGTCCGAGTTCGTCCGTCCGTCATCCGTCCGTCCATCCGTCCGTCCGATGTCGTTCCTTCCGTCCGTCTGTCTTCCGTCTGTCCGTCCGTCCATCCATCCATCCATCTGATCCATCTGTCTGTCTGATCTTCTGTCCATTCATTCCTTCCGTCCGTCCGTCCGTCCATTCCATCCATCCATCCGTCCGTCCATCCATCCATCTGTCCATCTCGTCCATCCGTCCGTCCGATCGTCCGTCCGTCCGCCGTCCGTCCGTCCGCCGTCCGTCCGTCCGTCCGATCTTCGTCCGTCCGTCCGTCCGTCCATCCGTCCGTCCGTCCGTCCGTCCATCCGTCCGTCCGTCCGTCCGTCCGTCCGTCCGTCCGTCCGTCCGTGAATACGACATACGTAGACGCGGCATACGCGCGCACGCACGTGTAAATTCGAGTGACTCCGTCGTTCCTCCTACACTGACCTGCATTCAAATTAATACTTGATGGGGTGACTTTCTAGGTGTGAAGTTAATTGACCTTATCGGATCTGTAGACACTCCCTGTCTGCAGTTCATGTCAACCATGTCAATTGAATTAAAGGCAGCATACACGCTCACAAAAATGGTTGAGATAACAGCATAAATAGAACCGCCTGGCCCCTACCATGCCGTCAACGACGTTTGAAGCGCTAAAAACCATCCAGGTTGACAGAATTTGAGCATTCCCGTCTCGGATGCCTGTGGAACCCCACCCCTACAAATAACAGAATGAAGAGTGAGGCATGTGGAAGCATTTGATAATTTAGAGCGATAGCACTATATAATGGGAGTCTACGAGAGAAACAGCTTGATTTCCCTGTATATAACTTGTTTACATACCGATTAATTCCCATCCACTTTCAAGAAAGCCCGTCTACTCCGGCTGGCTTATAAAATGGAGCATTTCTTCAGTAAACAGACATGTTATATTCAGGTAAACCAAGCCGTTTCTCTCGTAGACTCTCATTTGCTAGGGCTATCACTCTAAGCTATCAAATGTTTTCACATGCCTCACTCTTCATTCTGTTATTCGTAGGGGTGGGGTTCCACAGGCTTTCGAGACGGGAATGCTTGAATTCTGTCAACCTGGATGGTTTTCAGCGCTTCAAACGCCGTTGACGAGATAGTAGGGGCCAGGCGGTCCTATTTGTGCTGTTATCTCAACCATGTTTGTGAGCGTGTATGCTGCCTTTAAGTTTAGATTTTCCGAAGATTGAAATAAATAAAAAAAATTAAAACTTGGAGAACCTTAGGATTTTTTTTATAACTTTTGAAAGTTTGGTATTCCAAAATTAGAATTCAACTTGAGTGAAATTCAGATTTTTCAAATTCTGACTTAAATTCATATTATTCAAGAGTTGGAATAAATTAGAAATTCTCAGAACCAACAATTCGAAAGTTCAAAACATGAAATGAAAAGAGTTTCTAAAACTTGAAAAAAATCGGGTGTTCAATATCAGAAATAATTTGAAATGATTGCACATTGTTTACAATTTGGATTAAATTCAGATTTTTTTCTAATTGAAATGATTCAGAAATTTAAGTTATTTCATAAATTAGAGAATTCCATAATGAGCTAGGTTTTTCAATAAATTATACATTTTAAAAAATTGAAACAAATTTGAAATTTCCGGTATTTGGAAAATGCTCTAGATTTGAATATCAGAAATAAACTTGAATCGAATCCAGATTTTTCAGAATTTAAAACGGATTCAGAGTCTCCAGAAACTGAGAATCAATTTGAAGTCGCGAAAGATACGACTTTCGTGCCTTCTCTGAGAAAATTAGGCGGGTTCTTCATTGCTTTGAAGTACTCTGAATGGAGTTTCTATAGAATCGTTTCTGAGTTAGAGATGGTTCTATTTGAATGCTTGTAAGATTCCGATATATATATATATATATATATATATATATATATATATATATATATATATATATATATATATATATATATATATATATATATATATATATATATATATATATATATATATATATATAAGGCTTGGCTTTGGTGCGTAAACGGCGCCATACAGAACACTGCTCGTTAATAACTCAGCGCAATTAGCTGAGACTCGCCCGTTTATGGCTCGCCTTAGGTACTTCAGCAAATGAAGGATGACAAATTTATCACTCGAACATTGAAAATGAGATCATTGTGTTCGTCTCGACGTCTTGAGTCGACTGATATCGTCCGCTAGCAAAGAAGTTATGACGAAAAGACGAAAAAGACGCGCTTCCGCGTCTTTTTTACAAGAATTAGGGTGAGTATTGTAGTATCTCGAAATCATTGTCAAAATATGTGCACTGTGGAAAATCAACATTGCTCCGACTGAATCTATGTACTCTTTGCACATATTGAGCGTCTGATCAAGTAATTGAGTGTTATTGTCTCAGGAAAAGAAAGGGTAAAGTGACATTCTGCATTTATAATCTACCTCTCTCAGGAGTCTACATTTCTTTCTCTGACCAAATGTTGGCTTTCGGATATTCTGTGAAAGAATCATTCATCTCGGAGAGATGCGTAAAAAGCTTATTGCCGTAAAAATCTCAAATACTGAAAGCTGAGCACGTTTTATTGATTTTCGAAAAAACTTCTGTTATCCGTTTTCTGCCCATTTTGGATATGTTTTTCTGTTTTCTGTCAATCTGAATTTTCTGTTTCAAAAAAAATCCGCAAATCCCTGTTGCGAATGGCGAAAAAAAGCATTTTCAAGACAACTCGTCCTCAAAACTTTCGCCGTTCAAATCCTTAGCCTTCGAGGGACCACAACTCCGCTGGTAGTGATTTCAGAGCGATTCTGGAGGCACCGCTGTGATCGAACTTCAAATTTATTACATGTGCAAGCGCATGTTGCAGATCAGCGTGATATTCCTTCTGATTAAGCAGATCTGAAAAACGATTTCAATGTCGGACTTAGTATTCAAACGCAGCACAGCACCACGAACACACTTCAGACTGCCGCACAAGGATTGCCGCAGCGGTGCGAAAGAGCCGGAATCGGTAGAAGAGGTGACAGGTTTGCTTAGCCCCTTTCCCTTCTTCTTCCTCTTCTTTGCAGCCACATAAAGGGTTTTGTTATAGGCGGAGGAACTGGGCGACCAGCAGTGGATTCGTCCATAGGTCCATTGGTGTCAGCGTGGTAGGTCTCTCCGGACAGTTGAATAAATGTGTGGTATCATGGCCGATGGTACCGCAATCCGGGCACACATCTGATTTGCTGCTGTCAATTTTGATGACGTAGGACATGAGCACTGTCGAGTGACCGCAGCGCAGCGATGCGAGTGTGCATCTAGCCCTTCTTCCGGGTTGAGTCTCGGAATCGCAGACTGGAGGCGGTACTTCTCCTAGTATAGGATTCACCGCCGCCTTCTCAAGATGACACCGTACGAACTTGTTGTGCTCCTCGCGCGAAAGACGGAGTCGTTCTTGCTGTGAGTCGTGCCACCTTTGCAAATTGACTTTGTTTGGAGCATCGGCGAATGGCTTTCTTATACTTTTCTCTCTAACGGGGTTTAGCACTCTCCACGATGGGTGGTTTGGTTGCTTTATAATGTTAATGCGGACGCTGGCCCTAGAGCTAAAAATGCTCCTTCACTGGTAATAGACGGGTCTCAGCATGCAGATGCTCTAATGGGGAACTCCTTGCACATCCAGTGGCGATAAGGAGAGCGGCATTTTGTACTCGTTGCATCATTGTCCAGGAGGATTTTGAAGCTCATCGCTGAAAGTATGATTCCGGCCTTATTCTCCTATCTCTGAAAGTGCGGCTATACTTTTGAAACAGCGTGTTCAAGGGTTCTACGCCAGAACTTACCTATATTCTCACTCCAGCCACTGCGATGTTCCACACTAGAGTTTCCATGCACGGCAAGTCCAGTGGTAACCATAACTTCTGCGACAGGTTTCATCCATATTGAATCACGACATATTAGGGAGTGCGTCTATACTTTTTAAACGCGCCGCAGAAGCGGATAATTGGGATGTGAGCACCCACATGGTTTCAGAATACCGAACTGGGCAACTCAGTTGGCCCATGGAGGCATGGGAGTGCACAAAAAAACGCATACAGTTGGGACGTCCGAGCACGGAATTCCATTTCGGTCCGATGGCACATGCATACTAATAGCTTATGACAAAGTCACATACAGTCGGCACAGATCGCACTAATACTTTGGGTTCCTTACTGTGCGTTAGCTCCAATTCGGTGCGCATATGTTATAAAACACTTGCACCAAGTTCGCGCCAGCGCACAATAACGAACCCAGACTATCAATGCGATCCGTGCGGACTGTATGCAACGTATAGGGTAACGAGAAAATGATCTGCAACACATAAATATTTTTTTACGTTTTTAACAATTCTTGATGCAGAATCAAGCGTAGATATACCCAAATGCAACAAATGGAAACGAATAATAAAGAAGAAATAAATTAGAAAATCTGCGAAATCATAGCGAGCACTCAAACAAGAACTAGAAACGACCACGGGAAAAGATGATTATAAAACAATACAATATTGGGATTAAAACCGACTTGACTGAATTAAATGTATTCTGATAATATATGGTTAAAACGCAACCAATTCTCCTAAATATCTACCATCTCTTCTTATAGTCGTCAACGGATACGCCACCGGGACCGTAGGCGATGACTAGCAGGAGACCTGAATAGTCAACCATTTTCTTTTTTTCACCACAAAATCGTTTCTGTCCAACATCCGACTTAATATCGAAAGTACAAACTATAATGTCGAAAACGTTTTGCGCCATTTTCCTCTTTGCCTTGTCAGAACTTTCAGCGCCACTTTTTTTTCATGGAGGTGTTACTGATATGCGCTCGAAATAGCATCCCATTACGGCGGCATGAATCCTAATGAGACTTTGCATTCACTATTGGAGGCTGACGCAAACTCGGTGCCATATGCTATTACATAGGTGCACCGAGTTTGCGCCAGCCTCCAATGGGGGAACGCAAAGTCTCATTAGGATCCATGCCGATGTTATGTGGTTTTCACTTCAATAACAACCGGAGGTTTTACAGAATATTCTGTGAAAGATCTCCGATATCTGTGCTCAAAACCTTGCACTTATTTTTAGAGGCAAATATGCTGGTACAGTGGGCTCTAGACAAAAGCGTCCGAGAAGACTTAAATAGAAGTGGATTGAATGTTAACCAGAGTCCATCGGGTTTGCGTCCGGACTCCAGATACCATGGTATGAGTATAGGGTTCGTGAAAATCCAGACAAGAAAGAGCGAAAATTCGTAAACTTCGGGAGGGAATCGTAAAAAGTTTGGAAGAACTTTTCAACTGGAAGAAGTTTCGTAAAAAAGGGGGTCATGGCTACGCCGATTTCGGCACAAAGTCCTGGTGGGTCCTGATTTTATCCCAATTTCAGGATTCTAAAACTGCAATTGGTTCTGTCTCATCCACGAAATCAGGCTGCGGAACTATGCGTTCAAGATTATAGACAAGTATTCGCTCAATAGCACAATCCTTCCGCGAAAGGTGCACCCCCCTTCAGCCCGCAAATTCGTGCGGCCTCCCCCCACCAGTTTGGGAATTCTTGCGACACCCAGAGGTGGATCGTGAATGTGAAATCCAGATAAATGGAAAAAATGGGGCATTTTGAAAATCTAAAGGACAACTTTTTTACTATATTTTTTACAACAGTTGAACGCCAGTTATTTCCGTGCGACGATCGACAGCGGGCATGTGCACCGCATTCCGGTTTCCAAAGCTGGCCCACATAATAATCACAGCGTGAGCTTAATCCTCATCTGCTCCAATGAGACATTTTCTCGCACGCCTCCTTCTGAAGGGGTGGGGAGTGACCGACCTTTTCCCCGCTTATTTCCGCGAATTGGGACTTCGCGCTTAGCAGAGCTGCTATACATACATGGCAGCCGGACTATAATTTTACAAATTACCTCTGACTAGGAAACCTCTCAAGGCCATCCCCACCATTTCAAAGATGGTGAATGTTTTCTGATCAATTCTGGCTCGCTGTCTCCGAATCAAAATCGGATTTTGCTGCTGACACCTCTAAACGAAGTTATAAGCGTTCTTGAAGCTTAGCAAAACGGTAAGGCATCAGCCATTTTTAGGTTGTTCGTAAAAATGCCTAAGTATTCGACTCAATACTTTCAACTGGAGGTTATCTAGGGCGCTAAACGCAAATCAGAGGTCTGTTTGTTGCCAGACGCAGGGTTGCTGTAGGTTACGATAGGTATAATGCCTTTTAACGGTCTTTACCGACCTTAATGTTCCGAAAATCGAATAATGGATCTCAAATTTGTTTTCGGTGTCCCAAATAGCACCCACAGGGAAATATTGAGCCAAATCTGAGATTTTGATCAAGCTATCGTATACCAACCGTAACCTACCGTAATGTATCGAAAATCGATAAATGAGTTGCAAATTCGCGTACATCACTCCAGAAACCCCCCCCCCGCCACAAAATTTTGAGCCTCATCCATCAAACCTTTCCTGAAATCGTCGAATATCGCGTTTGCCATCGAAACTCCCCGATGGGAACCTTTGATAAAAAATGTTGAATACCCTCAAAAAGTGTTGGTTTCTTCTAAGATCAATTGAGAACTTCTTTGAAAATCACCTTTTACTGGCAATATTTCGGTATATAACACCTTTATCCAGCCTGTATTGATCGTAAAGAAACCAACAAGTACACATGATACTTCGGGATAGCACAATTTTACCACCCTCGAAAACTATCAATTGAACATTGCATCTTTTGAGCCAAATTCATGCAAAAACTACAAACATCACGTTCAGCTCAGCTGAAGGAAATACGAACTTTGACCGGCTCTAACTTTTTTCGCAGATGTACGCAGCAAAATCCGAGTTCAGATTCGAAGAGAGCGTGGCAGAATTGACCAGAAAACATTCACAAGCTTTTACAAGACGGATTTTAGCAGCCGAGATCCTGTGCTACCGTAACTCTCGCATTCGCAAAGGCGCGTGTTATCGTATCATCGAGCGTCAGCATCGCACTCAGGGTTGGGCAGGTTTGCGACCGGTCGCAACGATGGGTCGCAAAAATTTGGAGACTTTCTCTAAAAAAATTTTCAGGAGGGTTTGTCGAATTTTTGGGGAAAAATGTGGGGTTCATTTCCGGATCACTCGTAGAATAGTATCGATGTCGATATAAATGTTTTATTCAACGCTCATTTTACGAGTTACTGATTGAAAAACATATTATTCACTCTAGGTCCACGTCTAGCAACGCTACATCACTTGTAGAGAGAGTTAAACCGACATATACACCCTCTTCTCGCATTTCTCTGAGCTGAAAAACCCGGTCGCAACGGGGAAAAAAACTCTGAAAAATGACAACTTTCAAATTCTGAGAAAAAGATATGGAATCTACACTAAATTCTCTTTAATCTAATATCTTGAAGTCCGCATAAGTCACTGGCTACCTTCGTGAAGTTATTCCTTATTGAAGCCAATCCCCGTTGCGACCGGCGTTGAGCCCCAGTTGAGACCCGGGGCTCACGGTCGCAACGGATAATTTCTTTTAAAGGCTTTCATCAGAACTCTTTCTGGAACAACTCTGACCGTATAACAGTCTTGTCTAATAAAAACAACTATAGCTAGGTCCGTGGCTTGTTTCCTCAAAAAAAAAATTAATTCAAACCGCCGCCCCAGCCGCGGTTTGAATTTAAATGTTTTTCTTAAGAAAACAAGCCACGGACCTAACCATAACATCCAATGAGCGAATATGACATTCTTAGCCCTAAGCTTCACGTCTTTATGCATTGAGGGCGTCGAATTTCGAAGAAGTTGTTTCCGAGACCACAGATCTTACTGTTTTTTTTTGCAGCACAATTATTCAACATGATTCATTGCGCCGTGTATTGCATCGGGACCATTTCTCTAACCCAGGGGAGGGGGGGGGTTCGTAAAAATCTTGGTCATGAAATTTTATCATCCCGGGGGGGGGTCGGAAAAAATTGGTCATCAAGAAGGGTCGTAAAATTTCGTTCACCGGTCGCAACGGCCTGCTCAACTCTGATCGCACTCAAGTGGGATTTGAGGCTGAGATCAGCCACTAGGAGTGTTTTCTTTCAGATCGCAAGATTTCATTTCTTGCGAAACTCAGAATCAAGCTGAAACTTCAAGAGTGAACTGTTGTGAAAAATTTGGTGTTGAACCGTGGATTTGAAAAATAAACGATTTAAATAAACATCATAAGGTAAAGAAGGCATATACAGCAATCCAAAAGAACTCAGACTTACTTAGTAATGAGAGACAGGCAAGAAAAAACCCGAGACGCCTCAAATATGCCTAAGCATACAATAAGTATGACAAATAGAATCGGTTTCTGGACAAAACCACTTCCAGTGGCTAATGCCAGACTCAGATCTCACTTGGGTGTGATGCTGACGCGCGATGATACGATAACTAAAGCGGCTGAGATCTTGTGCTACCGTAACGCCTGCTCCGCAGCGAATGCAGGCGTTACGGTAGCACAGGATCTCAGCCGCTAAAATCCGTTTTGTTAAGCTTTGTGATCCGGGGGAACATCATGCGAGGTTCTCTAGCGAGTTTGAGTTGTTCATTAAACCACATATAAAATCGAAACGCGTAAGTTTAAAAACGGCAAGGAGCCCCACTCGAAGGAAAAAGCGCTTACGAATTTATACGTACGTTTATACGCTTCACAGAACGCTGAATGGTAAAGAAAAAAGCGTAGGAGATCTGTACATGGCACTGTCAAACAAATTAACATATCAAATTCCAATCCACTTACCTCCAATGACAGACATTGTCTGGAAGAAGTCGTATTTCATAAAATCACGGTAAAATCGGTCAGACGGCACGCTCCACCTGAATACACGATCTTTTCAAAAACTTCTGTACCATACTGAGGGCAGCCAGCATACACGCTAGCGAAAGCTGTTGAGCTATGGACCTCAGTTGGCTAACACTCACGCCGTTGGAGGAGTCAAAAACGAGTCAAAGTGGCCACTTGTGTGCTTTATTAAGCCACCTAAACACGCAGACTCCGCCCACTTTTACAGCTACTGCCCCTCAACACAAACTGGCCCAAAAAGACTGCTCAAATACCGTGGTTTTGACTACTTTTTGATGCCTCCAAAGGCGTTACCGTTCTAGAGCAGGCAGTACGAGTCTATTGGGTTCGCTATCTCAACCATATTGTCTCTAGCTTCGCCACTTTTACCGAGCGTGTATGCTGCGGTGTAACTCGTCCACTATCACTTCACTACAAAAACAATCCAAGAATCCATTATTTGCACTGGTTTTCGTCAGTTTTCAATACTACAAACTTTCGATTTATGGCATAAATTTGATATTATTTTTAAGTGTGTGCAAGCTGTCTTTAAACAGTTCAAAAAAACTCACCAAGCATTCAGCCAGAGGTTCAGTCCAAACAACCACACTACAAGGAGCATTGCCGAAAGCTTAGTTTTGTATCCAACGCATACAAGCATAATTAGGGCAAATCCTACGACTATTTCAATAACCTGGAAGGAGGATACCTTGACGAATAGATAACAACAACGAAATTCAGTGCAAATCTCCCACCTGCAAGAAGCTCATTTCGAAATGCAGAAGTGAGGTAAACATGAAAATGAGTAAAACGCGTCCAGCTAGTAGCATGTAGGATTTTGGCTTGTTAGAATCTCCCATGGTTGGCACTCCAGCGAACAGGGACGCTTTCTCCTCCTGAGTTTCTGCCAGCAGCAACACAAGTCCACCACCCACGGCAACATTTCTGAAAAAAATGAAACTTCGTTGTTTTCATAAAGGTTTAATGAATTATAAAACAAACTGAAATAAATAGCATGTCAGCATCCAAATAATTCACCAGAAATTACAGGAAGGAATTTCCTCTGCTCCTGAGGAGAATATCACAACAAAACTCATGTTCTATTTCGATATCAAATTTATTTTCGTTTATCGCGTACGTCTGCGCTCGTATGCTGCGTCTCCTCCTCCCCCACACTTTCTCGCTGTTTCTCCCCTCGCTCCGCACAAGCGCGCGAAGCAACAGATCACATTTGGCTCCGAATGAGTGAATAGAAACTGTCCAAGGCACTTACTCAGAGGAAAGAGGTGCTATCAATGGAGCAGAATTTGTTAAGTGGAGTAAAACACTATGGGAAGCAGGCCAGCCGAAAAAAACCTAACCGCAAGCTAATAGCCACCAGCATGGCCGTTTGTCCGCCGGGTTTCCGCCGGCGGTTAATCCAAAAGCTCAGATCGCTAGTGTGCAAACCACGGTGGCTGTTCCGTGTACAGCCTCGGGTCAATCCAGGAGCTTATGCCTGTAGTCCGTCAGTTAATAGCGGATGGTCAAACGCGACAGCTCGAGGACGAACCGCTATTGAGAACCGCTCGAACAAAAGCCCACTCAAGTGGCAGTCGACTAAAACAGTGCGTTTCAAAACTATGAAGGCACCCTATTTCCTATCTCATAATTAGTGTGGAGAAGAACCTAGTGCAGTATTCGAGTACGCTCCGTCCACTTTCTCTGTCATAATCATAACCTTCCTCATAGTTTCTAATATGATTATTTTTTGGAACTTTTTTTTGACTTCACACTTTCAAAACTATGAAGGCAGTAAAGAAATAGCTGTTCTATTGGGTGAAATCGTCAGAGTCGCTCGCCCATTCCTCACTGAAGCATTTATTACGTCAGACCAATTTTGGAAAAAGGAACGACAGTTTTTTCACCGCATAAAAGAAAATATATTTTGCAACTTGAGAAAATCCAACACAATTTCACACGCAAAATATATGTAAGATCTCAAATCCAGGCCTATGACAGAATACCAAGTGCGAAAGCAAGGAATAGAGAGTTGAAAATTCATTCTCTGAAATCTCGCCGACGCCTAAATGATGTTTGCATGGTGTTTAAGTTACTAGCTGGCATTGCGAAAATCAACCTTTCTAGATTCTATAGACTGAACCGCTCGAGGACCAGGGGAAGCAAGCTTAAGATTTCATGAAGCTATTGTGTTTCTAGGTCCACATGGAGAAAGAACAGTATTTGTCATTTTTTATCCAGTTCATTTCTATGTAGTTACTTGTATAGTACTTGTAGTATCGATGTTTCTTACGCTTGCCTTATGTGGCGTGCTCAATAAAAAAATAAATAAATACATTATTTCTATTTACTACACTTTACCAGCGAGAATGTTGAAATCAAGGCGAAAACGACGGACATGTTGAAAGTTGTTGAGCAGCGCAATCAGCTTGGCGCAGGTCCACGTCAACCTTCAGCCGGATTTTCCAAAGCGACTATATGAAGGTGAACCAAACAAATTGAAAACATAGCCAGGAATACTAGAATAAGGTTGACACTGCCGGACCGGCATAGAAAGGCGGCTTGGGGGCTCTTTATCAAGAAGGATCATGGCAGTAAAGTTGGCGAAGGCGTAATTCTTGAACCACCCTTCATCCTAGTCATTACCAAACACTTTTTTCGCCTCCATGATGTCTATTTCGACTAAACTCGGAGACGCTTTGGAGACACCATTGGCCCAACGGTATGGTGTTTAAAAACCCTGATGTTGATTTGAACGGTAGCCTTCGGTATTGAAATACCGTATTTCCTGTTATACCGTATTTGAACATCCCCCTCTATCTGAACCCCACCCTCTAATTGAACCCCACTTTCGGTAGAGGTGTAAAAATAGAATACCCTATCTATTAGAGCCCCCACCCCCCTTCAGCTGAAAAATCATTGAAGATTTTTCAGTGGGATCCACTTTCTGTCTCATACTTTTTTTTACTTGATGTACTGTGCTTATCTGGGCCAAATTCCGGTCCGCAATTGCGTCTCGGCACGCTTTGCGGCCGCACGCACCCGATTCAGTCTAGTTTCCAGCGCCAAAGCCGACTCGATATGGTTTTTTTATAGTTTTCTGCAACTTCGCTTAGTTTTCAGTTTCTAAAACCCACCTAGAGTCAACAGATTCGCGGCTGCGGCTCTGGAAACTCTTTTGACTCTAAAGCGCGCGACCGCAAAGCGTGTCGAGACGCAATTGCGGACCAAAATTTGGCCCAGAAAAGCACAGTACATGTGTTTGCCAATCCTTCACCTGCCTATAGTTCACGGCGATGGAAAAAGGCCGTAGTGCGGTTGCTTACTCGTCCTAACATGCGTAAGTTCTCACCGATACGACTAGGTATGTGGAAGCAATGAAAACAGGTAAAAATGTGAGAGTGGAAACAAAAACTCATCGACCAATCTCAGTTATTTCGAAAAAATGAGTGATAATCCAATCAGACTACAGCATGCTAGGAAGAGTCTGCAACCGCACCAGAGCCTTCTTCCATTGCTGTAGACAATATATGCCTAGCGCAGAACGTGCGCAGGGCAGAATAGCCAGAGGAATAGAGTGACTGTAAGAGAGCTGTGCCGCCTCCCGCTTATGAGCACGGCCGAAGCGTTTACTACGACGCAAATTGAGAAGATTATAAAGGAAATGCGGAACTCTAGAGCTATTGGTCCTAATGGGATATGTCCTGCTGTCTTGAAGAAGATACCCACTGACCTACTACCGCTCCTCACTGATGTGATAAACTCCTCGTTCATGTCGTGTACTATCCCGCAGAATTGGAAGATGGCAAACGTCGTTCCGCTGCCCAAGCCTGGCAAGCCCCAAGCTTCAGTCAAGGGATATCGGCCCATTAGCTTGTTGTCTTCTTTGCTAAAGTAGCTGAAAAGCTGATCGTCAAAGACCTGGCCGAGCACAACGAGAGACAGGTGTTTCAGCATGGATTCAGAAAATGCATTCCACCACGACAGCTTTGTTAGAAATTACGAGCTATGCAATTGATGGTTTCAACGCGTATAAGCCGGAAAGAACTGTAGCAGTTGCCTTGGATCTCACTAAGGCTTTCGACACAGTGAATCTTGGTATCTTATCAAACAATCTTACTGGAGTCATCAATCCCGCCATGGCAAAAGCGCTGGATAGCTGCATTCACTAAGGGAAGACGGGCTAGAGTGATGTTCCAGAATCATGTCTCAAACAGCATTCCGATTGCAGCTGGAGTCCCACAGGGCGGTGTATTGTCGCCTGCTCTCTTCAGTCTGTACCTCGAAGATATGCCCGCCCCACCCCAAGATATCAAGGTGGTCGCTTACGCTGATGATATGACTGTCTTGTGTCGTGATCGGGACATAAATGTGGCCGCCGCTAAGATTAACGGGTACTTGACCGCACTGAAAAAGCTTCTTCGACCGCAAAATGCTGAAGATTTCTGCGTCAAAGTCATCGGTATCCGTACTCACAACGGACCCATCTGAACACAGCGCACATCCGTATGTCGTATGGAATGGAGATCGTTTGCCTGCCGCCCGCTTCCCAAAACTTCTCGGACTCGTACTCGATCCATCGCTCAAATTCCATAAGAACACGGAACAGAAGCAGGCTATCGTTAAAGCGAAGCTTAACGTGCTCAGAGCCCTGGGCGGTACAACATGGGGTAGTAGCAAAGAAACCATTATTACAACGTATAAGGCTATTCTCCAGCCTGCACTGGAATACGGCGCCCCAGTTTGGCAGCATCTAGTTTCGGAATCCTCTTGGACTAAGATGCAACGCATACAGAATGCGGCTCTTCGAATCGCCACCGGGTGTGCAACAAGTTCCCCGGTCGATCACTTGCATGCTGAGACCCGCTTATTACCAGTAAGGGAGCACTGTGAGCTCCAGGCCCAACAATTTTTCATCAACATTGTCAAACAACCAAATCACCCCTCTTGGAGAGTGCTCAACCCCGTCAGAGAAAGAAAGATCAGAAAGCCATTCGCCGATGCTCCCAGCAAAGTCAATCTGCAGAGATGGCACGACTCACAGCAAGAACGACTCCGTCTATTGCGCGAGGAGCATACTCAGTTTGTACGGTGTCATCTGGAAAAGGCGGTCATTAATCCCATATTGGGGTAGTGCCGCCCCAAGTCTGCACATCCGGAGGCTCAACTCCGGAAGAAGGGCCAGGTGCACGCTCGCATCATTACGCTGTGGTCACTCTACAATGCTAATGTCTTATGTCAGCAGGATTGACAGCAGTAAATCTGATGTGTGCCCGGACTGCGGTACCATCGGCCACGATACCGCACATTTATTCAACTGTCCGGAGAGACCTACCACGCTGACCGTAATGGACTTATGGACGAATCCGTTACTGGTCGCCCAGTTCCTCAACCTATGACAAAACCCTCAATGTGGCTGCAAAGAAGAAGAAGAAGCCAGAGGAGCAGGGACGCAGAGGCTCTCTCAACAAATCTTCCATCGCAGCACGCCGATCGAAGATTTCGATATCGATTGAGTTTCGGTACAAAATGAGCGACTCCGAACATTTCTCTGTTAGAGCTGATTTGCCGAGCTCGAGTTTAAGGAGACGCAAGGCATGCACAACGGAGAAGAAGTTGGAGATCCACGACTATCCACTGTTTCAAAGCTGGCGTACCCATTCCTAGCGGACGTAAACTACTACGCGCTGCTTGAGATGCCGACACTCCAAACCTTGTCTACATTTTCGAAGAGGTTGATCTTGAGGAGGACTTAAACAATGACTTTATTGATCTCTTGGATTTCGCCGAGTAATTCATTATTGTCCCACTTTGGTTAGCCTAATAAGGCTTGTTTGCCCGTATTGACTCTTAAATTCTCGTTTGAAATTTAGAGCCCCCCCCCCTTTAGCTGAGGTTTAAAAACAGTACACCCGGGTGTTCAATTACAGGAAATACGGTATCTGTAAAGAATATGCCGACTCAAATTTGGGGCGTCATCGGTGTCGGGAGTGAATGATAATCTTGCTGTCCATGTCAGCCTGTCTCGCCTCGCATAATTCCATGGCCCTAATATATAACATCTCTCGGCTAGCTGGCTCATATTCCGGACACAAGTTCCATGGAGCTTATCTGAGACGTGTCATGTCATGGTTGATCCAGGTTGGAGGCACTACAGGCGCGTTGATGAGCTTGAACGTGCGATTCTTGATTCATGAAAGAGAAACAGGCCACGGCTGACTTGAAAGTTTTGTAATTCTATGAGTAACCTTGTTTTGAAAGTTGTGTTTCACGAGGGAGATCCCACGAGGCTTCAATCTGCAATGAAGGATCACTTATTCGCAGTAGTAATGTTGTACAGGCAAATGCCTTAATAGTTTTAAAACAGTGCAAAAATAAAATAATTTCAAAAACGTTGCTAAACATAAATCTTTCGGTAGAATTTTTGTGGACTAGAGTATACAGAAGGAAACAGGTAGCCAAATATGCAAAAGGGTGCCCGCAACTATTTGTCGGTCTAGTTATTCCAAGAAAATAGGGTGTCTTTATAGTTGTGAAACGCACTGTAGCCCACGATCAGGCTACCTTCCATCTTAATTCCTATCTATACTTGAGGCGTCCCGCTGCCGCTTCTTTCCACCACACATCGACAGTTGCTCAGACAATCGCCGCACTATATGCGTGTCGAATATGCACTCAACTCGAACAAAAGGATGTTTGGAGCACAATCAGGGAACTATGGGAGCAGGTGCTCCTAACGTGTTTCGAATTACAGCGCGTGCCCCAACAAACAAAACATTCAATGCGTGCATGATACGCATTCAACTCGATGGCAAAACGATTTTCCAAAAAAGGGAAAGCATACGACGCAATTTTGAGGCGGGGATCAGATTTCGGCAGCATAGCGTTCAGTTACACAAGTTTGCGGTGCTTGACCCGCCCAGCCGCTGGAGGCCTCGTCCAACCGCTGGCGGCCCCATATGGTGCTCGGCGAGCTGGCCGCGTCGCCTGTTAGAGTCATGCTACAATAGCGCTGGGCTAAATAGCAGCACAAGCTCCTACGATTAAATTTCGCAGCACGTGCTGCAATTTGGAGCTCGAGTGAGCTCGAGACCATGCGATAGAGCCTTTAAATGGGTATGGTCGCACGAGTTGAATGCATATCCGACACGCATTGAGTGCGGCGATTTTCTCAGTGGTGAGATTTAGAAATCGACCAATACCAGACCTGCCGCAAAAGTCAGCTGTAGCAAATCGCCGAAATATACCCAAGTCCTCGGGAAGGCCTGCTCCAAGAAAAACGTAGCAAAAAAACATCCGTTTTACCTACATACAAGGATGGTGTGCAAAAGTGGTCGTAAGGGAGCTATCAACACTGAAAAAGTGACTTTAAACATTCAAGAAACTGTGAGGGTCGTGTCGTTCCTCTAAGCTTATGTGTACGGCCAGATATACAGGCCACAAAACGTCCAAAGTCTCACGAGTTTTGGCCGCCGCGCGACGAGTTCCGGCCGCCGCGCGACGAGTTCCGGCCGCCGCGCGACGTTTCGGCCTGACGCGCGGCGGCCGGAACTGTCGCGCGGCGGCCAAAACTCGTCTGCTTCCGACGCGCGTGCGGTCGCGCAGCGCGTGGTACGCAGTCGACGGTGAGACTTTGGCCGTTTTATGGCCTGTACACGAACCTTTGCTCCGAATTACGATAATTTTAGTCCATCGATCAGGGGGAAGTGAGGGGTCTTAGCATTTTCATGTACAAAAATCTGGTCATAGAGAGATGGATAGGACTTTCTTCGAGTCGCAAGTTCTTGGGGTGATATTTGCCGTTTACATCACGGAATCACCCAACACTGACTACGGACTGCTTTACCCGCTCGTGGCAATTAGGAAACCCATGTCGTCGTCGCTGTAGGGCTGTGACAGTACATAAATGACCCGTGCTTGAAATTACCTAAATGGCTGCAGGGTCTCCAAAAATGGCATTTTCGTTGCTTAACAAAGAGGTAAGGGTATCCCATCAGAGATTTTTTGGGTTGTTCAGAAAAAAATTTCCCGATTCGGCTCAAAACTTTCAACTGGTGGTCATTTAAGGCGCTGAACCCGAATCTGAGGTCTATCCCTCACCAAACTTAGACTACTGTTGGTAGCGGTAGGCATAATGCCTTTTCACAGGCTTTACTTACCTTAAAGGCAGTGTTCACGATGAAAAAAGTTGCCCGTTTCTTCGACAAAACCGTAAACTCTGGGTCCCTCTAAGAAAAGTGAAGACGGAATGGCGATGAAAAACGACTGGGAAGTGTGTGAAAATTTCATGGGCAAGCCACTTTCGTAAAGATTTTGAAGCGCGAAACCATTTCACTGACATCAAGTTCGACGCGTTGTCTGCATTCTCCGAAACACACAAACAGGCACAGGCAGGTTTTCCAGGGTTTTCATTGAACGGTTTTTCCCGGTATTTAAGTGTTCTGTGGGGACTTTTCCTTATTAACCCCTATTTATTAGACTTAACTACTCAAAAACATCGAAAATTAAAAAGCGGTTTTAATTGTGAACACTGCCTTTGAAATTTCGAGAATCAAAGAACGAAACTCAAAATCGTGTTCAGCGTCCCAAATAACACCCACAGAAAAATTTTGCGTGAAATCTGAGAGTTCGACCGAGCTACCGTATACCCACCGTTACATACCGTAAGGGCCTTATCTATACATAGGCGTTTCGCACCAACTGGTTTTAGCGGGACGCCTGAAATTGGTGAGATTTCGAAACTGGCTAATAGCAGACCAGCCGCAGAGGCTAGCGGCAGCGAAACGCCGGTGTATAACTAGGGCCTAATCCATGGAAAATCGATAAACCTGCCACAAATTTGTGTTGGGCGGCCCAAATAACCCCTATGGAGAAGTTTTAAAACGATTTCATCGTAGCAACCTCGAAATCGTCAAAAGTCACGGTTGGCAAGCAAATTTCCCTCAATGTGGAGCTTCGGACCAAATCAGACGGAATTTTCCTACATGTCGACAAATGGGCCTCCAATTCGCAATGAGTGCCCAAAACAACTCCTAGGAAAGAGTCTTAAGCTCAATTCGAAGCAAATTCTCTGAACACCCCAAAAATTGCTATTCGTGTACCCCTTTTCGTTCCCATAATTACGTCATTGGATCTGTCACTTGATAGTTTTCTTGCTCCGTTCTCTGGCTCTCGTTGTAAGTCTTACTCTAATTATCGTAAAGCTAACTGGGGCCTATCCAGAGGTGTTGATCAGCCGGGTGGCCAACTACCCGTGGAACGGTACAGTCTACGATAAAGAGAAGTCTGTTGTCAGTGTCATCGGACGTTCCTCCAAAGCTGCTATTCCTACTGAGCGTGAAAAGACTTTTCACCCAAACGTGCCCAGCGAAATGCTTGAGCCGATCACTATGAAGGATTACAAGCGACGATCGGACCCCAATGATCCAACGATACAACAGTTGTCGGAAAACATGACCGCGTTGCTATATCAACACAAGCAGCAACGCTGGAAAGAGCTCACCGAGTCGATTGATTTTGCCGTAGATGCCAGAAAAGCTTGGACCACCTTGAAACAGCTTTCAGGCAAAAAGATGAGCACTGACCGCAACATGCTAGAATTTCCGTCCGGGAAGATTCGAGCACGGATACGAAGCTGCTTG
Source organism: Aplectana chamaeleonis (assembly GCA_029168955.1). NCBI lineage: Eukaryota > Metazoa > Nematoda > Chromadorea > Rhabditida > Cosmocercidae > Aplectana > Aplectana chamaeleonis. The sequence continues at coordinate 1,889,017 of JAPDOI010000004.1, read as the reverse complement.
TCTCCTCGGCAAACTATTTGCATCTACATCATTGCCTCAGGATAAGCAACACAGAAGAACAGTGCGAGCAATCAGGAAGCTCAGTCGATTGGATGTGCCTATTACCTCACCTTCCGCCATCGACAAGGTCATCAAATCGATAAAAAATTCGCGGGCAGAGGGACCCGACAGGATTTCGGCTGTTCATCTCAAACACATTCCTGATCCCTCAGTTCTGGTGTTATTCCGGATAGCGTCAGTACTCCGCTCCTCTCCAAATCCATTCTGGAATCAGACATGCCCAGTTGGTTTAAAAGATGGATTAATAGCTTTACCAAGACCCGGTCCATTCGTGTAAAGTTCGACGGACATCTGTCGTCTTCGGTCCCCCTAAAAGCCGGTGTCCCTGAAGGCGGAGTGTTACCCCTACCCTGTTTTCGCTATTTCTGTCTGATATTCCTGTGCCACAAACTGGCATTCATCTGTACCTGTACGCTGATGACATCACAATCGTATGCACGGACTGAGTTATTGATCGAGCCACTGCTACCATGGATGACTACTTACAGACCCTGGCAGTATATCTCAAATCAAAGTCGCTAACTGTCTCTGCCTCCAAGTCAAGTGTCACACTATGTACAACGACTACTGTCGAAAATCGGCTTCATCCCAAGGTCGTCTGGGATGGTCACGAGCTGCCACTGTCTAAGCATCCTCGTCTATTGGGAGTTTTCCTCGATCCCTCTCTACGATTTCACGAGAATACGCGTATACGTGCTGCCTCTGCCAACTCGCGCAACAAAACTCTTCGCGCCCTGGCTGGACCTTCCTGGGGCAACACGAAGGCAACACGAAGGAAATGCTACGTACGACATGTACAGCCATGGTGCAGCCGGTCTTGGAATATGGCGCCCTTATTTGGACCAGGCATCTATCTGAATCCTCTTGGGTCAGATTGCAGAGGGCACAGAATACTGCCCTCAGGCTTAGAACTGTATAACACAAATCGACGCCAATCCCGCATCTTCATTAGGAAACCGGCCTACTTCCCGTGAAAGAGCACTGCTTACTCCAGTCTCAGCAATTTCTAATAAGCATTGTCAAGAGCCCAACCCATCCAAATCACCATCTTCTGCGTCCGGACCCCAACCAAGAAACATACGCACGCCGCTCAATGCTAACCTCTCTGCTCTCGACCAACAACGCTCGGCTACATCCGATATCTCGCGCAGAAGACTCCAGATGGCCGAGCATACACGCTTTGTGGCAGAGTACCTGTCTGATGCTCAGCCCAACTACGTATATGGTGGCGTACCCCACGAGTCAACGACAGTAAAGCCGATCTACCGAGACGCACCCGAACAATCCTCGTGGTCTACGATGCGGTCACACCACATATCTTAAGGCATACTCTCATCGGATTGACCAGTCAATCCCAGATAAATGCTCCGATTGCGAATGCGCTGGGCATGAATCATTGCATTTATTTTCATGTCCGGCCAGACCTACAACCCTATCTGCTCATGATCTATGATACAAGGCGTGTGAAGTTGCTGGCTTCCTACGCCTCTGATGCGATGCTCTATCATGGCTGACAAGAAGAAGGCCATTTGCGATTCCATGACAACCCTGCGAACACTCCCCAGGAGCCTGATTCCGTCATATTTTTGGCAAATTTCCCATACCCCCCCTGACGAGAGACTTGGTCTGGTTTTTTTTTTTGTAAAATTTACAGAAGTGGAACATTTCACGCGAATCGGAAGCTATAATCAATTTAAAAAACAGCTTGAACAGTGTATACCGCTATTCAAATGAACCGAGGTGGAGCTCAGACCCCCTCCAATTCTTCGCAGCTCTGACTCCCCTGTAGAGCTCCACACCCCTCGCTGAACCCTGGATGGAGAACAAAATAAGGTTGGGATTAGAGATATAATCAGCTCTATTCTTGAAGAAAAAAAAACAAGTCCATTGTTCACTACAGATTATAGTTTGTCTAAACCATCCATTATTGACCCAGCTGAATGGCACTCCATTTACATAAGCACACAAAAAACGTACAGGGTACGTTGACTTTTGTACATACCTACTCCTAAAAGCAGGGTCTAGCGGAGCGTTGCGTAATTTTTCGAAATCGGAGCGACCCCCGTCACTTTTTTTCCAAAATCCAAAATTTCTGCGATCCCTCCTCCCCGAGTCCGGCCAGTTTATAGTTGAGTACTAAAACTGTAAGACGCCGAGAATTCGTTCAAAAGTTGACTAAAACCGAATGCTACGATCCTTCCCTCGGGGACCAAAAGTAATCGAGAATTAATGAGATATCCACTAGGTTCTCATTTTTGAACCGAAATTTTCGCGATCCCCACTAACATTCACTTTCGGACCCAAATTTTTGCGACCCCCGTTGCGAAATTTCGCAACTCCGCATGACCCTGCCTTAAAGGATTTGCTTATCAAGCGTGGAACGTTTTAAACATCCGACAGGATAATAGAAATGCACTCCCTGATAAACGGTACTAGGAAATTAGGGGAACAAGAAAAATCGATCAGAACCCAATTAAGTCTGAAATCCATTCAAATACAATTATTACACCCCATCAACCCCATTTTTTGTCAAAAGTTCGAGGAGGTAGATTCTTTCTAATTATAATTGGGTTCCCAATGCTGACGCTAGATAAAATACTAGTGGTTGGACAATTAGCGCTTTATGATTTCTTTATATAGAATATAATTCACAAGGGGAATCCCAGTTATAAAACACACGATATAGGTTCAGGGTACAGCATGAGATGTGGAGAAGGCCAGTTTTACTCAGCTCCCATCCCCCCCAAGAGCGTAATTTGATCGAATTTTAGGCAATTTTATCAGATTACCTCCGAAGCGTGACTGGGTGTTTTTTTGTGAAATTTAAAGAAGAGGAACAATTTATGAAAAACACATTGATAGCGAATTATACCATGGACGGAGGCTTTCTTGAATTATTTCACTTCGTCTATCGGCGGAGCTCAGACCCCCCAACACCCTTGAGGAGCTCAGATCTTCTCCTCCCCTCCAGAGCTTGCTAGGAAACCTCGCAGGGCCATCCCCACCATTTAAAAGATGATTAATGTTTTCTGGGCAATTATGGCTCACTTTCTCCGAATCTGACATCGCATTTTGCTACGGACACCGTTGAACAAAATTATATGCGTTTTTGAAGCTTTGCGAAACGGTAAGGGTACCCATCAGCCAATTGTGGCGTTTGACAAACGATTTTCGGATTCGGCTCAAAACTGTCAACTAGGGGTTATTCAAGGCGCTGAACGCGAATCTGAGGTCTGTTCGTCGCTAGACTTAGAGATCCTGTAGGCTACAGTAATAATAATGCCTTTTAACTCAACTAAAAATCGTTTTCTGCGTCCCAAATAACACGCACATAGAAATTTTGAGCCAAATCTGAGACTTTGACCAAGCTACCATATACCCGCCGTAATCTATCGAAAATCGATAAAAGGATTGCAGATTCGTGTTCAGCACTGCAAATAACCCCCAGGGCTACAATTTGAGCCATATCTATCGCAGCACTCCGGAAATCGTCAGAGGTCGCGGTTTGCCAAGAATTTTCCCCGAGCAAAGCTTTGAACGAACCAAGTCGAAAACTTCGGAAAATCGGCAAGTAAACCCCAGATTCGTGATCAGCGAACCGAATATCCCCCCCCCCGTGGGAGGTCCTTAAGTTAAATCTGGACGTTTTTTCCAAAACGGTTGTAGAGCCCTCTAACTGGAATAAATAAACGCCCAACAAAAAATTCGTTCAAGTCCAAAACGCTCTTAGTCTGTGCGAAGTTTGAAAAATGTGCCTTCATCGAAAATTTGCTCAGTAGGGTAGTTTTGGGCGCTGAACACAATTGTGAGCTCCGTTTCCGGTTTGTCCAAACACTAATGCGTGTTTTCAACAGAAAAAAGGCGCTTAAAGAAAAATTAGAGACTTGTAGCCCTTTCTAATCTGTAACTCATGGATATCCAGCTTATTCTTTCGAAAATTAAGGAACCGACTCGGAATTCGAGCTCAGTATGTCAAATAGCCCTTCATGGAACTTTTCAGCCAAATTCATCCAAGAACTACAAACGTCACGTTCAGCTACTCACACACTCGCGGGGGTCGGTGGCCGGTTCGGAGGAGTTGAACAGGTAGCGTGCCGCCGCTCGAAACGAAAAAAGGGCGAGGCCCGAAAACTCCCCCATTCATGCCGAAAACTCCGCGTGTCAACCTCCCACCACTCCTACAATGCCACGTCACAGTTGAGCCGTTCACACCGAAAACTCTGCCTAATCACCTCCCACCGGCCACTCAGAGTGACGTCACATCCACGTATTTACACCGAAATTTTCGCCTGATCGCCTCCCACCGACCACCACCTAACTTTCTGCAGTCGCGAGCGTCGATAGCATGTTGAGAGGCAGGATTGGCGATTCAACCTGCCACCGAAGTCCGCCAGAGCGTCGATATCCCGAGCCAAGTCAGCCGTGGCAAGCACAAACACCGCATATTCCAGTGCAGCATATACATTGTGGGCTGCCATTTCCGCGCTCTACATGAGAGAGTATCAGAGAACAACACATTTTTTGACGTGGAGTTCGAATATGTCCTTCGCAGCTGCCTAGAATCACTCTGGTAAGTTATAGACGTTTTTTTTTCTCAGATTTTGGTATGTATTGTACCCCCCCCAAAAAGCGCACAAATTTTACGAAAATCCGGAGACGGACCTTATAATCTGGTTCAGCGCCCAAAACGACCCCCCGAGCAAAGTTTAGGTGGAAGCACATTATCCGAACTTTGCGCAGACTGATAGCGTTTTGGACTTAAACGGATTTTCGGTTCAGCATTCAATTATATCAATTACGGGGTACCGAAAGCGTTGAAGAAAAAATTCCAGATTTGACTTGAAATTCGCCCTGGGAGGTTATTTGGGGTGCTGATAACGTATTTTGAGGTTAGTTGTCGTTTTTCTAAAGTTTTGGACTGAATTTGTTCAAAGCTTCTCACCGGCAGAAAAATTCAACGGCAAAATCGACTTGCAACGACTTCCAGGATTTGACGATAGGCTCAAATCGTTTCTCTATAGGTTAATTGGAGGACTCAGCACTAATCTGAGGTCAGTTTATTGATTTTGACAGCTCAGAGTAGATTAGGGTGCTGAATACGAATTCGATGTCCATTTGTCAATTTTCAAAAGAATAGGATAGGTTTTGTCCCCAAATTGCATGGTACCCATTGTAACCTACAGTAAACCTTGAAATTTCGAAAAATCGAACCCCGAATTCGTGTTCAGTACCCCAGATTACCCCTGCATACATGTTTTTTTAGCGAAATCCAATTTTTTTTAAAAACACCCTAAAAATTCCATAGGGGGAACCCTTACCTCGCCACGAAGCTTTGAAAACGCTCATAACTTCTTTCCGAGTGAGTCTAGGCAGCTACAATGGGCATATTCGGACTTTATGTCCGAAAACGGTTCTAGAAACAATCATTTCATTTTGAAAGGTCAGTATGACTTATAGTACTTCCCATGTAATCGGCAAAAACCTGTGGTTTAGCGTGAAGCCGCCGATTCTAGCAAGGCGGGTCCGTCTCCGGAGAAATCGCTGATTTCAATCAAACTTAGCCAACAAGACATCCTCAAGGACCAAGGAAAAACCGTAACCAATCTTAGTGGCGACCACCGCCCATGAACGCAATGAAAAAAAATTTAAAGGTAAAAGTACAAACAACGAAGAGCGCCGTAAACTCAGCTGTACTTCGCTAGGAAAGAAAAAAAACAAGCGCCATAAAGGGCAAGCGGTAAGACACGTAATAAAGAACAAAGTGGAAATGTATCTAAATCATTTACGCAAACGACGCACCTGGCGAGGAATTTAAGATCCCATAAAATATGATAGGCTACAGTTTGTATCAAAACAATCGATCCGAGAATCGCACAGCCGATCATCACCTGAAATGTATGAATGACATTGCCAATACAAATTTGGTGCAGGAAGCAAGTGATTTGTACCTTCTTTCGTAACATAATCATGACCACTGGCAAGAACTGGCCGAAAAAATTGTAGACGACGAACAATGTCGCAAGGAACCAGCCACATGACCACGATTCCTAAAAGCGCTCGAAGATCGACAGGTTCCAGGAATCTGGATTTTTCCTCCATGAAAAGACTCCTACTGAATCCAAGCATAAACATCCACGGAACAAGAGAGCGCGTCTACAACTCAATCAATTGAAACATGATTTTAAAAAGAAACGCAATTGCGATTCAGAGCCTTCTTGCGAAAACACTACTTGTAAATCTCTAAATGTGCTTCTCTTTATTGTACAGGTGTGAAGTACACGTACGCGTCGTTTTCGGAGTCAAATTCCTATCCGCAATTGCGGACTACGGCTGTTGCATCACGCGACACGATGGTAATGGGAGAAGGGTAAATCACGAGCTGGGAGAAAGGTAAATCGCGCCGGGACCAAGTGGCCCCAGAACGATTATCATCCTATTGCGTGATGCAACAGCCGTTGTCCGCAGATGTGGACCGGAATTCGTCACCGAGAACGACGCTAAGAAGAGTCGCGCCTCACCGCGCGCACGCTGCAACTACACACTTCGATGCTGGCGTCAGTCTTCTGCAGCGCGACCGTTGTGCGAGCAGCGCTCAAAAAAAAAGCAGTGCGAGAAATAATTTTTTGGTATATTACCTTCTGGCTTGATTGAAAAATATTCAGGTAATTCGAATATTCGATTACGTCGGAACTCGGCCGAGGCCGCGGTTTTCAGAGCTCCAAAACATAGGTTTGAACTCAGCTTGAAAACCTAAGTGAGCGTTGTGCGTAAGTTGCACTTCTTAGAGCCCTTAACTCTCCTGGTTTTGAAAGTGGAGGAAAACTCCGGGCTGGTGCGAAGTTCGTTGGGTGTGAAAATCACGGCGCGGGCTGCGAGCCAAGTTGCGAAAATTCGGCTGCGAGCCGAATTTTCGCAACTTTTGAGAACCCCCTCCAGAAAATTGTTCTTGAGTAGCTATTTCTACCTTCCGCATCAGGGATGTGCGGCAAATGCCTTTTGCCGCTTGTGGGCCATTTTTGGGACTTTTTGCCGTTCGTCGTCTGCCGAAATTTTTGTTATTTTTCCGAATAAACATTGAAAGGAAACGCCGCCTATGCTCGCGGGTATATAGGCAATAGGGGTGATCCGATTATCTGTTAATCGCTTAACCGTTATCCGGGGTTTTTACTTATCTGGGGTGCTAGTAAATGGGTTTTAAAACGCGAGTTAACTTGCGGTAAGTTCGCGGTAAAGATAAACGCGAGCTTTTTATTTGACAATTTCCAGGAAGGGAACCAGGCATTGCTGAAACTACGCACTCGCATGCCACGCTATTAGCCACCAGATACGCATAGTGAAAACATCCTTCCAATAAAGGTTCATTCTGTGTTTTTTGAAAACAATTAGTGATTTGGAAAAAATCTCTGGAGATTTTCCTAACTTTTTTTTTCAGGTAAGTTCGCGCAAAACTGCAACTTAAGGCGAGCTGACAGAGAAATTGGAAGAAGTGTGTGAATGAGGAAAAATATGGATAGCTTTCAAAAAAGTCCTCCGGAAAACTTTTGCGAATGCATTTCGTCTTTTTCTTTATTCTAAATACACTATTTCCATTTTCTCTGTCAGCTCGCGTTAAGTTGCAGTTTTGCGCGAACTTAACGCGTAGCCACCCAGTTGTATAATGACTCATTTCTTATGGGTTACTTGCCGTCGGTTCTATTTTTGTCAGGGCGCAGCCACCACCGCGGAGCCGCTGCGGCACTACCTCTGAGCCGCAGCGGCACTATCGCGGAGCCGCGACGACTCGGCGATAGTGCCGCTTCGATGTCTGTAGGAGCCGAAGCCGCTATCTCGCGAAGCCGCAGCGGCGATTTCTTTGAGATCCCAAATCTCTTCTTTTTGTTCATCTGAAGCCTTGAATTGGAACTACTCCTTTAAATTGGAATTATTAGAATGTTGACATAAATATTGCAAAAAAAGGGGGGAAAAGTTGAGCGGCACATATGAATAACTCTTGGGTCAATCTAAGGGATGAGGTTTTTGCAGTTTGCCGGCTGATTTGGGATTTTCTTGCCGATTACCGTTTGCCGCACATCCCTGGTCCGCATGCTAAACTTTAATTTTTGAATCAAAATTTTTGCACCCCTCGCCATCCTTTGAGCAATTACTCAAACGCGCTTGACCCCGGCCGGCACTGTTTCGACAACATGCAAATGGTGACAGCGTGGATGAGTTTTCCATCATGCTAATCCACACAAAACCATTACGCACCACGCCTAACGCGAGCACTTGACGTCATAGCGGAACGACCCTCAATGCACAGTATGACGGCCAGCTCGTCCCCAGCTCAGCCCGCTTCGTATACTCGAGCACGGATCCCACATATGCATCTTTCAATCGGTCTCTTCTGGCCAAACAGAGCAGAACTCCTGCAGCCAAGTTTATACTTCATCGCTGCAGCAAGCGTAGCAGGCGAGCAGAGATCACGATTCTCCTTAGACAGCAAACGATGTCATTCTGCATTCCCCTTTGAAACACAAAAATTTGGCCTGCCGCATTTGCCACTGCAGCGAGGTATGTTGCTGACCGGCGCCCAGACTTTGCTCATTCGCGCGCGTACACGTCGCGGCCCGATGAGCGTCGCGCACGCGGCGAACGCAGCAAAGTTACAATCGCGTGCACAACCCTCAGACTCTTGTAAGTGGAGATCGTTTTCGTTACTGAGATGAAATAAACAAAAGCCCCAGAGCATGCCAATCTTATAGATTTCACCGAAATGAGATGTGTCGCGTAGCTGCTCACTTTGCCGCACGCGACACTCTACGACCGCGACATAGCACGCACGTGTGAGCAGTGTCCGCTCCCCTTATTGACCTTAGTGATGCTTTACAGATGTACAATCAAAAAGATCTTTCCCAACCATCGAAAAAAAAAATAAAAATTGAGAATACTTCATACTGAAGGCTACCTGCATAAATTGCCGTTGGTCATCCCACTGAAACCACATCCGAATGCCATCCTCGAGAAACGTCGACACAAGACAGAGACGTGCAACATGAGGCAGAATATGCCTGGTACGACGCAACACCTAGGAATTAACATTCATGTTTATACACCACCCCGTTACACGCCGTCATCTATGGGTCATCAATGATTTCCACTGACGAGCATATAGAGAATACCCTAATCATCCTCATAATTACCAACGAGCATCGCATCAGTGGTGCTCACTGCCCAGTAAGATCGAATAAACACTTGAATATATGTGCATGAAATAGGAAACATAGTATAACATAATAAAAGCCTACTTACGTCATCCGCAAAATCCTCCGCCGCAGAAAACATTTCCCGCTGCGGTCCGCCCGTGCGGAACTGATTCATCACCTGAAAATTGTAGAATTAGGAAGTTTGCCAAAATAAAAAAAAAACATGACAAGAAGTAAAACGCATTCACGGAACACTACGACGGGAATCATTCGTGATTCATATGCCTGAACATGCCGCCCGCTATGCCACGTAGCCTATGCAGTGCTAAAGGCTCAAGTACAATCGACACGAAACGGTGCTCCAGGAAGGGGTACTCTGCGTCTCTGCTTGTCCTCCTCTATGTAAAAACGGAATTCTCCGATCAACCGGGGTCGCATCACGACGCAACGGACGGTGTGGGGGGGGGGTACAGAAATGCTGCCCCAAAATAGAAAACTTGGTACGGAGATCGCTCGAATTTCGGTCCGGAAATCACAATTGTGTTTTGGGGGCATCAAACTTTCCGAAAATTTTCGCCTTCAAACTGAGAACCTGGTACCGGGCGACCAATCGCTCCTCGTCTAGGTCGCCCAAAATGGTGAGTCGGGTAGCGAGAAAATTTGTACATTGTAGATTAATCGTCCGTAACATACATTCACACGCAAAATCGCTGTACCGGGAAGGCAATTTTCGTCATCCGGGTGGCTGGTAACAATCGAGGGGTTAGCGGGTCGCCCGGAAGGTTAGCGGGTCGCCCGAAACGGGATCTGGCCCCGATTTTGAGTGTCCGGTTGGCCCGAAATGGCCACCCGAACACTCAAAATAATCCGTCGAGAAAATCCTCGTTCGCGATCCACTCCACTGTTAATGTCTTGTCTTTATTAAATGGTTGCTCTTCTCAAATTCTACATCTTTTGGAATAAGTAGTTCCTTTTCCTTCAATTTACCAACAAAAACAGAGAAATAACGCTACTGGGATGGGTGTCTAAGAGAAATGGCATAAAATTTGCTCTTGCAGGGAAGGGTTTGAGAAGGGTTTGAGTGAATCTAGCCTTGTCCACATCTCTTGCCGTACGCTGACAAAGACCTGCTGAACCCTACCCTTAATTCATCGAGCGCACGCGCGATATTGCTCTACCGCCTCCCCTTCGCTCTCTTTATGTAAGGGGATATTCATACTCATGGTTGAGCAGGCCGTTGCGCCAATTTTCGGCAGAGCTACGACCCCTCCCGTTGAGCAAATTTTTGAAAAATTTCCAAAAAAAAAGAAAAATAAATAAAAAAGTCTTTAGAAAAAAAAACTCGTTGAGCTTTTTTTTCGAAGTGAAAAAGTTGCAAAGATCTCGAATTTGTCATATGGTATGATTCAGCGAAATCGTTCGAGCCCCCCCCCCCGATTTTCATTTCTTTTAGAATTCCCATTATTTTACAACCCCCGTTGCGCTGAGTCGCAAACCTGCTCAAACCTGTTCATACTCCTTACCTTCCTCTCCGCCAAAGCGGCCCGCGCGGGCGAAGAGGGGAGTGTAAAGGAATTTTCACCCCATCCACCTCAAGTAACAATAAATGATCAAGCGGCACTGCCATGGCAGAGCGGGAGGGGCAGCGCTGGTCAGTTGGAGTTCAAGTGAAGAACGAAATTTTCTGAGAAGTCCCTAAATAAACATTAACTGATAGTGCTGTCAGATATCTAATAACGGCGAAGAAAATTTCATTTTTCAGAAATGAACCCTGTGTGGAGTATAAATCATTCGAGAGCCACCGCTAGGCCCCTTCGGCCGCACAGGCCATTCTGCCGGAGAAGGTGAAGAGTATGAATAGCCCCTAGCTGTGGAAGCCCCTCAGTACAAACTAGTTCTGAAAAACGGACTAATGAAGATTCTGGGGGAGATGGAAATAGGCATTTCAAATTTCCCTGAATGCTTATAAGTCGATCAAAAACGGCTTCGGTTTCAGTTTTTCGAAAGATTGTGATAGGTCACGGTTGCTAGATAGCATTTCACCCACCTAAGCTGTCGAAATCTAAATGGCACAAACTATACAGACGGCTGATACAGGTATGCCGCCGCACACGTGAAAGCTCTTTTGAATTATCGATTAACACAAATGGCGCATCCATAGTAACATGGCTGCTTGCCTGTATACACATGATAGGGCTATACAATCCTCGGTCAGAATATTTGCCTAATGTGCGAAACAATTTCGTGCTTCAAGTTAAGCAATGCCCCGTGATCGCCCACAGGAGCTGTTCCCGATACTGGAAAGGGGGGAGGGCTGAAGAAAAACTCCATACCTACGTCGAAATCTCGGAAATTTGGTACCTTTGGCAAAGCTTTTAACAAATCAACAAACTCACCTAAATTTGAGTGACTGCACGTCCGGACAGCGTGCAATATTGCGTTACCGTGTGCCGCGTTCTACCGGTGGGACACATGTTCTCAAATGGCACAGCACCAGTTTTAAAATTTGATATACTGTTTTAAAATTTTTATACCGAAAAAAGGAAAGAAAACATAGTGTCGGCAAAATATTGTATCATCTTACCAGCTCATGAGAATTTTCAACTTTTCTTCCCTGCGTAAATACAATCCCGTAGAATTCCTGAGAACCCCCTAATAAATCGTGCCGTGTGACCTTGTTCCTTGATGCTGGCCCTAAATCAAAATCACACCACCATGATAAGAAAAACTGGAAAGCTAAAATATTTTCTAAGTAAAACTTCGCTCAAGTCAGTTATTTCGTGCGCTGAACACAATTTGCGTTTAAGTTCTTCGGAAGCTCACTTTACGAACGGGCCGGAATTATACTTTCCGCGACCAGCCCAGCGACAGCGCATAAGGCATATAATGAATTTCAATGGATACTGCAGACACGTCGCTGGTATGATTCCGGCCACACAGAGTAGGTCGACGCTCAAGTTTAGGGCAGAAGCTTTCCAGGGGGATTTTAGGGTGCTGATCACATACCCTACGTCTGATTTCCAATTTTCGGACGATTAACGAAGGTTCCAGTAGCTACTGTGCTTATCTGGGCCAAATTCCGGTCCGCAATTGCGTCTCGACACGATTTGCGGCCGCACACTCCCAAGTCAGAAGAGCTTCCAGCGCAGCAGCCGCCGATCTGCCGACTCTAGTTGAGTTTTGGAAACTGGAATTGGAGAAAATTGTATAAAAAAAGCCACATCGAGTCGGCTTCGGCGCTGGGAAACAAGACTGACTCGAGCGCGTGCGGCTGCAAAGCGTGTCGAGACGCTATTGCGGACCGGAATTTGGCCCAGATAAGCAGAGTAAATGCCATCAAATCCACCGTAACCTATCGTTAAACTTTCTGAAATCGGAGAAAAAAGTGGACTCGCGGTCTGCTCCACAAAAACTTCCCTGGGCAAAGTTTTAGCTAAATCTAGAACAACTGACCAACTACGGCATAGGTTATGTCCTATATCATATATCAATCCACCCAATATTTTTCGGGTAGCTGAACCTTATGTTATTGACCTTATACAGGTTTCGAAGGCCTCGATTCTCCAAAAAGCCCTAATGAGAAAAGTTTGCGCATAGAAAAATCGCGTTTGTCATATACGTACAATGGGGGATGGGTTCTAGACCCTCCAATAAAATTTAAGGCCCTAGTTATACATCGGCGATTCGGTGCCGCTGGTTTTTGCGGGACGTCTGCGGGTCAGATTTCGAAATTGACCAATAGCAAGCAGACATGCCGCGGAAGCCAGCTGCGGCGAAACGCTGGTGTATAGCTAGGGCCTAAGGGGTAATGGCGGAACTGCAGACAACACCTGACTTTCAAGATTATTCAAAACACCAACAAAACCCAGTAAAGGTCGTGGAAAAAAGGGGGAGTACTTTTGAGGTCCCACGATGACTGCAGAGGCCGGCGCAAACCGGCTGGTTGTATTGTACCGCCATGGAGCTACGACCCCCGTACTTCCCAAAAATTCTAGGAAAATCGCGAATACCAGCAACTTTAGAAGCCGATTTTCGTGACATCTTTCGGTTTTGTCTCCTCATGAAATTTAAAACTATCTTTGGAAATTCTCTTTCGCATTTGGTTCCTTAATTTTGTGTTAAAATTTTTTACGGCCCCCTCAAAATCTTTTTTTGCTCCAAAATCTTACCATGCTCCTACAGGCGATGAAAACGGAAAAAGAACTGTAAAAATCAAGAATATGAATTTCATATAATACGATTGAATCTTCGGGTTCTATAGAGGGGGGGGGCACTTGGCCTCGCCCATTTTTCGATGCCGCCGCGCAATTTGAGAACCAAACCAGGGTTTTCCTCCCCCATAAAAAATCAGGAGAGTAGTTGCGGCGCCAAAAAATGGTTAAGGCCAAATTTCCAATCGCTGCGATAGCAACTAACTTAGCAACATTAATTAATGAGAGTCAAAAATTCGGAGTGTTTTGACACGCTGCAGTATGAAAACCGCACGCCTACGAGAAAAATAGGCCCTAGTTACACACCAGCTGGCTTCCGCGGCATGTCTGCTATTGGTCCATTTCGAAATCTGACCAATCGCAAACGTCCCGCAAAAACCAGCGGCACCGCATCGCCGATGTATAACTAGGGCCATACGCAGAAGAAAATTTGGGGGCTTTCGAGAGGGGAAACGGGGAGGGCCCGCGGGCACACCAGCTTTGGAGCCCCGACAAAACACCGGGGTTGTCCCGATTTATCGGGGTCCAGGTCGGGTGATCCCTATCTCCTCATCATAAAGATTCAAACTGGTTCTCTGCCATCGTGAATCTTATTCACTAGATGCACAGTTTTGTAGGAGATAAGGCAGTCCCTTCAGGCCAGTTTAACACAGAATTCCCACCAGGGTTCTACTCCAGGCAACATTACACTGCTCACCCGCATGCGTACGGGTCGTGGTCCGATGAATGTCGCGCGCGCGGCGAACACCAAAAACCCTCAGCCGTTTAAGGCGTCGGCAGAGTGGAAAATCTGCGAGCGAGCGAGTTTGCGAGAAATGATGAAGGGTGGGGAGCAATACGCAGTTTGACCGCGCACGCGACCGCACCGCATAGGCTGCGACGGAGTGGGGTGCGCAGAGTGTCTTGCCCGTCGCGGAAATCGCAATTTCGCGGCGAAGCTCGCTGCGAAATTGCGAGACGATTGTGATTTTCAAGCGATTTTGCGAGTTGCTGCCAAGTTTCGCGCTCCATTGCTAATACTTGTGCTCCATTACCATCCTTTATTTAAATGTCCACGATTTCGACCCCTTTCTCTCTCCTTTGTTCTCATTCCTTCTGTCTGCTATATTTTCAGAGTCTTAATTGTTCATCAGATCTCATTTCATTTGTCTTGCGTTTGATTTTCACACAAATTTTCCGCCCATGGAAACCTTGAAACACACCCCTGGTATTGTCTTAGACAAACCTCGTTATGTTGTGCCGAACTCGTTTCACTTTTCAAATTTCTGGCGCATCAGTAGACAGTAATTTTAAAGGCGATAAGTTGAATAATGTGCAATTTCTGCGAGTCCTGCCGGATTGAATTTTTGTGAAGCCCCTTTGGATCTTGAAAATGTGGAATCTCTAAATTTTGTTGTGATCAAGGTGCAAGAGTAGTGGGGGTAGGGGCATTGGAGAAAATGAAATGGTTAATCTATGGAAATCAATATTTTTGCTGTTATCACATGGGTGATAGCGTTATCAGTCATTGTTATCAGTCAGCGTTATCAGATTTCAGATAGCTGCGGCCCATCCTGCGAAATAACGAGACGAAAATAGATGATTGGCTTCCGCGCTCCAGTCCATCAACATTCGCGCTCTAATCCAAATCACACTCTGCGGGGATGCCTGCGACTCCGCCGCAGAATTTTCAAGGCCACGCCCATGTTCGCTCGCTCGCTCGTTCGCTCGCAGACTTTCCACTATGCCGACGCCTTTAGAGTAGCCTTCAGTGCTCTACAAGGGTAAATGGCTATCGTTTTCGACAAGAAATCAACGCAGAAAATTGAATTGAGCCCCAGGAGATGTCAATTTATTTGATTCCACCTAAAAGCAAGGATGTCGCGTCGCCGCACGCGATGCTCACCGACCACGACGCACGCATGCGCGGTTGAGTAACGTCCGTCCCACAAATTGCACATCACATATAGCGCGGGTTTGGTTCAGTTGCAGTAACAGCTTCCGAGAGCCCCACAGTTTCTCCCCGGTTGCTCCGATGCGAGCTCCGCCCCGAGAATCTTGAGAGGGAACCCACGCGCAGGGACAGACGCACCGAATACATTCGAAAACAGCTCGGAAGGTCTGATAATTTGATCTCAGTGGGCGCACCTTCTTAAAGCTCGAAGCACTGCTGGATTCCCTTGATATGGGAGACTTATAGAGAAGCTAGAATTAGAATAATAAAGCAGAAAAAACACAAAAATATATGATTAGAACGGAAAAGCCCCTGAAAACTGCATAGGAATCAGGGATGAGCAGAGCTCCGAGTTTCTCTTTCCGAAGCCGCAGTTTCGCGCATTTCTGGCATTCCGAAAACCGCATAAAGTGATGCGGAATGCGAAATTACCGGGTCATCTGGGACAGAAAAACATAGGATGATTTCCATTTTTTCCCCGTTTCGCGTTCCGAAAACCGAATTTCCGCGTTATTTTAGCTGTTTCACGCCCGATTTTCAAAACCGGAAGTAACATTTTTTAGTCCGGAAACCGAAAACTGATTTCCGAATTTTCATATTTTTATTCCGCTCATACCTGACAGGAATAGAAAATTTACAAAAAAAAACCATAACCACAGATGGACGGAAGATGACGGATTAATACTTGAATGCATGGCAACCAGGATATGTACCTATTGATTCGACTAGCAACAGAAATAATTGAGGTGAGAAAAGACAGGAACGTCCAAAGGGCATTACGGCAGTCCGACAACACGACAACGGCACGGACACGCAGCGCGCGACCGCACGCATGCTGATGTGTAGATGGGGTGTTCGATTGGGTCGCGATACTTCTCAAAATGCCCGTCGGACGGACGTGTTTTGTCGGGTGCAATTAGGTATTTCACGGAATGAATGAATATGAATGCATGGATTATGATTGACTCAACTGTGAGGCCGTGTTTTCCACGGTATTGTCGGCCAGTGAATTTCGATGAGGTCAGTCGTGACAAACGTAGGACGCTGGACGATTCGTGACCATGTTGACGGTTCTGGTGGAGGTGGAGCAACGTGTTTGTTTACTCAGTGACGAATCCGAAACCAGCCGACTCTGCTTAAAAACATCGGCGACGGGACGGGCGGTTTGAAGCCTTGTAGGGTTCTGATAGTGTGGGGTCCGCGGGTGATCGGCTGCAGTGAAGTAAAACAAATGGGAGAATTTTTGTTTGAGGAAGTTAAAAACGTCTCCAGAATAGTGCGCGACTCCGTCTGCAACATAGCCGAGAACCTCGAGAACCAGTTCCTTTAGCAAACATCGCCGTGGTCAGCTGCGCTTATAGTTTTCGTGGGGCGTGGGAACTTCCACTACGTACAGGGTTTCGGCTAGAGAACAGCATTTTTCAGGCATTCACTGTACATTGGATCCGAATCACTCATTTTTGGATATCCATCCGGATGAATAAGAATTTTCGTGATTCAAAACCCGAGTCACCGGAAAAACGTCAAAGTCCGAGTGATCCAAATTCCGAATCACCGAAAAAAAACGTAATCCTCGGATTGATCCGGGATCCGCCTATCCGTGTGGCCTTTCTATCTCAATGACTCGGATTATCCGGTGTTGCTATTTTGAATCTATCCGTTTGAGTCGGATATTCGCGACCTCCGATTTTCGAGTAATCCGAAATCCAAGTATCCAATTTTTTTTCATTCGGATCCAACGTAGAGTCGTCAGAACGATCTGATGCAGGAAAGAGAGGAATCACGCCTTCCATCTTTGAAAACCCAGTCGTTTCCGACGTTTTTGGTCTTCCGTTTCCCGCATTCCGGAAACCACAAAACTGCTGCGAAAGACGAAATCACAAGGTCTGTAGGGGCAGGAATGTTAAAGGAATAGTTTCAGATTTCCCACATTGTCCCGATTTCTGATACACGAGAAAACAGTCCGCTCCGAAACCCAATTATCAACTTCTCAATTTTTTCGCTGACTCCTGATCTGGAGACAAAAGTTTGTGAAAAAAATCGAAGGTTTCAGAATATTGCGAAATTCATAAAATTGGACAAAATGGGTATTTGCTTCAATTTTTTTACAGAAGCGAGTAGTAGTTAAAGTGGGGACGCTATGTCGAATCGAGATATAGATATTTGATAGGAAGATTGCAACCGAAGTCGGTTTGGGATTTTAGTGTATCGGCAGAGGTCACCCTCAAGCCTTTGGACCGAGTGGGGCAATTGATCTAATATTTCTAATATTCGGGTATTGGACTATGCTGCAGTGCGTATCAAAACTATAAAGGCACCCTATTTTTCGAAGATACTGAAATTCACAGTTCGTTGTGAGATGAGCCCAGTACAACATAGAAGCACCCTCTTCCTACTTACTCTAACATAATCATGACTTACCACTTAGTTCTTAGCAAGGGCAGTTTTTTAGAGCTTTCCGTTTTCACGTTGCACCAAAACTATCAAGGCACCATGGGGATACCTGCGATTCTTGACGATATATCAAATCTTAGTCCTCCATTCTTCATTGAAGTATGTCATGCTTCTACCTGCCACTATTCTATGTGGTTTAATGCTCATCACCGCAGAAAAAGCCCCGGACAAGAAGATGGATACTCCAACACAGGAGATCGTGCAGAAAGGTATTCTAGGGCAGAAAGGTCGGTGGTTGATTGCCGAACATCACGGCCACATATGGCGGTCTGTTGAACTTAACGAAAACCTCTCCAGAGGCTTCGAGAGCGTTGGCTGTTCAAATCCGAGAGTGTACAAAGACGACTTGAATACATCTTACAAAAAGTAGCAAAGCTGCACATTTGGTGAAGATGCGCATCTTGAACATGCTCTCGTTCTGGTAATAACCCAACACATTTTCGACATAACACTGTCTGTTCCGACAGTAGGCGTCCACTAACTTCCGTTTTCTGCCAGAATTGTTATGTCGAAAATGTGTTGGGTTAATACCATAACGAGAGCAGGTTCAAGATGCGCATCTTCACCAATATTACAGCTTTTTATTTCTTGTAGGGTGCGTTCGGGTCGTCCTTATACACCCTCGGATTGGAGCGGTAAGCTCTCTCTAAGTCTCTGAAGACGTTTTTCTGACGTTTTAAACACCTCCAGATGGGCATCATAGAGGGATTCGGCTAGAGAACGTTTTGGAACTCCGCGAAGTTGTTGGTGTTGTTCGATAATCAACAACCAATCATACTCTTCTGCCCCAGAATCCCCTTTCTTGGCATCCCATCTTTATGTTCCTTCTCGTATACACACGAATAATCCTAGATATGTTTCATTAATAGTGGAGTAACAACTCGGTTGTGCACAATCTCCTGTGGTGGAGTGTCCACCTTCGTGTCATACTTCCATATGGGCTTTTTCTGCGGTAGTGAGCATCGAACCACGTAGAATAGTAGTAGGTAGAAGCTTGACATAGTTCAGTGCAGAATGGAGGATTGAGATGGGATATATCGTCGAGAATCGCAGGTATCCCCATGGTGCCTTGATAGTTTTGATACAAAGGGAAAACGGGAAATTCTGAAAAAAACTGCCTTCGCTAAGAACTAAGTGGTAAGTTATGATTCTTTTTGAGTTTGAAGTAGGAGGGTGCTTCGTTATTGTACTGATCTCATCTCACAATGAACTGTAAATTCCAGTATTTTCAAGAAATAGGGTGCCTTTATAGTTTTGTTACGCACTGTATTTATTCATGAATATCGAGTTTTTCGCCTCGTATATTTGAATTTCCGGGAAAATTAAATTTTTAGGTTTTTCGCTTAGTCGATCAAATCTTAGAGGCGGAATAGCAGATTTTTCTCAGCCAGGTCAGGCGACGATATGGGAGTATTCGATTGAAAAAAGTTGCCTAGTCCTCTTGAGATATGTAATCAAAATATCTATTCAAGCACTAGCGGCCAATGCCAATATACCCAAAACATGGATTTTATCTGAAGGCAAAAAAACGTGTCGCATCGGATTCTGGATATGCGGATCCCACAAAGTCGAATCATCGCATAAACTAGATTTTGACTAGATTTTTTTTCGTATCACGAGTAGTAGAAGTGGATCCTTCCCATTGATTCATTTTTTTGTGAACCATTGGGATAAAAATCGGGTAAAAATTTTAATGTTCCAACAGAGGCAATACCTTGAGTATTATCGAATGCTTAGCTCATTCAAGAAATTGAGCTTTTGCCTTATTCGAAAACTTGATTGATTCGAAATTTCGTGTCATTCGGTTTCCAAATACTCGATTTATCTAAGTACTGGTGTTCCTCAATTTTTAGAAAAATCGGTTTATTCAAGGCTTTGGTTATGTACATATGCAACGATATTCGAACTATCGATTCCAAAATTGCAAGACCGTTCCTGACATGAGAGTTATGCACCAAGTGGGGGGTGGGATCAGTGATTTTCCTCATGTCCGTCTGAGATCTTTCGATCAAGTGTGATATACCATTCGGAAGCACAATTGTTTACTTGCCTAATGGGGTTAAAAAAAGCCCTAGTCTCCCTGGTCCTTTTGTTACCACCCATCAGAGCTGCACGAGTGTAAAGAACATTTGTGCCCGTGAATAATCGCAAAAACTAGGAGAAGTTCGCTATTTTCGGATTTTTTGAAAAACAATGATATTTTGTGTTTTGTCTTAATTATACAGCGACTTTAGAGTACCCAACCTTGTAGCTAAGTACGAACACTGGCTTATCCACTGACGATTATTTGTATAGTTTACCGCAATGTTAAAGGCAGCAGACACGCTCGAAAAAGTTGTTCAGATAACTACGTTGCTGAAGTCGCATGGCTCCTAGTACACTGCTCACGCCGTTGGAAGCGTCGAAAACGAGTTAAAACTACTAAATTTCAGCAATGCTAAACAAAAAGTTTCTGCGACCCCGCCCCAAAATACAAACTCGTCCAGATTGATAGTACTAATACGGCCCTTTGGCTGGTATTTTAAGCTTCCAACGAGGTTAACGTTCCAGTACAGGCTGTAAGAGTATATCGGCTTCTCTATCTCAATAGTTTTGTAGCTAATATTCGCTGTTCCAACCGCGCGCCGTAAAACTCGTCCACTCTCACCTGATAACAAAATAACCGTTATTCCTCTATTTGCACACAGTTTTCGTTCATTTTTCGTCAGTTCCGAACAAAACCAGCTCCAGACCTTTGATTTATGCCATAAAATCGATACAAATTTTGAGCGTGTCTGCTGCCTTTAAAAGGACATGGTGAGGTTGCGGACTCGTGCTAACATACGGTAGTCTGATCGTGTTACCACTCATTTTTTTTTCGAAATAACTGAAGTTGGTCGGTGAGTTTCTGTTTCCACTCTCACATTTTCACCTGTTTTCATTGCTTCCTCAGATGTAGTCTTATCGGTGTGAACTTATACTTACCGATCTATCACAGCTGTTTCGGAAAAAATAAGAAATAACACTCACAAACTACCGTATGTTAGGGCGAGTCCAACCGCACCGTGTCCTTTTAACATTGCGGTAAACTATATCCATCTCCGTGCCTCTCGTGGAATTAATGATTTTCGTCACTTTCTTTCAACCAGTTTCGACGTAGAATTTTCCGTTCAGTTCTAGCTATAGGACCGCCAGGAAAAAAGGTACTCATTCTGTCTTACAGATATGGGTACATGTACGAAGAATAAAAAAAAAACAACCTGCTTCGAGTTTCACATTATTGTGTGGATGAAGTTTCGGGGCTCGAAAACCTTGATCTGCCTAGTTCTTTTGTTTCCACCCATCAAAACAGCTTAAATGACTTAAACCAACCATGAAAACAGGAACGCAGTGCCGAAACAGAACATAGTTTTGCATTCATTACACGAAGACTATAGGGTACCAAACTTCATAGTTGCACGAACACCGGCTTATCCACTGATGATTACTTGTATCCAAGTACGAGCCTCTCATCACTTGAATATATCAAAACGGTCCTACCCAAATATTCTGGGACAGTTTTTTCTAATGAACGCTGCTTTCAAGGAAATCCTGTACCTGAGCAATTCCGAAATCTTATCACGAAGTTACATGGTTGTCTTTGCTCCCACATTTGTATGTTTTGTCGTCCTTAACGAAACCGATGTAGGATTGTTCCTGTGTCAGTTGGGTGGGCAGGACATCTTGCATCTCGAGACACCTTCATGTCATTAATCAGCGAACAGCTGATAGCCACACTGAAATCTGGGTTAGAGTTCGTGTCAGGTGTCCATTCCCTGGTGGAGGCTTCAACTAAATGTCCATCGGGTTGTCGCGCAGTAGAGTCATTATAAAAACTACAATGAAAATCTGCCAGTGAAATAAGTTGTTAAATGAAAACATAACTTTATTTTCCAGCCTCGGGCATTTGAGGAAATTAAATTTAGATTGACCATCGAAAAAACTTCAGGGGTTTCAAAGGTAGGATACAGAGCTAAAAAAAAACTGCGAGATTATGGAAAAACTAGCAGCGTGATGCAACCATAGCTGAAAAGATTGGTAAGTACGATACTTTATCAGTCTTCCAAGTCAAGGATAATATCCTGAGGACAAAAAGTCTGTCCCAATGACTGTCCGCCCAGGCGGTCGGCTTGCGTGTCGAGTACCTAACGGGAAAGCGTTTTTTTAACCAGCATTCCTACGGCTGATTGGGATCTCAATCGCTATTCGTTTCATATAAATGCTTTTTGAATTCCAGTTACGAATAATGTCTTCACCACGCCCGCCTGACTCGCACACCGCCCGCGTGAGCGGACAGTTGAAATCGGACAGAATCTAAATACATGTACGGATAAAGGAAAACACTGATGGGGTGAAAAGGTCTCGGGCAATGGGGTCTCACAAGACCAATTGCGATGCGGGAAAAGATTGGGAGATGAGAGTAGGTGGAGACCCAAAAGAGGGTGAAAAAACGCTCAAGGCATTCTGTTCCCGAGTTAGTGACCCAGAAGTGAACCAGAAGAATAGCAGCCAAAGTGTAACGCGAGAGCTCTAGAACTACAGCAGACTTGCCTTCAAATTTTGGGTCCGATTCTTGCACATTTCACATTTCGACTCGATGTCCGGACAGAACATTGGGACGCCATGAAATTATTAGTAACTGTGACCCACATTTTTTGACGAGTTTGTTATTTTTCTTAAGGGTTTGTATGTTTGTCTTGGCCCAGGAAATGAGTAAAATGGTGGCAAAGAGGCTAATCCTGACTGATAGTGGTTTTGGGTGTTGTAGAAAATAGTGGTCACAGATTAACAGCTCCAAAATTCTATCGAGATACAGAATCAGCGATTTCAGTGGTGTTCCTATCTTTATAGGACGAAATGGTCCTTTACTTATTTAGTAATTGATATATTTCTCCATTCATACATGAGGATGTCCTTTAATTATGTATACTTTCGAAGTGTCTACTTTTTGGTTAAACATCAAAAGTTTAGAAATTTGAAAAAGGGTTCAATCATTTGCGATAATTCTGAGGAACTCTCCTCGTTCCGGCTAAATTGGTTTTAGCTGAGGGAAATTTTGGCTTCGTCGATATCGGCGCAGTTAGGGTGCCATGAGGTAGGTCTCGACAGCACAAATCCCTACAGAAGTGTAGATATTTGGTAGTATCACATGAAAGTCGAAATTTTGTGTGTAGACCATATCTGGACTCCAAATATGGATCACTTCTGGGCTCATTCGAAGACCTAGTGCATACTCCCCGCGACGAGTGACGCGACATCGTGTTTGAGATAGATATCGACTGAAAATCGATATGGTTCAAAGGCACTGTCGCTGTCGGGCATCGCGGCAAGTATGCGCTAGGCCTAAAGCCTCTTTCAGAGTGCGATCGCTGATCGCCGCGATGACATGTTTTGAATACATATCGACGTGCGACGCGATCCCGATCGATGCTCATGTTTATCATCCCATCGCGTCGCTCGGCGATCGATCTCTGAAAGAGGCCTAAGAGACTGCAGCAAATGGAGCACACCAGATTCGTAACTGAATCTCTGTTCTATGCCCCTTCCCAATCTCGATAGTGTGCCTCTCAAGGTCGATGGTAGAGGAAAGGACCTATCCAGACGCTTCCGCGTTACTCTGGCGGGTCTTGAATGTTCTTTTTCTTCGCATCTACAGATTTACGTTCATAGGATCATTGATTCGGTACCTGATTAACGCCCTTACTGCCAACTTATCGGGCATAGTTTAATTCATTTATTCTCATAAATGGAAGGACTACCTTCTCTGTCTGTCTATTATATGTGGAACAAGCTGTGCGTGGACGACGCCATTTTCCGCCTAGGAGAAGATGCTGAGCGGTATACAGTAGCGGGCAAAAGTATCGGAACGCCACATTCCATGGGGTTAGATCTTTCCTGTAAAACGTTTTGCATCGTTAACGAGAATATCCTAATCTAAGATATGTTGACCAGCATGAAACTAGGAGTCTAACACCTTCTTGAAATTGATTTTGGTTCAATATAAGTTATAAGGTGATTATTTATTATGGATTGCAAGCGATTCGCCGAAAATCATGTAGAGTGCGCGCAATCACTTTAGTCTGAGGAATGGACGGGGCTGCGACGGTAGATCACCCCGCGCGAATCGAAACCCCATTCTCCACTGAGGCCGCCAACCCCACACCGGCAGCCGCCTGGTCCATGAGTCAGACTAGAAAGAAAACGAAAACCATATTTTCTCGGAGCGACTTCCGTCAGCGCCCAAAGTTCTAGCATTGATTGGCTAATTGGTAAAGCAGTAGCTAAATTAGCAGTAGCTACAGTAGCTACATTTTTACAACATCTCCCCCTCTCAACAAGATCTGTCCGCAGATCAGACATTCAGTCCACTGAGCTTCTTCTCTAGAGCTCTCTGCTGACTTCGGTCATTGCGCTTCTCAACTCTCTTCAAGTGTCGTTTGGAAATACTCAGAAAAATGAAAACATATTACATGTAATAAAAAAGGCCTCAAATAATATACATGTAATATAAATTGTTCAATGTATATTACTTGCAAATTATCTCGACCGATGTATGTTACATGTAATATATCGGTCTCTCGCTCGCAGGCCAAAAGTCACATGTAATATGTTTTCGATGGTGAAAACATAATACTTGTAACATAAGAGACGATTACAATATACTTGTAATACATCTCCGTCAATATAAGTTACATGTGAATTATCTCTACTCAAGTAAATTACATGTAGTATAAGTGTAACATGATTCAAATATCTCCAGAAACTGATGAACCATGCTGAACACCTTCTGCAAACCTGCACGGCATACGGGCCGCCTCATAGCTTACCTGTGACCGATTGTCCACTTGATTGACATTTGAGCGAGTGGTCACTCGACCTGGCTGAGGCGTTGATCTCTCGCTCCCTATGGCTCGTATGAATCGTGGAGAGGATTACGGGGGAGAGACATGCAATAATTTTGGAGCAAGCTTAAGCCCAGTGCTTCTTGTATGAAACTGAGGGATCCAGGCTTGCTGCTTCAGTCATGAAGCAGCGAGGTTTAGGCTTCCGGGATGTCCAAAAGAGCTTAAAGCTTGCTGATTCGTACCTGAAGCGGTAGCCTGGAACTTGCAGCTCCAACCCTCAAAGTATCGAGCTTCAACTTGCAGCTCTAATTAAGCAACATGAAATATAAGTGTATGTTACATGTAATATAAGTGTATGTTACACGTAATATAAGTGTAGGTTACATGCGATATAAAGGTAATATACTTGAATGTCTCAAGTATCTTACACTTTATATTACATGTAACATGTTTTCATTTTTCTGAGTACGGCCGTCTGACCAGGCACCTCAGCAAGATGTTTCCTCGACGGGTAACCGGTCGAGTTTGTTTGAATGTCCTTGAAAGCCGTATCTCCTTCAGGTCCACATCATCCTTTAACTGTGAGCGCAAGAAATTGAAGTTCTCTATGTACAAGTATCACTTCAATTAAATTTTCTAATATGACTAAAACGTTCAATTAGTTACTATTTTGCCTATAGTGATTACATGGATTTATTCTTTATTCAAGTGAAAGCATTTAAACAAAACTAGTCATGGAATAATTTGTACTTCAATTCAATATCAGTTTCAGTTGGAATCTTAGCTTCCACAAAAAAATAGTACGGAAGTTAGATAGTTCATTTGATTTGAACCAGGAAACATTTTGGACTGTTCCACTAATTACATAGCTGTCAGTTTCCAATTTTCTGAAAGTCTTTATTCGCCCCACAAAGTTTAGATAGTTTGGATTCAAACTGAAACCGTTTCGAGGGTTGATAAATTCGTTGATTAAAGTTTTTCTCACACGTTTTCGTTTTTAGGAAGATGCGGCAGGATCTGTTGATCAGTCGATCGTCACAAAATGTTGATTCAGAAGGCGGAAAGCTGAGAGCATTGGTTCCGTGAGCATCGAGGAACGGCCTGAGGCGAAATTCCAACAAGGTCTGGTACATGGACCGACATCCTTGAATCTACTTCAATCTACCGTGAGGCTGTTTTTATGGAGAGTCGTTGTCGATTTTGCGTTGCAGCTCAAGCACTTTAAGACTGTTTGTCCTGTCTATCATACATACATTCATGCTCATGTCCGGAGGTGGGAGCCATTCTAAGCACTAACGGGAGTTACTTCACCTGCTCAATGGAGACCAAGAGCTACATATCCTCTGTTTCGGACTGAAATTTATCTCCGTTCATCGCGTGCGTATGCGGGCGTATGCTGCGCCTCCTTTTCCGCACACTTTCTCGCTGTCTCTGCCCTCGCTCCAGACGAGTGTGCGAAGGAACAGAGTAAATTTGCTTCGAACCAGAAGATAACTAAGATAACTGAACCGACGGCATACTTGTCAAATAAAATAAAAAGCATTTCATGTGTCGAGTGTTTATTGAAGCATTCCGCCTGAATTGTTTTACGCTTAACAACAGTCTGTTGGATTTTTTCGCGCAGTGTCGGAGTGAGACGAGACGCTATCGCGGAAGAGAGACACAAGGCTATTGGAGTCGAGGATACTGCATAGACTGGAGTTTTCGACCATGGGTTTGGAGAATATTGAAGTCTTCCCGAATTGCGGTGCTGAGATCCTTGCATAGCCAGGTTTGATAACCACTGGCAACCGTATGAAGGGGTGGAGGCGTTTTCATCTGTTACAAGGAACTCTACAAAGCGGAGTATTTGCGGGTCTTAAGTATATTATGCTGTCAAACTGCAAAGTGGGGGGGGCTTATAATGTTGACCCTCGTAAAATATATGAGATCGAAATTGTGCAGTGGTAGTCTCGTATAACCTAATATTATTAGACGGAAACTAGATTCCGCTTCTTTTTCTAGATAACTTACGCCCTTTTTATTCTTGCGTTTTAGGGTATGAATACTAGTTTCGAAAGGGGATCCATTACCCATTTAGACTTTCTCATGTGCAAAGAAGTCATATGCCCGCTGCTACATGATTTCGTAATGTTCCAAAGCACTGCTTTCGCCGATTTCTTGATGAAAATATTGAGATCACTGCTGCAGTTGTTTGGAGTGATGTGAAATTGAAACCGTGATGGCATACCGTGATAGACCAATTGCTAAGATTCAGCGCAAAGGCGCAAAGCTAAGTGGGATTTTTGAGACTGATCCAGCATCCTCTTTTCTCAATTCGCCAAGAATTCCGATGGGTTTAATGTTGTTCAGCTACCATGAGCCACGGTAGCTCTTCAAGAATCTCAAAGGGATATCGCATTTTCATCAACACCCCTGGGAAACCACAAAGTTCCAATCAGATCGAACTCAAAAAAGGCTCATGCCGTTTAGACATGTGGAACAAAATGCGCAGCCGTCAAATATATTGTGTGGTGTGCAAATGCACACACTATTCACCCTTTACGCGCAAATTCGCAAAAAGCGCTCCATCAATAGAAATAACAGTTTCAGAAGAAACTTTATGTTAAACTACTGTGTTTGGCCTGTATGAGCATTACAGGCTGGTTTGATGACATATTAAAGCGTTAAGCTTGATTTTGATTGAAGGCTAGAAGGGTTTTCGCAGTTTCGGAATAATTGTTTGCACCAATCCTTCTTTATTTCTTAGAGTCACAAGCTAAGGCATCTAAACATATTCAATGGATATATGGGATCAATTTCAATAGGTTCATGCCTTAAACACTATAACAACGCTGGCGATAATTGTGGTGAGCGCGAAGCGCTCACCAGATTTGGCTTTGGATCGCCATCGCGCAACCCCCTGATCTCAGTATCAGGGTCCAGAGTAAACGTAGGAAGTCCGTTCTTTTTGCATTTAATATACTTTAGAAAGTTGAATAACTGTTCAAATGGTCCGTAATAGTTACCTGATATTCGAGAAAAATTGTCAAAACCACGTGATTTTGGTCGAAAAAAAGGGTTCATCTCCTTTTTTTCAGTTGGCGTACACGATCTTGTTGGAACACTTATCGTTGAGCTAGGAAGCGCATTTTTGGCCAGAAGTTGGTTATGATTGCACCTAGCTCCTGTCAAAATTTGAAGTTTGTCGCTCGATTTTTGTCTAACCTCAAAATTGAGGGTCAAGAAAGGCAAAAACACGTAAACATGTTATCATAAACCATCCACGTTTACTCATTCGTGAAAATAAACTAATGAAATAAACAATGTTACTGTTAGTCTTTCTCTCAGGATTGGACGCTCCCTGAGACGGGGCAACGCTTCAATCAATGCGGCGGGAACTTGGAAGTACTTTTGGAACGCCGCACGGTGTGAATCAGAAGTGCGCCACAGAACGCCCTAGATAGTGTGAGGGACCCAAGCAGGAGTGCGCAAGACGCCGTAGAAAGTGTGTGGGACCCGAATGAGAGTGCTCAGGATGCCGTAGAAAATGTGCGGGACCCAAATGAGAGTGCGCAGAACGCCGTAGAAAGTGCGTGGGACCCAAAGAATAGTGCGCCGGACGCCGTAGAAAGTGTGCGGGACCCAAATGGGTGTGCGCATTACGCCGTAGAAAGTGTGTGAGACCCAAACGAAAGTACGTTGGACACCGTAGAAACTGTGAGGTGACCAAGTGGAAGTGCGCAAGACGCCGTAGAAAGTGTGTGGGACTCAAATGAGAGTGCTCAGGACGCCGTAGAAAATGTGTGGGACCCGAATAACAGTGCGTCGGGCGCCTAGAAAGTGTGCGGGACCCAAATGGGTGTGCGCATCACGCCGTAGAAAGTGTATGAGACCCAAACGAAAGTACGTTGGACGCCGTAGAAACTGTGAGGTGACCAAGTGGAAGTGCGCAAAACGCCGTAGAAAGTGTGTGGGACCCAAGTGGGATGCGCCGGACGCCTTAAAATGTTTCCGGAACCCAAATGAGAGTGCTCAGGACGCCGTAGAAAGTGTGTGGGACTCGAATAACAGTGTGTCGGAACGCCGTAGAAAGTGTGCAGGAAATCAGTGGTAGTGTGCAGGATGTTAGTGGGAGTGTGCAGGACGTCATAGACAGTGTGTAAGACATCAGTGGGAGTGTGCAGGACATTGGTGGGAGTGTGCAGGACATTAGTGGGAGTGTTCAGCACCTCATAGAAAGTGTGCAGGACATCAGTGGGAGTGTTCAGCACCTCATGAAAGTGTGCAGGACATCAGTGGGAGGGTGCAGGACATCAGTGGGAGCGTGTAGGATATCAGTGGGAGTGTGCAGGACATTAGTGGGAGTGTTCAGCACCTCATAGAAAGTGTGCAGGACATCAGTGGGAGGGTGCAGAACATCAGGGGGAGTGTTCAGCACCTCATAGAAAAGTGTGCAGGACATCAGTGGGAGGGTGCAGGACATCAGTGGGAGCGTGCAGGATATCAGTGGGAGTGTGCAGGAGATTAGTGGGAGTGTTCAGCACCTCATAGAAAGTGTGCAGGACATCAGTGGGAGGGTTCAGGACATCAGTGGGAGCGTGCACGATGTCACAGAAAGTGTGCAGGACATCAGTGGGAGTGTGCAGGACATCTGTGGGAGTGTGCAGGACATCAGTGGGAGTGTGCAGGACATTAGTGGGAGTGTTCAGCACCTCATAGAAAGTGTGCAGGACATCAGTGGGAGGGTGCAGGACATCAGTGGGAGAGTGCAGGACATTATTGGGAGTGTTCAGCACCTCATAGACAGTGTGCAGGACACCAGTGGGAGGGTGCAGGACATCAGTGGGAGCGTGCAGGACATTAGTGGGAGTATTCAGCACCTCATAGAAAGTGTGCAGGACATTAGTGGGAGTGTTCAGCACCTCAGAGAAAGTGTACAGGACATCAGTGGGAGTGTGCAGGACATCAGTGGGAGCGTGCACGATGTCACAGAAAGTGTGCAGGACATCAGTGGGAGTGTGCAGGACACCAGTGGGAGTGTGCAGGACATCAGTGAGAGCGTGCAGGACATTAGTGGGAGTGTTCAGCTCCTCATAGAAAGTGTGCAGGACATTAGTGGGAGTGTTCAGCACCTCAGAGAAAGTGTACAGGACATCAGTGGGAGTGTGCAGGACATTAGTGGGAGTGTTCAGCACCTCATAGAAAGTGTGCAGGACATCAGTGGGAGGGTGCAGGACATTAGTGGGAGTGTTCAGCACCTCATAGACAGTGTGCAGGACACCAGTAGGAGGGTGCAGGACATTAGTGGGAGTGTTCAGCACCTCATAGAGTGTGCAGGACACCAGTAGGAGGGTGCAGGACACCAGTGGGAGGGTGCAGGACATCAGTGGGAGCGTGCAGGACATTAGTGGGAGTGTTCAGCTCCTCATAGAAAGTGTGCAGGACATTAGTGGGAGTGTTCAGCACCTCAGAGAAAGTGTACAGGACATCAGTGGGAGTGTGCAGGACATTAGTGGGAGTGTTCAGCACCTCATAGAAAGTGTGCAGGACATCAGTGGGAGTGTGCAGGACATCAGTGGGAGTGTTCAGCACCTCATAGAAAGTGTGCAGGACATCAGTGGGAGGGTACAGGACATCAGTGGGAGCGTGCAGGACATTAGTGGGAGTGTTCAGCACCTCAAAGAAAGTGTGCAGGACATCAGTGGGAGGGTGCAGGACATCAGTGGGAGCGTGCAGGACATTAGTGGGAGTGTTCAGCACCTCGTAGAAAGTGTGCAGGACATCAGTGGGAGGGTGCAGGACATCAGTGGGAGCGTGCAGGATATCAGTGGGAGTGTGCAGGACACCAGTAGGAGGGTGCAGGACATTAGTGGGAGTGTTCAGCACCTCATAGAGTGTGCAGGACACCAGTAGGAGGGTGCAGGACACCAGTGGGAGGGTGCAGGACATCAGTGGGAGCGTGCAGGACATTAGTGGGAGTGTTCAGCTCCTCATAGAAAGTGTGCAGGACATTAGTGGGAGTGTTCAGCACCTCAGAGAAAGTGTACAGGACATCAGTGGGAGTGTGCAGGACATTAGTGGGAGTGTTCAGCACCTCATAGAAAGTGTGCAGGACATCAGTGGGAGTGTGCAGGACATCAGTGGGAGTGTTCAGCACCTCATAGAAAGTGTGCAGGACATCAGTGGGAGGGTACAGGACATCAGTGGGAGCGTGCAGGACATTAGTGGGAATGTTCAGCACCTCAAAGAAAGTGTGCAGGACATCAGTGGGAGGGTGCAGGACATCAGTGGGAGCGTGCAGGACATTAGTGGGAGTGTTCAGCACCTCGTAGAAAGTGTGCAGGACATCAGTGGGAGGGTGCAGGACATCAGTGGGAGCGTGCAGGATATCAGTGGGAGTGTGCAGGACATTAGTGGGAGTGTTCAGCACCTCATAGAAAGTGTGCAGGACATCAGTGGGAGGGTTCAGGACATCAGTGGGAGCGTGCACGATGTCACAGAAAGTGTGCGGGACATCAGTGGGAGTGTGCAGGACATCAGTGGGAGTGTGCAGGACATCAGTGGGAGTGTGCAGGACATTAGTGGGAGTGTTCAGCACCTCATAGAAAGTGTGCAGGACATCAGTGGGAGGGTGCAGGACATCAGTGGGAGAGTGCACGACATTAGTGGGAGTGTTCAGCATCTCATAGAAAGTGTGCAGGACATCAGTGGGAGGGTGCAGGACATCAGTGGGAGCGTGCAGGACATTAGTGGGAGTGTTCAGCACCTCAAAGAAAGTGTGCAGGACATCAGTGGGAGGGTGCAGGACATCAGTGGGAGCGTGCAGGACATTGGTGGGAGTGTTCAGCACCTCATAGAAAGTGTGCAGGACATCAGTGGGAGGGTGCAGGACATCAGTGGGAGTGTGCAGGACATCAGTGGGAGTGTGCAGGACATCAGTGGGAGCGTGCAGGACATTAGTGGGAGTGTTCAGCTCATAGAAAGTGTGCAGGACATTAGTGGGAGTGTTCAGCACCTCAGAGAAAGTGTACAGGACATCAGTGGGAGTGTGCAGGACATTAGTGGGAGTGTTCAGCACCTCATAGAAAGTGTGCAGGACATCAGTGGGAGGGTGCAGGATATTAGTGGGAGTGTTCAGCACCTCATAGACAGTGTGCAGGACACCAGTAGGAGGGTGCAGGACATTAGTGGGAGTGTTCAGCACCTCATAGACAGTGTGCAGGACACCAGTAGGAGTGTGCAGGACATTAGTGGGAGTGTTCAGCACCTCATAGAAAGTGTGCAGGACATCAGTGGGAGGGTGCAGGACATTAGTGGGAGTGTTCAGCACCTCATAGACAGTGTGCAGGACACCAGTAGGAGGGTGCAGGACATTAGTGGGAGTGTTCAGCACCTCATAGAGTGTGCAGGACACCAGTAGGAGGGTGCAGGACACCAGTGGGAGGGTGCAGGACATCAGTGGGAGCGTGCAGGACATTAGTGGGAGTGTTCAGCTCCTCATAGAAAGTGTGCAGGACATTAGTGGGAGTGTTCAGCACCTCAGAGAAAGTGTACAGGACATCAGTGGGAGTGTGCAGGACATTAGTGGGAGTGTTCAGCACCTCATAGAAAGTGTGCAGGACAT
The DNA here is from genome assembly GCA_029168955.1 of Aplectana chamaeleonis. Taxonomy (NCBI): domain Eukaryota; kingdom Metazoa; phylum Nematoda; class Chromadorea; order Rhabditida; family Cosmocercidae; genus Aplectana; species Aplectana chamaeleonis. The sequence continues at coordinate 1,856,708 of JAPDOI010000004.1, read as the reverse complement.
CAGTGGGAGTGTGCAGGACATCAGTGGGAGTGTTCAGCACCTCATAGAAAGTGTGCAGGACATCAGTGGGAGGGTACAGGACATCAGTGGGAGCGTGCAGGACATTAGTGGGAGTGTTCAGCACCTCAAAGAAAGTGTGCAGGACATCAGTGGGAGGGTGCAGGACATCAGTGGGAGCGTGCAGGACATTAGTGGGAGTGTTCAGCACCTCGTAGAAAGTGTGCAGGACATCAGTGGGAGGGTGCAGGACATCAGTGGGAGCGTGCAGGATATCAGTGGGAGTGTGCAGGACATTAGTGGGAGTGTTCAGCACCTCATAGAAAGTGTGCAGGACATCAGTGGGAGGGTTCAGGACATCAGTGGGAGAGTGCACGATGTCACAGAAAGTGTGCGGGACATCAGTGGGAGTGTGCAGGACATCAGTGGGAGTGTGCAGGACATCAGTGGGAGTGTGCAGGACATTAGTGGGAGTGTTCAGCACCTCATAGAAAGTGTGCAGGACATCAGTGGGAGGGTGAAGGACATCAGTGGGAGAGTGCAGGACATTAGTGGGAGTGTTCAGCACCTCATAGAGAGTGTGCAGGACACCAGTGGGAGGGTGCAGGACATCAGTGGGAGCGTGCAGGACATTAGTGGGAGTGTTCAGCACCTCAAAGAAAGTGTGCAGGACATCAGTGGGAGGGTGCAGGACATCAGTGGGAGCGTGCAGGACATTAGTGGGAGTGTTCAGCACCTCATAGAAAGTGTGCAGGACATCAGTGGGAGTGTTCAGCACCTCATAGAAAGTGTGCAGGACATTAGTGGGAGTGTGCAGGACGTCATAGACAGTGTGTAAGACATCAATGGGAGTGTGCAGGACGTCATAGACAGTGTGTAAGACATCAGTGGGAGTGTGCAGGACATTAGTGGGAGTGTTCAGCACCTCATAGAAAGTGTGCAGGACATCAGTGGGAGTGTTCAGCACCTGATAGAAAGTGTGCAGGACATCAGTGGGAGGGTGCAGAACATCAGTGGGAGTGTGCAGGTCATTAGTGGGAGTGTTCAGCACCTCATAGAAAGTGTGCAGGACATCAGTGGGAGGATTCAGGACATCAGTGGGAGCGTGCACGATGTCACAGAAAGTGTGCAGTACATCAGTGGGAGTGTGCAGGACATCAGTGGGAGTGTGCAGGACATCAGTGGGACTTTCTATGAGGTGCTGAACACTCCCACTGATGTCCTGCACCCTCCCACTGATGTCCTGCATTTTTTCTTTGAGGTGCTGAACACTCCCACTAACGTCCTGCACACTCCCACTGATGTCCTGCACCCTCCCACTGATGTCCTGCACTTTTTTTATGAGGTGCTGAACACTCCCACTGATGTCCTGCACACTTTCTGTGACATCTTACACACTCGCACTGATGTCCTGCACACTTTCTGTGACATCCTGCACCCTCCCATCAATGTCCTGCACCCTCCCACTGATGTCCTGCACACTTTCTATGAGATGCTGAACACTCCCACTAACGTCCTGCACACTCCCACTGATGTCCTGCACATATTCTGTGACATCCTGCACGCTCCCACTAATGTCCTCCACCCTCCCACCAATGTACTGCACACTCCCACTGATGTCCTGCACTTTTTCTATGAGGTGCTGAACACTCCCACTAACGTCCTGCACACTCCCACTGATGTCCTGCACACTTTTTATGAGGTGCTGAACACCCCCACTCCTGCACGCTCCCACTGATGTCCTGCACCCTCCCAATGATGTCTTGCACACTGTCTTCGACGTCCTGCACACTCCCACTAACGTCCTGCACACTCCCTCTGATGTCCTGCATACTTTCTGTGACATCCTACACACTCCGACTGATGTCCTGCACACTTTCTGTGACATCCTGCACGCTCCCACTGATGTCCTGCACCCTCCCACTGATGTCCTGCACACTTTCTATGAGGTACTGCACACTCCCACTGATGTCCTGCACACTTTCTGTGACATCCTGCACACTCCCACTGATGTCCTGCACACTTTCTGTGACATCCTGCACGCTCCCACTGATGTCCTGCACACTTTCTATGAGGTGCTGCACACTCCCACTAATGTCCTGCACGCTCCCACTAATGTCCTGCACACTCCCACTAATGTCCTGCACACTCCCACTGATGTCCTGCTTACTTTATTTGACATCCTGCACACTCCCACTGATGTCCTGCACACTTTACGTGACATCCTGCACGCTCCCTTTTTATGTCCTGCATCCTCCCACTGGTGTCCTGCACCCTCCCACTGATGTCCTGCACACTGTCTATAACTTCCTGCACACTTCCACTAACGTCCTGCACACTCCCACTGATGTCCTGCACACTTTCTGTGACATCCTACACACTCCCACTGATGTCCTGCACACTTTCTGTGACATACTGCACGCTTCCACTAATATCCTGCACCCTCCCACCAATGTCCTGCACACTCCCACTGATGTCCTGCACTTTTTCTATGAGGTGCTGAACACTCCCACTAACGTCCTGCACACTCCCACTGATGTCCTGCACACATTCTATGAGATGCTGAACACTCCCACTAGCGTCCTGCACACTCCCACTGATGTCCTGCACACTTTCTGTGACATCCTACACACTCCCACTGATGTCCTGCACATATTCTGTGACATCCTGCACGCTCCCACTAATGTCCTCCACCCTCCCACCAAAGTACTGCACACTCCCACTGATGTCCTGCACTTTTTCTATGAGGTGCTGAACACTCCCACTAACGTCCTGCACACTCCCACTTATGTCCTGCACACTTTTTATGAGGTGCTGAACACCCCCACTCCTGCACGCTCCCACTGATGTCCTGCACCCTCCCAATGATGTCTTGCACACTGTCTTCGACGTCCTGCACACTCCCACTAACGTCCTGCACACTCCCTCTGATGTCCTGCATACTTTCTGTGACATCCTACACACTCCCACTGATGTCCTGCACACTTTCTGTGACATCCTGCACGCTCCCACTGATGTCCTGCACCCTCCCACTGATGTCCTGCACACTTTCTATGAGGTACTGCACACTACCACTGATGTCCTGCACACTTTCTGTGACATCCTGCACACTCCCACTGATGTCCTGCTCACTTTCTGTGACATCCTGCACACTCCCACTGATGTCCTGCACACTTTCTGTGACATCCTGCACGCTCCCACTGATGTCCTGCACACTTTCTATGAGGTGCTGCACACTCCCACTAATGTCCTGCACGCTCCCACTAATGTCCTGCACACTCCCACTAATGTCCTGCACACTCCCACTGATGTCCTGCTTACTTTATTTGACATCCTGCACACTCCCACTGATGTCTTGCACACTTTACGTGACATCCTGCACGCTCCCTTTTCATGTCCTGCATCCTCCCACTGGTGTCCTGCACCCTCCCACTGATGTCCTGCACACTGTCTATAACTTCCTGCACACTCCCACTAACGTCCTGCATACTCCCACTGATGTCCTGCACACTTTCTGTGACATCCTGCACGCTCCCACTGATGTCCTGCACACTTTCTATGAGGTGCTGCACACGCCCACTAATGTCCTGCACGCTCCCACTAATGTCCTGCACACTCCCACTAATGTCCTGCACACTCCCACTGATGTCCTGCTTACTTTATTTGACATCCTGCACACTCCCACTGATGTCCTGCACACTTTACGTGACATCCTGCACGCTCCCTTTTTATGTCCTGCATCCTCCCACTGGTGTCCTGCACCCTCCCACTGATGTCCTGCACACTGTCTATAACTTCCTGCACCCTCCCACCAATGTCCTGCACACTCCCACTGATGTCCTGCACTTTTTCGATGAGGTGCTGAACACTCCCACTAACGTCCTGCACACTCCCACTGATGTCCTGCACACTTTCTATGAGGTGCTGAACACCCCCACTAATGTCCTGCACCCTCCCACTGATGTCGTGCACCCTCCCACTAATATCCTGCACACTTTCTATGAGGTGCTGAACACTCCCACTAATGTCCTGCACACTCCCACTGATGTCCTGCACACTCTCACTAACGTCGTGCACATTCCCACTGAAGTCCTGCACACTTTCTGTGACATCCTACACACTCCCACTGATGTCCTGCTCACTTTCTATGAGGTGCTGAACACTCCCACTTATGTCCTGCACACTCCCACTAATGTCCTGCACACTCCCACTAACGTCCTGCACACTCCCACTGATGTCCTGCACACTTTCTGTGACATCCTACACACTCGCACTGATGTCCTGCACACTTTCTATGAGGTCCTGCACACTCCCACTGATGTCCTGCACGCTCCCACTGATGTCCTGCACACTTTCTATGAGGTGCTGAACACTCCCACTAATGTCCTGCACACTCCCACTGATGTCCTGCACAATGTCTATGACGTACTGCACACTCCCACTAACGTCCTGCACACTCCCACTGATTTCCGGCACACTTTCTGTGACATCCTGCCCGTTCCCACTATTGTCCTGCACACTCCCACTGATGTCCTGCACACTTTCTATGAGGTGCTGCACATTCCCACTAATGTCCTGCACGCTCCCACTGATGTCCTGCACACTTTCTGTGACATCCTACACACTCCCACTGATGTCCTGCACACTTTCTATGACTTGCTGCACACTCCCACTAATGTCCTGCACACTTTCTATGAGGTCCTGCACACTCCCACTGATGTCCTGCACATTTTCCGTGACATCCTACACACTCCCACTGATGTCCTCTCCCAGTGATGTCCTGCACGCTGTCTTTGACGTCCTGCATACTCCCACTGATGTCCTGCACACTTTCTGTGACATGCACACTTTCTGTGACATCCTGCACGCTCCCGCTGATGTCCTGCACCCTCCCACTGATGTCCTGCACACTTTCTTTGAGGTGCTGAACACTCTCACTAATGTCCTGCACAGTCCCACTGATGTCCTGCACACTCCCACTAACGTCCTGCACACTCCCACTGATGTCCTGCACACTTTCTGTGACATCCTACACACTCCCACTGATGTCCTGCACACTTTCTATGAGGTGCTGCACACTCCCACTAATGTCCTGCACGCTTTCTGTGACATCCTACATACTCCCACTGATGTCGTGCACACTTTCTATGAGGTCCTGCACACTCCCACTGATGTCCTGCACATTTTCTGCGACATCCTACACACTCCCACTGATGTCCTGCACCCTCCAAGTGATGTCCTGCACGCTGTCTTTGACGTACTGCACACTCCCACTGATGTCCTGCACACTTACTGTGACATCCTACACACTCCCACTGATGTCCTGCACACTTTCTGTGACATCCTTCACGCTCCCACTAATGTCCTCCACCCTCCCACCAATGTACTGCACACTCCCACTGATGTCCTGCACTTTTTCTATGAGGTGCTGAACACTCCCACTAACGTCCTGCACACTCCCACTGATGTCCTGCACACTTTTTATGAGGTGCTGAACACCCCCACTCCTGCACGCTCCCACTGATGTCCTGCACCCTCCCAATGATGTCTTGCACACTGTCTTCGACGTCCTGCACACTCCCACTAACGTCCTGCACACTGTCTTTGACGTCCTGCATACTCCCACTGATGTCCTGCACACTTTCTGTGACATGCACACTTTCTGTGACATTCTATGAGGTGCTGAATACCCCCACTGATGTCCTGCCCACTTTCTATGAGGTGCTGAACACCCCCAATAATCTCCTGCACACTGATGTCCTGCACACTTTCTATGAGGTGCTGAATACTCCCACAGATGTCCTGCACACTCCCACTGATGTCCTGTTCACTTTCTATGAGGTGCAGAACACTCCCACTAATGTCCTGCACGCTCCCACTGATGTCCTGCACCCTCCCACTGATGTCCTGCACACTTTCTATGAGGTGCTGAATACTCCCACTATTGTCCTGCACACTCCCACTGATGTCCTGCACACTTTCTATGAGGTGCTGAACACTCCCACTAATGTCCTGCACACTCCCACTAATATCCTGCACACTTTCTATGAGGTGCTGAACACTCCCACTAATGTCCTGCACGCTCCCACTGATGTCCTGCACCCTCCCACTGATGTCCTGCACACTTTCTATGAGGTGCTGAATACTCCCACGAATGTCCTGCACACTCCCAATGATGTCCTGCACACTCCCACTGATGTCCTGCACCCTCCCACTGATGTCCTGCACACTTTCTATGAGGTGCTGAATACTCCCACTAATGTCCTGCACACTCCCACTGCTGTCTTGCACACTTTCTATGAGGTGCTGAATACTCCCACTATTGTCCTGCACATTTTCTGCGACATCCTACACACTCCCACTGATGTCCTGCACACTCCCACTGATGTCCTGCACACTTTCTATGAGGTGCTGCACACTCCCACTAATGTCCTGCACGCTTTCTGTGACATCCTACATACTCCCACTGATGTCGTGCACACTTTCTATGAGGTCCTGCACACTCCCACTAACGTCGTGCACACTCCCACTGATGTCCTGCACACTCCCACTGATGTCCTGCACACTTTCTATGAGGTGCTGAACACTCCCACTAATGTCCTGCACACTCCCACTGATGTCCTGCACACTTTCTATGAGGTGTCCTGCAACACTTCCCACTGATGTCCTGCACGCTCCCACTGATGTCCTGCACCCTCCCACTGATGTCCTGCACACTTTCTATGAGGTGCTGCACACTCCCACTAATGTCCTGCACACTTTCTGTGACATGCACTTTCTGTGACATTCTGTAAGTGCTGAATACCCCACTGATGTCCTGCACACTTTCTATGAGGTGCTGAACACTCCCACTAATGTCCTGTACACTCCCACTGACGTCCTGCACAATTCCACTGATGTCCTGCACACTTTCTATGAGGTGCTGCACACTCCCACTAATGTCCTGCACACTCCCACTGATGTCCTGCACACTTTCTATGAGGTGCTGAACACTCCCACTAATGTCCTGCAGCCCCTCCACTGATGTCCTACACACTTTCTATGAGGTGCTGCACACTCCCACTATAGTCCTGCACACTCCCACTGATGTCCTGCACACTCCCACTGATGTCCTGCACACTTTCTATGAGGTGCTGAACACTCCCACTATAGTCCTGCACACTCCCACTGATGTCCTGCACACTTTCTATGACATCCTGCACACTCCCACTGATGTCCTGCACCCTCTCACTGATGTCCTGCGCACTTTCTATGAGGTGCTGAACGCTCCCACTAATGTCCTGAACACTCCCACTGATGTCCTGCACACTTTCTATGAGGTGCTGCACACTCCCACTAATGTCCTGCACACTCCCACTGATGTCCTGCACACTTTCTGTGACATCCTGCACACTCCCACTGATGTCCTGTTCACTTTCTATGAGGTGCAGAACACTCCCACTAATGTCCTGCACAGTTTCTGTGACATCCTTCACGCTCCCACTGATGTCCTGCACACTTTCTGTGACATCGTGCACGCTCCCGCTGATGTCCTGCACACTCCCACTGATGTCCTGCACACTGTCTATGACGTCCTGCACACTCCCACTGATGTCCTGCACACTTTCTGTGACATCCTGCACGCTCCCGCTGATGTCCTGCACCCTCCCACTGATGTCCTGCACACTTTCTATGAGGTGCTGCACACTCCCACTAATGTCCTGCACACTCCCACTGATGTCCTACACACTTTCTATGAGGTGCTGCACACTCCCACTAATGTCCTGCACACTCCCAATGATGTCCTGCATACTCCCACTGATGTCCTGCACACTTTCTATGAGGTGCTGCACACTCCCACTAATGTCCTGCACACTCCCACTGATGTCCTGCGCACTTTCTATGAGGTGCTGAACGCTCCCACTAATGTCCTGCACACTCCCACTGATGTCCTACACACTTTCTATGAGGTGCTGCACACTCCCACTAATGTCCTGCACACTCCCACTAATGTCCTGCAGCCCCTTCACTGATGTCCTACATACTTTCTATGAGGTGCTGCACACTCCCACTAATGTCCTGCACACTCCCACTGATGTCCTGCACACTCCCACTGATGTCCTGCACACTCCCACTGATGTCCTGCACACTTTCTATGACGTCCTGCACACTCCCACTGATGTCCTGCACACTCCCACTGATGTCCTGCACGCTTTCTATGACGTCCTGCTTACTCCCACTAATGTCCTACACACTCCCACTGATGTCCTGCACCCTCCCACTGATGTCCTGCACACTTTATATGACGTCCTGCACACTCCCACTAATGTCCTGCACACTCCCACTGATGTCCTGCACACTTTCTATGAGGTGCTGAACACTCCCACTAATGTCCTGCACACTCCCACTGATGTCCTGCACACTTTCTATGAGGTGCTGAACACTTCCACTAATGTCCTGCACACTCCCACTAATGTCCTGCAGCCCCTCCACTGATGTCCTACACACTTTCTATGAGGTGCTGCACACTCCCACTAATGTCCTGCACACTCCCAATGACGTCCTGCATACTCCCACTGATGTCCTGCACCCTCCCACTGATGTCCTGCACACTTTCTATGAGGTGCTGCACACTCCCACTAATGTCCTGCACACTCCCACTGATGTCCTGCGCACTTTCTATGAGGTGCTGAACGCTCCCACTAATGTCCTGCACACTCCCACTGATGTCCTGCACACTTTCTGTGACATCCTGCACGCTCCCGCTGATGTCCTGCACACTTTCTATGAGGTGCTGCACACTCCCACTAATGTCCTGCACACTCCCACTGATGTCCTGCACACTTTCTATGAGGTGCTGAACACTTCCACTAATGTCCTGCACACTCCCACTAATGTCCTGCAGCCCCTCCACTGATGTCCTACACACTTTCTATGAGGTGCTGCACACTCCCACTATAGTCCTGCACACTCCCACTGATGTCCTGCGCACTTTCTATGAGGTGCTGCACACTCCCACTAATGTCCTGCACCCTTCCACTGATGTCCTACACACTTTCTATGAGGTGCTGCACACTCCCACTAATGTCCTGCACGCTCCCACTGATGTCCTGCACCCTCCCACTGATGTCCTGCACACTTTCTATGAGGTGCTGAATACTCCCACGAATGTCCTGCACACTCCCAATGATGTCCTGCACACTCCCACTGATGTCCTGCACACTCCCACTGATGTCCTGCACACTTTCTATGAGGTGCTGCACACTCCCACTAATGTCCTGCACACTCCTACTGATATCCTGCACACTTTCTATGAGGTGCTGCACACTCCCCCTAATGTCCTGCACACTCCTACTGATGTCCTGCACACTTTCTATGAGGTGCTGCACACTCCCCCTAATGTCCTGCACACTCCTACTGATACCCTGCACACTTTCTACGAGGTCCTGCACACTCTCACTGATGTCCTGCACACTCCCACTAATGTCCTGCACCCTCCCACTGATGTCTTGCACACCTTCTATGAGGTGCTGCACACTCCCACTAATGCCTACACACTGCCACTGATGTCCTGCACACTCCCACTAATGTCCTGCTCCCTCCCACTGATGTCCTGCACACTTTCTATGAGGTGCTGCACACTGCCACTAATGTCCTGCACACTCCCACTGATGTCCTGCACACATTCTACGAGGTCCTGAACACTCCCACTAATGTCCTGCACACTCCCACTGATGTCCTGCACACTCCCACTGATGTCCTGCACACTTTCTATGAGGTGCTGCACACTCCCACTAATGTCCTGCACACTCCCACTGATGTCCTGCACACTTTCTATGAGGTGCTGAACACTCCCACTAATGTCCTGCACACTCCCACTGATGTCCTGCACACTTTCTATGAGGTGCTGAACACTCCCACTAATGTCCTGCACACTCCCACTAATGTCCTGTAGCCCCTCCACTGATGTCCTACACACTTTCTATGCGGTGCTGAACACTCCCACTAATGTCCTGCACACTCTCACTGATGTCCTGCACGCTCCCGCTGATGTCCTGCACCCTCCCACTGATGTCCTGCACACTTTCTATGAGGTGCTGCACACTCCCACTAATGTCCTGCACACTCCCACTGATGTCCTGCGCACTTTCTATGAGGTGCTGAACGCTCCCACTAATGTCCTGCACACTCCCACTGATGTCCTGCACACTGTCTGTGACGTCCTGTACACTCCCACTGATGTCCTGCACACTTTCTATGAGGTGCTGCACACTCCCACTGATGTCCTGCACACTGTCTATGACGTCCTGCACACTCCCACTGATGTCCTGCGCACTTTCTATGAGGTGCTGAACGCTCCCACTAATGTCCTGCACACTCCCACTGATGTCCTGCACACTGTCTATGACGTCCTGCACACTCCCACTGATGTCCTGCACACTTTCTGTGACATCCTGCACGCTCCCGCTGATGTCCTGCACCCTCCCACTGATGTCCTGCACACTTTCTATGAGGTGCTGCACACTCCCACTAATGTCCTGCACACTCCCACTGATGTCCTGCACTCTCCTACTGATGTACTGCACACTCCCACTGATGTCCTGCACACTTTCTATGATGTCCTGCACCCTCCCACTGATGTCCTGCACACTTTCTATGAGGTGCTGCACACTCCCACTGATGTCCTGCACACTTTCTGTGACATCCTGCACGCTCCCGCTGATGTCCTGCACCCTCCCACTGATGTCCTGCACACTTTCTATGAGGTGCTGCACACTCCCACTAATGTCCTGCACACTCCCACTGATGTCCTGCACACTTTCTATGAGGTGCTGAACACTTCCACTAATGTCCTGCACACTCCCACTGATGTCCTGCACACTTTCTATGAGGTGCTGAACACTTCCACTAATGTCCTGCACACTCCCACTATAGTCCTGCACACTCCCACTGATGTCCTGTACACTTTCTGTGACATCCTGCACGCTCCCGCTGATGTCCTGCACAGTTTCTATGACGTCCTGCAAACTCCCGCTGATGTCCTGCACCCTCCCACTGATGTCCTGCACACTTTCTATGAGGTGCTGCACACTCCCACTAATGTCCTGCACACTCCCGCTGATGTCCTGCACACTTTCTATGACGTCCTGCACACTGCCACTAATGTCCTGCACCCTCCCACTGATGTCCTGCACCCTCCCACTGATGTCCTGCACACTTTCTATGAGGTGCTGCACACTCCCACTAATGTCCTGCACACTCCCACTGATGTCCTGCACACTTTCTATGAGGTGCTGAACACTCCCACTAATGTCCTGCAGCCCCTCCACTGATGTCCTACACACTTTCTATGAGGTGCTGCACACTCCCACTAATGTCCTGCACACTCCCACTGATGTCCTGCACCCTCCCTCTGATGTCCTGCACACTTTCTATGAGGTGCTGCACACTCCCACTAATGTCCTGCACACTCCCACTAATGTCCTGCACACTCTCACTGATGTCCTGCATACTCCCACTGATGTCCTGCACACTTTCTATGAGATGCTGAACACTCCCACTAATGTCCAGCACACTCTCAATGATGTCGTGCACACTTTCTATGAGGTGCTGCTCACTCCCAATAATGTCCTGCACATTCCCACTTATGTCCTGCACACTTTCTATGAGGTCCTGCACAATCCCACTGATGTCCTGCACACTTTCTATGAGGTGCTGCACGCTCCCGCTGATGTCCTGCACCCTCCCTCTGATGTCCTGCACACTTTCTATGAGGTGCTGCACACTCCCACTAATGTCCTGCACACTCCCACTGATGTCCTGCATACTCCCACTGATGTCCTGCACACTTTCTATGCGGTGCTGAACACTCCCACTAATGTCCTGCACACTCTCACTGATGTCCTGCGCACTTTCTATGAGGTGCTGAACGCTTCCACTAATGTCCTGCACACTCCCACTGATGTCCTGCACACTGTCTATGACGTCCTGCACACTCCCACTGATGTCCTGCACACTTTCTGTGACATCCTGCACGCTCCCGCTGATGTCCTGCACCCTCCCACTGATGTCCTGCACACTTTCTATGAGGTGCTGCACACTCCCACTAATGTCCTGCACACTCCCACTGATGTCCTGCACACTCCCACTAATGTCCTGCACCCTCCCACTGATGTCCTGCACACTTTCTATGAGGTGCTGCACACTCCCACTAATGTCCTGCACCCTCCCACTGATGTCCTGCACACTTTCTATGAGGTGCTGCACACTCCCACTAATGTCCTGCACACTCCCACTGATGTCCTGCACACTTTCTATGAGGTGCTGCACACTCCCACTAATGTCCTGCACACTCCCACTGATGTCCTGCACACTTTCTATGACGTCCTGCACACTCCCACTAATGTCCTGCACACTCCCACTAATGTCCTGCACCCTCCCACTGATGTCCTGCACACTTTCTATGAGGTGCTGCACACTCCCACTAATGTCCTGCACACTTTCTATGACGTCCTGCACACTGCCACTAATGTCCTGCACCCTCCCACTGATGTCCTGCACACTTTCTATGAGGTGCTGCACACTCCCACTAATGTCCTGCACACTCCCACTAATGTCCTGCACACTTTCTATGACGTCCTGCACACTGCCACTAATGTCCTGCACACTCCCACTAATGTCCTGCACCCTCCCACTGATGTCCTCCACACTTTCTATGAGGTGCTGCACACTCCCACTAATGTCCTGCACATTCCCAATGATGTCCTGCACACTTTCTATGACGTCCTGCACACTCCCACTAATGTCCTGCACCCTCCCACTGATGTCCTGCACACTTTCTATGAGGTGCTGCACACTCCCACTAATGTCCTGCACCCTCCCACTGATGTCCTGCACACTTTCTATGAGGTGCTGCACACTCCCACTAATGTCCTGCACATTCCCACTGATGTCCTGCACACTACCACTAATGTCCTGCATACGCCCACTGATATCCTGCACACTCCCACTGATGTCCTGCACACTTTCTAGGAGGTCCTGCACACTCCCACCCATCTCCTGCACACTCCCACTGATGTACGGCTCACTTTCTATGAGGTGCTGCACACTCCCACTAATGTCCTGCACACTTTCTATGAGGTCCTGCACACTCCCACTGATGTCCTGCACATTGTCTATGACGTCCTGCACACTCCCACTGATGTCCTGCACACTTTCTGTGACATCCTGCACGCTCCCACTGATGTCTTGCACCCTCCCACTGATGTACTGCACACTTTCTATGAGGTGCTGCACACTCCCACTAATGTCCTGCACACTCCCACTGATGTCCTGCATACTCCCACTGATGTCCTACACGCTTTCTATGAGGTGCTGCACACTCCCACTAATGTCCTGCACACTCCCACTGATGTCCTGCATACTCCCACTGATGTCCTGCGCACTTTCTATGAGGTGCTGAACGCTCCCACTAATGTCCTGCACACTCCCACTGATGTCCTGCACACTGTCTATGACGTCCTGCACACTCCCACTGATGTCCTGCACACTTTCTATGAGGTGCTGCACACTCCCACTAATGTCCTGCACACTCCCACTGATGTCCTGCATACTCCCACTGATGTCCTGCACACTTTCTATGAGATGCTGAACACTCCCACTAATATCCAGCACACTCTCAATGATGTCGTGCACACTTTCTATGAGGTGCTGAACGCTCCCACTAATGTCCTGCACACTCCCACTGATGTCCTGCACACTGTCTATGACGTCCTGCACACTCCCACTGATGTCCTGCACACTCCCACTAATGTCCTGCACACTACCACTGATGTCCTGCACACTTTCTGTGACGTCCTGCACACTCCCACTAATGTCCTGCACCCTCCCACTGATGTCCTGCACACTTTCTATGAGGTGCTGTACACTCCCACTAATGTCCTGCACACTTTCTATGAGGTGCTGCACACTCCCACTAATGTCCTGCACATTCCCAATGACGTCCTGCACAGCACACTTTCTATGACGTCCTGCACACTCCCACTAATGTCCTGCACCCTCCCACTGATGTCCTGCACACTTTCTATGAGGTGCTGCACACTCCCACTAATGTCCTGCACACTCCCACTAATGTCCTGCAGCCCCTCCACTGATGTCCTACATACTTTCTATGAGGTGCTGCACACTCCCACTAATGTCCTGCACACTCCCACTGATGTCCTGCATACTCCCACTGATGTCCTGCACCCTCCCACTGATGTCCTGCACACTTTCTATGACGTCCTGCACACTCCCACTAATGTCCTGCACATTCCCAATGATGTCCTGCACACTTTCTATGACGTCCTGCACACTCCCACTGATGTCCTGCACCCTCCCACTGATGTCCTGCACACTTTCTATGAGGTGCTGCACACTCCCACTAATGTCCTGCACACTTCCACTGATGTCCTACACACTTTCTATGAGGTGCTGCACACTCCCACTAATGTCCTGCACACTCCCACTAATGACCTGCTCCCTCCTACTGATGTCCTGCACACTTTCTATGAGGTGCTGCACACTCCCACTAATGTCCTGCACCCTCCCACTGATGTCCTGCACACTTTCTATGACGTCCTTCACACTCCCACTAATGTCCTGCACCCTCCCACTGATGTCCTGCACACTTTCTATGAGGTGCTGCACACTCCCACTAATGTCCTGCACCCTCCCACTGATGTCCTGCACACTTTCTATGAGGTGCTGCACACTCCCACTAATGTCCTGCACCCTCCCACTGATGTCCTGCACACTTTCTATGAGGTGCTGCACACTCCCACTAATGTCCTGCACACTCCCACTGATGTCCTGCACACTTTCTATGAGGTGCTGAACACTTCCACTAATGTCCTGCACACTCCCACTAATGTCCTGCAGCCCCTCCACTGATGTCCTACACACTTTCTATGAGGTGCTGCACACTCCCACTAATGTCCTGCACACTCCCACTGATGTCCTGCACACTGTCTGTGACGTCCTGTACACTCCCAATGATGTCCTGAATACTCCCACTGATGTCCTACCCGCTTTCTATGAGGTGCTGCACTCCCACTAATGTCCTGCACACTCCCACTGATGTCCTGCACACTCCCACTGATGTCCTGCACACTCCCTATGAAGTCCTGCACACTCCCACTGATGTCCTGCACGCTTTCTGTGACATCCTGCCCACTCCCACTAATGTCCTGCACCCTTCCACTGATGTCCTACACACTTTCTATGAGGTGCTGCACACTCCCACTAATGTCCTGCACACTCCCACTAATGTCCTGCAGCCCCTCCACTGATGTCCTACATACTTTCTATGAGGTGCTGCACACTCCCACTAATGTCCTGCACACTCCCACTGATGTCCTGCATACTCCCACTGATGTCCTGCACACTTTCTATGCGGTGCTGAACACTCCCACTAATGTCCTGCACACTCTCACTGATGTCCTGCGCACTTTCTATGAGGTGCTGAACGCTTCCACTAATGTCCTGCACACTCCCACTGATGTCCTGCACACTCCCAATGATGTCCTGCACACTTTCTATGAGGTGCTGCACTCCCACTAATGTCCTGCACACTCACCACTAATCTCCTTTACACTCCCACTGACGTCCTGCACACTTTCTATGAGGTGCTGCACACTCCCACTAATGTCCTGCACACTCCCACTGATGTCCTACATACTTTCTATGAGGTGCTGCACACTCCCACTAATGTCCTGCACACTCCCACTGATGTCCTGCATCCTTCCACTGATGTCCTGCACATTTTCTATGACGTCCTGCACACTCCCTCTAACGTCCTGCACACTCCCACTGATGTCCTGCACACTTTCTATGAGGTGCTGTACACTCCCACTAATTTCCTGCACACTTTCTATGAAGTGCTGCACCCTCCCACTGATGTCCTGCACACTTTCTATGACGTCCTTCACACTCCCACTAATGTCCTGCACCCTCCCACTGATGTCCTGCACACTTTCTATGAGGTGCTGCACACTCCCACTAATGTCCTGCACATTCCCAATGATGTCCTGCACACTTTCTATGACGTCCTTCACACTCCCACTAATGTCCTGCACCCTCCCACTGATGTCCTGCACACTTTCTATGAGGTGCTGCACACTCCCACTAATGTCCTGCACACTCGCACTTATGTCCTGCCGCCCCTCCACTGATGTCCTGCACACTTTCTATGAGGTGCTGCACACTCCCACTAATGTCCTGCACATTCCCAATGATGTCCTGCACACTTTCTATGACGTCCTTCACACTCCCACTAATGTCCTGCACCCTCCCACTGATGTCCTGCACACTTTCTATGAGGTGCTGTACACTCCCACTAATGTCCTGCACACTTTCTATGAGGTGCTGCACACTCCCACTAATGTCCTGCACACTTTCTGTGACATCATGCACACTCCCACTGATGCCCTGCACACTCCCACTGATGACCTGCACACTCCCACTAATGTCCTGCACCCTGCCACTGATGTCCTGCACTCTCCTACTGATGTTCTGCACACTCCCACTAATGTCCTGCACACTCCCACTGATGTCCTGCATACTCCCACTGATGTCCTGCACACTTTCTATGCGGTGCTGCACACTCCCACTAATGTCCTGCACACTCCCAATGATGTCCTGCATACTCCCACTGATGTCCTGCACACTTTCTATGCGGTGCCGAATACTCCCACTAATGTCCTGCACACTCTCACTGATGTCCTGCACACTGTCTATGACGTCCTGCACACTCCCTCTGAAGTCCTGCACACTCCCACTAATGTCCTGCAGCCCCTCCACTGATGTCCTACACACTTTCTATGAGGTGCTGCACACTCCCACTAATGTCCTGCACACTCCCACTGATGTCCTGCATACTCCCACTGATGTCCTGCACACTTTCTGTGACATCCTGCACACTCCCACTAATGTCCTGCACCCTTCCACTGATGTCCTACACACTTTCTATGAGGTGCTGCACACTCCCACTAATGTCCTGCACACTCCCACTAATGTCCTGCAGCCCCTCCACTGATGTCCTACACACTTTCTATGAGGTGCTGCACACTCCCACTAATGTCCTGCACACTCCCACTGATGTCCTGCACACTTTCTATGAGGTGCTGAACACTTCCACTAATGTCCTGCACACTCCCACTAATGTCCTGCAGCCCCTCCACTGATGTCCTACACACTTTCTATGCGGTGCTGAACACTCCCACTAATGTCCTGCACACTCCCACTGATGTCCTGCACACTTTCTATGAGGTGCTGCACACTCCCACTAATGTCCTGCACACTCCCACTGATGTCCTGCACACTTTCTATGAGGTGCTGCACACTCCCACTAATGTCCTGCACACTCCCACTAATGTCCTGCACCCTCCCACTGATGTCCTGCACACTTTCTATGAGGTGCTGCACACTCCCACTAATGTCCTGCACACTCCCACTAATGTCCTGCACACTCCCACTAATGTCCTGCACACTCCCACTAATGTCCTGCACACTTTCTATGAGGTGCTGCACACTCCCACTAATGTCCTGCACACTCCCACTAATGTCCTGCACACTTTCTATGACGTCCTGCACACTGCCACTAATGTCCTGCACCCTCCCACTGATGTCCTGCACACTTTCTATGAGGTGCTGAACACTTCCACTAATGCCCTGCACACTCCCTCTGATGTCCTGCACACTGTCTATGACGTCCTGCACCCTCCCACTGATGTCCTGCACCCTCGCTCTGATGTCCTGCACCCTCCCACTGATGTCCTGCACAGTTTCTATGAGGTGCTGCACACTCCCACTAATGTCCTGCACACTCCCACTAATGTCCTGCACACTCCCAATGATGTCCTGCATACTCCCACTGATGTCCTGCACACTTTCTATGAGGTGCTGCACACTCCCACTAATGTCCTGCACACTCCCACTGATGTCCTGCGCACTTTCTATGAGGTGCTGAACGCTCCCACTAATGTCCTGCACACTCCCACTGATGTCCTGCACCCTCGCTCTGATGTCCTGCACCTTTCTGTGAGGTGATGCACACTCCCACTAACGTCCTGCACACTCCCACTGATGTCCTGCACACTTTCTGTGACATCCTGCACGCTCCCGCTGATGTCCTGCACCCTCCCACTGATGTCCTGCACACTTTCTATGAGGTGCTGAACACTTTCACTAATGTCCTGCACACTCCCACTAATGTCCTGCAGCCCCTCCACTGATGTCCTACACACTTTCTATGAGGTGGTGCACACTCCCACTAATGTCCTGCACACTCCCAATGACGTCCTGCACACTCCCACTAATGTCCTGCACCCTCCCACTGATGTCCTGCACACTTTCTATGAGGTGCTGCACACTCCCACAAATGTCCTGCACCCTCCCACTGATGTCCTGCTCACTTCCCATGACGTCCTTCACACTCCTACTAATGTCCTGCACACTCCCACTGATGTCCTGCACACATTCTATGAGGTGCTGCACACTCCCACTAATGTCCTGCACAATCCCACTGATGTCCTACACGCTTTCTATGAGGTGCTGCACACTCCCACTAATGTCCTGCACACTCCCACTAATGTCCTGCACACTCCCACTGATGTCCTGCGCACTTTCTATGAGGTGCTGAACGCTCCCACTAATGTCCTGCAGCCCCTCCACTGATGTCCTGCACACTGTCTATGACGTCCTGCACACTCCCACTGATGTCCTGCACACTTTCTGTGACATCCTGCACGCTCCCGCTGATGTCCTGCACCCTCCCACTGATGTCCTGCACACTTTCTATGAGGTGCTGCACACTCCCACTAATGTCCTGCACACTCCCACTGATGTCCTGCATACTCCCACTGATGTCCTGCACACTCCTACTTATGTCCTGCACACTTTCTGTGACATCCTGCACCCTCCCACTATGTCCTGCACACTTTCTATGAGGTGCTGCACACTCCCACTAATGTCCTGCACACTGATGTCCTGCACACTCCCACTGATGGCCTGCACACTTTCTATGAGGTGCTGCACACTCCCACTAATGTCCTGCACACTTTCTATGACGTCCTGCACACTGCCACTAATGTCCTGCACCCTCCCACTGATGTCCTGAACACTTTCTATGAGGTGCTGCACACACCCACTAATGTCCTGCACACTACCACTAATGTCCTGCACACTCTCACTAATGTCCTGCACACTTTCTATGACGTCCTGCACACTGCCACTAATGTCCTGCACACTCCCGCTAATGTCCTGCACCCTCCCACTGATGTCCTGCACACTTTCTATGAGGTGCTGCACACTCCCACTAATGTCCTGCACACTACCACTGATGTCCTGCACACTACCACTGATGTCCTGCACACTTTCTGTGACGTCCTGCACACTCCCACTAATGTCCTGCACCCTCCTACTGATGTCCTGAACACTCTCTATGAGGTGCTGCACACTCCCACTAATGTCCTGCACACTCCCAATGATGTCCTGCATACTCCCACTGATGTCCTGCACACTTTCTATGAGGTGCTGCACACTCCCACTAATGTCCTGCATCCTTCCACTGATGTCCTACACACTTTCTATGAGGTGCTGCACACTCCCACTAATGTCCTGCACACTCCCACTGATGTCCTGCACCCTCCCACTGATGTCCTGCACACTTTCTATGAGGTGCTGCACACTCCCACTAATGTCCTGCACACTCCCACTGATGTCCTGCGCACTTTCTATGAGGTGCTGAACGCTCCCACTAATGTCCTGCACACTCCCACTGATGTCCTGCACACTGTCTATGACGTCCTGCACACTCCCACTGATGTCCTGCACACTTTCTATGAGGTGCTGAACACTTTCACTAATGTCCTGCACACTCCCACTAATGTCCTGCAGCCCCTCCACTGATGTCCTACACACTTTCTATGAGGTGCTGCACACTCCCACTGTTGTCCTGTACACTTTCTGTGACATCCTGCACGCTCCCGCTGATGTCCTGCACCCTCCCTCTGATGTCCTGCACACTTTCTATGAGGTGCTGCACACTCCCACTAATGTCCTGCACACTCCCACTGATGTCCTGCACACTTTCTATGAGGTGCTGCACACTCCCACTAATGTCCTGCACACTCCCAATGATGTCCTGCATACTCCCACTGATGTCCTGCACACTTTCTATGCGGTGCCGAATACTCCCACTAATGTCCTGCACACTCTCACTGATGTCCTGCACATTTTCTATGACGTCCTGCACACTCCCTCTGAAGTCCTGCACACTCCCACTGATGTCCTGCACACTCCCACTGATGTACGGCTCACTTTCTATGAGGTGCTGCACACTCCCACTAATGTCCTGCACACTTTCTATGAGGTCCTGCACACTCCCACTGATCTCCTGCACACTCCCACTGATGTACGGCTCACTTTCTATGAGGTCCTGCACACTCCCACTAATGTCCTGCACACTCCCACTGATGTCCTACACACTTTCTATGAGGTGCTGCACACTCCCACTAATGTCCTGCACACTCACAATGATGTCCTGCATACTCCCACTGATGTCCTGCACACTTTCTATGAGGTGCTGCACACTCCCACTAATGTCCTGCACACTCCCACTGATGTCCTGCACACTTTCTATGAGGTGCTGAACACTTCCACTAATGTCCTGCACACTCCCACTAATGTCCTGCAGCCCCTCCACTGATGTCCTACACACTTTCTATGAGGTGCTGCACACTCCCACTAATGTCCTGCACACTCCCACTGATGTCCTGCACACTTTCTATGAGGTGCTGCACACTCCCACTAATGTCCTGCACACTCCCACTGATGTCCTACACACTTTCTATGAGGTGCTGCACACTCCCACTAATGTCCTGCACCCTCCCTCTGATGTCCTGCACACTTTCTATGAGGTGCTGCACACTCCCACTAATGTCCTGCACACTCCCACTGATGTCCTGCATACTCCCACTGATGTCCTGCACACTTTCTATGAGGTGCTGCACACTCCCACTAATGTCCTGCACACTCCCACTGATGTCCTGCACACTCCCACTAATGTCCTGCACACTCCCACTGATGTCCTGCACACTTTCTATGAGGTGCTGAACACTTCCACTAATGTCCTGCAGCCCCTCCACTGATGTCCTACACACTTTCTATGAGGTGCTGCACACTCCCACTAATGTCCTGCACACTCCCACTGATGTCCTGCACACTTTCTATGAGGTGCTGAACACTCCCACTAATGTCCTGCACCCTTCCACTGATGTCCTACACACTTTCTATGAGGTGCTGCACACTCCCACTAATGTCCTGCACGCTCCCGCTGATGTCCTGCACCCTCCCTCTGATGTCCTGCACACTTTCTATGAGGTGCTGCACACTCCCACTAATGTCCTGCACACTCGCACTAATGTCCTGCAGCCCCTCCACTGATGTCCTACACACTTTCTATGAGGTGCTGCACACTCCCACTAATGTCCTGCACCCTTCCACTGATGTCCTACACACTTTCTATGAGGTGCTGCACACTCCCACTAATGTCCTGCACACTCCCAATGATGTCCTGCACCCTTCCACTGATGTCCTGCACACTTTCTATGAGGTGCTGCACACTCCCACTAATGTCCTGCACACTCCCAATGATGTCCTGCATACTCCCACTGATGTCCTGCACACTTTCTATGCGGTGCCGAATACTCCCACTAATGTCCTGCACACTCTCACTGATGTCCTGCACATTTTCTATGACGTCCTGCACACTCCCTCTAACGTCCTGCACCCTTCCACTGATGTCCTACACACTTTCTATGAGGTGCTGCACACTCCCACTAATGTCCTGCACACTCCCACTGATGTCATGCACACTGTCTATGACGTCCTGCACACTCCCACTAACGTCCTGCACACTCCCACTGTCGTCCTGCAACTCCCACTGATGTCCTGCACATTGTCTATGACGTCCTGCACACTCCCTCTAACGTCCTGCACACTCCCACTGATGTCCTGCACACTTTCTGTGACATCCTGCACGCTCCCACTGATGTCTTGCACCCTCCCACTGATGTACTGCACACTTTCTATGAGGTGCTGCACACTCCCACTAATGTCCTGCACACTCCCACTGATGTCCTGCATACTCCCACTGATGTCCTGCACACTTTCTATGAGGTGCTGCACACTCCCACTAATGTCCTGCACACTCCCACTAAAGTCCTGCACACTCCCACTGATGTCCTGCACCCTCCCTCTGATGTCCTGCACACTTTCTATGAGGTGCTGCACACTCCCACTAATGTCCTGCACACTCCCACTGATGTCCTGCACACTTTCTATGAGGTGCTGAACACTTCCACTAATGTCCTGCAGCCCCTCCACTGATGTCCTACACACTTTCTATGAGGTGCTGCACACTCCCACTATAGTCCTGCACACTCCCACTGATGTCCTGCACACTCCCACTGATGTCCTACACACTTTCTATGAGGTGCTGCACACTCCCACTAATGTCCTGCACACTCCCACTAATGTCCTGCACACTCCCACTGATGTCCTGCACCCTCCCTCTGATGTCCTACACACTTTCTATGAGGTGCTGCACACTCCCACTAATGTCCTGCAACCTTCCACTGATGTCCTACACACTTTCTATGAGGTGCTGCACACTCCCACTAATGTCCTGCACCCTTCCACTGATGTCCTACACACTTTCTATGAGGTGCTGCACACTCCCACTAATGACCTGCACACTCCCACTAATGTCCTGCAGCCCCTCCACTGATGTCCTACACACTTTCTATGAGGTGCTGCACACTCCCACTAATGTCCTGCACACTCCCAATGATGTCCTGCATACTCCCACTGATGTCCTGCACACTTTCTATGCGGTGCCGAATACTCCCACTAATGTCCTGCACACTCTCACTGATGTCCTGCACATTTTCTATGACGTCCTGCACACTCCCTCTAACGTCCTGCACACTCCCACTGATGTCCTGCACGCTTTCTGTGACATCCTGCCCACTCCCACTAATGTCCTGCACCCTTCCACTGATGTCCTACACACTTTCTATGAGGTGCTGCACACTCCCACTAATGTCCTGCACACTCCCACTGATGTCCTGCATACTCCCACTGATGTCCTGCACACTTTCTATGCGGTGCTGAACACTCCCACTAATGTCCTGCACACTGTCTATGACGTCCTGCACACTCCCACTGATGTCCTGCACACTTTCTGTGACATCCTGCACGCTCCCGCTGATGTCCTGCACCCTCCCACTGATGTCCTGCACACTTTCTATGAGGTGCTGCACACTCCCACTAATGTCCTGCACACTCCCACTGATGTCCTGCGCACTTTCTATGAGGTGCTGAACGCTCCCACTAATGTCCTGCACACTCCCACTGATGTCCTGCACACTTTCTATGAGGTGCTGCACACTCCCACTAATGTCCTGCACACTCCCACTGATGTCCTGCACACTTTCTATGAGGTGCTGAACACTTCCACTAATGTCCTGCACACTTTCTGTGACATCCTGCACGCTCCCGCTGATGTCCTGCACACTCCCACTGATGTCCTGCACACTGTCTGTGACGTCCTGCACACTCCCACTGATGTCCTGCACACTTTCTGTGACATCCTGCACGCTCCCGCTGATGTCCTGCACCCTCCCTCTGATGTCCTGCACACTTTCTATGAGGTGCTGCACACTCCCACTAATGTCCTGCACACTCGCACTAATGTCCTGCAGCCCCTCCACTGATGTCCTACACACTTTCTATGAGGTGCTGCACACTCCCACTAATGTCCTGCACACTCCCAATGATGTCCTGCATACTCCCACTGATGTCCTGCACACTTTCTATGAGGTGCTGCACACTCCCACTAATGTCCTGCACCCTTCCACTGATGTCCTACACACTTTCTATGAGGTGCTGCACACTCCCACTAATGTCCTGCACACTCCCACTAATGTCCTGCAGCCCCTCCACTGATGTCCTACACACTTTCTATGAGGTGCTGCACACTCCCACTAATGTCCTGCAACCTTCCACTGATGTCCTACACACTTTCTATGAGGTGCTGCACACTCCCACTAATGTCCTGCACCCTTCCACTGATGTCCTACACACTTTCTATGAGGTGCTGAACGCTCCCACTAATGTCCTGCACACTCCCACTGATGTCCTGCACACTCCCACTGATGTCCTGCACACTTTCTGTGACGTCCTGCACACTCCCACTAATGTCCTGCACACTTTCTATGACGTCCTGCACACTGCCACTAATGTCCTGCACACTCCCGCTAATGTCCTGCACCCTCCCACTGATGTCCTGCACAGTTTCTATGAGGTGCTGCACACTCCCACTAATGTCCTGCACACTCCCACTAATGTCCTGCACACTTTCTATGACGTCCTGCACACTGCCACTAATGTCCTGCACACTCCCACTAATGTCCTGCACCCTCCCACTGATGTCCTCCACACTTTCTATGAGGTGCTGCACACTCCCACTAATGCCTACACACTGCCACTGATGTCCTGCACACTCCCACTGATGTCCTGCACACTTTCTATGAGGTGCTGCACACTCCCACTAATATCCTGCACACTCCCACTGATGTCCTGCACACTTTCTATGAGGTGCTGAACACCTCCACTAATGTCCTGCACACTCCCACTGATGTCCTACACACTCCCACTAATATCCTGCGCACTTTCTATGAGGTGCTGCACACTCCCACTAATGTCCTGCACACTCCCACTGATGTCCTGCACACTTTCTATGAGGTGCTGAACACTTCCACTAATGTCCTGCACACTCCCACTGATGTCCTGCACACTTTCTATGAGGTGCTGCACACTCCCACTAATGTCCTGCACACTCCCACTGATGTCCTGCACACTTTCTATGAGGTGCTGAACACTTCCACTAATGTCCTGCACACTCCCGTTGATGTCCTGCACCCTCCCTCTGATGTCCTGCACACTTTCTATAAGGTGCTGCACACTCCCACTAATGTCCTGCACACTCGCACTAATGTCCTACACGCTTTCTATGAGGTGCTGCACACTCCCACTAATGTCCTGCACACTCTCACTGATGTCCTGCATACTCCCACTGATGTCCTGCACACTTTCTATGACGTCCTGCTTACTCCCACTAATGTCCTACACACTCCCACTAATGTCCTGCACCCTCCCACTGATGTCCTGCACACTTTCTATGAGGTGCTGCTCACTCCCAATAATGTCCTGCACATTCCCACTTATGTCCTGCACACTTTCTATGAGGTGCTGCACACTCCCACTAATGTCCTGCACCCTCCCACTGATGTCCTGCACACTTTCTATGAGGTGCTGCACACTCCCACTAATGTCCTGCACCCTCCCACTGATGTCCTGCACACTTTCTATGAGGTGCTGCACACTCCCACTAATGTCCTGCACCCTCCCACTGATGTCCTGCACACTTTCTATGAGGTGCTGCACACTCCCACTAATGTCCTGCACACTCCCAATGATGTCCTGCATACTCCCACTGATGTCCTGCACACTTTCTATGCGGTGCCGAATACTCCCACTAATGTCCTGCACACTCTCACTGATGTCCTGCACATTTTCTATGACGTCCTGCACACTCCCTCTAACGTCCTGCACCCTTCCACTGATGTCCTACACACTTTCTATGAGGTGCTGCACACTCCCACTAATGTCCTGCACACTCCCACTGATGTCCTGTGCACTTTCTATGAGGTGCTGAACACTTTCACTAATGTCCTGCACACTCCCACTAATGTCCTGCACCCTTCCACTGATGTCCTACACACTTTCTATGAGGTGCTGCACACTCCCACTAATGTCCTGCACCCTTCCACTGATGTCCTACACACTTTCTATGAGGTGCTGCACACTCCCACTAATGTCCTGCAGCCCCTCCACTGATGTCCTACACACTTTCTATGAGGTGCTGCACACTCCCACTAATGTCCTGCACACTCCCACTGATGTCCTGCATACTCCCACTGATGTCCTGCACACTTTCTATGCGGTGCTGAACACTCCCACTAATGTCCTGCACACTCTCACTGATGTCCTGCGCACTTTCTATGAGGTGCTGAACGCTTCCACTAATGTCCTGCACACTCCCACTGATGTCCTGCACACTGTCTATGACGTCCTGCACACTCCCACTGATGTCCTGCACCCTCCCACTGATGTCCTGCACACTTTCTATGAGGTGCTGCACACTCCCACTAATGTCCTGCACACTCCCACTGATGTCCTGCACACTTTCTATGAGGTGCTGAACACTTCCACTAATGTCCTGCACACTCCCACTAATGTCCTGCACCCTCCCACTGATGTCCTGCACACTTTCTATGAGGTGCTGAATACTCCCACTATTGTCCTGCACACTCCCACTGATGTCCTGCACACTTTCTATGAGGTGCTGAACACTCCCACTAATGTCCTGCACACTCCCACTGATGTCCTGCACACTTTCTATGACGTCCTGCAAACTCCCACTGATGTCCTGCACACTTTCTGTGACATCCTGCACGCTCCCGCTGATGTCCTGCACCCTCCCACTGATGTCCTGCACACTTTCTATGAGGTGCTGCACACTCCCACTAATGTCCTGCACACTCCCACTGATGTCCTGCACACTTTCTATGAGGTGCTGAACACTTCCACTAATGTCCTGCACACTCCCTCTGATGTCCTGCACACTGTCTATGACGTCCTGCACGCTCCCACTGATGTCCTGCACACTCCCACTGATGTCCTGCACACTTTCTATGAGGTGCTGCACACTCCCACTAATGTCCTGCACACTCCCACTGATGTCCTGCATACTCCCACTGATGTCCTGCACACTTTCTATGAGGTGCTGCACACTCCCACTAATGTCCTGCACACTCCCACTGATGTCCTGCGCACTTTCTATGAGGTGCTGAACGCTCCCACTAATGTCCTGCACACTCCCACTGATGTCCTGCACACTCTCACTGATGTCCTGCACACTTTCTATGAGGTGCAGAACACTCCCACTAATGTCCTGCACGCTCCCACTGATGTCCTGCACCCTCCCACTGATGTCCTGCACACTTTCTATGAGGTGCTGAATACTCCCACTATTGTCCTGCACACTCCCACTGATGTCCTGCACACTTTCTATGAGGTGCTGAACACTCCCACTAATGTCCTGCACACTCCCACTAATGTCCTGCACGCTCCCACTGATGTCCTGCACCCTCCCACTGATGTCCTGCACACTTTCTATGAGGTGCTGAATACTCCCACTAATGTCCTGCACACTCCCACTGATGTCCTGCACACTTTCTATGAGGTGCTGAACACTCCCACTGATGTCCTGCACACTCCCACTAATGTCCTGCACACTCCCACTGATGTCCTGTACACTTTCTATGAGGTGCTGAACACTCCCATCAATGTCCCGCACACTCCCACTGATGTCCTGCACACTTTCTATGAGGTGCTGAACACCCCCACTAATGTCCTGCACTCTCCCACTGATGTCCTGCACCCTCCCACTGATGTCCTGCACACTTTCTATGAGGTGCTGAATACTCCCACTATTGTCCTGCACACTCCCACTGATGTCCTGCACACTTTCTATGAGGTGCAGAACACTCCCACTAATGTCCTGCACGCTCCCACTGATGTCCTGCACCCTCCCACTGATGTCCTGCACACTTTCTATGAGGTGCTGAACACTCCCACTAATGTCCTGCACACTCCCACTAATATCCTGCACACTTTCTATGAGGTGCTGAACACTCCCACTAATGTCCTGCACTCCCACTGATGTCCTGCCCACTTTCTATGAGGTGCTGAACACCCCCAATAATCTCCTGCACACTGATGTCCTGCACCCTCCCACTGATGTCCTGCACACTTTCTATGAGGTGCTGAATACTCCCACAGATGTCCTGCACACTCCCACTGATGTCCTGTTCACTTTCTATGAGGTGCAGAACACTCCCACTAATGTCCTGCACGCTCCCACTGATGTCCTGCACCCTCCTACTGATGTCCTGCACACTTTCTATGAGGTGCTGAATACTCCCACTATTGTCCTGCACACTCCCACTGATGTCCTGCACACTTTCTATGAGGTGCTGAACACTTCCACTAATGTCCTGCAGCTCCTCCACTGATGTCCTACACACTTTCTATGAGGAGCTGCGCACTCCCACTAATGTCCTGCACGCTCCCACTGATGTCCTGCACCCTCCCACTGATGTCCTGCACACTTTCTATGAGATGCTGAATACTCCCACTAATGTCCTGCACACTCCCACTGCTGTCTTGCACACTCTCACTGATGTCCTGCGCACTTTCTATGAGGTGCTGAACGCTTCCACTAATGTCCTGCACACTCCCACTGATGTCCTGCACACTTTCTATGCGGTGCCGAATACTCCCACTAATGTCCTGCACACTCTCACTGATGTCCTGCACACTTTCTGTGACATCCTGCACGCTCCCGCTGATGTCCTGCACCCTCCCACTGATGTCCTGCACACTTTCTATGAGGTGCTGAACACTCCCACTGATGTCCTGCACACTTTCTATGAGGTGCTGAACACTCCCACTAATGTCCTGCACACTCCCACTAATGTCCTGCACACTCCCACTGATGTCTTACACACTGTCTATGACGTCCTGCACACTCCCACTAACATCCTGCACACTACCACTGATTTCCTGCACACTTGCTACGGCGTTCCGACACACTGTTATTCGAGTCCCACACACTTTCTACGGCGTCCTGAGCACTCTCATTTGGGTTCCGGAAACATTTTAAGGCGTCCGGCGCCTCCCACTTGGGTCCCACACACTTTCTACGGCGTTTTGCGCACTTCCACTTGGTCACCTCACAGTTTCTACGGCGTCCAACGTACTTTCGTTTGGGTCTCACACACTTTCTACGGCGTAATGCGCACACCCATTTGGGTCCCGCACACTTTCTACGGCGTCCGGCGCACTATTCTTTGGGTCCCACGCACTTTCTACGGCGTTCTGCGCACTCTCATTTGGGTCCCGCACATTTTCTACGGCATCCTGAGCACTCTCATTCGGGTCCCACACACTTTCTACGGCGTCTTGCGCACTCCTACTTGGGTCCCTCACACTATCTAGGGCGTTCTGTGGCGCACTTCTGATTCACACCGTGCGGCGTTCCAAAAAGTACTTCCAAGTTCCCGCCGCATTGATTGAAGCGTTGCCCCGTCTCAGGGAGCGTTCAATCCTGAGAGAAAGCCTATCAGTAACATTGTTTATTTCATTAGTTTATTTTCACGAATGAGTAAACGTGGATGGTTTATGATAACATGTTTACGTGTTTTTGCCTTTCTTGACCCTCAATTTTGAGGTTCCTCAAAAATTGAGACACAAACTTCAAATTTTGACAGGAGCTAGGTGCAATCATAACCAACTTCTGGCCAAAAATGCGCTTCCTAGCTCAACGATAAGTGTTCCAACAAGATCGTGTACGCCAACTGAAAAAAAGGAGATGAACCCTTTTTTTCGACCAAAATCACGTGGTTTTGACAATTTTTCTCGAATATCAGGTAACTATTACGGACCATTTGAACAGTTATTCAACTTTCTAAAGTATATTAAATGCAAAAAGAACGGACTTCCTACGTTTACTCTGGACCCTGATACTGAGATCAGGGGGTTGCGCGATGGCGATCCAAAGCCAAATCTGGTGAGCGCTTCGCGCTCACCACAATTATCGCCAGCGTTGTTATAGTGTTTAAGGCATGAACCTATTGAAATTGATCCCATATATCCATTGAATATGTTTAGATGCCTTAGCTTGTGACTCTAAGAAATAAAGAAGCATTGGTGCAAACAATTATTCCGAAACTGCGAAAACCCTTCTAGCCTTCAATCAAAATCAAGCTTAACGCTTTAATATGTCATCAAACCAGCCTGTAATGCTCATACAGGCCAAACACAGTAGTTTAACATAAAGTTTCTTCTGAAACTGATATTTCTATTGATGGAGCGCTTTTTGCGAATTTGCGCGTAAAGGGTGAATAGTGTGTGCATTTGCACACCACACAATATATTTGACGGCTGCGCATTTTGTTCCACATGTCTAAACGGCATGAGCCTTTTTTGAGTTCGATCTGATTGGAACTTTGTGGTTTCCCAGGGGTGTTGATGAAAAATGCGATATCCCTTTGAGATTCTTGAAGAGCTACCGTGGCTCACGGTAGCTGAACAACATTAAAACCATAGGAATTCTTCGCAAATTGAGAAAAGAGGATGCTGGATCAGCCTCAAAAAACCCACCTACCTTTGCACTGAATCACATATTACCGGAGACCGCCGTATGCGACCGAATGTCCGAAATTGTGGCCGAATCTCGGACATCCGGTCGGACACCCTACAGAGTGAGAATAACATACTTCGTATGCGATACAAAATTAAAGATATCTCGTGGACGAACACCGTTGGTGCACACAATAAAACCGGCCCTGTCGCTGCATCGTACATCGCGCGAAACGCTCTCTCGCTCGATAGGGGCGAGACTGCACGGGATCCGAGGAACGTCCGAGATGGCACCTCATGAAATTCTTATTTTGAATATAGCTCCCGCTTTGCGATTTTTTCTAGTATAGTTCTTTTCTTTTCAGACCCGTGTGACCTGAGTGTTTTTTGATACTTTCATCCCATGAGAGGGCACTAGCTTACTCTTCAGTGACTAGAGGTAATTGGCCCAATCTTCGTTCAGGGTGGATACTGGATTGCTTTCTACACAAGCGCAAGACTTGATCCAGAGTTTTTTTTTCAGGAGATTATGGCAAGAATACGGGTGGTACGGTTAAAATCTTCGATCTGATTGAAACTTTGTGGTTTCTAAGTGGTGTTGATGAAAAATGCGATATCCCTTTTAGATTTTTAAAGAGCTACCGTGGCTCATGGTAGCTGAACAACATTAAACCCATCGGAATTCTTGGCGAATTGAGAAAAGAGGATGCTGGATCAGTCTCAAAAATCCCACTTAGCTTTGCGCCTTTGCGCTGAATCTTAGCAATTGGTCTATCACGGTATGCCATCACGGTTTCAATTTCACATCACTCCAAACAACTGCAGCAGTGATCTCAATATTTTCATCAAGAAATCGGCGAAAGCAGTGCTTTGGAACATTACGAAATCATGTAGCAGCGGGCATATGACTTCTTTTGCACATGAGAAAGTCTAAATGGGTAATGGATCCCCTTTCGAAACTAGTATTCATACCCTAAAACGCAAGAATAAAAAGGGCGTAAGTTATCTAGAAAAAGAAGCGGAATCTAGTTTCCGTCTAATAATATTAGGTTATACGAGACTACCACTGAACAATTTCGATCTCATATATTTTACGAGGGTCAACATTATAAGCCCCCACTTTGCAGTTTGACAGCATAATATACTTAAGACCCGCAAATACTCCGCTTTGTAGAGTTCCTTGTAACAGATGAAAACGCCTTCCACCCTTCATACGGTTGCCAGTGGTTATCAAACCTGGCTATGCAAGGATCTCAGCACCGCAATTCGGGAAGACTTCAATATTCTCCAAACCCATGGTCGAAAACTCCAGTCTATGCAGTATCTCGACTCCAATAGCCTTGTGTCTCTCTTCCGCGATAGCGTCTCGTCTCACTCCGACACTGCGCGAAAAAATCCAACAGACTGTTGTTAAGCGTAAAACAATTCAGGCGGAATGCTTCAATAAACACTCGACACATGAAATGCTTTTTATTTTGTTTGACAAGTATGCCGTCGGTTCAGTTATCTTAGTTATCTTCTGGTTCGAAGCAAATTTACTCTGTTCCTTCGCGCACTCGTCTGGAGCGAGGGCAGAGACAGCGAGAAAGTGTGCGGAAAAGGAGGCGCAGCATACGCCCGCATACGCACGCGATGAACGGAGATAAATTTCAGTCCGAAACAGAGGATATGTAGCTCGTGGTCTCCATTGAGCAGGTGAAGTAACTCCCGTTAGTGCTTAGAATGGCTCCCATGTTTCACCTCAAGACATGAGCACGAACGTATGTATGATAGACAGGACAAACAGTCTTAAAGTGCTTGAGCTGCAACGCAAAATCGACAACGACTCTCCATAAAAACAGCCTCACTGTAGATTGAAGTAGATTCAAGGATGTCGGTCCATGTACCAGACCTTGTTGGAATTTCGCCTCAGGCCGTTCCTCGATGCTCACGGAACCAATGCTCTCAGCTTTCCGCCTTCTGAATCAACATTTTGTGACGATCGACTGATCAACAGATCCTGCCGCATCTTCCTAAAAACGAAAAACGTATGAGAAAAACTTTAATCAACGAATTTATCAACCCTCGAAACGGTTTCAGTTTGAATCCAAACTATCTAAACTTTGTGGGGCGAATAAAGACTTTCAGAAAATTGGAAATTGACGGCTATGTAATTAGTGGAACAGTCCAAAATGTTTCCTGGTTCAAATCAAATGAACTATCTAACTTCCGTACTATTTTTTTTGTGGAAGCTAAGATTCCAACTCAAATTGATATTGAATTGAAGTACAAATTATTCCATGACTAGTTTTGTTTAAATGCTTTCACTTGAATAAAAAATAAATCCATGTAATCACTATAGGCAGAATAGTAACTAATTGAATGTTTTAGTCATATTAGAGAATTTAATTGAAGTGATACTTCTATGTATCGCCTGCTGATGCGTCCACCAACTTCTGCGGTCTGTGACCACGCCTACTTTCAGGCATGCCATCGATGATCTGAGTACTCCTGGTCCTGCGGGGATCAGTTCATGTAGCTGCGTCAGGAATCGCTGGTGGTTATCGATGTAGCCAATAACGTGCAAACGGACTTTCTCGTTTCTCCTGTCCCATCCATTGTCGTCACACGATCTGGGTGCGTTCACCAACCATACGTGCGCTCCGCATGTAAGCCATAAATCAAGGGCAGCAACAAACGGTATCCACATAACATCTTCGTGGATCCGGAAGAGACTTTGCGTCACTGTTGCAGGTTGGCGCAAACTCGGAGCCCTATGCTATAACATAGGTGCACCGAGCTTGCGCCAACCTCCAATGAGGAACGCAAAGTCTCTTCAGGATCCACGCCGATGCTATAGGCATCGTCTGGCTCAGGGGGCGGTAAGACAAATCGCACTCGGCCAACATTGTCAGCGATGTGAAAACGTGCAACATCGCGGTACGAAGACAAAGTCTGAGCCTCGTCAAACACTCCGGCACGACCAGAACAACTCTGCTGTGCTCGTCAGCCTTCGTGATCGTCCGTTCCACATCGCTCCAGTCCGTTTATCTGCCCAGCTTGAATCCGTGTTCAATCTTCTGGTCATACCATATGGCCAGCCGGTAAAAGCAGCGTAGCGCAGGCGCTCCTTCTTGGGAACAGCGTCCAACATCAGCGCGATGT
The DNA here is from genome assembly GCA_029168955.1 of Aplectana chamaeleonis. Classification (NCBI taxonomy): domain Eukaryota; kingdom Metazoa; phylum Nematoda; class Chromadorea; order Rhabditida; family Cosmocercidae; genus Aplectana; species Aplectana chamaeleonis. Next base: position 1,823,219 of record JAPDOI010000004.1, on the reverse strand, counting down.
GCACACATTGGGCTCGGAACAACCCGAACGCGACTCCTACGACCTTCGAACTCAACGCCAGCCAATTCTTATCCAAGACTCTCTGCGGCTTCAGCGAGAGTGACTCGTGACCCCACCACACTACAAGAACACGAGCGGCGTCCAGCACGCACTCGAACCGCTCATCGGCGGCCGGCTGCGGAACACATTTCAGCAAATCATGAACAGCAAATCGATCACTGCAATGACCTGCCCAACACGAATCTGCAACCCGTTCATCGAATTTCGATAAATTATGGTACGCTACGGTGGGTTTACGATAGCTCGGCCAAAGTCTCAGATTCGACTCAAAATTCGACTGTGGGTGTTATTTGGGACGCTGAGAACGAACTTGAGGTCCATTTTTCGATTTTAAAAATTTTAAGGTGAGTAACGTTAGTCAGAAGGCATTATGCCCACCGTAACCTACAGTGACCCTGAGTGTGGCGAGGAATAGACCCAGATTCGGGTTCAGCGCCCTAAATAACCCCAAACTTTTGAGCAGAATCCGAAATTTTTTTTCTGAGCGCCCCAGAAATTTCTGATGGGAATTTGGGGCGTTCAGAAACACTATTGTCTTTTTTGGAGCAATAAAAATGTCGTTTCTAAAACCCCGCAGCCATTTAGCCAATTTCAAGCACGTGTCATTTAAATACTCTCCCAGACCTGCAGCAACGACAACATGATTTTCCAAATCGCCATTTAAAGGTACCAAGCCTCCCTTGTGAGTTCATCGGGATTACTGGATCAATTCGTAGAGGAGGAAGAAAGGGCTTTCTCCTGCTGGGGAGAGGGGTTGTAGCTCAGCCGAAAATTTGCTCAACGGCCTGCACAACCCTGAATGCAAATTCATTTTGTATCTAAGAAATATGAGCAAAACAATAAAGTAGACGTTCAGAATTACATCACGCCTACGTCGATCTGGGTCGTGCGGAAGTGCTGCTTTCTCAGGCAATCGCGGGGTCGGTGGCCGGTTAAACGCCCCTTTCCCAATCAAATTGATCGGATCTGGCTGATCGGCGGAGGTTTCGGCATGACTCATAACTGCCGAAGTTTTCGCTGTAATGCCTCATATGTGGCGGAGTTTTCGGGTCAACGTGTTGCAGTGTCTGCACTGTTTTTCTCTGATACTCTCTCGTGTAGAGCGCGGAAAGGGCAGCCCACAATGTATACGCTGCGCCTGGATGTGAGGTGTTTGCGCTTGTCATGGTTGACATTGTTCGAGATATCGACGCTCTGGCGGGCGTCGGTGGCAGGTTGAATCGCCAATGCTGCCACTGACGCCCTCCACTTCAGAAGCGGTAGCTTGTGGTCGGTGGGAGGTACAGGCCATAAAACGGCCAAAGTCTCACCGTCGACTGCATACCACGCGCTGCGCGACCGCACGCGCGTCGGAAGCAGACGAGTTTTGGCCGCCGCGCGACGAGTTCCGGCCGCCGCGCGGAGGCCGAAACGTCGCGCGGCGGTCGGAACTCGTCGCGCGGCGGCCAAAACTCGTCTGCTTCCGACGCGCGTGCGGTCTCGCAGCGCGTGGTACGCAGTCGACGGTGAGACTTTGGCCGTTTTATGACCTGTAATCCGGCTAAACTTTTGGTTTTAACGCCTGGGTGTGACGTCACGTTGAGCGGTCGGTGGGAGGTGATTAGTCAGAGCTCTCGGTGTGAACGGGTCAACTGTAACGTGACATTGTAGGGTCGGTGGGAGGTTGACACGCGGAGTTTTCGGCATGAATGGGGGAGTTTTCGGGCTCAGCCCGCCTCTTTTTTCGTTTCGAGCGGCAGCACGCTACCTGTTCAACTCCCCTCAACCGGCCACCGACCCCCGCGAGTGTGTGAGTTAGTGAGTGTAGGAGCCGCACCTACTTCTGCTACTGCTGCAGAGACGATGTTGAAATAGGATTCGGCCTTTCAACTGAGCGCCCTTTTTGCTTTTTGTTGATAAAACTGTTCACAGCTGTTCCCGGACATGTAAGATCTGACATAACTTTATTTAGCACGTAAAAAGTAAACATTTCGAGAATTTGGTGAATGAACGTAGTTTGAATTAATTTACTTCATGATGTTCTTTCCCGTTCCCGTCCTGGCCCATTCTCGCTAGGTGTTTGACCGTGCCTGAAAAATCTAGGAATTGAAAGCTAATCGCGATGGCGGTCGTTAGCTGCAGGTGAAATGTTGGGGTCAAAATGGCTGGTGACCGACCGGCTGAGTCACACGTGGGGTGCGTTTCAAGAATGTTTTTGCAATGGAGTGGGAGTCGTCCCTTGAACAACATCCCATGACTATGATTAATAACAGCCTTTTGCCATGGGATGTTCTTGAAACGCGCCTCTGGTCGACATTCAAAAGAACTGTGGAAAATTAGTTGCAAAATAGTAACAAAGGAATCTGAAGCCCATCTGCGTCTGCCCGAAACTAGTGTTTTGCGCAAAACGTATAGAGTACGTCCTAGACTCACGTATTGTGGATACATATCGGCGGGGTGGGACTCAGGCGCTTTATCGGGCGCCTAGGGGAATATGCCTTCAGGCTCTCTCAGGGCTTTGGATTTGTTCAAGACGTTCGAGATGGAGCTGCGAATTCTTCATAATTGAATGTTTTCTCTTTGAACAAAATCCCAGTTGCTAGCTGTATACCTCCTGAATGCACAGCAGCATATCCGTTTAAGTACTAACTATTGCCTTGCTCTACGCCTGGGTGCGGCGCAACGTGTGTATAACCACAGGGGGTCTGCGGTCAGATGATTTCAGACTGGAAGTTACGACTTGTTTTTAGCTCGTTTAAAAACGAGGTAAGCCTTATCTTCAAATTCCTTAAACAAAACTGACCAAATAACGCTCGTGGTGAGGTCTGAGAAAGTTGTCAAGAAATTGCTCCCGGAGGTCCTCATCTCGCGCCGTACCCTGTTCTACGGTGTGCAGTGTTTCTCAACTGGTGTATCAATCTTCGCCGCTCTTTTCGTTCAGGACATCGTGGTGATCGAGTTCTCTCAAGTTTTCTTGCAGAACTACTCATGTTTGAACTAGGTTGATGGAGATGTACCTTATCTGGCCGTCCACAACTTGGATGTGTTTGCTGCCTTTTATGGTGAATATCGCCTGATTTGATGGAGCACCCGTACTTGGGCTGCGGCAAGACGGAACACCAAGCGCGGCGAGGAGCATGCGCAGCGTGTCGCGTAGCGGCGTACCACCACGCTTTGATTGAGTCATATGCATTCAGCGAGTAATTGGAGAACTCGCCCACCACACGTATGCTAGGAGCAGTGCAAGAAATTAACAGGAAAATAGGTTTATAGAAGCTAGTACCATTCGGTCACCTGATAATAACTTCTTTTGCCGTCTGATTTCTGTGAATATGCTAGATGCTTATGGAAAACATTGTGAGTTCTATATTTCTGGATTATATATAATAAGATGGGGTGCTCTAAGGCTCAGTTCATAGCAGACGTTCTAGCGTCAAGTGACCGTAATGTGACGCTGTGGGTTTGCATCTTCAGCATTTGCTATCGATCTGACTCCCCAGCAACCACTGCAGCCGGCCAGTCGTCCGAGGCCTTCACGCTTTGACGCTGTCCGTCTGCTATGGGCGGAGCCTAACAGTCAAAGATGGTTCTTGAACTGAAAGGCAGTCACTTTATTAGTGTTGGCTCCAACGATGAATCGACGGCGGTACGCCGCGACGCAGCGCGCGTCCGCGCCGCGCGCGGCGTACCATAATTCCCGCACCCATTGTACTTTGCTGACCACCTAAAAGTTCTCTGGAATTGGCCTCTTAATCTAATCCAATATTTACCCACCCTCGATTCGCTCCCTTTGTTACAAGTCGCTTCTGTTAGCGGTAGAGGTGTCATCGCGATAATTGCAGTAAACCTCTGAGGACATGCGAGGTGAGTGGAAGAAGGGAGTCTGAGACCTGAAGCAATCCATCTGAAGAAAAATGGAGTTATTGGACTAGTTTAGCCGGTCCCGGTTTTTTTTAATCGAGCGGCGAATGCATTGTTATCGCGACAATCATCGCTGCAGTAACAAAACGACTGCAAATCGGATACTTGGAAGCGCACCCAAATATTATGCTTCAAGCTGACAAAATTGTAAATTTCGTATTTGAAGGGCGGGATATCCCGACTAGTTCGCAATTTGATTATATTTAGAAGTACGGAGAAGGAGAAACCCAGAAAGGCGATGAGTTCTTTACGCTAGAAACCTCGCGGAATTAACGACAGAGAACAGTTGAAAACAATATTTCTCATCAACGTTCCATTTCTTCCAGGCCCATCTCTCTAGATAGCAGACCTAAAAGACATTCAAGTAGTTGCAGTTACCATCCTAGCTTTGGACTAAAATTCTGGAATTATCCAAAAAGGATGATCGGAGAACTGACCAACGGTCGCCAGTGGCATAGTAGGAGTTGGAATAATAGTGAAGTTACATTCTGTAATTTTTAGAACAAACAAAAAATAATTCAATGCTCGTTTCTTTATCCCCTCAAATCAAGATAAAATCGAGCCGGAGTTAAGATCGGCATGGATCCTGAAGAGACTTTGCGTTCCCCATTGGAGGTTGGCGCAAACTCGGTGCACCTATGTTATAGCATATGGCACCGAGTTTGCGCCAACCTACAACAGTGAACGCGAAGTCTCTTCCGGATCCATGCCGACGTTATTTGTTCAGCATCATGCGAGACCAGATAAAATCATAGAAACTTCTTTTGAAATTCGTCAACACTCCGCGAAATCTCAAAAATCTTCAAGCAGCACGGATTTAGAGAAAAATCCTGATTCGAAAATCCTTTCGGTGTACCGCGTCCGTGAGTGCACACTAGCTCATGTATTCGAAGCCATGTCCCCTGTGCGCTGTGTCTGCGAGGCTTAGGCCTATCTTACACTTCTATCGCTGATTGCCGCGATGGAATGCTTTGAATACAGATCGACGTGCGACGCGATCTCGATCGATGCACATGGTTATCATCCCATCGCGTCTCGCGGCGGGATGATAACCATGCGACTCTGAAAGAGGCCTTAAAGGCAGTGTTCACGATAATCTTCGATTTTGAGATTAATTACTAAATCGATTGATTGGTCCCAGGGTAGAACTGAAATAGCAAATAAACCGAGAAAAACGCACCGGAGGGGGACGAAATCTTTTACTCTCAACCCGCTTCTTTACTCTCAGTGTAACTGTTTGTTGTGAGAATGAAATCTTTTGTGTACCCGTCTTTTGCAAATCTCTATTTTGTGTTGCTCCGTTCCTTCCTTCGGACCCGAACTAATACTGTTTCGCCAGGAATATTCTTCCATTCTTGGTTAGCCCCATTTTTCACCGGCGACGACCAACATGAACATGTTCATACAACCGGACAACTAATCCAGGCCAGAGAATAATATCTCTGAAATAAGACAATTTAGTGCGTTTCCCGCCGTTTCTTCGTAGTTTTGGTAACACTTGGTGGCCAACGTAGCCGACGCAATGTTCTGAGTGAAAATTTCGGGAAAGAAGATTATCGTGAACACTGCCTTTAACACTTAAGAGACCGCGTGTCCACACTGCGCACCCACGGCTGTTTTGCCCCTCGGACCGCGTGTCCACACTGTGCACCCACGCCATAAAACTTTCAATATTTTCTGAAGCTCTGAGGCGTGAAGCCCTCTTCAAACACGAATAGGTTCTTCATCATGTAAACTATCTACATTCACAAAGGTCAAGCATATTGAGTGTTCTTAGTAATTTTACTACCACCTCCGAAAATGGCACTTTTCGATTTTTCGACCTTCTTTGGTAGGAAAAAAATTGTCCCAAACATTGCTAGAGGGGGTTATTAAGATGATGCTCATCACGTAACTGATGTCCTCTAGTTGATTTCCGGAATAGCAGTGACGCCTATTTGAGATAACTGCAGTAGGCCATCGTTCAAAATTTTGCTGTCTTGACCACGAGGGTCATTCGAGCTGCTGCACAAGGTTCCGGTGTTTACTCTGCAATTTTCAATGAAATTTTCGTCGATTGCGGTATGTTAGCCATCGTTCATCTTTGTTTCAGATTTCGCTAAATTACGAGAGGGAAATAACTTGAGGGGGGGGGGGGGGTGAAAACCTGTGAACAGTTCGATGCTCAAAATTTTGTTGATACTTCACTATGGGGTGTACTTGGAGGCCTCGAAGAACAATCAAATTATGTTTTTTTCAAGACTTCAAAAGCACCGTTGTTGTTTGACGTTCGTTATCCGTTGATAAACGTTTGGGGTTTTGTGTGCGACTTCGCTCAGGTGGTCATTTGGGGGGGGGTGGTGATTATAGATCTGATTCCCATTTTGAATTTTTTGATGAAATTTTCATCGGTTACATCGGACAATTTTGCAGGTCAAAGTTTATGAGTCCGCCGAAAGCTCTCCATGAGGTTCAATTGGACATTGCATAGTAGAAGTTCGTTCATTTTTCAAATTTTCAATAGTTTAGGTTGGCTCCGCATGGCTCAGCTCTGACCATATTCTGTAACCTGCAGAAAATTCTAGAAGTCGAGAGACAAACTTTCATTTTGTGACCAGCACGCCCAAAAATTTGCGTAAAATGTTTCAAAGCACCTTGTGCATGTAAAGTTGAAATACCTTCCAAAAACAAGACAAAGCAGGCCCGTAAGAAAGCGGTGGATCATTGCTTCACTATGACCTTACTACAAACCTCTATTTACTCTCTGTACTCTCAGCTGGAGTGGAAATGGAGTGCTGGTTGTGTAAGCGAGAAAGCCTGCTCCGATCAAAATGGTTGCCAGCGGACCGCGTGTCTACACATGTCACCCACTCAGACATATAGAGGACTGCAGGCGCGGCCCAAGTCGGCTGTTTTGGCAAGCCGCGGGCGAAATTTCGAGGCTGAGTATTAAATGTAAGTCAGCCGCGGCCAAAAATTTCGCAACAATTGTATGGAGGGGGCCGCGAGCAACAAACACGGCCGCAAATGAACAGCAAATGATCAGAAAATGATGCGCGGCTCGCTGTTTGGTTATGCCGTGAAATAGAGAGGTGCGAGTGTGGCAGGCAAGCAAACTACTCGACGCCAATTTCTAGAATTTTTTTTTCAATTCTTGCCTTCTTTTTTTGTTCGTTTTTGTTTCTTGCCGGTTCTTCCTGTTTAATCTCGCGTCGCGTCGTGTAGCCGGGAATAGGAAGGTCAACTATTTGCTCATACTGCGTTTTTATCTTACATTTGAAGTCAGGTTGTTGCAGTACTATTTTGATCATGCTTTTTTTTAGATACTTGCTCTCTAAAAAAAATTCGAATTCTTTTTAAGAACAACTGCTGTGTAGAGAAAGGCGATTATGGAGCACTTTTAGCTAAAGCTGAAAACAAACATTTAATAAGGTTCAGTTACTACATAATTTTGGTCTTATGCCTTCATTTATCGAACCATTCTTTCTTCAGATTCCCTGTTGAAATTTACGTGGGTGAGAATATAGATGTTCCACCAAATAGCAGAATATCTATGTCTGATCTCGACGCATCGCACAGGCAACTGTTATTAGACGAGGAGTTACCTTAGTAAACACTTTATCTTCGCCTTCTCCACTTCTCCGTTCACATGTGTTCATGTCATTTTTAGTTCGAGAGTGTTCGTTAATGGTCACGTATACTCTTCACGTTATTACTGGAGAAGAACAAAGTCTAGTCAACAGCATATTGTTTGTATAGAATATTTAGAGCAAAGCACTGTTGTTAGGACATTTGCTTCTGTAGTCTTCTTCTCCTTTAATCGAATCTCTCGCTATGTCCGAGTTTTCCTTGACGAGTATCTTTGTGAGGATCCGTTTGAATCATTGCAACGTTCTGTTGCAGAGAGTGAATCGTCACTCCAGGAAGTTTCTCGTGAACTTCTCGGTTCTGCTTCTGAAGCTAACATATTTTTCAAAAAAATGTTGGAACGTATAGCTCCTCTCAGCCAGTAGATGTAATCAAAAGGCCGGGTTGCCTCGTAACATTTGGTGAGAAATTATTTGCGTCCATGCTATAAATTCTTGCTAAGATTTATTGGCTTTGTAATAAAAGTTGGTGATGGTTTGGTTTTAAAAAAAGATTATATCATCAATATTATACTTTTTTTGCGGCTTCTATTAAAATTCAGAGCATCGTGTTGCAGGGTATTAATCATGGGTTTTGGAGATTATTTTTACCATTTGTTCTACACTGGTTCTATATCTATCTGAAATTGAGAAGATCATGGTTAGGTAAAACCAATTGTTAGATAAAACTGTATTCAATATAGTTAGTAATAAATATTTATGCACGAGCTATACTTTACCGTCTATCAATTGTGTTAAAAGTAGCAAACGGTAGGGAAAAATAGACGAATTGCATCATCCACGGCAAACGCGCTCCAATGAGAAAACGTACGCGGATCGGTGAGTGCCTGAGCGAGCGAGGGAAGTTGCGAAAATTAGCACGGGAAGTCGCAAAATTGCCCGCGCCTCGACGATTCCACGGGCGCGGATGGCTCAGAAAACGTGCTCGGCTGCCAGCGTTCTGCGCCAAACCAACGAGCCGCGCGCAACGATCCAATGAGGCGCGTCAACTCTTCTGGCTCGCTGTTTCTTGGCCCGCGCCTGCAGTCCTCTATATGTCTGAGCACGGAAACGATTAGCCGTGGAGCGCACCAGTCGCCTGTGGAAATTCGCCGTGGAGCAGGCGGTCTCTTAAGTGTTAAAAGCAGCAGACACGCTCGAAAAAGTTGCTGAGATAGCTGCGTTTCTGGAGTCGCATGGCTCCTAGTAGACTGCTCACGCCGTTGAAAGCGTCCAAAACAAGTCAAAACTACTAAATTTCAGCAATGCAAATCGAAAAATTTCTGCAACCCCGCCCCTGAGCTTCTGCAACCCCGCCCCAAAGTACAATCTCGTCCAGATTGATAGTACTAATACGGTCACTTTGGTTCTTGATGCTTCCAACGAATTTAACGTTCCAGTACAGGCTGTAAGAGTAGACCGGCTTCTCTATCTCAACCGTTTTGTTGCTAATATTTGCTGTTTCAACGGCGCGCCGTAAAACTCGTCCACTTTCACCTGATAACAAAATTACCGTTATTTCTCTATTTGCACACAGTTTTCGTCCGTTTTTTCGTCAGTTCCCAATACAACCAGCTCCAAACCTTTGATTATGTCATAAAATCGATACCATTTTTAAGCGTGTATGCTGCCTTTAAGCCGAGCTAGAGGAAGTGGATTTTTTTGACCCCGGATAAAACAATAGATTTTTCCAAATCATGATATTATTTATTACTTGACTGAAACAGGGAACTTTCGAAGATTTTTTATATTCCGAATTTTTCATTTTTTCTGTTTGCCCGTTTTCATGCGCCATTGAGTGAAAAAGTGAACACATTCGTTAAGTTATAAGAAGAAGTAGTACTCCACTTTTTCTCATTTTCTGATTGATTCATTTTTTCATTCATGCGTCAGGATTTTTCTTTACTGTACCTTTGCTTTTAAAGTGTCTATTTTACGGGCATCAGAATTTCAGAATCGGCTCATCAGGTGTCGGGGGATTAACGGCATCATAAGGTACATAAATCTCGACAGCATAAATCCCAGTCCACGAATGTAGATTATTGGTTAACTCACAAGTAGGTCGACACTGTGGTTGTAATAGAAACACTGGCTCAAGATTAATAAAGTGCAGTTTCAAGTCTCTAAGGGTCCGCAAAGATAAGAGCACGTTGCGCCCCCGTGCGGTGTACACTGCCTGTCTTTGGATGGTCTTCTGAGAGCTTCGATCGAGAACTAGCCGCGAAATAGCCGCCAAATAATGCTCTCAGCGGAATAGCCGGGAAAATGCGGCTAAATAATGCTCTCCAGGTAAGTATACAATATAGTTGTACACGAACGAAATTTTCGAAAAATTTTCGAAAGATTTTTCGAAATTTTTTTCGTTCGTTTTCGTTGGTTCGAAATTTCGTCGAACGAATTTTTTTCAAATTTCGTTCGTTCGAAATTTTTTCGAACAAAAAATTTCGATTTTCGTTCGTTCGAAATTTTTTCGAACGAAAAAATTTCGATTTTCGTTCGTTCGAAATTTTTTCGAACGAAAACTTTTCAATTTTCGTTCGTTCCAAATCCGATTTTTCGGAATTTTTTTCAAAATTCGTTTGTTCGGAATTTTTTCGAACAAGTTTCGAAAAAAATTTCGAAATTCTCGACAAATTCCGAAAAAAGTTCGAAATTTTTGACGAATTTCGAAAAAAAAATACGAAATTTCGAAAAAAATCGAAATTTCGTTTTGTTTCGAATTTCGTTCGTTCGACCTCCATAATTTCGAAAGTTTTTCGAAATTCGTTCGTTCGAAATTTTTTCGAACGAAATTTTTTCAATTTTCGTTCGTTCGAAATTTTTTCGAACGAAATTTTTTCAATTTTCGTTCGTTCGAAACTTTTTCGAACGAAATTTTTCATTTTTCGTTCGTGCGAAATTTTTTTAAACAATTTTTTTTTCATTTTTCGTTCGTTCAAAAAATTTCGAACGAAAAAATTTCGATTTTCGTTCGTTCGACATTTTTTTCGAAATTGTACAACTATAGTATACAACACACCGCACCTCCGTCGACACCTCCGTCGTTTCAATTACCCACTTTCGAGGTGCTTAAACCTCGCTCAGCCCCTAGAGGCCTCACCCAACCGCTCGCGGCTTCGGAAGGCGGATCGGCTAGCCGGCGACGGCTGCGTCTTGGCGACTTTTGGTTACTTCACGTTATGTCTAGGTTATTTCTCGGCTATTTCCTGTCCGTTTTGTGAAAAGCCGAGAAATAGCCGCGAATTAGTTTTGGCAACAACCCTTAGAGGCACAGTTCTACCTAAGGGGTCATTTTTGATATTATGGCCCGACCGCCGTGTGTAGCGAGCCTGCCAAGCGCGAAAACTTAATTCGCTCGAAGAAGCGAGAAAAAGCTGAGGAAAAGTTGACCACGTTTCCAGAAAAGGATGGGTAACGCCTACCGACAAGTTCTCGACTTCAATAAGAACCGGGCGTGCTATTAGTTTTCGGCAAAATCTATGTTCCTCTATTTTTTTATAGTCAAGCTCCATATTTCAACTCACTCTAGTGCGGGGGACTGCTAATGGCGTGAAATTACAGGACCGAGATAACTCGACCACGTATTTTTTGGTCTTCGAGGGGCAATAACTCCGTTCATAATATTCCTGAAACCTCAGATTCGTGATCAGCACCCCAAATACCTCGCCGGGAAGTTATTAAAGGCAGTGTCCACGATAAAAACCATGTCTGATTTTTTAGTGGAGATCGGCAGCTGCGAGGCCTAGCGCAACCCTAACGTTTAAAAAACTAAAAAAAATGAGCTCGGAACGGTCCCCTACGGCCCCAAAATTGGACACCCGTCAGCTCGTCACACCCAAATGCACTTTCCACGCCCACCGACGTGAACAAATGAATGTTCTGGATTGTTAGATGAGCGATGATTTCCTACTGCGACCCCGTTCTTCCCTTCATTCTCAACTTCTCTCTTTACTCATGTCAGCTCGCCTACATCGGCTGTAAAAGACGGAAGTTGCAAGCCTCGGACAACTCGTCCACCATGTTTCCTCAGCTCAATTTTTGAGGGGCCATAACTCCGTTCTCAGAAGGTCTTGTACGATTTGAGAGACATCATTAGAATCGGCATGAGGCCGTTTTCAAGATAGGCGGGAAAACAGAAAAACGATTTTTATCGTGAACACTGCCTTTAAGGTCAAATCTGGAAAATTTTTTTCAACGCATTCTAAAGCCCGTAATTGATACAAGAGGTCTGCAGAGTTGAAAACGCGGCGTTGCTCGCAGCGACGAACAGCGCTGGGTGGTGCAATATCGACTACATTCGGCTAAGAGGGTGACCTATGCAGCGTGAAGGGCGACGAGTGGGGCATCGCAGAGTGTTTGGCGCTGCGACGACACTGTATCACTGCCAGCGAGCGGCATCCGACGCGGCGACGATGATGTTCGGAAACATTTTTGTCGCCGCGTGAAGGCCGACGCTCAGCGATCAGTCGCCGGCTGGCGCAACTCTGCAGACCTCTTAACCAAAACAGGGTAGAGTGACTAACGTGGATTTTCGAGCTATCCTGGGCGAAGCAATGCCCCTGACGTCGTCTGCGGTGAAAGAGTGATATAGCAGGTGACTTCTCAATACTTCCTGGTGATCTGTGGAGTCCATCCTGTTGCCCACATAAGCCATTCAAACAGTACCGCTGCCACAGAATGCCGCCCAGATCGTGAAGTTCGCTCCCCCGAAAATCAGACGGCGGGAGGAAGCTAGTCCTTTATTCACGTCTCTCCAATAATTTCCCTCTCAGTATAGTCTATAAAAATTGAACATGTTTTGACTTTAGAGGTTACCTGAAACACGCAGCCAAGATTTCTTGGTCTCAGTTGAAACAATTTCAAAGCTCACCTGGTCCGGATTCCTGGTCACGTTCAGGCGTGCGAACAGTAGCCGAGCCGCTCCATGGTGTCCCTTCAGGCATAGGAGTTTTTACATATGTGTTCGTTGCGGTGGATGAAGCACAGAGCACATTGTTTCGATACACCAATAAAAACTTCAGAGACGGAGACCATGGCGTTCGAAAGTCATGTTGAAATCTAACGTTCACCAAGCCGCGAGAGCATTCGGAGACGACCTGAACTACTGCGCGTCCGATAGGACTCACGATCCTTCAGAAAAGCTGAAGTGCAAGCGGCTTAAAAGGAACGTGTTTTGAGCGGTAGACGCTCTGTGAAAATGAATTGTATTGTTAGTACATATCTCTTGGTCATCCATAGTAAAACTGGGTAATATATCGCCCCCGAGCTGCTGGTTCAGATAACTTATAGGCGTTTTTAAAGCCTCGCGAAAAGGTGAGGGTACTTACCTATCAAGCATTTTCTGGGTGTTTTTTTAATTATTGTTTTAGAGGTTAAGCAGGGTGCTGGAAACGAATCTGGGGTCCGCTTGTCAAATTTCTGAGGTTTACTGTAGGTTACGGTAGGCACCAGGGCTGTGCGTTATAACGTTGACGTGGTAACGCATTAACGGGTTAACGCGGTTTTTTCTCGAAAATTAACGATTAACGCTTAACGAAAAAGTCTTGAAATCACGTTAATTTGTAATTCGTTAATTGTCGTGGAATTATAGCAGCAGGGTACTGCACGAGGTGTGGGTCGGCCAATTTTGCTCAGACCTCCCACTCCAATGCCAATTTCGCTCAGAACCCCCACCCCCACCCCAGGAGCGTGAGTAGGTCAAGTTTTGACAGTGTTCTACCCCACCCCCTTCTCCCCACCTAGAGCTGATGTGTTTAAACAGTGTTTATCTAGCACGTTTGACTCTAGTGTTTGATTGCAGTTAAATTACCCTTGTCGTGTTAAAATGGTGAAGCTGGTGCTATGCGAAAAAATGCGGATGTTTGCGAGGACGAACAGCGCCCATCGCATTTATGTAGAGAGGGGCTGAAAGTGCAAAAGTGTATGTATAGTACAGTCCAGCAAATTTTGTTCATGCACTTATCAATGAGACAGGGTCGGCAGAAGATCAATATGCATGAATTCCTGTGCAAAACGCTAGCCACCGATCGAGCGAGAGCGGCTGTGCTGCCATGAGTTTCATGCACATCGATCTTCGACTAACCGCTTCTTATTTGTAATTAGATGTGCGATTTTGGTGGACTACGCTATAACTGATTACAGCCTGTGCTGTGTAATGAATTGCGGATGTTTGAGGGAGGGGGAGTTCGATCCCGCTCGAAGTTCATAGTTATGCAAAGTACGGATCACCATAGAAGGATATTTGAGTCAAGCGGGGTTTATTTACCCTTTGTATACACTTTCATCGTCTAGGATGGAGGGTGAACACTGCTACAGTGTACGGGCTCACACTTTCTCAGGTGTGGTCCCGCCGGAAGTAGACAGTTTGGAAAACTAGTAGTCACGAGAGTAGGATATTTGAGTCAAGCGTCGCTGATTTACCCTGCGTACAATATTTCACCATCTGAGATCGAGGCTGAAGTACTGAGAAAACGCGAATATTGACGCAGAACCCACCCCAAAAAAAATTTCGCGAAGGGCACACTCCAGATGTGCCTTAGGCATCTAACGGTAGGGTACAGAAAGTAGTTTCCTGAAGCTACGTTTTTTTCCATGTACCTCATTCAAAACTCAAGCTACTGCAGTTTTAAAACCCTACTAGGTTCGTGAACTTGGATATTTTTTGTCTTCTTCCTCTATCAGGGTAGCGGTTTTCGGCGTTCATTTTAGACGCTGAAACCCAACATAGAATAAATCGGCCACGCTGGACTCAAATATACTACTCCCGCGATTCTTTGTTTTCGAAATTACTGACTTCCGACGGGACCACACCTGAGAGACGTGTTAGCTCTCATACTTTAGCGGTGCTCGGCCTCAATCGTAAACGAGGAATTTTTTTGTACAGGGTAGAGCGACCACGCTCATTTCAAATATCAACTCTACGGACTCATAGAAATCTTTCGCAGAAATCATTCAGCATTTAGTAGGCAAATTGCTTTAGGCACTTCACATTGGTGATTCATATGTCTTGTCTATCATTTTTAGAACGCCTTCACGATGACTTCACCCTGAGCTTCCTAATTGAACACCGACACTCACAACTCAGTTTAAACACCATTTCAGTCAAATCGCAATTCATAGTCGAATTCCATGTGAAAATGGCTTCGGGCGGTTTTCACTCACATACACAATTGTCTATTGGGTCTCCCTCCGAAGGTCAGACATCTCCGGAGCCCTTCATCCCCTCCGGAGCTCAGACCCCTTGTGGGGCCCTATACTGCGCCGAACTCTGTATGGCACTGATTGATATGAGAGATCTGATAATTTATTGATTCTTGAGGTGGTAATGTTTTTCCCTTTAATGGTTTAACGAAACGGAAAATTAACGTGTTAACGCATTAACGGGTTAACGCCGTTTTTTTCCGAAAATTAACGATTAACGCTTAACGGAAAAAAATAATTCTCATTTACGCACCATGCCGTGCAGGGAGCAAAACGTACTTTAATATTCTAAAAATCAGCAAATGGACTCCAAATTCGCATTCACCACCCTGAAGTTCCCCCACAGAATGCCCACGATAATCTATAGTAGGCAATCGAAAATCGAGAAGCAGTCATCAGCTTCTTGCTAAGCAGCCCGAATGACCTCTAGAGAAACATTTTGAGCTATATCAGGCGTAGCATTCCGGATATTGTCACAAGTCGCGTTTTGCCTTCAAATTTTTCCCCGATCGGATGCTTCAAACAAATTTAGCCGGAAACTTCGGAAAATCGACAAATAAACATCAGAATCGTGATCAGCAAACTAAATAACCCTCCTGAGAGAATTTAAGATCAAATCTGGAACGTTTTTCTCGAACGCTTCCAGAACCCCCTAATCGGTGGAAGTCGAAAACGCTATCACACTATTCAAAGTTCGAGAACTGTGGTTTCACAAAAACTTGGGCCGGTGGGTCACTTTGGGGCGGTGAACACCACAATGAGGTTTGTTTCCAGATTTTGGAAAGACTACTCAGCGTTTGGAAAGGTACAAAAAGCACAAAAAATAGCTTCCCTGAACAGGGTACTGCAAGAGGTGTGGGCCGGCCACTTTTGCTCAGACCTCCCCTTCAAGGTCATATTTGCTAGGACCCCCCCCCCCAGAAACGTTGGTAGGTCAGCTTTTTTACCGTTTTCTCCCACCCTCACCAGGAGCTGATGTGCTCAAGCAGTTTGTCCAGCAGGCTTACATACCTCTAACGTTTCACTAAATTCAGATGTTCCAGAGAACGAGAGCACAGAACAGCGCTTATTGCATTTATGTGGAGAGGAGCCGAAAGTACAAAAGTATATGTAACTGGTAACCGCTCGTGCTGTGTAATGAAATGCGGTTGTTTGAGGGAGGGTTCGATCCCACCGGAAGTCCATTTTCTCTTACGAGTCACGAGAGTAGGATATATGAGTCGAGCGAGGTCGATTTACCCGGGATACGAGCTTTCACCGTCTTAGATGAACGCCGAAGACCGCTACATAGGTAGAGGGAGACGATGAAAAAAACGTCGAAGTCCACGAACATAGATTAGGATTTTCTAAATGAGGCACCCGGGAAATTCCTAGCTTCAAAAAACTACACTCTGAACTCTACCGTTTAAAGGCATCGTTCACGATGAAAAAAGTGCTTAAAATTCCATTGGGAATGGGTAGTGGAGGGACACTCAACGTTATCGTTGAAAGAACGCATGAAAACGAGCCAGGAAGAGCCCCAAAAGAGCCCGAAGATTCCTCTTTGAGCGCAAGGCAAACCCCAAAAGCGCATTGCCCGCCCACCGACATGAACGAATGAAAGCTTGAAATCGTGAGATGAGCGATGGTTTCCGATTACTGGCCCCGTTCTTCCCTTCATTCTCGACTTCTCTCTTTACTCAGGTCAGCTCGCATACATCTGTTGCAAAAGACGAAAGGTACAAGCCTCGGACAACTCGTCCACCATGCTTCCCTAGCTAAGATTTTGAGGGATCATAACTCCTTTCCCAGAAGGTCTTGTACGATTCCAGAGACATCACTGGAATCAGCATCGTTTTTAAGATAGGCGGTGAAATAAAAAACGATTTTTAATCGTGAACACTGCCTTTAAGGCCACCCACACCCTGGAGAAGGCCTTTGTAGAAAATTCTCCTGGTGTGGGTTCTGCAACATTTTTCGCGTTTTCTCAGTACTTATTACTATTAGTTGTGTGCCCAGTTGTGGGCCCTCAGTGCATTTTCAGAGACTTTTTTCCAGGGGTGCGAGAAGTTTCAAACGGTAGAGTATAAAGTCTAGTTTTTCAAGGCCAGGGTTTCCCCATATAACTTATTTAGCACTTAACTTAAAACGTTTCAAGAAATCAACTTTTTTTTTGACTGACGTTTTTTTCTTTGTCTCCCGCTGTCAATGTAGAGGTCTTCGGCGTTCATCTGAGATGGTGAAACTTTTCATCATAGTAAGTTGGCAACGCTGGACTCAATTATCCTACTCTCATGACTCCTAGTTTTTGAAATTGTCGACTTCCGGCGGGACCACACCTGAGAAAGGCGTGATCCCGTATACTGTAGCGGTGTTCAGCCTCCATCTTAGACGCTGAAACTTTTTTGTACGCAGAGTAAATTGACCACGATGGACTCAAATAACAACTCTCGTGACTCATAGAAATCATTTGCAGAAACCATTTAGCATTTAGTAGTCAACTGCTTAGGACTTTTTACATGTTGTCTTGAGTGTTATTTTGAGAAGACCTTTACGTAACCCTAAACTTCCAATCTGAACTCCGTGATTCGTGAATCAGTTAAATTAGCCTTTCAGTTATATCGCTATGTATATTAGAAATTCATGTGAAAAACCACTCCTGACGGTTTTTATTCGCTAACAGGATGGTCTATATGGTCTTTCTCCAAAGATCAGATCCTCCCGTGATGCCCACACCCGCACCGAACCCTGTTTGAGGGATATATCCACTCAAGAGAATAAAGGTCCGGATAAGAATTCAGAAAGCGCCGTGCCCTACTATCAGTAACTAAGACCGGGATCATACTTCCCGCGACGCGCGACAGCGCATATCAGGCATATCGAGCTTGGTCAATATTGGTGATAGACATTGCGTTACATCGCTCGTCGCCGGAGATATGATCCCGGTCTTAGGGCATAGGTATACTTTAGCGACAGCCGGTCGCCGGCGACAGACACGGCGACGGATTCGTCGCTGCTGCATGAACTTCCACGCGCTGTTGTGTGCCTACATTTCTGCATACGCGCACCTACAACGCAATTGATGGATGCGGATTTTGTCCCTCATATTGCTTTCCTGAATGAAATTGCACGGGAAACACTTTTTTGATGGAATAAATGCCACTAGAAAATTTATCAATCACAAAACCGCAATACATTTCCGTTTCAGAATTAACAAAAAAGCTCTGCATTGGTATGATATTCCGGCTCTATCCGGTGGGCACCTAAAAATTATCCATAGAAAAGACTCTGATAAATGATGCTTGATACTGCTACATATTAATCATTGTTGTTATGAAAACTATAAAGAAAAACTTTGAGTGATAGCTTTACAAATCTGTGATTCATCTCATTTCTGTCCAGGATCCTGGGTGTCCCCCCCCCGTCCTGGATAGTACAGGAATTCCAATCTTGATTATCATCACACCTATGTAAAACGAATTAGGAATTACGGAAGATGTGTTAATGTGAAAGAATTCCTGCGAAGTGTACTAAACGAAAAAGAAATATGCCTAGAATTGGTAGAGGTAGCCAACAAAATGGTAATCGAGAGAATACTAACATAAATAATTATTTGCTGCCACTAGCTTATCAGGAGTATCATAAAATTCAAGAGGAAACAAAGTTATTGGAACCCAGCGACAGGGCGTCACTCTGCTCCGCACAGCGACAGGTTGTCGCTACGGCGTTGGAGTATACCAGGGTTGTGCCACTCAAAGCTATAACACCCCTCAGCGACCTGTCGCCGCGACGCTCAGAAAAATCAAAACAAGTTACTTGTAATATAAATGTAACTTACTTGAATGTCTCAAGTAACTTACATTTATTTATATTACATGTAACATACGCTTATGTTACATGTAACCTACATTTATATTTTCACCATGGGTGACCATCACGTGACGCAGGCGACACGCGACGCAGAGAGCGCGTCCCAGACCACACACTACGCAAAAAGTGCTGCGCGGGACCTTCCCTGCTCGTAAGGGGTCAAGCACCTCAAACTCGGGTAATTAAACCATCGGCAACACCAGTCGTGAGCCTGACCCCGCGAGTGCGTCGTACATCCCCCTTGGAAATATCTTCTCGGCCGATTTATGTAACTTGCGACTTATATTGTGCAATTTAAGTTACATGTAAAATATCGGAGGCGCACTGCACACAGCGTCCTCTCAGCAATCGAAAACATGGTATAATAATTAATAATTCATTACGCTGTATAAGACAGACGTTCGAGAATAAAAACAATATTAACTAAAGGCTGCGAAATCACACTCGAATTACACAGTAGAAGTGAAACTATTAATATCAATAAAGGCAGCCTGGAATTCATATGCCTAATACGCGAGAATGACTTTAGAGGCCATTCGTTTGAATGACTGAAATCGCGAGGGCAGGGGATCTATGGTACTCTTTAACGAAACATAAGCAGCGCCAGCACGAACCGTAAATGTGTGGGCACGGATTCCAGTTTTAGCAGTAGGGTATGAGATTTTCATACTACCTTCTCTAGTTCTAGATGCACTGAGTTTGTAGAAATGCGAAGAATCTACCTTGACAACACGAGAAATTATTTTAAACACCTTACATACGTCCCTCAGTTTTCTCCTAGACTCCAGTGAATGCAACCCGAGAAATTTGTTTCGGATACACGACTTAGGGATACGATCGTAGAGGAAACCTCCGTATCTGATTATCAATTTTCGTGTATAATTGTTCTGAATTTTCTCGAGGGATACAATGTCTTTCTTTTTTGCGGTGAAAAAACTGTGGGCCCACACTCTAAGATAGGCCTGACATACGTTTTGTATGCTTTTACGAGAATATTGATCTTTCTTGTTGCTAGTCCCTTGAAAATTTGATAGGTCCGACCATACGCCTTCCTGCAAATATTTCTGTAATGTTCTGAGAAGTCTAACTTGCTATTATAAGAAAATCCTAGATCAACAACTCTGTCCACCAGAGGAATTACCTTATCTTGCAAGACGAAATTCATGCGACTATCTGCCGACCCGATTCGCATGTGCATGGTTTTCTCAGGTGCAAGTGGTAATGCCCAGTCCTTACTCCAAGATTCCACAACATTGATAGCGGATTGTAAGTCACCTGATGAGGAGTCATCCGGATTTACATAGATTTTGAAATCGTCAGCATATTGCATACATTTCACCCCAGTCTCTCGTACTATATGGGCTAACTCCGACGTGAAGATTGCAAAAAGCACTGGGGACAAGACGCCTCCTTGGGGAACACCGCTAGTGGTACAGTAAATTTCGGATAATGACGAATTTATTCTCACCTGAAACGTGCGATCTCTAATGAAACGCTCAATCCATGTAGTTACTTTTGGGTGAAAACCGAACTTCTCCATTTTGAAAATCAATTTAGAATGACAAACACGATCGAACGCTTTCGAGAAATCGAAGTAAATCACATCACAACTCATCTTTCGGTCAAGAAGATTGGACCAATCATTTATACACTCCACTAAATTTGTCTCAACTGACTTACCCTCCACAAAACCATGTTGACTTGATGGGATTATATCGTTACGCGTTATGTGGTCAACTATATGCTCTTTAAGAATTTTTTCAAAAATCCGGCAAAATAACGAAATTATGCTTACTGGCCTATAGTTAGAAGGGTCACTGGCGGGCTCCTTTTTTAGAAGAGGTGTAACATATGAATGTTTCCAACGCATAGGGACTTCAGTTAGCATGAGAGATTGATTGAATATGTACGCAAGAGGCTTGGAAATTACATGAGATACTTCCTTCACAAAACGCAAAGGGATGTGATCCGGAGTAATTGAGTACGAATCTGGCCATTTGCTAATCAGTTCAAAAATTTTAAAATCATCAAACCATGGGAACGATTCCATCTCACTAACAACAGGAGAATTGTCAGAAGGGCAGACATTATCATCTTCAGTGAAAACCTTGCAAAATTCTTTGGCAAGCATATTGGCTTTGTCAGTATCAGAAATAGCCCTGACAGAATCCTTGATTAGAACAGAAGTTTTGTTTCTGGTATTTAGTTTCCCCCTCATATACTTGTAGAAAGATTGTTTTTGGCCGGAATCGATAATTCGCTTCTCTATATTTTGATTATATTTCTCCAATTGCTTGGAAAAACTTCGAGCAAAAGCATGATACCTCTCCCAGTCAGAAGTATTTTGAGATTGGAAGGCTACAGAAAAAAGACAGTCTCTATGATCGTACATGTTTCTCAAATACGTGGGTAAAAATGATCGAGAAGCGAAAACGCGATTCCAAGGCACAAAGATTTCAATAGCATGGTGGAGTATACTCAGAAACATCTCATACTTTTCATCTACCGTGCCATTCGATTCTAGCGAGGCCAACCAATTCACATCCGCAAGATAACTGCAGATCAAGGAGTAATCACATTTCGAAAATTGTTGACGATAGGTCACGTTTGGGGCAGAGATGTCAGCACGAACAATGAATGATACGCTTGAATGATCGCTGGTACCAATCGGAGGTTTTGGCACAACATTATCAACTAGATTCTTGTCATTTGTGAAAAGTAAGTCAAGGATATGTTCACCACGAGTAGGATGATCAATATACTGATTGAAATCATGGGTCACCAAAAAATCAATGAAGATGGAATGACTATTGGAGTCGGAGGTAGGACACGAGAGGTCGTTCCAGCAAATTTCCGGGAAGTTAAAATCCCCAATGAGAACAGAAGGCCCATCAGTTGCGATTAAATCACTTATTGTGTTAACAAGTTGATCTGTATTTGCCTGAGAGCAGGAAGGAGCACGATAGACCACCACAAAGCGAATAGGATTAGGACAACAGAAAACATCAATAGCCAGAATTTCATAGCTTTTAGGAACCGACTCAGCAAAAACAGTAACATGCTGTAGCGACTTTTTTAGTAATACCATCACCCTTTTTTTTCTTTTTTCTCCCTGTTCCTCAGGGTAGTATTCTGGGTCCATTGTTGTTTCTTATCTACATAAACGACGCTCCAGATAGTCTATCAAGTTCTTGTAAGCTCTATGCGGACGACCTCAAGATCTATCGGCCTCTTAATGAGCCTGCAGTTGACTTTTATGAGCTTCAATGTGACCTCGATCGACTAGCCGAGTGGTCGAAAGTGTGGCAGCTACAATTATCAGAAGAAAAATGCAGCTTGCTGCATATTAACTTTCGTCATGAATGCCCCCTACGTTTAAACGGTGTGAAGCTTCCTGTGCACGAGGTTATCAGAGACCTAGGTGTTCTCATTAGTTCGAATCTTAGCTGGAACTCCCATTGCAGAGAAATCTCCAAAAGAGCTACCTCGGTGGCTAACTGTATTTTGAGATCCCTGAAACATCCCTGTCTTGTTCACTACAAGAAAGCATTCACCGTTTACTGCCGACCCCTACTGGAGTACTGTACTCAGGTTTGGTCACCTTCCACAGTGGAAGATGATGAGATCATTGAAAATGTGCAAAAACGATACTCTAGACGTGTGTTCACCAAAGTATTCCCAAACAGAGAAGTTCCAGATTATGCAGCTCGTTTGGATATGCTAGGGTTAAATACCCTACGATATCGCAGAGCTGAATTTGATTTACATCTGTGTTATAAGATCGTGCATGGTTTTTGCGACATTCCCTTTGACAGCCTTTTTCGTGTTTACTCGCCACCATGTCCGTTCTCGCAAACATGGATTCCAACTTGAACGGAAATTCACCTCTAAAGGCAGCATATTGAATTCCTTTGCGTTCAGGGTTGTCAGAACTTGGAACAATTTGCCTGCAGAAATCGCTGAATCCGGAAACTTTTCTATCTTTCGAAGTAGATTATCCAAGTACGATCTCAGGTCATTACAAGGAACGAGTGAGCGTCCACTCTGATTAAAAGGGTATTACTAATAATCTAATGTGACGGGTTTTTCCAGCTTGTTGTGCTTTTCTTTGTCCCAGAAGCGGTGGCCTCAAGTATCTTGAGACAAGATGTCATTCGAATTGTAGAAAGAAAAATTTCCTCTGCAAAAAAAAATCATTTTTTGTCCCCTTCTCACTTCTGCCATTGTTATGCATCTTTTTTTTACTTTAACAAAGAATCTCATTCACATACGTGTATATGTATGTTTCTTTATTTCCACAATAAAGTCGTTGAATGAATGAATGAACCCCTCCCCCCGGTCTACCAGGCCTATCGCAACGACTAGCCTCAAACTCGTTTGCAACATTACAAAAAAGAGATGACAAAGTATGAATAGTTTTGAGCCATGTCTCGGTAAATACATAAATGTCGTAAGAATTCCCCAAAATTAAGTCAATTTCTCTAGCATTTTTAACGATTGATCTTGCATTAGAATAAAAACAATTAATCGAAAAGAACCGAGGAAAATCATTCAGTTTAAATGCGTACTCACCGAGGCATTGGTTATGCCAGAAGCATTTTCTATTTGAGAAGTAGGGTCACCCACATGGTGGGTTCCGGCTACCTGCTCACCGACTATGCCTCCGTCATTTCGACTCAATCTGCTCTCCTTCCTTGCATTTAATTCAGCTCGAGTAAGCGATGCCCTTAAAAAGACACCCTTGAGCGAAAATTTGTGCCAAATGGAGTCATTTTTCACATATATTAGACATAACCAATTGAAATACAACAATTGGAAGCCAGGAGCAAAAATAGTCTTACGTAAATATGCGATTTTCCAAATTTCATTGTCATAGCCACAAAAGACCCGTCCAGTCACGGATCACCGTCCAGTTCTGTTGAACTTCACTGCGAGGATTCATAAGAGGAAGCGAGGGGCTAAGCCTCTCCAGAGGAATTGATACGACAAGTCTCAGGGATGAAGAATGCAGAAGGAAATTCCGACAGCGCGGTTCTGTTCATATTGGAGTACGGACTAAGGAGAAACTTTGCGACGCGGACTCTTTCGTCAAGTGCATCCAGGACGCTTTGAAAGAGGCACTCCCGGTTGTACAGCCCAGGAAGAAGCTCGCCTACGTCTCAGAGGAAACAACATCTACTTACAACAGAGTATGTGCTCTCCGAACTGCAGGAAACTTCGTGGAGGAGAAGCGTCTGAGGAGGAAGTTGCGTCGGCAGCTTCAAAATGACCGCGAACGAGAATGGACGTGTAGAGCTAAGGGGTTTGAGAAGGCTTGGGAGGAGAAGAATCCGAGGAAAGCCTACACGTTGCTGCGACAGTATAGCGGGAAGATGAAGAGATGTTCTCCTGTCTTGAACACTACCAATGGAGTTGCAGTTGGTGATGAGACGCTGCCAATATGGAAGGATTACTTCAGTTCACCACTGACTCGTCCAGCGCCATGAGTACCTGAGCTCCCGCATGTTCAGATAGCACATTACGATGTCAGTGAGGAACCGCCGACTGAGGCTGAAGTTTCGAATTGTGTCCGGAAAATGAAGAATGGAAAGGCAGGTGGAGATGACAACATCACTGCTGAAATGCTGAAAGCTCTTCCTCCGTCTGGGATTCGTGAAATGACCAACACCATCCGTGCCATATGGATGAGCGAAAGGATACCCGATTTGTGGAGACATGCGCTCATCGTACCTCTTCACAAGAAGCTATCCGTCACGGATCCTAAGAACTACAGAGGAATCTCTCTACTTCGTGTCATGTACAAGGTTTTAGAACGTATCATTCTCGAGCGACTTTTCAAACATCGTGAAAGAACGACCAGAGATGAGCAAGCCGGTTTTCGACCTGGAAGATCGACCATCGACCAAGTGTTCGTTGTGAAAAGAGTAATCGAATCGTTGCAGCGGTCTTCGAAGCCATTACAGCTTGCTTTTTTGGACTTTGAAGCCGCATTCGACTCTCCTCATCGTGATCGATTGCTCAACGCTCTGCGAGCCGATGGAGTCCCGGAAAAGTATGTTCGACTAATCGAGGACATGAACAAAGAAACAGCAGCAGCAGTTCGTACGCCTGTCGGATTTACGTCAGCTTTCGAGGTGAGAACAGGAGTAAGGCAAGGAGCTGTAGCAGAACCTTTTCTATTCAACTTCGCCGTTGATTACATCATGCTTAGAGTTGCAGAACAGTTTCCTGTGGATGGGGGATGGGATTCTAACACCATCAGGACGCTTCCTTGTCGACCTGGAGTACGCCGACGACATTGTGTTATTCGCTGAAAACAACGCAAAACTGCAAAGGATTGTGAACCTCGTTTCGAAGTATGTCGCGGCCTATTGACTTCGTCTTCGTCCCGACAAATGCAAGCAGATGTGGGTCTCTCAGAGGCCTTCTACGGGAGTTTGTGTGGACAGACAACGTATCGAACTGGTGGATGATTTCTGTTATTTGGGCTGTTTGCTGGTACTTGTGCAGCGGATATTCAACAACGATGTACGAAAGCTACGTCTGCATTCAATTCTCTAACCAAGTGTTTGGCATTCAGTTCTCTAACCAAGTGTTTGTGGTCTACTCCCATTGCGAAAGAATTCAAGTTGAGCGTCTACCTATCCGCTATTCGCCCTGTCATGATGTACGGATCGAAGACAAGGGCAGCACCGAAGACGCAGATGTAAATGTTGGATTGCATGGAGAGGAAGCTGTTTAGACGTTTGCTCGGATATTTCTGGCCGCGGATGTGCCACAACGAAGATCTCTACAATGAGATTGACGCCTTACATCTACGTTTGACACGAGGGAGGTGCCAACATCTCCCAATGCCATCTCAAGCGGCAACGGAAGGTCGTCTTCGTCTGTTGGGGCATATTTCAAGAAGACAGCCAGATCGTCTTGTTCAACACGCTCTAAGGATGCTTCCAAGTCCTGTCTGGAAACGGCCGCCTGGACGTAGGCGAAAGTTTTGGACAGATGTGGTGAAGGAGGGTTTGAAATCACTCGGCATTGAAAGGCAATTCAGGCGCGATGTTTCACTTCGCAGGAAGTGGAATAGCGACCAATGGATGGATTATGTTCATATTGTGGCTGAGGACCGTGACAAATGGACACG
This sequence comes from Aplectana chamaeleonis, assembly GCA_029168955.1. Lineage (NCBI taxonomy): Eukaryota > Metazoa > Nematoda > Chromadorea > Rhabditida > Cosmocercidae > Aplectana > Aplectana chamaeleonis. The sequence goes on along the minus strand of JAPDOI010000004.1, from coordinate 1,797,464 downwards.
GCTGACTACTAGGACGGCACATTTCGGTGAAGATGCGGAATGACCGCGTCAGGCGAAAGCCAACCGTTTAAGTGAAGCAACTCAATACACTGCGTATCATAAAGATTAGGACGCACCCTGGATTTATCGGTCTCGTGTTTGTTAAGCAAGATACATCTTTTTCGTCTAAACTACTGTGATTAGGATATGAAATGACCCCCTTGTACCTCTCTCGAGTAAGATCAAATGTTTGCATTTTTCTACAATAAATTTATGTTTAACGTCGCCTATCAAAAAATAGGACACTCCTAGGATAAATCGGAATTCTCGTTCGCTTAAATTATGTGATGACAATTCTTACGGCCGATTAGCCCTGCTCGCATCTCGACCAAGCTGGTCAGCCTTTGCGAGTCGATCTTGCTCCATTTCTCGGTTATAGTCTGTTGGAGCGCAGAAATCAAGAGATTTCGCCTCGAGGATAGGTGCTGTCCAATTTAGCCTTCAGAACCGCGAAGGTAGATCACCCATAATCTGCCAGAGCATTTGTCCTGATGGGCGTCTACAGCTCGCGTTCGTCAGCTGTCGGACGATCACCTGCGAGTACGACAGGATGTAGGAGCGACGTCTACCTTCATTTCCCCGTGTTTTTGCTTGCCAAAATTGAAGTTTCTAGCAGGACAACGTGAGCGTTCACGTGAGCAAGTCTGAGGTCCCCTTCTTTACTCGACAAAAAAATATTTTGTCCAGAGTGCCTCGTCTACAGCCCTGATCTCAAACTAATGAAGAATCTCTGAAGTGTTTTGATTCGTCGGGTCTGAGCCAATGGCCGCCAAAATCTCTCGATTTCTGTGCTCCAATAGGTCATAACCGAGAAAAGGAGCAAGATCGGCTCTCAAAGATGGGTTATCTTTGTTGATAGTATACCAAAACGAGTATTTGACGCACTGAAGGAGCAGTGAGGGCCGATCGATCATTAGGTTTGTGTTTTCTTTTTTTTTCAGGCGTACGAACTGCTGCTGCTGTTTCTTTGTTCATGTCCTCGATTAGTCGAACATACTTTTCCGGGACTCCATCGGCTCGCAGAGCGTTGAGCAATCGATCACGATGAGGAGAGTCGAATGCGGCTTCAAAGTCCAAAAAAGCAAGCTGTAATGGCTTCGAATACCGCTGCAACGATTCGATTACTCTTCTCACAACGAACACTTGGTCGATGGTCGATCTACCAGGTCGAAAACCGGCTTGCTCATCTCTGGTCGTTCTTTCACGATGTTTGATAAGTCGCTCGAGAATGATACGTTCTAAAACCTTGTACATGACACGAAGTAGAGAGATTCCTCTGTAGTTCTTAGGATCCGTGACGGATAGCTTCTTGTGAAGAGGTACGATGAGCGCATGTCTCCACGAATCGGGTATCCTTTCGCTCATCCATATGGCACGGATGGTGTTGGTCATTTCACGAATCCCAGACGGAGGAAGAGCTTTCAGCATTTCAGCAGTGATGTTGTCATCTCCACCTGCCTTTCCATTCTTCATTTTCCGGACACAATTCGAAACTTCAGCCTCAGTCGGCGGTTCCTCACTGACATCGTAATGTGCTATCTGAACATGCGGGAGCTCAGGTACTGATGGCGCTGGACGATTCAGTGGTGAACTGAAGTAATCCTTCCATATTGGCAGCGTCGCATCACCAATTGCAACTCCATTGGTAGTGTTCAAGACAGGAGAACATCTCTTCATCTTCCCGCTATACTGTCGCAGCAACGTGTAGGCTTTCCTCGGATTCTTCTCCTCCCAAGCCTTCTCAAACTCCTTAGCTCTACACGTCCATTCTCGTTCGCGGTCATTTTGAAGCTGCCGACGCAACTTCCTCCTCAGACGCTTCTCCTCCACGAAGTTTCCTGCAGTTCGGAGAGCACATACTCTGTTGTAAGTAGATGTTGTTTCCTCTGAGACGTAGGCGAGCTTCTTCCTGGGCTGTACAACCGGGAGTGCCTCTTTCAAAGCGTCCTGGATGCACTTGACGAAAGAGTCCGCGTCGCAAAGTTTCTCCTTAGTCCGTACTCCAATATGAACAGAAACGCGCTGTCGGAATTTCCTTCTGCATTCTTCATCCCTGAGACTTGTCGTATCAATTCCTCTGGAGAGGCTTAGCCCCTCGCTTCCTCTTATGAATCCTCGCAGTGAAGTTCAACAGAACTGGACGGTGATCCGTGACTGGACGGGTCTTTTGTGGCTATGACAATGAAATTTGGAAAATCGCATATTTACGTAAGACTATTTTTGCTCCTGGCTTCCAATTGTTGTATTTCAATTGGTTATGTCTAATATATGTGAAAAATGACTCCATTTGGCACAAATTTTGCTTACACGACGACTGAACGAAGAAAGCTCAATTTTTGTGAAATTAGAAAAATTTTCATTCATTTTCGGCACTATGATTAAGCGACTTTGACTTACTTGACTTAATCGGTTGGCTTTCGCCTGACGCGGTCATTCCGCATCTTCACCGAGGTGTGCCGTCCTAGTAGTCAGCCGTGTCCATTTTTCACGGTCTTCAGCCACAATTTGAACACATTCCATCCAGCTGTCACTATTCCATTTCCTGCGAAACGAAACATCGCGCCTGAACTGTCTTTCGATGCCGAGTGACTTTAAATCCTCTTTAACCACATCCGTCCAGAACTTTCGCCTACGCCCAGGTGGCCGTTTCCAGACAGGATTTGGAAGCATTCTTAAAGCGTGTTGTACGAGACGATCCGGCGTTCTTCTTAGTATATGCCCGAGCAGTCGGAGCCGACTTTCCATTGCTGCTTGAGATAGCGTTAGGAGATGCTGGCACCTCCCTTGTGTCAAGCGTTTATGTACTGCGTCGATTTCCTTGTAAAGGTCTTCGTTATGGCATACACGCGGCCAGCAATATCCAAGCAAACGCCTAAAAAGCTTCCTCTCCGTGCAATCCAACCTTTCCATCTGCGTCTTCGGTGCTGCCCATGTCTCCGATCCGTACATCATGATAGGGCGAATAGCGGATAAGTAGACGCGCAACTTGACTTCCTTCGCGATGGTGGTAGACCACAAACACTTGGTTAGAGAATTAAATGCAGACGTAGCTTTCGCACATCGTTGTCGAATATCCGCTGCATAAGTACCATCGTTCTTCAGCAAACAGCCCAAATAACACAAATCGTCCACCAGTTCGATACGTTGCCCGTCGACACAAACTCCCGTTGAAGGCCTCTGAGAGACCCACATCTGCTTGCATTTGTCGGGACAAAGACGAAGTCTATAGGCTGCGGCATACTTCGAAACGAGGTTCACAATCCTTTGCAGTTTTGCGTTGTTTCCAGCGAAGAACACGATGTCGTCGGCGTACTCCAGGTCGACAAGGGAGCGTCCTGATGGTGTTAGGATCACATCCGCAGGAAACTGTTCTGCAACTCTACGCATGATGTCATCAACGGCAAAGTTGAAAAGAAAAGGTCCTGCAACGGCTCCTTGCCTTACTCCTGTTTTCACCTCGAAAGCTGACGTAAATCCGACAGGTGTACGAACTGCTGCTGTTGTTCCTTTGTTCATGTCCTCGATTAACCGAACATACTTTTCCGGGACTCCATCTGCTCGCAGAGCATTGAGCAATCGATCACGATGAGGAGAGTCGAACGCGGCTTCAAAGTCCAAAAAAGCAAGCTATAATGGCTTCGAATACCGCTGCCACGATTCAATTACTCTTCTCACGACGAACACTTGGTCGATGGTCGATCTTCCAGATCGAAAAGCGGCTTGCTCATCTCTGGTCGTTCTTTCACGATGTTTGATAAGTCACTCGAGAATGATACGTTCTAAAACCTTGTACATGACACGAAGTAGAGAGATTCCTCTGTAGTTCTTAGGATCCGTGACGGATAGCTTCTTGTGAAGAGGTACGATGATCGCATGTCTCCACGAATCGGGTATCCTTTCGCTCATCCGTATGGCACGGATGGTGTTGGTCATTTCACGAATCCCAGACGGAGTAAGAGCTTTCAGCATTTCAGCCGTGATGTTGTCATCTCCACCTGCCTTTCCATTCTTCATTTTCCGGACACAATTCGAAACTTCAGCCTCAGTCGGCGGTTCCTCACTGACATCGTAATGTGCTCTCTGAACATGCGGGAGCTCAGGTACTGATGGCGCTGGACGATTCAGTAGTAAACTGAAGTAATCCTTCCATATTGTCAGCGTCGCATCACCAACTGCAACTCCATTGGTAGGATATCACTCGACAGCGATCGAAAGTTCAGGGTGGCGAAACTGTGGCTTGTGACCAAAGACTCCATGAACTCCCTAGGTACGGATCCTAAGGTGTTATGGACCAGAGGCCTTGGTGTGCCGAGGGGGTGTGTATACAAGTCTGTTGGTACCTGCTCGTTGGTGCCCCTGCTTCTACTGAACCCAGCAGACGTTTGAGTGTACACAGGGAACGTTCGAGCGATATAGCGTGCACAACTATGTATATCGCGAAAGTATCCCGCACATTGCATAAAGGTGTCGCCGTCCGGCACACCAAGGATGATCAAGTAAAAATAAAAAATGCACAAGGAATAGACAAACACAGTAGGAAACCACTCAACAAGGTTTAGAAATGTGAAGATTTTCTAAATTTACGATTGTACTGTGAATCATTCTGTCGAAGTTGCACCCATCTTGATGAAAGGGCTCGCCTTGCTTGTTTAATTTGTCAAGATGCGAATCAATGATATGGACTTCCAGAGATATTCTGCATCCCATTTTGGCGTAATTCTTAATAAGAGTGCACCAATTCCACATAGCTTTCAGCTTTGTGATCACCTAAGAAGCCGTGAATAACTGTAACGAAACTGCTCCAAACCGTTCTCCATCCTGTTCAACATGTTAGCGGAATCCTCAGTTTTTATTATCCTTTTGATCTGTGGTGCGACGAATATACCAGCCCTCACCTTAGCCTCAGACAGAGTCGTTAGCTGGGACAAGTTTAACGAAACATGATGAGGGACTACATTTGGGTGCAACTTCTAGAGAGTGATTCACAGTACAATCGTAAATCTAGAAAATCTACACATTTCTGCACCTTGTTGAGTGCTTTCCAACTGCGTTTGTCTATTCCTTGTGCACTTTCTGTTTTTACCTGTTCATAATGCCGAAAATGAATAAAAATCTTTCTATTTGCACAAAAACCGGGTTTTCTTCGTGCTGTTGTAGTGTAAGCGCAGTTTGTTCTCGATGAAGTCATTTTTTCACATACTTTGGACATAAACAATTGAAATATAACACTTAGAAGCCAGGAACAAAAATCGTGTTACATAGTGTTATAGGTATATAACATCCGGAAAATTATTCTTCAGTTTTCATGCTTGTCCTGGAGAGAGTCAGACGCTGATCACAGTGGTACCTCTGAAGTCGTCTAAGACCCCTATGAACAGAGTCATGGCTCCTCAAAGACGCCTATATCTTGAGGGTCAACTATTGGTGGACGAGTTGTCTCACAAGGGAAGTATACAAAGCGCAGGTCGGATCTGCCAAAACGACTAGTATCGCTAGTATGATGGCGCAGTATCCCGCCCCGAGCTGCAGATTCAAAAAAGTTATGAGCATTTTTTAAGCCTCGCGAAAAGGCATTTTTTCTGCGAGTTTCAAAAAATTTTGTCTGATTTAGGTCAAAAGTTGTATGCAGGGGTTACCTAGGGTGGTGAACAGGAATCTGGAGTCCATTTGTCGAAATTCCGAAGTTTACTGTAGGTTACGGTAGGCAACATGTCGTTTAGGAGCCAAAACTCACCTTAGTAATTTGAAAATCAACGAACGGACGTTAAATTCGTATTCTCCACCCCGAATAGCCCCCGTATACAAATTTTGAGTAAAATCTGAGATTTTGACCAAACTACCGTAAGCCAACCGTAATCTACCGTAATCTGTAAAAAAACCGATTGATGGACTCCAGACTGCAAAAGGCGGTAAAATCATAGAAACTGCTTTTGAAATTCGTCAACACTCCGCGAAATCCCAAAAATCTCCAAGCAGCACGGATATAGAGAAAAATCCTGATTCAAAAATTCTGCGTAAAATTCAGTGTATCGCGTCCGTGAGTGCACACAAGGTCATATATTCGACGCCATGTCCCATGTGCGCTGTGTCTGCGGGACTTAAGGCATCTTTCATAGTCCTCACCGCAAGCGCGGCACGCGCGTGACGCGCGGGAGGGGCGGTGGACTATGAAAGTTCTTGCCGCGGGCACGCGCGGGATGCGCGGTAAGAACTTTCATAGTCCATCAGCACCGCCATAGCGGCGCCGCCCAAACCGCCGTGGCTGTTTTACCGTTTCAATCAATATTTGCTTCTCGATTTGAGTCCACTCCAACCTAAATAATTCTGGGACTATCCTGCGCCACCGCATACGCAAATGCAAGCCAGGAATTTCTGTGCAAGTCCTAGTTGAGGCCCTACTTTTACCCGCACCGCCGTGGCGGTGCCGCTGGAGATTTCATAGTGGCTTTCCGCTCGTCCCGCGCGGTGAAAAGTTTCATAGTCCACCGCTCGTCCCGCGCGTCACGCGCGTGCCGCGCTTGCGGTGAGGACTATGAAAGATGCCTCAGCACTCCAAATAACCCTCAGAGAATGCTTTTGGGGCATATCTAGTGGAGAAATCCGGAAATCTCGAAAGTGGCTTTTTTCCCTCAAAATTTTCCCCGGTTGGGAAGCTTTGAACTAAATTAGCCGAAAACTTTGGAGAATCGAGATATAAAAGACAGGTCCATGATCAGCGCCCCAAAAAACCCTTGGAAGAATTTTAAGTGAAATCTGGAACATTCTTCAAAAACTATTCCAGAGCCCTCCAGTCGGTATAAATAAACGGCCAGCCGAAAATCCGCCCACGTCCAAAACGCTGTCAGTCTGGAAAAAGTATGGAAAATGTGCCTTCACCCAACCTTTGCTCAGGGTGGGGGGGGTAGTCTTGGGCGCTGAACACATTTATGAGATCCCTCTCCGGATTTCCTGAAGACGAATGCGCTTTTTGGAAGGTACAAAAAGCACAAAAAAACGACCTACTTAAAGATCGAAACGAGCTTGTAACTTCTTGGAACCTGCAGCTCGGGGCAGGATACTGCCCAATTTTACTATTGAGTCACAAGAGATACTACCGATACTAGTCGTTTTGGCAGATCCGACCTACGCTTCTTTTACTTCCCTTGTCAGGCCTGTATTTCTCTTTATTCATCATCGTTGCGCTAGAGCGAGTCAAGAAAACGAGACAGTTTTGCAGTGGACTGAAGAACGACGACTTGTTGGGAATTCATCTATCCTTCTAGCCGCTATTGAGTTCGTAAATCTGGTATGGGGTCGGGCCTGTGGTGGTGAGCGAAGGGGGTCGGGCCTGTGGTGGTCGCCTATATCTCGCTTGTTTGGAGAAATTGAGATCTCGCACATGTTATATGTACAGAAGGAATCTACTACACAATCAAATGAAAATCACAAAATTCATGTCTGAGGGTGTACTGTGCCTCTATGAGAACCGTTTCTAGAGATTACTGCGCTTTTTGGAAGGTACAACTGGTGCGAAATCAAGCATAAAATGCACTCTGAACTTTCTTCAGAGTGATTCTAGAGAGCTGAGAAGGACTCGTTCGGACTCTGCGGCCAGAAGTAGTTCTAGAAAGGTACAATTCATTTGGAATGACCAGTTTGGCTGATAGTAGTTCCCTTGCAGATTCAGTCACGCCGTACATTTCTACAGCAGAAAAGCATCCAGTTTCACCAAAACGAAGACATTTTCATTATTTGAAACTGTATTTTTGGCAAAATTTTATTGTAAAGCAAATGCACATAGCATTGCTATCAAAAGGTCGAATGCACTTTTTCTCGCATCGATCCGCTGCATGGCGCAGACGGAACAGTGCAACGAGGCGACGGCTCTCTGTGTTTTCTGACGACTCGCCACCCACTGCTAGTCGATTCAGACACTTATTTCACTTCTCTCGTTCAACAAACTGCTAAGGAACACTGAGACCGCCATCTTACTGTTGCTGACGTGGTGGAATTCAGCTGAAGTGTGCCCCTTTTATTTTTCCATTTCGACGATAAATTTTCGTTTTTGAAGTAAATCTCGAGAGGCTGATTACCCAACAAAGTTAGGTTTCGATACCTGATGTAATTACTAGGGTATTTCTAGGCAGGTGTAATATCAGATTTTTCAACTGCCTTGGATGAATAGTTACTTGATATTTTCATGAGCGAAGTAAGCCCTGAGGCGCTAGGCTATGTTATAACAGGGTACGACCGAAATGGGCGACAAAGCGTTTAACGGAAATATGGAGTACGGATTTAACATACCTGATTGACATACTTTACTCTTCCCTACTTGGAAAACTCCAGTACGAAAACTGAATATTCCGATTGCCGTTATGAACGAATGGTCGAACAATCGTATTGTTTAATTTTTTTTCAAGTAAATTGGGTATTTCGAGAGTTTGGGTGCTTTGAAAGAGATAGTAGGAAAACTGAATATTCCGATTGCTCTTCACTGCAGGGCAAAAACCTGTATTCAATTTTTTTCTGGTGGAATTGGATGTTTGTAGATTCATCTATTTTGATTTTTTGAATAATCTCAATGTTCGTAAGCCCATTTACATTACAGCCCAGTTCACAGCCAAAGTACATTTACCCCTGGATTACTCAAATTTTGAACAGCCTTATACTTTTATTTTGCCTTTGGTTATCGTAAAAAACCGAATAATAAAAGAAAAGTACATATATGTTCATTTTTTTCGTTGAGGCGGATTGATCGAAAATTGGTAGAATTTATTTATTTATTCAGGAAACCTTTAATTTCGGTTTTACCGATGAATCGAATATTCGGAACATCCTATACTTCAATTTGCCGATGATTCGAATAATTGCTAATTTGAGGAAAATTCGAATTATCAGAGTTTTTTTTAATTAATCTGCCATTATTACCCATATCTTACGAATGTTCATAGAAATCAAATACTCCGAAAAATAGTTATTTGAGTGTTCAGAAAAATCTAGCTGATTATGCGAAAAGCCTTTTAGAGTGAGTTTCTAAGTTGATCGATTCGAGAAAAAAAGACGCATATTTTGGTTTTTATTCAGTTCTGAAATTGGGTAGATTATTCAAAAATCGTACGTTTTATTTTCCTGACGATCCGAGCGTCAATTCCGCAATTGATTCTCCTTTTTCAATAGGATCCAGAAAGCTACAAATTTAGATACCCAAATAAATCAAATGTTCAAAAAATGCGCATTTTGTTTTTTTTTCCTAGTGAGCGAAGTACCATAAAGGCCACATACAGTCGGCATGGATCCTGGTGATACTATGCGTTCCCAATGTTCATAAATGTTCGGGAATCATTTTGAAAGACATAAATTGAAAACTCTAATATTCGTTTCAGTATTCGTATAAATATTCCGAATATTCATTCAAACCGAACAGAGTACAGTATTTCGAGTTTATTTATTCATTCAATATTGTTGAAAACGCGGTATTTCAGAAAAAACATCACTTAAATTAAGAAAGGCTATATTCGAAAAATTCACTCTTTCAGAAATTTTCAGAAATGATTATCCGAAGTATTCATTCATTGGGGGGGGGGGGTACTGTAAGGATACGATATTCTAATTTCTATTCACATAAAAGCTACGTAGTGTCAAGTGTCTATGATGGAGTGTTTCTGTTCCGTATATCTTCGAACTGTATTTCATCTTTATCCCACAAGTTACTAAACACACTTTACGCTACATACATACCTCAGCGTGCTATGACCTCCTTAGCCTTGTTCTTAGTAGGTGCAGTAAAAAAGACCTTGCTGGAGAACTGGTCCGCGCTTGTCTTTTCACCCACTGAAAATTTCGCACCAACCCGGGCTTTCCCTCCCCTTTCAAAATCAAGCTTTTACATAGAGTTTGATTGAAAATCTGAGCTAAACCCTGGTTATCAGAACTTGGTGAATGGTGGCACGGACCAGTTCTAACGTAATCTAAAAAAGAGGTTCTCGTGAACCAAAAGTACAATGTTATGATGTGAAAGCAATAAAATATCCTCTTTCTCGAATTCTATTTCAATCGATGCCCCGTAGTCAGTTACTGCTGTAGCCATTTTGCGCGCGATAGTATCCATGAGCGGACCATTTCTCGAGATTTTTTAGCCTGTGAGCGTCATTCGATCGAAAAAAATGAGGTTGTTTATGTCATTCGATTTTTGGTTTTATTTATTTTTTTGTTGAAAACCAAATAGATCGCGGCGCATCTTCCGAGCATAGTCTCTATCTGCAGGAAACGGGCTCAGAGAAATTTTTCAAAAAATTTAAACTGAGCGCGATTTTGAAAATATTGATAACGCCAATCGATTCCTCATAGTTGATAACCTATATTGAATTTTTTTCTCAGAGGAATTTGTTCACATTGAGGATCTAGACAAAGGAATGTTTAAAAAATGCCCAACTTTGGAAATTTACAACATTTTTTAAAAAAGTTTTCTGAAAAGTTTAGAAGCGTACACCTGAGTTTTTTGGGGTGCTGTAGCGATAAGAAGTTTAAAAACGGCAAAAAAAAATTGTGTTCCGATCTATCTCGATTCTTACGTGGACAGCCTCATACTCTGCTTTTACAACCTAATTTAGCATAGGAAAAAGTCATGATTCCATATAAACCACATATTCGAAAAAAATATTCAAGGTCTCAAATTATTCAATTTCAAATCGATTATTCAAGATACCGCTAATTCGGAATTCTATCCGATAATAGCGTGGCAGAGGGCGCAGCTCTCAAATTTTCGACAGTGGGCTGGATACCTGGGATTGTTGTGAATTCTTAAACATGTGTGAAACCTTGCCAGATTTTGCCCACCCCTGGGTAAGCGAAATATTTGATTTGATTTATTACACGGTAGAACCGTGTGATAGACAAACAACAAAACGAAACACCTAAACGGCAACTGAAAAAGATCAAAGATAGAGGACAATAATAAAGCAGATCGATAAACTGACTACGAGGCAACACCGGCACCATGAAGGGATGAGATCTTACAAACATCGCTCCTGGGAGAACAGATAAATCTCGAGCGCCTTTTTGAATTCAGTGAACTTCCCAACTACCAAGCCTGACCGAAGTAATTTGTTGAATTCAGACCCCGCCCTATTGACAAAAAAGTGCTGTCTTACATTCCGCCTGGCCCCAACGAGGCCCAATTTCACCGGCGCTCCCTGGTGGTTGACGATCTCAGGTTGAACAGCCGGCTAGCCTTGATACCAGCACTCCCATGAATGATTTTATACATCATTATCATATCAAACCTTCTTCTCCTGTGCTCTAGAGTGGTTAGGCCCAACTTGGCATTTCTGGTGACATGACACACGTTGCGATTAGTCTGAAACCACGATGTCCTGAAGTAAACTCTACGTGTGAAAGTATTCTGGACTTTCTCCAGCGCATCGATGGATCCCTTTTTGTATGGATTGAATACCACCGTGCCATACTCCATAAGTGGACGTATGTACGTTTTATACACCTCAGTCAGGACATTTGCGTTAGTAGTTGAAAGTGCTCGAAACGCGCTGTGCATCATCCTGTTGGCCATGGACGCGACCTGGAGGCAGTGATCATCGAAACTAAGATCATCCTTGACAAGAAAACCAAGGTCCTTAATCTCGCTGACCTCGCTCAACTGTACACCGTCAATAGTATAGAAGCCATTAACTCGCCTCTTACCAATCTTCATCACCTTAGTTTTTTCGCTGGAAAGCGGCAATTTCCATTCAGACGACCATTTGGCTACATCATTAAGGGCTTTTTGCAAACACTCTGAATCTTCCCTGGTCCGAATAGGATTATACAACTTAAAGTCGTCAGCGAATGCCGAACAGCCAACGTTGTTCAAGGATATAATCGAGGGAAGCTCATACGTATAAATATTAAAGAGAATAGGTGATAGCACTCCACCCTGGGGAACACCATTAAGGACTGCAAAGGGAGAGGAAAACGTACTGTTAAGCCGGACTCTGAAAGTTCTGCCCGTGAGAAAAGCACGAATCCAAGCCGTTATACGCGGATGGATACCCACTATTTCTAGTTTGTTTACTAATTTGCGATGAGAAACTCTGTCAAACGTCTTGGAAAAATCGAGGTAAATAACATCCACACCAGCATCATTGTCCAGCGCACGAGTCCAGTCTTCAAGTGATTGCAGCATCGCCGAAATTGTGGATTTACCCTTTGGAAACCATGTTGGTGCTCCGAGATGATGGAGTGCTCCTCCAGATGAGTCATAATTCTTTTCTTCAATACTTTTTCAAAAAGTCTTGCAAAAATAGATGTGATACTGATAGGCCGGTAATTGTTGGGATCAGAAAATGGCTTCTTCTTTGGTATAGGAGTAACAAAGGATGTACGCCATCTACTCGGAACATCTCCACGCATAAAACTCAGGTTGAAAATGTGTGCAAGCGGGCTAACTATGATATCAATCACCTTTTTAATGAAACATAATGGTATGTGATCCGGCGTGTCAGAAAATGAATTAGGCCATTTGGCTAATAGCTCCGACAATTCCCCGGGTGAAACCATACAGAGTCAGGCATAACAGGAAAAGAGAAGGACTAACACTCTCATCCAAGTCAGTATCCTCAAGGAATGATTCCTTAAACATATTTGCCAGAAGTTGAACTTTTGGCCATCTTCTACTGCACTGGAACCATCCTCTCTCACAAGACATCCCACCTGAGATTTATTTTTGAGTTTCGAATTAAGTAATCTGTAGAATGAATTTTTATTTTTAGACTCGATAACTTTCCTTTCCTTATTACTATTATACTTCTTCAAACGTTTTTCAAATAGTGTCGCAACTCTTTTGTATTCGCACCAATCCTCAGCCCTGTTACTATTATTTGCCATGTTCCAGGCTTGAGATTTCCTGTGAGAGAGATTTTCCAAGTGCTCAGGGAGGTATGCCTTCTTCGTAGACACCAGACTAATCGGTACAAATAAATCAATGGTGTGGTCAAGAATAGAAAGAAAGAGTTCATATTTAGCTTCCACAGTATCCACGGTACTCAGTGAGCCGTACCAATCCACACTATCCAGGTATTCATTAATACAAGCAAAATCCGCTTTACTGTATACTCTATTGTAAATTTTTTGTATCAGAGGCCTCAGTATGAACGTTTAGCTCGAAAACTATAGAAGCATGGTCACTAGTGCCCAATGGAGCCATAGTATCCACTTCTGCAATCAACCCTTCCTCATTGGACAGTAACAGATCCAAAACATTGCTACCTCGTGTAGCCATAAAGTTATTCTGTGTGAGATTATGCGAAGCGCACATATTTAGGAATAGCTTACTACTCAGGTTTACAGCCGTAGGAACTAGCTGCGTCCATGATATATCTGGTAAATTGAAATCGCCCGTGATAACACAAGACTGACTACAGGAAAGCAAATCACCTAAGGTTTTAATAAAAGTTTCAAAAGAGTCAGCAGAGCATGAGGGCGCCCTGTACGCAATAACTATTCTCAGCGTCCTATCACTAACAACAATGTCAGCACAAAGTAGTTCGTAACTTTCAGAACAAGACTCCTCGTACACTAACCTTGGACAAAGAGACTTACTCAACAAAGAGCCACTCCCCCGCCCTCTTGTCCGGTCGGTCACATCTAAGCAGATCAAACTGAGAACATAAACCACCAAATAAAGAAGCATCAGTGACGTGAGGCGTCAACCACGTTTCAGACAGCGCTATAATGCCAAAATCAAATTGTTGAATATATCCTATAAGACTATTAATATTTTTAGGAAGGGAACGTATGTTCGAAGAGAGACATTTGAGATTGCTATCCGAGGTCCGGGGAGGATTTACAAGTTTAAATTAACACCCGAAAGACCGGAGGCAACGTTATTACTGACGTGCTGACCGGGAATACAATTCGAACTCGTACTAGGCTCTTGGGAAGAAGCGGGATCGTTACTGATATTGATACAATTCACCCTAACAGGAGCATTACCGTTTACACTAGGAGTAATGACATTAACAGGAGTGATTACACCATGATTGACAGCCGGAGAATTCACTATAACAGGGGTAGTATCACCAACGGGAGAACTTACAATCGCACCCGCATGATTCACATTGACAATGGCAGGACTGCGACGAGCTCTTCGCTCAGTACCTCGCCGCTCACGTTCCTCCCGAGGGAGGGAGGCTCTGATGAACAGGCCATTGGTGAACGGGAAACGCTTAAGCTGAGGAGCGCGCCTCAGCACTGTCTTGACAATGCTCGATGCAGGAAAGATCACTTTGAGCAACCTATTATGAGAAGAGTCATCGCGGCCCATACGATGTATCGATGCAGGCAAGCAATCAATAGACAGGAAATTCAATATATCAAAAACACATAAATGGTCATTAATAGCTCTATCACGCGGGCATTTGCTACGATTCTCTGGAACTCCTATGATCACGACTGAGCGACTACGCTCAATCTCTCTGAAGTCATTCGACTTCTCTAACCCTACAGAAGGAGATGACGGCACAACTGAATCAGGAACAGCACTAGCACAAGGAACATCACTGATATTATCTGGAACATTCTCACTACTAAGGGCTTCCCTCAATGTAGCATTCAACCTATCGTTCACCTGGCTTAGCTCCGTATTAGCCTTAACCATATCTCGGACCATCTCGGCTAACTCACAGTTTTTCTTACATAATGATTCAACTTGACTCCTTTCATTCAGGAGATAAGCGATAATTGTCCGAATATGCATCGGCAGTGACTCGTCGTCCACCAGCGCCTTCGCGGCTTTACCAAAGTCCATTGTCGGCGACAGCTCTTCCACCAGGTTTTTGCGGATCTTGCTGCCCTGAAGTGTTGGAGGGCAGACCGGAGTTTCGCTCGTCATCGCGGCACAACCAATTAAAAAAATAGACCTGATGTGGTGGCACAGAAGATAAAAAAAATTTCACACTCGGCCACAAGAGTGCTCGCCTGTTCTTGAAGTGACGTCGGTGTCCAGATCGTACCAGTTACCACAGACGATATAATAACGCAACCAGTGTAGACCACGCCAACAATACCAGACGCAGATTACCACAGACGCAGATTACACCAACGATGTCAGTTATCATATACCATATACCTCAAACTTGGGTAATTAAACCGTGAGTGCGAATCTTTTTATATATATATATATATTTATTTATTTACACAAGTTTACACTCGTGTGGAGAAAAAAAAAGAGAAAACAGGAAAACAAACTATCAACCTCAAACAGAATATTCAGAGCAAAGATTTTTGTGTACGCCCTCCCCTAAATCGGATACAGCTCTTCGAAAATTGGTATTTCTTGATTTTTTTAAATTAAATGAACACTCGGAAATTTTATAATCCTGTACCTTGATTTTTCAAATGAAGAGAATATATGAAAACTCCTATTTTGATTCCGTCAATGAATCTATTGTTTGAAAACGTTTATTTTACCTTTCCGATGAAATTGATTCGTCAAAAAAACTTCATGTGGTTTAATATTAGAAATAAACTAAATTTTTGAAAAAGCGGATATTTTGGTTTTCCAAACTATTCGATCATTCGAAAAAAAAAGAAATTATTCGAGTATTGTTCTTGTTCAATCTACGCATCGAATTGAGTTTTTTGTTGCGAGGAAAGTTTTATTACGTATTCTGTTTGTCTTATTGGAAAAAAATTCTTCAGCTCGTTATTCGATATGGATTCCAAAAATACAGCCGAAAAAGCGGTGAAAAAAAAAACTAGCTAGAACTCATGGTTGAGACATTCCAGCTCAACCATATCTTCTTTCAAATCATATTATTCGATCATGATGGTATCATTTTGTAATAATACAACTCCCCCGCCGAACGAAAAAACCGCGGCAAACCACTGTATGCACGGCGATTGCGCCGAGTGAGAATGACGCATAGTACGTGTGCGCGCGTGCGCATTTCAAGTTCATGTTGTCGACGGCGCCGCTGTTCTGTGTGGTTGAGTTGCGCAGTACTTTGTGAGTTCCGGGTCCAGAAGGTACCCTCATGTTTCAACTTTTGTACCAATTTCATGCCACTCTCTTCATCTTGATCGATTCCTATGGCTTGTTTTTCATCCCAGTAGAGGGGAGCTGTATTCTGCAGTGTCGGGAAGTAGTTACGTGACATCCTGCAGAATTCGATGAGATCGATTTTTCTCGGAGCTGTGCGCGGTTTCAGTTGTGGGATTCCTTTTGGTTGATGGCTGAATGCTGGAGCCATTCACTTCTCGCATTGCTATTTTAATTACTGCTGGTTCTATGATGTCGTAAATCTCGTAAAACACCCTATTTATTACCTTTTGATATTTCCATCTTTTGAATTCCAGGTAGAATGTTATCGGTGGCGAAGCGTGGTGTAGGAAACCTAATAGCTCAACGAACGATTGCCCTCTCTGCACCATCATTTGATGCGAAGCGGGGAAACATCGCCAACTACAAGGTGGTCGACCATGCTTACGATGCCGTCGTCGTTGGCGCAGGTAAATTTCAGATTCATGACACCTTTGAAGCTATTGAAGCTAGTAAAACTCTTCTAAGGCCCTCCTTTAGCTTCAAGCGTATGACTCAACTATCCATTTGTATTTGAAAAATGATTGAGCCTAAATGGTTAGGCTGGCCAAGCCGTTAAACCTCGTGTGGTCTCGTCTGGAGAAGTATAGTACCCTTTGGATACGGATACGGTTTTCACTCCTAAAGTGATCTACTTTGATATTTTCCTTAAAGGCAGTGTTCACGATGATTTTCTTTCCAGAGTTTTTTCACATAAAACAATGCGTTAGCCTCCAAGTGTTACCGAAATTACGGAGAAATGGCGAGAAACGCTTCCAAACGTCGTATTTCAGTGACATTATTCTATAACATGGACTAGTTGTCCGGACTCGAAGCTAAACGTCACGGCGGCTGCGAGAGGTGCAGCTCATATTTTTCTCATTTATGTACACTAGGATTCGTCCAAATGCGCGAACGTGCATTGAAATTAGCCTCATCTTTCTGTAAACAGAGACTTTATTTGGACCCTTTCATATCAAAATCGGTTGAGTTGTGTTTTTAAGCAGTGACGAACAACTCGTCCACCACCTCCAATTCAAGGCAATGATAAGCAACCAAAATTGAGATTCACTATTCTTTTGAATCAATAAGGGCTCCCACACGCATACTGGGTCTCACCCTCTTGGAGGTTTCAATTCCCCACTCCGAAACCGGGGAGCACCCTGCGGAGATGGACGAGTTACACCCCGCAGCCGCCGTGACGGTTAGCTGCGAGTGTTGTCCGGTTGGATGAACATGTTCATGGTGGTTGTCACCGGTGGGAAATTGGGTCAATCGAAAATAGAAGAATATTTTATGCAAAACAGCATTAATTTGGATCCGGAGGAAAGAACGGGGCAAGAGACAGTAGATAGTTGCTAAGGACGGGTCCTCAAAAGATTTCATTGTCACAACGAACAGTTCCTGTGAGAGCAAAGAGGCGGGGTGAGAGTATAGGATTTCCTGTGAGAGCAAAGAGGCGGGGTGAGAGTATAGGATTTCCTGTACTTCTAGTGCGTGTTTCTCAATTTCTACGGCGTTTTAGTTCCACCCGGGGGACACTTAATCAATATAGCGAATAATCTAAAAATTGAAGATTGTCGTGAACACTGCCTCTAAGTAATAAAAAGAAAAATGGGGACACGTGTAGATGAGAGTATGGGGCGGGTGTATTCCTCCCGTCGGCCAATCGACAACGTTCTAGGAAGTGGAGAGGCCTTCGCTGATTCAACGGTGGAGGGAATTAACCTGTCTCATACTCCCAGTATCTTCTAAAAATACAAGGATTTCAAATAGTTGGAAGAATACACTCGTTAGGTCGCGAATTTCCCGTCGGGGCTGACCGATGTTGTCTCATAGGGCTCGTATAGCATTGACATAACTGAGAAGGTTGTAGAAATAGAGGAGCGGACATCGCTCATCTTTGCGTGCTGCGAGGCGGTCCGAGAGCGTCGCGGGCGGTATTATGGAGAAGCCAGTAACGGTCAGAATTTCTAGGCCTGCCCCCATCCACTGTATTCCTCTTCATGGCGGGACCAGGCATGGATTCTTGGCATTTCAGATCGATTCATATTTGTTACGATCCTTAATCGTCGGCTTTTCTTCAGCAAGACGGAAGAGGACTGTTTTGACTTATCGATCCGTTCCATACTAGCTCTAGTTCAGGAGAGGAACAACTGCGCTCACAATGCGTCTTATGAACTGAGCTGAGATAGAGCGCCAATATGAGATTGTATTAGACAGAAGTCCCTTACAAATCACTAAATCGTTTTTACTGAGGACTTCAGCACATGAAAACGATTGAAATGTATGAAAACTGTAGTTAACCATGGAATAGATCATGTCGGCTCAGTTCCTTTTTCTATTTTTCTGTAGTTTGCAGGCAGACACCGATTTCAACATTGTTGTGACTGTGAAAAATTGCGCTGCGGAAGTAAATTTTTAATCGCTTTAGGAAAGCGCCAATTACGAACGTTTTGCCGCAGCAGGCACAGCTGTGACGAACATGTCGGAGTATCGATCAAGCTGGCGTGTCAAGAACCCTTGCCTGGTCCCGCCGCGAACGGGGGTATATTGGATCAGGGGTAGGCCGGAAAGTTGGACCGTTACTGGCTTGTACATAATGGTGGAATCAAGAAACTTTGCGTGTTCTGGCGCTCTGTTCACTTCTTTGCGACCATTTTAGGTCACTAACCATTGATATTTCCTCGTATGAGGTACTGAAGACTCTGCTATACGATTTTGAGGTCAATGGTATACTTTTGCGACATGCGGTCGCGTCGCTCTGCACAACAACAGTGTCAACGAGAGGCATCGGTACATTTGCAGTATGTAAGCCCTCCGCGACACGTCCCTGCGACGGACACGCGACAACTTCCTATGACGGCCAGTGACGTTGCTCTTATGCTGGTCCCGCCAAGATTTATCACAGATTGAAAGTCTATTGCTCTTGACAGCGACAAAGTATACCATACCTCTGAAGCCTTCACGCTTGTCGCGCACGCGACACTCGCCCGACCGCGACGCATACACTCGCGAGTGAGCAGTGTCATGGAGCTGTTGATATTTGTTTTTTAAATATTTCAAATCTAAAAGATTTAGTCGACAAATTTTTTGACCCATCAAGATGAGAGTAAAATAAAACGTTAAAGTCCTTGTGAGTATGTTGTCCGTGCGAGGTCTGAGTGTATGGCCCATCGGCCCCCGTTGGTGAGTATGAAATCTGAGTCCGTGTCTGGGGAGGATTACAGTGACCAAACGACAGGATAAATATAATTGATTTCCGCATTCAGCTACAGGATCACTTTGTCATCTTTTTGCTTCTAAACATGTAGAAACATAGACCAACATTTAAAATTCATGCTAAGAACTTTTCAAAAAACCATGAAAATCCGATTTTACTGGGTCTTTCACAATTCACGGATTCCGGCAATTGAAGTCATCAAATGTATCAATTTGTGGGGTTCGTATTAAATACTCTTTCTAAAATTCCGATCTTGTGGTGCTAGTGAACGCGGGTTCTCAAACACCTTGTATGGTGTGTTTTCAATAAACCCCTTTTTGAACGTGTTCCGAAATTCGGGGCGTGAAATCGTTTCTTAAATCGATGGTGTACAGAAGCTTAAAAGACATATTTTTTCTTCCCCAGTAAGATACTGCAAGATCGGTATTTGTTTCTCCCTTTCCGCATGTGAACGCTGATGTATATTTCGATAGGGTCATTTTGGATCAGAGGGAGCCAGCTTTGAAACTCATTCCGGCGGAAGTCGTTAGGTGGCATCTAGAGTTCTGCGAGGAGCGAGCTGCTTGCAGTGCGAGAGGTTGGGGCGTGGCCCAGAAGCTCTCACAACTAGCTTTTAGAGTGCGAGCTACGGGCAGTGCGGCAACCTGAATCAGGGTTTAGCGTGAGTCATTGCGTCAAATTGAATCAGGGTAGGAGTGGCCGTGGAGCGCGGTATTATATCGGTAGTAATTCCTCAAGTCGATTCCAGCTCATCAAGCATTGCTGTACTGGACAACAGTGCTTGACCCGCTATTTCGGCAAAAAATAAAAAAAACACGCTCAAGAGAAGAACTGCATATATCCTCTCGTTCCGAGCCAGATTTATTCTGTTCCCTCGCGCGCTTGTGCGGAGCGAGGTTAGATACAGCGAGAAATTGTGGGGAGAAGGAGACGCAGCGTACGCACGCAGACGCACGCGACGAACGGAAATAAATTACACTCGGAAACCGAGGATACACAAAGAAACAAACATTGTATTTTGGAAATGATGTGTAAGGTTTTGCTTTCCTTGATATGCATCACTTCGTGCACAAATGTGTGTTGGAACATAGAAAACTTATCATCGCAAAGCAAAACTGTACATAGTCATGAGTAGAAACTAAGAAAAACCAGCACAGAATGTTTTGTTGGTAAAAAAACATGATGCTTCACGAAGTACTCGCAGTGCGAGCTACGATAAAAATAGTCAGGAGTATTCTTCTCGCAGTGCGTGCGTGAAACTGGTCGCGGTGTCCTCGCTGTGCAAGAGGATATGGAAGCCCTCTGCGAGAATTTTATCGTCGGGCGTTCGCACTGCGAGTAGCGTTCTCGCAGTGCGACAAGAACCTTGAAAGCCCCCCTACCATTTCGCCGCAAGACAGCTCGCATGTGAGGACGCTGCGAGCACGTAGCTATATGCGTATACGTGTCGCAGCTCGCAGAACTCTAGGTGCCACCATAGGCTTTCTATTGAAAAAATGTTTGAGCCAAATACCATAAAGCGTTACTTTTTGCATTTTCCGAGGACATCCAGGCGACAATCATCGTGGAATAGTGCAGCCAAAGTTTCTTCATTAATTTGTGCGCTTCTCATGGATTTCGGGAAAAATCGATGCTTGGTCGATTTTATCGAGTTCTGAAAAAATGGTGAAATGCGCAAAATCGATAGAGAATATTGAGGAGCACACGCGTTCCAGGTTTACTTTTTGAATGTGCCAAGAAAGCAAAAAAATTGGCAGAGATGCTGCTGTGAGTACCGCTGTGGCCGTTTCTGGTTCATGGTATTTTGCTCTCGTGTTTTTAGGAAGCCCAAGGAATTCCCCCATTTTGCCATGTCGAGTTTGCCTTGGCCTATCCATGAAAATTGAGGAGGTTTCAAATTTCTCTCCACCAATCATTTCAAAATATATTTCACGTCCTTGTTTCCGGTTTGATATGCGAGGGAGCATAAGAGGTGTGCGGTAATCCGCATTCTCTACCACCACAAGATCGGAAAATTTGTACGGGTACTTAATACGCACTCCGTAATTGAAAAGCAACTCAAATCCATTGAGGTCGCTTCTTCAACCTCGTATCAACTTCAGTCCCGTCATTTAAGGAGGTGCTGGTCTTCGCGCTGCTATGGGACTGTCGGAAGGTGGTCTGAAAACTGCTGTGATCACTAAGATCTTCCCCACTCGATCACACACCGTGGCAGCTCAAGGAGGAGTGAATGCAGCGTTGGGAAGTATGAACAAGGACGACTGGCGTTGGCACTTCTACGACACCGTCAAGGTTTCGATTATTTGTATTGATTTATTGAGTTTTGGGTGAGAAAGGGGGTTTTAATGAGAAGAATGGTTAAGATTTGGCCATGAAAGGGCATTTCGATCGTTAAACGTTTCATCGATTCATTCCAGAATCCTCGTTCGTGCTCAATCACTTTCATGTTTCAGGGATCGGATTGGTTGGGAGATCAGGATGCCATTCACTATATGACCCGAGAGGCATGTCGTGCAGTAATCGAGCTCGAGAACTATGGTGAGTCTTCCGTTTACCAACTAAGGGAGATGGCCGTGTTCTGAAGAGTTGTAGCAGATGTTGGAGTAAAGTGTCCCATTCAGGCATGCCCTTCTCTCGCACACCGGAGGGAAAAATTTACCAGCGTGCTTTCGGAGGACAGTCGAATGACTTCGGCCGTGGTGGACAGGCTCACCGGTGAGTTGGGGACTATTTCGAACTGTGACTAGGTAGTACCTATTGCAGAGCTGGAGGTCCCCCAATTTGGGGTTTTGACCATGAAAATGAAAATTCCCTCTTTTCAGAACCTGCGCTGTGGCTGATCGTACCGGACATTCTCTGCTTCATACACTTTACGGGGCCTCTTTGCAGTACAACTGCAATTATTTTGTCGAGTATTTTGCTCTGGATCTGATCATGGATAAGGTAGATTTTATTATCGAGTAGCATCTAGCCTATATTCGGCTGGATATTTATCCCAGAACCGGTTCAAGCTGACCTACCGTAAACTTGTTTTTAAAGCGACTTCGATAATTTGACAACAGAATATTCGGTTACCCCCTCGGATAGAGACGGATAATGATCGTAGATTACCGACTAAACGGTCGGTATTTATAAGTTGTAGAACACGAATATTGATTGGATAGAGAAAGATTACCAGATTGGATGGAACCGCATGTTGGTGTAATAAAGGAGTTTGGAAGAATGGATTTAATTTTTTCCATCTTGAATGTAATGCGGAGGTGATTTTATCCTGAATTGCAGGGGATATTCGACATTGGGATAGACTTGAAATAGCATTCCGTGCGATGACAGTAACACAAAATATTTTTTCAGTGAATCGATTTTTTGAATTTGGTTTGATCTGAAGATTCCATGTTTTTTGAGTTTGTGAAATGCGTGGCCTCTGTTTAGCTGAAATTCCTGATCATCTGCGGTAGAAAATGGGCTTGGTTTGTTAGGTTTCTAGAACCTATCGAATGAATGAATGATTCAAGGACCCTGTCTCTCGTCCCAAGTAGCGGAAGCTGCCGAGATGTCCTGGGAGTGGTGCCGCCCCGGGTCTGCACATCCGAGTCTCAACTCGGAAGGAGGGCCAGATGCACCCTGGCATCGCTGCGCTGTGGTCACTCTACTATGCTTTTGGCATATGTTAGCAAGATTGACAGCACCAAATCGGACGTTTGCCCAGACTGTGGATGCCACGGCCACGATACGGCACATTTGTTTGATTGAGCGGAGAGACCAACCACGCTGATCACAATGGACCTATGGACGAATCCATTATTGGCCGCCCAGTTCCTCAACCTATGACAGTACCCTCGACTTGGCTGCAAAGAAGAAGACAAGTAGCGGATTTTGAGATTCTTAAATGAGTGAATTCTCTTCGAATCAGAGTTGAGCAGGCCGCTGCGACGATTTGCGGCGGAGCTACGACCCTCCCCTGTGATGACCAGAATCTAAGGAAAAAATTCACATCTTTACGATCCTCCTCTACCCGAGAAGAAAAATTCTTTAGCTTTTTTCTAGACAAATTGCTTTCCTCATTTTAGCTTGCCAAGTGGCTCGGAGTAATTCCCTTTTTCACAAAAGTTTTACCAGCCTCCCCCAATTTTTTTTGAAGTTTTCAAAGGTTCTTACGACCCATGTTGCGCCTGGTCGCAGCCCTCCTCTACCCTGCTTGAAATCGCCCTTCTCAAAAATCCGTAGTGGTTAAATTCTCGGAACACGGTGTTTTTGAAATTTTTGTACGAACAAATAACTTTCAATTGAACCCATTTTCAAAATTGATGAATTATTAAATTTCCCGAATTCCTAGCTTCACGTTTTCCGGGTATTTTTAACAGATTCGAAAAACTGTCCTTTATTCTATTAGAGTTCAGGTCTGGTCAGTTATCCGAATTTCGTTTCCTTAAAAATACTTTACGACTGGTCCTGCAATTATAGCAGTAAACGATTCAGGAAATCTTCAAGCTCGAATATCCGAATGTCGTCATTCGGAGATAGACCGAATATTCTAAAATCGTGCCTTTATTTTTTAATTTCGTGCATATGAAAGCCAAACAACGACGACAAGTTCAAATTTCCGAACACCGACTTAATATTGGAGAAATACTCCTAAATGTTACGAATGATTTCTGTAGAATATCCAGGTCAAGCATTTTCCTAAAACGAACTGATACATCCGAAGTACATCGGTACTCGATTTGAATGAGTATTGGGACGGTTGTTTGATCATCTATCAGATTTTTTTTACCATCAAGAGCTTGGCAAGAGCGATTGAGCACTAGTTTGTATTCGAACATTTTCACCTTATATTGATCGAATATTTGAATAATTGACTTTTTTTTCAATCCTCTAAGACCGGGTTCTCCAACGATTATACCCCGGGTATTAGGGTGCGTCGTGGTATAATCATCCGCATTCTCCTACGGAATGTGGAATATTACACACTGTTACGCCCGTATACCCGTAATATAGTGATTGACGAATCCGCACTCTGAAGCAAGCGAAGAAAAAGTGAACATCTCCATTTCCCAAAATAAATCTTCGAGAAAAAAATCACAAATACAAAATGGGTAGTTTTATTCGATTCTGTGTTATAAAGATTATAAAGATCTCATCGATACGAAGTGAAGGCCGTGCTCACCATTGTTAGGTAAACATGAATATTCCATCTCATCGCCATGCTTTTCATTAAATGCAGTTCATCAGGATCAATGAAATGGAAATTTTGAAGGAAACGAGTGTATTCGCGGGAATGATTCCTAGCACTGTTCTTATGGGAGGATTGATTACCTAATTTCTGTTGGCTCATCGTAAAGAGCAGCTTAGCTGATGATGAATAGCTTGCTGAAAATCAAGTTCGAGTTCATTTTACCCAGCTCGCCCCATGTTTGGTATCAGGTAGTTTTCACCCGTTTCAACTTCGATGTTCGTCATGAACGGTGTGATTTTTGGAGTTGAGATTATAAAAAATGGGGCAAATTCAATTCTTTCCACGTGCCAATTCATAATAAGTGTGACTCCCTAACCTAATGTTGACGAGTTCGTCCTCATTGTAAATAAATAAATTTTCCGCCCTAGGTATAGTTTGCTTGCAATAGAATGCATGTGGCAGACTGGGTATCCCCGTGTTCGAGTTGACGTCAAGATGTGCTTTGATTGAGTTGACCTTGCCAGTGGCAAGTGTAAAGTTAGGGGCGAATGTTCGCAAAGGTCGTTAAAAGTGAACGAAGACGCGTATAAACACGGCAAAGAGCGATAGCCGAGTGCAAGAGCACGTCAATGTTTTGGACCAAAAGGAGAAAGCATTCAGTTTGAAGAAAGTTCTCTTTCAGGGTGCATGCGTAGGAGTGGTAGCCATGTGCTTGGAAGACGGAACCATCCATCGCTTCCGATCAAAGAACACCGTGTTGGCTACTGGAGGTTTCGGACGAGCGTATTTCTCTTGTACATCGGCACACACTTGCACTGGTGACGGTAAGGAAATGTTTATTAAACCATTATTGCGAATACAAGGGTTCAGGCATGTGTGAGACAGCTGACGTGAATCATGCGAGGAGAAGTGCGCAAAGGAGGGCTTCTGAGTTCAACCTGTGGTTTTTCTCAACCGTACCTGTTCCCAATTGACGGTGTCCCCCTTCCCTTCGTAAGGGCAGAGGCATATTTGCAAAACTGTTGCTCATAGACGCAGAAGGGCCCGTCGAGAGCGAGTCTCCCAGCTCCTCTATCGAGACATTTTGGGGGTATATCATACCTAGCTAGTTTCAATCGCACGGGTTGGCTTTAAAAGTCCGCTTTGGTTAGGGAAGGTAGTGATCATTCTCTGTTAGGTCACATCGATGTGGCAGGCGTCCACAGCCCTCTCCATCCAGCCACTAAGCAGCGAATAATCCTCCTATCCGCCCGTTAGGTAGCCAGAAACATTGCTGCATACCAGCCATCTGTCCAGCTAACTAGGGAACCTCAGGTATGAGCTTTTGAGAGACTGAATGTTTCTTGGTCAACTCGGATACGCTCTCCTTGAATCTGAACTCGGATTTTGCTACGGACATCTGCGAAAAAAAGTTATAGCCGGTCAAAGTTCGTATTTCACGCCTTTTTTCTATCAAAAATGCGCATTAGCGTTTGCGAAATCCGAAAACGGGGCTCATGCTTGTGTTCAGCCCCCAAATTTACCCCGCTGACCAATTTTGAGTGAAGGCACATTTTGCAAACTTTGCACAGACTGATAGCGTTTTGGACTTACGCGGATTTTCGGTTGAGCGCTTATTTATACCTCTAAAAGCGTTTAAGAAAATGTTGCAGATTTCCCTCAAAATCTTTCGAGGTGGATTATTTGGGGCGCTGACCACGAATCTGTGGTTTATTTGACGATTTTCCGAGCTTTTAGACATGATTCGTTCAAAGCCTCCCATCGGGGGGGGGATTGGATATCAAATCGCGACGTTTGCCGATTTCCGGAGTGCTACGTGTTGCTCTGGGGGTTACTTGCAGTGCCAAACAAGAATCTGCAATCCGTTTATCGATTTCTGATAGATTACGGTGGGTAGACGGTAGCTTGGTCAAAGTCACAGATTTGACTCAAAATTTCTTTGCGGGTGTTATTTGGGACGCCGAACACGAATTCGAGGTTCATTTTTTGATTTTCGAAATTTTAAGGTACGTAAAGTTAGTAAAAGGCATAAAGCCTACCGTAACCTACAGTAACCATAAGTCTAGCGACAAACAGACCCCAGATTCGCGTTCAGCGCCCTGATTAACCCCTAGTTGAAAGTTTGGAGCCGAATCCGAAAATGTTTCTCCAAACACCCTGATAATTGGCTGATAGGTACTCTTACCTTTTCACGAAGCTTCAAAAACGCTTATAACTTCGTTCAGAGATGAACGTAGCAAAATCCTAGTTCAGATTCGAAGAGAGCGTATCCGAGTTGACCAAGAAACATTCACAGTCTCTCAAAAGCTCATACCTGACTAGCGAGGTTCCCTAGTAAGCAGCATCTAAAATTCGTCCAGCAGCGGGCCTTGTTGGGAGGCCTTCCGTGAACGTATTGATGAAAGCGCGGGCACAGCAAGCGGGCGTGACTCTCCCGTGCCCGGCATATGGGAACCAATATTGTGCCTCCTCGAAAATTCACTAGTAGCGCACCCCTCTTCGCCATCTGTGAGACCAGAGGCAGGGACGCAGGCCTGAGTAGCCGCCTGCAGAAACGTAGAGGAGACCGTGGGGTAAGAGACTGCTTTTTCCGTGCTCCGCTATCAATACATTTCGGCGGGCATAGCTTTCCCGACCTTAACTGCGCGGGTGGACTGGAAGGGCTCGCACTGCCTGCCAGGAAGATGTTGATGCCCTTGTGTCGCGTGAGATCGACGTAGCGGCCGGCCACAACGTTCTTCGTCTACCCGCTAGGTGGCTAGGAACCCACCCGCCAGGTAGCCGGAAACCCTTCTGTCTACCGGCCGGGTACGTTCAGTAGACTTTGGACTTCCCCGGGAGGCTCCCAGAGTATCATGATTACGGCCACTGGAGTTTCAATGCTACCATTGGCTGCTCTATTAGGTTAGGATCATACTTCTGAGGACCAGCGGTAGCGACAGTGCATGTCGGGCATATCGCTTTCTAGTCGATATGGATGGTAAACATTGCATTTCGTCGCTGTAAGTATATTCCTTTCCTTAAGTCTGTTGATATCAACTACAGTGTCGCGAACAATACCATTCGATGAATGCCTACCCTGGGCTCTCATCTACGGTTGATGCGCGCTTTAAACTTACCTGAGGTTTCAGCGTGAACAGCCAGCTGCCATCAGGGCTGGAATTTACGAAACGATAACCACGTTTTAGCTCTGGTTTAAAGTCGATCAATTTGCACACGATGTTCATGACCATGGTTACCCTAGTCATGGTTAAAACGTGGTTTGCGCTTCGTGAATTCCACCTCAGAACGTCAATGCTGTTAGGAGAACTGAGCACGAGCAACAGTGACACATTGTGAGTACTACTGAGTCACCAACCTGTAAATTCCCCTTCGACGAATAAGAAAATGAGAACTTATTGGATTTTGAGGAAGCAATCGATAACCAGGAGTATTAGCACAATCAAATTTGGGTCGAAGAGAAATCATGAATGGCTTCCTGCGATTATGCATGGCTTTGGAGCGTGTGGGGCAGTGCCAAGAGGCGTCATTGTCAGGCACATGGTCGAGTGACCTATCCTCGCTCACGCCTTTTATTTCGCCGAAATCGGTAGATTGGTACCAGGCTTGTGTGGAAGTATAAGAACACTGACTTGGACATCGGCTGGCTCCCGCAAGTCACTGCATAGACGTTTAGCAGTTTTTTAAATTTTTGCTTATATAGTTTTTGCGAAGATTTAGCGGAGTGTGTGTGATTTAGCTTACGTGATTAATTGTGCCACCCTTGATAATGTCAAAGGTTGAGGATTTGTGTTGAGTTCCATTAAGTAATTATGCGAAACTTTCCGTTCATGTTTATTGCGCTCGACGATTTTTTTCATGGCGCAATGTGCGTGGTGCTAGACAAATCGATGTGGCGCAAGATGAAGTGCAGTTGGCCATTGAGCGCGTCCCAGTCATTTTCTCAAGGGTGGCCTGGATTCATATCATGATGAGGCCTCGTCCGGATTGAGTCCGCGCCGTTCATGCAGGCAACTCGTTCCGAAGTAGGAAAATGCGTTCGAAGAACCTTTATGTTTAGCCCAAGACGTATAAGGTTGGCACGAACTGGTGCTTTGCGGCCCTTATTGTGCTTTGGCGCAAACTGAGTGCACGTATGCTATAATATAAGCACACTGATCTCGTGCCAACGAACTCAGTGTGCTCGTGCAAGCAAAGTATTTGTGGGATACCTGCCGACTTTGCCTACTATAAGCGTACAAATTGGGAAAGTGAAGCTTTTGTCAAGGCTATATTGCTCTTGAGCTTATACTGCCAAACTTTCACATTTCTCGTTCGTAGGCGGAAACCATTGGTCATGTTCGAAAAAAAATAGAATTCCTGCCAGGATATCTTTTTTTCCAGAAATTAAAAACGTCATATTTTTTAATGCTTCCTAGGTTGTCAAATTTCCTGAACTCGTAGAAACCTCATACATTTCTTAAAAGGGAAGTCCTTGCTAAATTATCGAATTATCTTAGCATTTAATCACTAAACCGAGTCGTTCCTAAGCCATCGAGTTTTCCGATCATTTAGAATTTTTTCGTATTTTAAAAATTGTTGGCAGTTTACGGCAACTCAGACATTTGGAATTGGCAGACTGGGGAATTTCCGTGGTAAACAGTAGGCCGGGAGCGTAGAAAAGCCGCAGAGAACCGAGATAGTCAGGCCGGGGCAGTTGTGCCGCTGCGCATATACGCGTTGCTCTGAAAGAAAGAGTGTGTCTGGTTCGACAATTCGCATGACACGTTGAACGCCAGACCTAGCACCTGCACTACATACGGCAAACGATTTCATGGCGACTATCTGTTTCTATTGTTTTTTTATCAAAATTTTACTGTGGTGATTTAGGTACTGCCATGGTCGCCCGTGCTGGTATTAACAACACCGATATGGAGTTTGTCCAATTCCACCCCACTGGTATTTATGGTGCAGGATGTCTGATTACCGAGGGATCTCGTGGTATGTTTGTCTACACACACATATACCAGGTTGTTCAATAGTTCTTGTCCGAAAATTTAACCATTTTTAATTTTTTTCAACTTTATTGAAAAACAAGTCTACAACAATATAATCACCACATTTATCCACAACGGTGGCCCATCGATTGGGCAGGTCGCCGATGCCCTTCGCCCAGAACTCCGGGGGCTGCGACTCGAAGAAGTCCGCGATGTCGGATTTGAGGTTTCCGCAGTTGGTGAATTTTCTTCCGGCCAAATGGTGCTTCAGCGGGCGGAACAAGTGGTAGACGGAGGGGGCGAGGTCCGGGGAATACGGCGGATGGGCAACCGTCTACTAGCCGAGCGTCGCCAACTTCTGCTGAGTCTCCTTCGCCACGTGGGGGCGCGCGTTGTCGTGCAGCAGGTGGACCGAGGCCCGTCGGAGACGCTTTTCTCAGATGGCGGCGGCTAGTTTCTCGAGCTGATTGGTGTAGATGGAGGTGGTGACCGTCCTGCTTTGCGGGAGCAGCTCGAAGTACAGCATGCCCTTGGTGTCCCACCAGCAGCAGAGCATGATCTTCAGCGGGTGCAGGTCGGCTTTCGACTTCGTCGGCGGCTCTTCTCCGCGCGGGATCCAGACGGCACGGCGGGCGACGTTGTCGTAGAGGACCCAGCTCTCATCGCCAGTGACTAGGTCCTCGAGAAACTCCTTGCGATGCGGACGAAGGAGGAGGGACTGGCAGACGGCCACGCGACTCTGCTTGTTGGCCTCCGTCAGACGGTGGGGAATTCAACGGGCCAGAACTTTGTGGCAGCCGAGTAAG
Organism: Aplectana chamaeleonis; assembly: GCA_029168955.1. Classification (NCBI taxonomy): domain Eukaryota; kingdom Metazoa; phylum Nematoda; class Chromadorea; order Rhabditida; family Cosmocercidae; genus Aplectana; species Aplectana chamaeleonis. The sequence continues at coordinate 1,767,193 of JAPDOI010000004.1, read as the reverse complement.
TTGAGTAGATTGTGGATGGTGGACTTGCTGCAGCCGAGCGTCGTCGCCAGTTCACGGGTGGTTGCTTCCGGCTTCTCCTTGATACAGCGACGGACTTCGTCATCATCCACCGTAAAAGGCCTTCCGCTGTGCTCCCTGCCCTCGAGGCTCGTGTCGCCGCTCTCGAAACGATTGAACCAGCGGCTGACTGTGCGTTGGGACACTGCGTCCTCCTTGCACGCTCTGCAGATGTTGGCAACCGCGGTGCCCGTGTCGTTGCCCAGCAGCCACTCGTAGTACACGAACGTACGAATTCGACCTTGGTCCATTTTAGCTTGTACTGGTAGCTAGACGCGGCGACTGCGCCTTATATACCCCTAGCGTAGAACTTTGGAGAACCTTCTAGAAGGTTCTTACACTTGCCTGATTGTATAATACTTCTAAGGAAAATTAGAGAATTTTGAAAATTTTCGGACAGGAATCATTGGACGGCCTGGTAGTTTATTTTTTTTCGATGGAATCTACTGATGTTCCATGTTTTCAGGTGAGGGTGGATACTTGGTGAACTCGAAGGGAGAACGATTCATGGAACGATATGCACCAAATGCCAAAGATCTCGCGTCTCGAGATGTTGTATCCCGAGCGATGACCGTTGAAGTAATGGAAGGTCGCGGTGTTGGAGCGGAGAAGGATCATATTTACCTTCAACTGCACCACTTGCCTGCTCAACAACTTCATGAACGACTGCCAGGTCGGTTAGCTTTATCATTTTGAGGAGCTGTTCTTTTGAGTGGGTTGAATAGGTTGCTATGAACTGCCTATTGACCGCATTCAAATGGTCCATTGCCGTGGCTTCGAAATCCAGAACTCGTTTTTTTGTGTTCAGGAATCTCTGAAACTGCCATGATTTTCGCTGATGTGGATGTTACGAAACAGCCTATTCCTGTTATCCCGACTGTCCATTACTGTATGGGTGGTATTCCGACGAACTACAAGGGGGAGGTACAGTATTCGAACTATATTTATCAATTATTTCCACGTTCACTCGAGCAGGACGTGGTTTATAGGTACTGAGGTACACGAAGGCAAAGGGAGATGAAGTAGTACCAGGACTGTTTGCGGCTGGTGAATGCTCAGCGCAGTCTGTCCATGGAGCGAATCGTCTTGGTGCAAACTCTCTTCTCGATATTGTTATCTTTGGAAGAGCCTGTGCATTGACGTAAGTTTTTTTTTGGTAAATTTCCACTGACTAGATTGAGGTAATCCACGTTTGCGTTGTTTCAGAATTTTGGGACATACCAAGCCGGGTGTTGGTGTTCCTGATTTGCCGAAGGATGCTGGAGAGTCGTCTGTTGACAATATTGATACGCTCATGCACAGGAAGGTTAGCGTTGTTATCCTGCCCGTTTAAAGACGTCTGTTTAATTGATTTTTTTATATAAGTTTTTTTAGGATGGACCATCCACGGCCGAGACTCGTTTGAACTTGCAGAAGACCATGCAGAAGCACGCGGCTGTGTTCCGGCGGGGTGATATCCTCCAGGTAAACCCAGGACGTATTACGGTCTTCCTAAAAATTGATACTTGAGGTGATAAAAAGGCGGCTACAAATATTCTATCTCGGATGACTATAAGTTTCCTCTGCTAGTTTCCCGTGCTTAGTGTCTTCAGCATTATACCAGTTCATACTTCCCGTCTTCGTATTCCTTCGTGGGTACCAGCTAAACCGAGAACGCCGGACACGATGATGCAGAAGTGAAGCTCCACTCGCGACAAAAGTGGTGCAGCGGTTAGGACCGGGATCATACCTCCAGCAAAGCGACGTAAAGTTTCCCATTCATATTGGCTGAAAATCGATATGCCTTATATGCAATGTCGCTATCGCTGTCGCGGGAAGTATGGTCCCGGCCTCACGCGTGGCACTGTCGCTGACGTGTTATAGATCACGATAATACTTTCCATCGACGCGATCGCGTCGTGCCGATTAGGGACGAACGAAAACGCGAAAAGGACAGTCTTTGCAAGGAATAGGGACAATACGTTGCTCTGTAATGACCCTAAACGGCAAACGCGATCATGATAAGGACGACTCGTCTGTGGACGATCAGTGACTATTTGGGCGCATAGCAGCTGCCCCATTTACGTCGCGAGTGGTGCTAGCACTTACTCATCGCGCGCAGCGTTCTCGGCTCCTGTGTTGCTAGCTGCATAGTATTCGCGGCGACGGGAAGTATGACTAAGCCGTAATCGTATTCATCGTTTGACCTCATTGTGGAGCAAAGTATTGTCGATAGGCCCTACAGATCAAGGATTATGAAAATATAAATGGAAAATCGTGATGTTGGGTTTCTATATGAGTTTTGTCTCATCGGGATCAGGGAACCGTAGACGAAATGTTTTAAAATGCGCGAAACTCCGGTTTTCGGCACGAGAATGTTTCGAGGCTGTTTTTGCGCTCTTGTCACAGCGACTCTTCTTCAAAGCCCGAAAAGTTATCAACTCAAAAGTGTGGGTAAACCCTATAAATTTTTTTTCTTGGCCTAAGCGTTGTCCAGTGGGGTTTTTACGTGTGCTGAACACAAGTATGAGGTTCGCCTTCGATTTTTTTCTGGACGACTACGGTAGGTTCTGGTAGAAGAATGGCGTTTCACTTACCGTAACCGATCGTAGTCGTCCGAAAATCAGTACGAACCTGCTCTCTTCGAAGTCTTCAGCGCCTCATATAACCACCCCGGACGAAATTAAGTTTAAGAAGAAATATTGTGATTTTTGTCTTGCACCAACTGTTTTGAGCTTGTAGCTCTTGAGTTATAGGTTAGCGCGCGAACCATTCACATTTCACACTCCAGCAACGAAGATAATTCATTTTGCTCACATTGGAGTGCACGAAAATGGTGTCCGTTGTCAGTCGCTTCGACGAAAAGCAGCAGACACGCACTACAAATTTATGTGATTCATACTTCCGCCGCCAAGCGGCGCGGTCTCGTGGAATCCTATGATATTGATCACACCGTGCGGCATGATCGATATTATGGGATCGCAGTGCAAACGACCTATTAGGCTTTCGCAGTTGTAGGGAAGACGCTGAGTATGCGGTGTTGTTCATAGTCTGTCAACGCGCCTCCTTTGGTTTGTGAATTTCATTCACTAATACTAAAAAGTTACTAAGTTCACATGGAAGCTGCCTGAGTGTTTTGAAGTTGCATTTTTGGATTACCTTTTGCGAAAAAAAATTGATTGTGTGTGGAACACGTGATAGTTGATAAGAAAACGTTCAGTTTCTTTCAGGAGGGTTGCAAGAAGGTGGCGGAAATCTACAAGAATTACAAGAACCTTCACGTCTCTGACACGAGTTTGATATGGAACAGTGACTTGATTGAGACACTTGAGCTGCAAAATCTTCTCATTAACGCCACGCAAACGATCGTCGCCGCCGAGGCCAGAAAGGTTGGTGAAAATTCCTTTTTTTTTCACTGTAGACAGGGATTCTTGTTCATTCAGTCAACATTTTTTTCAGTAACTAGTGCTTACCATACATTTCTTGAGGGCTTTTTATAAAACCATGTGTTAATAATTTTGTAGGTATGGGACACAGCATTATCTTCTCCAAAGAAGATCTCAGAAGATCTCAAAAAGCGGGCGTTTTCATAGCTTTGCGAGGAGAAAAGGGTATACTAATGGCAATTTCCTGGGCGTTCAAAAAATTGTCTCGAATTAAGCTTAAAACTTGTTTCAAGGAATTGTTTGGGTGCTAATTACGAATCTGAGGTCGATTTGTCAATATTTCAAAAAAAAAACGTCTGATTTGGTCTGAAGATCAAAATGAGGGAAATTTTGCACGCGATTTTTGACGATTTCGAGAATGTTACGTTCGAAAAAAAACTTCAAAACTTTGGGCTACCTAACACAAATCGGTGGTCGGTTTATTGGATTTTCTTGGATCATGGTATTTAACGGTGGGTATACGGTAGCTTGGTAGAAGTCGCAGATTTGACTCAAAATTTCATTGTGGATGGTATTTGGGATGCTGAACACGAATTTGAGGTCCATTTTTCGGTTTTCGAAATTTTGAGGTAATGTTAAAAGGCATTATGCCCACCATAACCTACAGTAACCCTATGTCTGGCGACAAATAGACCCCAGATTTGCGTTCGGCGCCCCAAACAACTTCCAGTTGAATTTATATAGCCGAATCCAATTTTTTTTCGAACTCTCCACAAATTCCCTGATGAAAGCGAATTTCAAGCACGTGCCATTTATGTACTGTCACAGACCTCCAGTAGCGACAACATGATTTTACAAATCGCACCGGGGTGGGTAAAGCAAGCAGTCGCTGGTAAGTGAAATGCATAATTTTACAACTGAAAAGATTGCCTTCAAACAAAAATCTTGCTCAATGGCATCTTCGTCTAGGATTAGTAGTCAACGCCAATTAGCCGAAAGGGTGGGCGTGGTGTTAGTACCGCCTCAATCCGTTTTCTCCATGAGAGCCCATCCCGTACCATATTTTTAATCACGCTCGGTTCTTTTAAAAAAATTATTACATGTGCATAAGCACATGTGGTATGACATTAAAAAATTTAAAAAAAATCAACATACTGAACACAATCAATCCAATCACTATAAAACTAGAAAATAGGACTAAAGCAAGACTAATACAATGGTTCCTGTTGAAGATGCCGACCGACCACCGTTTTGAAGCCAAAATAGGTAGCCGGCACTTGCAAATTCTTACTCAAGGATCTTACAGGAATCTCGTGGAGCTCATGCTCGTGACGACTTCCCGACCCGTATCGACGAGTTCGACTACAGCAAGCCTGTTGAAGGACAGCAGAAGAAGCCGTTGGAAGTGAGTCGAGTGTTTTGATTGGCTATTTTGTTCTTTCAATCAAACACTTGATTTCCAGCAGCACTGGCGTAAGCACACGATGATCACGAGTGACATTGAGACTGGAAAGGTGACTCTAGACTACCGTCCAGTTATTGACAAGACCCTCGACAAGAGCGAGACTGACTGGATTCCGCCAAAGATCCGCTCATACTAAGCGAAGAGATTTAGATTTCTTGTTCGTAGCTCTAGAGTGTTTGTTTAGACACATAATTCAATCAATCACTATCTATGTGGAATCGAAATTTTCTGGTTGCAAATCGGTTTGTGCTCTAGTTCCGTTACAGCAGTGGTTCTCGTGTTAGTTAGCTTGTCCAGTGTACATTGAAAATGTAGTAGAGTAGATTTGTTTTTGTTTAGTTGTTGTTTAATATTTTATGTAGTCGGTGCAAATGCGAGTAAATTACAATCCGGTTAATGAACTTTGTGTTTGTCAACAGAAGATGGGGTGATTATATGAGGTGGTACTGAAACCAGAAAGTATTTGGATGTTGGGGAAGAAGTTTGAGTTCTCAAAGGTTCTTAGGTGTCCTTCGCTAACCCGCCGTCGTTTGAGAACTGGCGTTGTTCCCTGGAAACGTACGGCGTTTATCCCGAAATATCAATCTCTAATACTGACACGAAGGTTTGGCCTAAATTAGCCGTTAGTGAACGAGTCCTGAACAAGCGATAGATGATTCGCAGAATAGATTAATCCGCGTTTGTCTCGGGACGAACACTAGGTCTCCCGGATGAAATGGCGGTTTCTTCGGACAGGTCTATACGTTTAAAACTGCCAATAGGCTATTTGTCGGGGTAAAGGGCGGACGTTTCGAGGCAGCAGCGCGAGGCCGTTGTCGTTTGAGAACAGGTGCTGTTCCGGGGAATGTCCGGCGTTTATCCCGAGATATTGCAGTCACAGGTACTCGAACGTTTGATTTTGTCCTAAGTTGTCGCTTACTGAGAAGTTCCGAGAACAAGTGAAGATTTTTTAAGTGTTCATAGCAACGGCGGCTATTTCGAACAAAACTGTTCGTTTAAAACACTGTCAACTAGCGATGTGTCGGGGCAGAAGCGGGAGGCCTTTGTTGCTTGAGAGCTCGTGTGGTTGCCACGTAACGTATGGTCGAGGTATCGCTCATTCACTAGCTACCTATTGACAGGTTTCCAGTAAATTAAGGTTTTTTGCATGCTCAAAATAATCATCTGTCTCATGACGGGCGCTGGATGCTTTGGGTAAGACGGCCGCTGTTTCGGACCCAACTAGTTCCTTGAAAAGTCATCAGTAAGTGAGGTGTCGGGGTAAACGGCGGACGTTTTGGAGCAGTAGCGTCAATCCTTGAAACGAATTCAACTTTGCCAGAGACAACTCCGCGTGAATGAGTTTATTTTTGTTGACTCGTTTCCCACCTGTTGTACTTTTGTAAGCAGGGTAATGGACGAAGCCGTAGCAAGGGCTGTAGAGGCATGTCAGAGAGGCAGCCTGGAAGCACTAGAGTCTGCCCTTGAAGAAGGTGTGGCAGCAGATTCATGTGATGTCGACGGATGCTCTCTGCTGCACTGGGCTGCAATAAATAATCGGGTGCCATTGGTTGAGAGGTGAGTGTTTTTTCATATCTTCCATGTTTCTATTCGGAGCAGGGTCAAGCAGAATCGCGACTTGGCTCAATGGGGTCGTAAAATTCTGAAATTTGTAAAAAAATTCTTTTCTTGACGGGGGGTCGTAAAAATTTTGAAGCAAAAGTAGATTTTCTTCGTACTACTTGGTATGCTGAAATAGGGTAGTGATAGTCGCCATCTGCTAGTAAGATTGCAGTGCGAGAACAACTATAAACGGAGGCCGTCATGAAATTTGCGTGGAAAATGGGACATTCCAGTTTTTATCTCGGGGAAGGGAGGTCGTAATAATTCTAGAATTTTTCACAAAATTCCGGTCTACAAGGGGTTGTAGCTCCGCCGAAAGGCGAAATTAGAGGTTGGAGCGCTGTTCGGAATTGAATCTGGTAAAGGAAACGCTTGGTACAGTTGAAGAGCTGTGACATTATTCATCATCTCCTAGAACAATATTTAGATAATGCATACCAGGAATGGCTTTTATACTGAATAGAGAAGGCGTCTGAGATTGAGTGGCCCACGCTTGGTATATGTATAGTGGTTGTGCTTCAGCCAATGTTTTAGCAGCAGTCATACAGGATGAGTCATGTAATAGCCGCGCATTTAAGTGAAGACATCATCATATGATTCCTCCCGCAAATTATACTAATGCATATGTAAAGTTCATATGTATAAGAAGATACATCAAGTATGGAGAATGACATGATTGCCATTTCATAAATATATTAGACCCATTCTTCTGATTAATAGTAGTAAGGAAATCAAAAAAAAAGGAAAGGTGTGAAGGAGAGGTTAACAAAGTTCGTTTCGCTCCTGGCCATAGATGAACTTCATCAAACAGATCCGCCGGGGCTACTCAGTGAGGAACAGAACTGTCGACGAGAATGAAAGATGAATATCTGCAAACATAGCTTATTGGCCAAAGTAACGATTTGGCAATACCATTCAGAAGTCGAAAAAGTTTCAAAAATATCTTGAAATATCCTAAAAGTTATTTGGCGTAAAATTTCCAGAAGTAATAAAAAAGCTTGGAAATGTGGAACAACTTCAACTACGATTCGGCGGTCAATCATAGACCAACTAATTAGAAGTAGTGACAGACGAGTGATCGGATTTGGCAAGCTTCTCCGTTAAACCTATCAAACCAAAATCAAGCGCAATATTCAATATGGATTGGAGCGTAGCGTTTGCCTTTCGAAAATGGCTTAATGTTTCCGTTGCTCGCTTTATTCTGCTTTGATATGTGTAACGAAGAAGCTTGCCAAATCCGATCCTTTGTCTGTCACTACTTTTATATAGTTGGTCTATGATTGACCGCCAAATAGTATTTTTTGGTTATTTTACTTCATTTTTAGCTTTTTTATCACTTCAGGCTATTTTACGCCAAATCATTTTAAAGATTTTTCAAGAATCGTCCATAGGTCCATTGTGGTCAGCGTGGTAGGTATCTTCGGACAGTTAAATAAATGTGCGGTGTTATGGTCGATGGAACCACAGTCCGGACTAACATCAGATTTGCTGCTGTCAATCTTGCTGACGTAAGACATAAGTGACCGCAGCGATGCGAGTGTGCATCTAGCCCTTCTTCCGAGCTGAGTCTCGGATGTGTAGTCTTGGGGCGGTACTTCTCCTAGTACAGGATTTACGGCCGCCCTCTCAAGATGATACCGTACGAATTTGGTGTGCTTCTCGCGCAGAAGACGGAGTCGTTCTCGCTGTGAGTCGTGCCATCTTTGCAAGTTGACTTTGCTTGGGGCATCGGCAAATGGCTTTCTGTACTCTCTCTCTCTCTCTCTCTCTCTGTCTCTCTCTGTCTCTCTAACGGGGTTTAGCATTCTCCGAGACGGGTGGTTTGGTTGCTTGATAATATTAAGACGGAATTATTGAGCTTGGAGCTGACAGTTCTCCTTATATGTATATGTTCATTACACTTACATAAGGCAAATGCGTGATAATAATACGAAGAGATGCACAGAAAAAAAACCAACAAGACCGGGAGAAAGAAAAAAACAGACAGCAAATTTGAGCAAAAATACTCCTATTCTTCATACACCCTACCAATCAAGCAAACGAAGATCTATCTCTAGAAAAGAAGAAACAGTCGAAAATGCTATGTTTCGTAGCTAAGAACTATTTGGGATACCCGTCGCCTAAACTGGCTCAAGGAAGCAGCGCCGGTGACTCTTCTAGCGATTTTCAGGTATGCGCTACCCGCCCTATGTGGAAAAGACCTAACCCTAACACTGGTAATTGGCCGACCGAGAAATATTTTCATTATTTCACCTCTAGTTCTCGATGTGACCAATTTGAAATAGGTGCGTTCGAAAATACTGCTGTTTTCCAGAAGTTTGCGGACCATGCAAAGGTCAAATACTCTGCGCCGAGAATCCAGCGTTGGCAATCCAAAATATTTGTTCCTTAAGTGGGCCCTGGGTATCTTGGAATGGAGGAAACCACCGATGCGAATCAACAGTTTGCGAGTGAAACTATTCTGGACCTTTTCGAGCTCGCCAATATCCTTTTTCTTGTGCGGAGCGAATACTGATGTTCCAGATTCCACAATGGGTCTTATATAAGTCTTATATGCTCGGAGCAGAACCTGTTTGTTTCTAGTGGAGATACCCTTATAAATCTGGAAAATCCGCCTGTGAGCCGATTGGCATTTGATTTTGACATGCTCAGAAAAATCCAACTTCCTATCGTAGTGGAAACCGAGGTCTCGAACCGAGCTCCATTGCTCGCAGCGCGACACCAGCACATGTATATGAATGGCCGTCGACACCGGATCCAAATGAACCCGCATACAATACGGTTTTTTGCGGAGCCAGTGGCAGCTGCCATTCTCTCGCCCAGTCAACTATCAGGTCAATTCCCTCCTGCAGCACTTGGGTATCTAATGGATCAGAAATGACTTTGTAGAGCTTTATATCATCCGCATAAAATTTTACTGTAACACTTTTGTCATGAAAAATGATAGGAATGTCAGTTGTAAAGATACTAAACAATATTGGTGATAATACACCCCCTTGTGGGACCCCGCTCGCTATGTTTCTCACCTTGGAATAACAACCCCCGACCTTACCTGAAACGTTCTATCAAACAAGAATTGGGCGAGCCATTCTATCAATATCGGATGAAATCCCAGATCCCTTAGTTTTGATAGCAGTTTCAAATGTGAGACACGATCAAATGCCTTTGCAAAGTCAAAGTAAATGACATCACAACTGCATTTCTTGTCAAGGGCCTCCGTCCAATCGTTTATGCATTCCAGAAGGTTCGTTTCTACCGATCTTCCAGGTACAAAACCATGTTGGCTCCTAGGAATGATGTTATTCGAAAACAGATGTAGGACGATGTGCCCTTTTAGGACCTTTCTCCGGAGACAGTCTGCAGAAGAAGTGAAGATTATGCTAACTTGGTCTATAACTTCCTGGATCAGTGGCCGGCTCTTCTTCTTCAAAATTGGTGTTACAAAAAGAGTGCGTCCAGCGGATTGGAACTTCACCATAGATAAGTGAGATCTGATTGAAGATATAGGCCAAGGGACCACAAATAACGGGTTGCCAGTTTTCTGAATAAAAACAGTAGAGGAATGAAAATCCGGGGGTGATCGAGGAAGATTTAGGACCACTTAACTAACAAGTCTTGCAACTTCATAGAATGAAACCATGGAAAATCAGCCGCCATAGGCTGAATACCTGAGAACGATGAAGCATTTCCGGGACAATTTCCGTCATCTTCTTGGAATTGATTCACGAAATGATCCGCCAACATGTTTGCCTTATCATCTGGCCGATGTTGCAAGAAGGTCTCCGTTCTTAAGACAGCCAATACTACTCCTTTCCCTGTAATCTCTGGAATTCCAGATAACGATAGAAGTTCTTATCTCCCGACTCTATCTTTTCTTTCTTTCTCCAAAATAATCTGTTATACCTGCACCAAACTGGAGAATTTCAGAACTTTTTCGCTTGAATACGTTTATGCATGTTTCTAATTTCCAGTGCGCCTTTGCTTTCATAAAATAGGCATTCACGATGTTCAGACATTTTTTGCGGAAAGTGAGACAGGTGGGTGGCGAATAGACTTAATAGAGGGACACAAGCTCCCACGGCACATATGCACAGATCAATAGCTGCTTTCGGATAATTGACAAGAAAAGTTCATATTTCTCATTTACGCTGTTGGTAGATTCTAAACAGACTGACCCAGTGAATTTGGCTAAGATATCCATTGACGGCTGCATAGTCGCACTTTGCGTGCAAATCTTATGCGATAGACCGGTGAAGAAGCCTTGTTTCACAACACATTGAATATCAAATGAAATGCTATTATGATCGCTTAACCTCACCGGAGGCAAAATTTCCAGGTTTTCCAGTAGAGTTTCATGGGTGCAGAACACTAGATCCAGAACATTACTTGACCTCTAGTAGGCTCATGGAACAAATTGAAACAGGTCGTAACAGTAAACTAAGCTCACTCCAAACAGGATAGATTTGCTTGCTAGCTTACCATATCCCCTTCACTCCTTCGAGCGAAAGTCCGGCAAATTGAAGTCCCCACGATGATCGTGTGGAGTTCACACGCTACCAAATCACTCAAAACTTTGACTAGCATTCTCGGTTCAACGGCAAGGAAATCACAAGACGGGGCCCTGTACACAACCACGACCCTAAAGCCTAGTTTTTGACTGCACAGGTGGTCGCTGCGGCCAAGTGCGAGGGGACTAACTGTTATTTTTTCATGCGCGCGTAATGGAAAGCCACACCAATTATGATCGCTTCGTGGCGAAACGTCCTACATCGCTGGGTCGCGGCGACGAAATCTCTATGTTTTACTGCATCGCTGCTTTGAAGAGCGATTCTCACGATGGTCGCTGATCCATCGCTCCATCGCGGCCAAAATGGCAGCTTGATGGAGCGATTGCCAGCGAATGACACGTTTCGTTTAGTGAACGTCGACCCTTTCATACATGCGTTAAGGTCAGTGTTTACGGGTCGAGACGATGCTATTGATAATTACCAGCCATTAATTCCACTGATGTTGATTGGAATTTCTTCGATCATCCGTGAGGCTATGCACTATGAACAGAATCGCTGCCGCTGCTACATCGCTGCAGCAGCGGGTGTGAAATCGCTGCGATGAAAAACAGCGGCGATGCAGTCAAAACTAGGCTTAAAGCTCGAACTTTCATGGTAAAGGTCGGCACAAAGTATCTCATAAGCATGTTCCACCGACTCAGAGAAAACCACAGATATTGAGAGCCTTCGATGCACCAACAACATCACCCCCCGCCGCCTGACTTCCTAACGCTGATCACACCTTCTTGAATTCTATAGTCCAGAGAGAAATTTCCCAATAAGGACGAAACTGGAAATGACTAGACTTCGAGCCATGTTTCAGTGAGAGGCATAAATATCATAATTATTGGAAAGAATCAGGTCAATATGTTTCTTGTTTTTGAGACAGATCTTAAATATGTTTCTTGTTTTTTGAGACAGATCTTACATTTGCATATAAAAGACTTTCAAAACACTATAATGATATCGGAGAGGATGAATCAGTTTCCTGATCCGTAGGCGTTGACTCATCTTGGTTCGATGAGGGGTCCGCAGAAGGGGTTACCCCCAGAGTGCAGAATCGGCCGGTCCACTCCTCACCCCTAGAAGGCGAGACTGGCTCGATACATTACCTCCAGGGCCAGCTTTCATTGCCTCCGATATATTCCTCCTTCTTTTAAACCGTTCTTCCTTCGTCAGGGATTCTCTGAGGATAGAGCCCTTAACCGGGAAGAACTTCAGACGGGAGGATTTCCTCAACGCCTGTTTCTGATACGAAGAACATGGCATGATAATCTTCAAAGTCGATTTTTGCCTTGAAACGGCGAGCCTAAGCGATAAACAGATACCGGAGAGCAATCCACATTTAAATGAGAAAGAACATCCATCACAAAATTGGCATCGTGACTCGATCTTTGCCGTACAGGAAGATGCTTCGGCTCAGGAACACCACTAAGAACCAGGGAGCGAGCGCGCTCCTTCTCACTCTCACTATCACGAGTGGTAAAAAGAGGCGATGAGACTTGAGAAGAAGATGGTAATGCAATGGAATACGTCTGAGAAGGTATACTATTTCCATTCACAAGCTCAGGATTAGCAGAATGACTTTGGAGAGAACTTCTCAACTTGGTGTTTTCCCTGTTGAGGTTATCCAGCCTGTCCAGAAGTTCGGCGTTCAGACGTAAAGCAGCATCCGTATGACGTCGCCCCTCCAGCAGGAGCGCCAGAATTACCCGAGCGTAGTGAGGCACTGCATCATCTTCCATAAGTTCTTTGACGGCCCGCTCGACATCCGAACCATTCAAAATATCGTCCTTGCCCATTGCCATTTGAGACTGACCAACCACAGACACCAGATACCTCAAACTTGGGTAATTAAACCCTTCAGTGGTAATAGACGGGTTTCCGCATGCAGATGCTCGACTGGGAAACTCCTTGCACATTTGGTGGCAATGCGAAGAGCAGCATTTTGTACGCGTTGCATCTTAGTCCAAGAAGGATCTGAAACTAGATGCTGCCAAACCGGTGCGGCGTATTCCATGGCTGGCTGAAGAATCGCCTTATACGTTGTGAGTATAGTTTCTTTGCTGCTACCCCATGAGGTACCGCCCAGGGCCTGGAGAACGCTGAGCTTGGCTTTAACGATTGCCTGCTTCTGCTCGGTATTCTTATGAAACCTGAGCGAAGGATCGAGCACAAGACCGAGCAGCTTTGGAAATAGAGCAGCAGGCAGACGGCCTCCATCCCATTCTACATCCGGATGAGCTGTGGGCTCGGATGGGTCCGTTGTGAGGACGGGTACTGATGACTTGGATGCGGAGATTTTTAGCATCTTGTCGTCGAAAAACTCTTCAGCGTCTTCAGGTACTCGTTGATCTTGGTGGCGGCTTCTTCTTCTTTTTCTTTGCAGCCACAGGAAGGTTTTTGTCAAAGGTTGGTGGCGGCTACCTGTATCTTCCGGTCTCGACACATGATTGTTCTGTCGTCGGTGTACGCGACAATCTTGATATCCTGTGATGGTTCAGGCATATCTTCGAGATACAGGCTGAAGAGAGCGGGTGATAAAACACCGCTCTGAGGGACTCCAGCTGCTATAGGAGTGCTGTTGGAGACGTGGTTCTGAAACATGACTCTTGCTCGCCGACCTTTGATAAAGGTCGATATCCATTGTTTCTGCCACAGTGGTACTGATGACTCCAATAAGATTCTTGACAGGACTCTTAGGTTCACCGTGTGGAAAGCCTTGATGACATCCAAAGCGACAGCTACAGTTCTGAATGGATTCTTAGCGTTGAACCCGTCGATTGCATCTTCTTCTTCTTTGCAGCCGCAGGAAGGCTTTTGTCACAGGTTCAAGAAACGGGCGACTGAAACCGGATTTGTCCACAAATTCATTGTTGTCAAGGTGGTAGGCCTTTCTGGGCAATCGAATAGGTGCTCAGTTGTGTGGCCACGGCTACCACAATCCAGGCACTCGTCAGGCTTGCTGCAATCGATCTTATGCAATTATGACATCAGCTTAGGGGAATGACCGCAGCGTAACGAGGCAAGGGTACTTCTAGCCCGCCTACCGAGTTCCATCTCGGTGTTGCTGACTACGGGTGGTACGACTCCCAGTATTGGATTGGCGGCCATCCTACTTAAATAATCCCTGACGAACTTGGTGTGCTCCGCACGTAAAAGACGCAGACGATCCAGTTGGGAGTCCGTCCATCTTTGTATATTGACTTTCTCGGGAGCATTCGCAAAAGGCCTGATATCTCTCTCTCACGGAATTCGTGATCCTTCTCAATGGGTGGTCAGGCTGCTTGACAGTGTTGATAACCAGTTGCTGCGCTTGAAGTTGGCAGTGCTCCCTAGCTGGCAGAATTCGGGCTTCAGCATGAAGATGTTCCACTGGGGTGCTTTTAGCACACCCTGTGGCAATCCGAAGAGCAGCATTTTGGACTCGCTCCATCTCTTTTTGTCCACGAGATGAATCCAATGCATCATGTGCTGCCATACCGGGATGCAGCGTACTCTAACTTTCTCGGCTGCAATATTGCCTTGCAGGTGGTAAAAATTGTCTCCCTTTGCTACTTCCCCACGACGTTCCCTCCTAGAGCTCGTAGGGCGTTGAGCTTTGCTTTCTCACTGTCAGCCTGTTTCTGCTCAGATATTCTTGTGGAACCTCAACGAAGGATCCAATACCTAGGCCGAGCAGCTTAGGAAAACGTGCAGCAGGCAGACGAGCGTCTTCCCAATTCACAACGGGGTGAGCGCAGTGTTCCTAGGGTCAGTGGAGAAAAAACTGAGTACCAGATGATTTAGCTGCAAAGACAGTGAGCATCATTTTATCGCGAAAGCTCCTCAGGTCGATGAGGTAGCTATTGATCTTGCGTGCAGTTACATTAATGCCTCTGTCCCGGCACGAAATGGTGGTCATCCGCATACGCAACGGGTTTGATGTCACTTGGGGGGGGGGGCAAATCTTCAAGGTGAAGACTGAACAGAGCAGGCGATATAACTCCTCCTTGAGGGACACCGGCAGCGATCGGGATGCTATTAGATTACATGTCCCTGAAACAGCACTTTTGCTCGGCGCCATTTGATAAAGAGCGTCGTAATCCATCGCTTCTACCAAGGCGGGATGGTGGACCTCCTAATAGCCTTCTCAGACAGTATGCCCAAGTTGACGAGTGTACAAACGCCTCTTCAGTGGGAGGTCCATAGGAGCTACTCCAACAGTGCGTTGAGGGTTTTTTGGCGTTGAAGCCATTCAAAACATAGCTCACAATCTCCAGCAGCGCCATGGTGGTAGAGTGTAATTTGCGGAATCCATGCTGGTGCTGCTGTTTGTTATTATGCTCGGCCAGCTCCTTGACGACCAGTTTCTCAGCGCTTTTGGCGATTGTTGATAAAAGACTTATTGGCCTGTATCCCTTAGCCGTGGATGGCGATTTACCTGGCTTGGGTAACGGAATGACGCTTGCCATTTATCCAGTTTTGGGGTAGGATGCACGTGCGAAATGAAGTGTTGATGACGTCAGCCAGGATTGGCATAATCTCACTCGGCAGTTTCTTCAAGACCGCAGGACTAATGCCATTCGGCCCTACAGCCTTCGAGTTGCTTTAACCACTTTTTCAATCTGCGTGAGCGTCACTGCTTCTGCTTCATTTATTAGTGGTAGCTTACAGAGCTCTCTTACAGTCGCTCGGTTCTGTTTCCCTCTCTTAGCCTGAGTTATGGAAAAATTCTTTCCGAGCGCAGTTGCAGCCTCCTTACCCGATTTGGGAACTCCTTTCTCGAACTCGATCGTGGAATAGTTGGTGGAGGTGCTCTTGCCCGAAATCTTCTTTAGAACTTTTACAATTTAACGTTCCATCACTCTTGAAATTCATCTTCTTGGTGAATTTTCCCAACACTCCTTCCTGTGCCTGTCAAGACCTCGCTTAATCTCGCTATCCAGCTCGTAAATGGTCGGATCCAGGTGATCTGCGACTCTCTTTGCGTCCCTTGTCCTTATCTTCTCCAAGATTCCCCTGGTGACATTGGGAAAAAAAGGTCAAAACTCGACCCTCCAGAATCGCTGCTTTCATGGCCTTGCGAATCGCGTCGGCCAAGTGACGTTCTTTCTGGTGCACGTTTCCATTCCATGGGTAGTCAGCCACATGGCGAAGTGCCACTTCCCTGAACAAGCGCTAGTCTGCAAGGCAAATATTAAGATAGGATCTTTGACGGATACCTGAATAAGGAGCAAGAGAATGAGAGAGATCAATATGGACAAAGATGGGGATATGATCACTGGACAGAGTTGTAGTGGTCGACCAAGAGCAGGCGCTAGACAGAGTAGAAGATACGAGAGAGATGTCTGGACTAGAGGATCGGCTGTTAGCCAGGAGACGAGTGGGCTGATCATTGTTGAGAATGACTAGATCGCACTCCTCCGCCCATTCTTCGACGTCTTTTCCTTTAGCGTCAGTGTCAAGCGGCGAGCGGAATGTATGAGCATTAAAATCGCCTGCGAAGACAACAGAGGGTGAAAGGGGGCAGTCGTACAGCTGCTTGAGTGAGGGAGTAGGGTCGTAAGATTGGGGACAGGACGTGGTAGGAGGGATATAGATATTAAAAAGAGATATAGGTGTTTTAAGAGGGAGATGGATAGGTAGGTACTCGAGAGTACCGTCCTTTGGTGTGTTCGGTATGATATGAGAGGGTAGATTTGATAATACGACAGTGGAAACTCCTCCTCCGAGAGCTGACCTTGGAGCATGATAGGCAGTGTAGCCAGGAATGTTAGGTGACGAGCGGCAGTAGTAGGAGAAAGCTTGGTTTTCTGAACCATTAGGACATCAGGATGTTGAGTACGAGCAAAAAGAGAGAGTTCGGACAACTTGGCACGAAGGACATTGAGGTTAATATGTACAATAGAGAGGGGGCGGTTGGTAAAAGAGGAATCAGAGTTGCTGGGAGCAGAGCACAGGACTCAACGGAGGGAAGAGTCGTGATGCCTCATAGAACAGAGACCCGAACAGGAGAGATGCACCCATCTCTGACATCCAAAGCATTGGACACTTTTTCCATTCCAGGTGACATCCTTGCTGCTTGTGGCGCATAGGTACTCCTTAGCGGCTCCTGGATTTCTCTCGATGCCGGCCCTTTGTAGTAGAATCCTTGGGAGAGTTGCAGCCAGCCAGCATCTCTTCCATGACAAAAACCCTTCACCCGGAGGGGTTGACGTCGGTTTGCACGGAGGTGGTCTTCTTTCCTCCACACTGCCAAGGCACGAACTTACGACATCTCGGCAGCGTCGATTGCTTAGCTGGTAATTTCTAGCAAAGCCGTCGTTGTGAAATGTAGCCTCCGGAACCTGTATTGAAACAATTGCTTCTCGTTGTGCTCTGCCAGATCCTTAACAATGAGCTTTTCTATTACAAACGGTGACATGAGGCTAATCGGACGATATCCCTTCACCGACGACTGAGGTTTGCCAGACTTGGGCAACGGGACGACGTTGGCCGTATTCCAGTTTTGCGGAAAAACACACGAGCTGAATGAGGTGATAATTAAATCAACGACGAACGGGATGATCACAGTTGGAAGTTTCTTCAGAACAGCAGAACGAATGCCATTGGGACCGACAGCTTTGGAGTTCCGCATGTCCTTTATGATCTTCTTTACGTGCGCCACAGTGAACGCATCGGCCGTGCTCATGAGCGGGAGGCGGCACGGCTCTCTAAGCGTTACTCTGCTCTGCGGACCTCGCTTAGTTTTGTGATGAAGAAACTCTTTCCGAGAGAGTGGGTGGCCTCCTTTTCATACTTGAAAACGTTATTACCAAACTCTATAGTGGAGAAGATGGCTGGTGAGCTGTTTCCTGAGAGCTTCCGAAGTACTTTCCGAGTAGCTGCTCTGTCCGTCTTGAAATCCAATCGTCCTGTGAATTTTCCTATTCTTCTTACTTGTGCCTGTCCAGATCTTTTCTGATCTCGTCATTTAGCTGAGCGACGACAGGGTCAAGATGGTCCGCTGCTCTCCTGGCATCTCTAGTCCTGATTTTCTGGAGAATTTCTCTGGTGACGTTTGGATAGATCGTTTTAACGCGACCAACAGGAATAGCCGCCTTCATGGCCCTGCGGATTGCATCAGAAATGTGCTGCTCCGTTTGGTGCACATTTCCTCTCCACGGATAATCAGCCGCTAGGCGTAGAGCAACCTCACTGAACAGGCACCAGTCTGCTTGCCCTAAATCAAGATAAGAACGTTGTCGAACACATGATAAAGACGCAAGAGAATTTAAGAGATCGATGAGCACAAAGACGGGAACATGATCGCTAGACAATGTTGTTGAGGTAGATCATGAGCAGGCGTCGGAAAGGCTGGAAGAGACTAGAGTATGTCTGGGCTAGAAGATCGGCCGTTGGTAGGGAGACGAGTGGGCTGATCATCATTTAGTATGACCAGGTCA
The DNA here is from genome assembly GCA_029168955.1 of Aplectana chamaeleonis. Classification (NCBI taxonomy): domain Eukaryota; kingdom Metazoa; phylum Nematoda; class Chromadorea; order Rhabditida; family Cosmocercidae; genus Aplectana; species Aplectana chamaeleonis. The sequence goes on along the minus strand of JAPDOI010000004.1, from coordinate 1,748,730 downwards.
CACTCCTCCGCCCTTTCTTCGACGGTCTTTTCCTCTAGCATCAGATCCAAGAGACTAACAGAATGTATGAGCATTAAAATCGCCCTCAAAGACAGATGAGGATGAAAGGGAGCAGTCGTTGAGCTGCCTAAGGAGTGGAATAGGATCATAGGATGAGGGGCAAGTGGTGGTAGGGGAATATAGATGTTAAAAAGCGAAAGGGGAGTTTCAAGGGGGAGATGGACCGGAAGGTACTCGAGAGTACCGTCCGTGGGAGTGTTAGGTATTAAGTGTGAAGGAAGAGTAGATAATACGAAAGTGGAAACTCCTCCGCCAAGATTTGACCTTGGAGCATGGTAAGATGTGTAGCCTGGAATATTGGGATGAGGATCGGAAGGGGATGGAGAGATCTCGGTTTCTTGAACCATGATCACGTCTTTATGGTAACTACGTGCAAAGAGAGAGAGAGAGCTCAGAATGCTTGGCGCGAAGGCCGTTGAGATTTATATGAGGAATCAGAGGTGGTAGGTGAGGGCACAAAACACTTCGAAAGGAAGAGTTATGGTGCCTCACAGAGCTGAGACCCAAACAGGATAGATGCACCCACCTTTGGCATCCGAAGCACTGGACGCTTGTGTTTTTCCATGTGACATCCATGCCGCTTGTGGCGCATGAGTACTTCTGAGCGGGTCCAGGATTCCTCTCCACGCCGGTCCTTAGCATCAGAATCCGAAGGAGAGCTGCGGCCGGCCAGCACCTCTCCCATGACAAAAACCTTCTTTGTGCAGGGGATGACGTCGGTTTGCACGGAGGTGATCTTCCTTCCTCCACACTGCCACGGCACGAACGTACGACATCTCGGCAGCATGACAGCGTTAAAGAGTACCATACACCTTAAATATCTCGGCAGCTACGTCCACTCTGAACTGAGATTTCGAAAAAGCGGTAGCGCGGGGGTCGATTCAAAGCTAAATCTGGTGCGCGCTTTGCGCGCACCACAATTTGTTAGTAGATTAAGTTACATTCTGTTCCCGATTCCGCAGAGGACCTTAAGCTGGTTTGCATTAGGGGCGCGTGGCCGAGCTGTATGTCTTCTCATTGATTCGAGTATTGGCGGAGCTTCATAAATCTCGTCAAGATGGGACATACGAGTTTTGGCGAGTATTATATCCTTTGATTCTTCAAGTTTTCGGCCAGCGACAGGAGACGATATTCCAGTGAAACCAAAAAATTCCAATGTTAGACACAAGTTCCACTACAAAAAAAATTGCTTAATCGTTTCAGGGTATATTTGGAAGATCGTCCGAAAAGAAAAAAAAACCTGAGTATTTTACAATTGCATTTCGAACATTTTGAACTATATCATTCATTTGAACAATTCTAGACAGAAGATCCCTAGACACATACTTTCGGTCGTCTCAGTTTCCCTCAGTTTTGCGCTCTCACTGGCGTCGCAGTGAAAGAGGGTGTGGGGCTGCCGCAAAACTGCGTAACCACCCCGCATCGACTGTTGTGACAGGAGCGAGCTCGTCCGATTCTGAGAGGCCCTAATGCTCATGCCCAGAAGACTTTTCTAGACGTTTCTGATTTTATTCGTTTTTTTGGGGGGGGGGGTTTTGTTCAAATTTTTCTTCTATTCGTGAATTCAATTAGGACCTGGTTGGAGTTTATGCATCAATTTAGGTTTTCAAAAACAAATTGCATTCGAAAAAAGCATTGAATAGATTTGAAGGCGGGGCATTTGCCTCGATCGTGAAAGCTTGAATGTCCGAGAGTTGTTGGTCCCTTGGATTTAAGAAGTTTTTTCTTGCGACTAGACAAAAAATTGACAGTAGTATCATGAATCGCTGTTTTTATACTACTGAAATCGGTAGATCTAAATATTGGTGTGTTTTAATGTTCTATTACAACTTTTTTCCCATTTTGGACTTCTCGAACTTGGTGCAAATCCGAATGCTGTCGGAGGAATCCTAGTGTCGTCGCCATTGCACTGGGCAGCTCGTGTTGGGCATGCATCCAGTTCAGCGTTGCTTATCAAGGTAAGTTCGAAACAAAGGTGCTCCAGTTTTCCAAATGTTCACCATTGGTGCTTTCATTGGGTGATTGTCTTAAGGTGCCGAAATGCGAAGGAGCGGAGAATACGACGGAGAGTAGGGAGGAGCCGCCAATAGGCGGAAGCCATGCTGGTGGGTCGCAAGTCTCTCCGCTCTGACACGAAACACTACGGCGTTGGTGCAAATGACGTGCTCCTTTATCGGTCGAGGGACAACAGCCGCCAGTGTTGGTGGCTTTCAATAGCGATCCTTGACTCCTCCACGCTTTTGCTCGGCTCTTAGCGCTTCGGTACTTCGAGACTATCACCCTGCATCATCAGGAGCAGGAACAGGAGCCAAGTGACTGTGTTCTGAACTAACGTCTCTTCCTTCAGGCTGGTGCTGTGGCCAATGTTCGTGACACTCAGGGTTACACACCAATCCATCTTGCCGTGCAGAGCAATCAGGCTACGCTGGTGGCATACTTGCTGGAGAAGTTCGAATACTGCAAGTATATTACGGATAACAGCGGTATGTTAATCTATCTGTGATTGAAATAGCAGTTCTTGAGAACTGCTCCGATGTTTAGCACAGGGTCTGATACGATTTCTGAATACATCAGTTGGTGTGAGGTGGGGCTTCGGAGTACACCCGGGCCATGTCAATTGAGAGCTCGCGTTGTTGGACCGGAACACCCGGCGTTCATTCCGGGACATCGCCCATTATGCAGTGCCTGGTTTGTGCGAAATAGCGTCAGTAGACAAGTGTCACCCAAACCAACGGTCAGAGCAATCTGTGTTTGTCTGGAGACCAAAGCAAAGTGTCTCAAATGGAAGGTCCTCTAACTCCGAAAAAATTGGACGCTAAAAGGACTTCCAGTAAGCCACGTTTCGGGACTGCCGAGTCTCCTGAGTCTATTTTGACTCAGTCGAGAAAAGAAATTTGGAACGTCATCGAAAGTCGAAAAGTAGAAGAAAAGTAGAAAAATGAAATTTCGAACTTATTCAAGAATCGAATGGTCGGAAATGGATATTCGAACGTAACCGACTCGATTGATAAAAAGTCCTTTTACTAGAAATCCGTGCTATCGTCCTCAGAGCAAGACCGCCCGCAGCACGCTCTCTTGCCAAGTGATTCATTGATCTTGCCCGCTGCCGAGATGTCGTACGTTCGTGCCGTGGCAGTGTGGAGGAAAGAAGACCACCTCCGTGCAAACCGACGTCAACCCCTCCGCGTGGAGGGTTTTTGTCATGGGAGAGATGCTGGCTGGCTGCAGCTCTCCTAAGGATTCTACTACAAATGGCCGGCGTCGAGAGGAATCCAGGACCCGCTTAGAAGTACTCATGCGCCACGTGCGGCAAGGATGTTACCAGGAGACATACCAGCGTCCAGTGCTTCGGATGCCAAAGGTTGGTGCATCTCTCCTGTTCGGGTCTCAGTTCTGTGAGGCATCACGATCCTTCCTTCCGTTGTGTTCTGTGCTCTGCCCCAGTAACTCTGATTCCTCATTTACCAACCGCCCCCTCTCTATTGTGCATATTAACCTCAATGGCCTTCGTGCCAAGTTGTCTGAACTCTCTCTTTTTGCTCGTACTCATCATCCTGATGTCATAATGGTTCAGAAAACCAAGCTTTCTCCTACTACTGCCGCTCGTCACCTAACATTCCTGGCTACACTGCCTATCATGCTCCAAGGTCAGCTCTCGGAGGAGGAGTTTCCACTGTCGTATTATCAAATCTACCCTCTCATATCATACCGAACACACCAAAGGACGGTACTCTCGAGTACCTACCTATCCATCTCCCTCTTAAAACACCTATATCTCTTTTTAATATCTATATCCCTCCTACCACGTCCTGTCCCCAATCTTACGACCCTACTCCCTCACTCAAGCAGCTGTACGACTGCCCCCTTTCACCCTCTGTTGTCTTCGCAGGCGATTTTAATGCTCATACATTCCGCTCGCCGCTTGACACTGACGCTAAAGGAAAAGACGTCGAAGAATGGGCGGAGGAGTGCGGTCTGGTCATTCTCAACGATGATCAGCCCACTCGTCTCCCGGCCAACGGCCGATCCTCTAGTCCAGACATCTCTCTTGTATCATCTTATCTCTCCAGCGCCTGCTCTTGGTCTACCGCTACAACTCTGTCCAGTGATCATATCCCCGTTTTTGTCCATGTCGATCTCTCTAATTCTCTTGCTCCTTATTCAGGTATCCGTCAAAGGTCTTACCTTAATCTTTGCCTTGCAGACTGGCGCTTGTTCAGGGAGGTGGCAATTCGCCGTGTGGATGACTACCCATGGAATGGAAACGTGCACCAGAAAGAGCGTCACTTGACGGACGCGATTCGCAAGGCAATGAAAGCCGCCATTCCGGAGGGCCGAGTTAAGACCTTCTTTCCCAATGTCACCAGGGAAATCATGGAGAAGATAAGGACAAGGGATGCAAAGAGAGTGGCAGATCACCTGGATCCGACCATTGCTGAGCTGGATAGCGAGATTAAGCGAGATCTGGACAAGCACAAGAAGGAGTGTTGGGAGAAATTCACAGAGAAGATGAATTTCAAGAGTGATGGAGCGTCAACTTGGAAAGTTCTAAAGAAGATCTCGGGCAAGAGCACCTCCACCAACTACTCTACGATCGAGTTCGAGAATGGAGTCTTCAAATCGGGAAAGGAGGCTGCAACTGCTCTCGGAAAGAATTTTTCATAACTCAGGCTAAGAGAGGGAATAAAATCGAGTGACTGTAAGAGAGCTCTGTAAGTTGCCACTCATGAATGAAGCAGAAGCAGTGACGCCCGCGCAGATTGAAAAGGTGGTAAAAGAGATGCGCAACTCGAAGGCTGTAGGGCCGGATGGCATTAGTCCAGCGATCTTGAAGAAACTGCCGACTGAGATTATGCCAATCCTGGCTGACGTCATCAACACATCCTTTCGCACGTGCATCGTACCCCAAGACTGGAAAATGGCAAGCGTCGTTCCGTTGCCTAAGGCAGGTAAATCACCATCGACGGCTAAGGGATACAGGCCAATAAGTCTGTTATCACCAATCGCAAAGGTCGCTGAGAAACTGGTCGTCAAGGAGCTTGCCGAGCATAATAACAATCAGCAGCACCAGCATGGATTCCGCAAATTACACTACCACCACGGCGCTGCTAGAGATTGTGAGGTATGTTTTGGATGGCTTCAACGCCACCAAGCCTCAACGCACTGTTGGAGTAGCCCTGGACCTCACGAAGGCGTTTGACACTGTCAACTTGGGCATACTGTCTGAGAAGCTATTGAGGTCCACCATCCCGCCTTGGTAGAAGCGATGGATTACGACGCTCATCAAATGGCGCCGAGCAAAAGTGCTGTTTCAGGGACATGTTTCTAATAGCATCCCGATCGCTGCCGGTGTCCCTCAAGGAGGAGTCATATCGCCTGCTCTGTTCAGTCTTTACCTGGAAGATTTGCCCGTTCCCCCAAGTGACATCAAAGTCGTTGCGTATGCGGATGACATCACCATCTTGTGCCGGGACAGAGACATTAATGTAACTGCACGCAAGATCAATAGCTACCTCATCGTTCTGAAGAACTTTCTCGATGATATGATGCTCACTGTCTCTGCCGCTAAATCATCTGTATCAGTTTTCTCCACTGACCCTAAGGAACACTGCGCTCACCCCGTTGTGAATTGGGAAGACGCTCGTCTGCCTGCTGCACGTTTTCCTAAGCTGCTCGGCCTAGTATTGGATCCTTCGTTAAGGTTCCACAAGAATACTGAGCAGAAACAGGCTACAGTGAAAGCAAAGCTCAACGTCCTACGAGCTCTGGGAGGAACGTCGTGGGGAAGTAGCAAGGAGACAATTTTGACCACCTACAAGGCAATATTGCAGCCGGCGTTGGAGTACGCTGCACCGGTATGGCAGCACATGATATCGGATTCATCGTGGACAAAGATGCAGCGAGTCCAAAATGCTGCTCTTCGGATTGCCACAGGGTGTGCTAAAAGCACCCCAGTGGAACATCTTCATGCTGAAGCCCGAATTCTGCCAGTTGAGGAGCACTGCCAACTCCAAGCGCAGCAACTGGTTATTAACATTGTCAAGCAGCCTGACCACCCATTAAGAAGGATCATGAATCCCGTGAGAGAGAGAGACATATCAGAAGGCCTTTTGCGGATGCTCCCGAGAAAGTCAATATACAAAGATGGACGGACTCCCAACTGGATCGTCTGCGTCTTTTACGCGCGGAGCACACCAAGTTCGTCAGGGATCACTTGAGTAGGATGACCGTCAGTCCCATATTGGGGGTCGTACCATCTGTAGTCAGCGACACCGAGATGGAACTCGGTAGGGGACTAGAAGTACCCTTGCCTCGTTACGCTGCGGTCATTCCCCTATGCTGATGTCATTCTTGCATAAGATCGATCGCAGTAAGCCGGACGAGTGCCCGGACTGTGGTAGCCGTGGCCACACAACTGAACACCTATTCGAATGCCCAAAGAGGCCTACCACTCTTACAACAATATATTTGTGGACGAATCCGGTTTCAGTCGCCCGTTTCTTGAACCTTTGACAAAAACCTTCCTGCGGCTGCAAAGAAGAAGAAGAAGAAGATCTTGCCCGTATCGATTAATGGTGCGACACGCGAGCTGGCTACGTGGATAGGCGAATGCGCAGGATTTCCCTGTACAGGCTTAGTCCTTATTACTTGAGCAATAGCTCGGGCTGATCACTCTAGGCCGAGTAGCTTTCAACAACCCAAATGTGACTTATCTGCAAACTTTCGAGGAACAATTGCTCTACATTCATCACCGAACTGATTCATCACCTAATTTCTACATGTTGGAGCCGTATTTATATTTATACCATGTTCGCGATCAGGGATGAGCGGAGTTCCTTGTTTCGCGTTCCGAAACCCGTAGTTTCGCGCATTTTTGGCATTCCGCGTTCCGCATTCCAAAATCTGTAGAAATCGCCGCGGAATGCGAAAATATCGAGTCATCTGGGACGTAAGAAAACACTAGATGATTTCTAAATTTTTCCGCGTCTCGCGTTCCGAAAACCGTATTTCCGCGCGTTTTCAGGCGTTTCGCACCCGATTTTCGAAACTCGAGAAAAATTTTGTTCCGAAACCCAAAAACCGATTTCCGAAATTTCATATTTTAATTCCGCTCATCCCTGTTCGCGATCGGATCACGCCCCTTAGAAACGCGTGATGACTCAATCATAATGTGGCTGTTGTTTCGCTGGGAAAGAATGAGCGGCAATTCATAGCTGCATGATGACGCTGAACGGCATGTCCTGCGTAGAACACGTCAGCAAGGGACCAGCCATGGTGTCGCACACAGTATAGTTGTAAAATTCCGAAAGAAAAAATGTCGAACGAATGAAAATTGAAAATTTTTTATTCGAAACTATTTCGAACGAACCAAAAATGAAAAAAAAATCTTCGAAAAAATTTTGAGCGAACGAAAAACGAATAAAATTCGTTCGAAAAATTTCGAACGAACGTAGATCGAAAAAATTTCATTCGAAATATTTTCTTTTCCGGAATTTATTATTAATTTCGAATCGAAATTTGTCGCAAATTTCGAAATTTGTTCGAAAGAATTCCGAACGAACGAATTGTGAAAAATCGGATTTCGAACGAACGAAAATTGAAAAATTTCCGTTCGAAATGTTTTCGAACGAACAAAACATGAGAAAAATGTCGTTCGACGAAATTTCGAACGAACGAAAAAAATTTCGAAAAATCTTTCAAAAATTTCTCGAAAATTTCGTTCGTGTACAACTATGCCGCGTAGCAGCTGTCCCATCTTGGCGCGCGCGAAGGGTCTAGCTTGTATCACCTTATCGCGCGGCTTTCTCGGATCAGATGGTACCAGCTACGAACAGCGGCGAAGGGAAGTGTGATGGGGGTCTTGGAGTTGGCCACGATGCGACTTCCATGTAGTGGTCTATGATCTTTTAGGGATGACGCCAGCTATGTGGGCAGCGTATCGTACATTTGGAATGTTTCCGATTCGTTTGATTGTGCGAAGTGGAGCGGATTTGAATGCACATGAGCACCTGTCTGGCAATACGGCTCTTCATATTGCCACCCAAGAAAGGAATTACACTGCTGTTCGGTAAGTTAGTCGTGCTCTGTGGTCTGCTCCGCCAATAACTTTTCACCTTTTAAAAAGTTTTTTTTTCAGTGAGTTGTTGCTTGGAGAAGCTGATGTGACGCTGCGAAATAAGCAGCAGGAGACTCCTCTCGATATTGCTAGGAATATGAGGAACCACAAATTGATTGGTAGGTATACGGCTGACATGTTCCTGGGAGGATAGTGGTCGTAGAGGGCGCCAGCAAGGATAGTATGAGCTCGTGTAGAGTCCAAACTGGCCTTTCGAGGGAAGTATACAAAGCGTAGGTCGGATCTGCGGAAACAAGTTGTATTGTTAGTCTCTTGAGCATCTATAGTAAAACAGCGCAGTACCCCGTTTCGAGTCGCTGGTTCCGAAAAGTTGGAAGCGGTCATTTTTTTGTTCTTTTTGTACCTTCCAAAAGGCGCAGAAATTTTTCGAAAATCTGGAAACGCACCTCATAATCGTGTTCAGAGCCTACAGTAACCCCCATGTACGAGTTTATGTGAAAGAACATTCTTCGAACTTAGTAAAGAGTGATAGCGTTCCGAACTTGTACGGATTTTTGATTGAGCGGTCAGGTACCGTGCTTCTCTGTGTCAAATTCTGGTCCGCGATTGCGTCTCGACACGCTTTGCGGCAGCACGCTCCCGAGTCGGTTGACTTTCCAGCACCAAAGCAGACTCGATGTGGCTTTTATACAGTTTTCTCCATTTTTTTGGTTTCCAGTTTCCAAAGCCCACCTAGAGTCAACAGATCGGCGGCTGCGGCGCTGAAAACTCTTCTAACTCGGGGGCGTGCGGCCGCAAAGCGTATCGAGACGCAATTCCGGACCGGAATTTGGCCCAGAGAAGGACAGTACATCAATTAGGGGTTCTGAGAGCGCTTCAGAAAAATGTTTCAGATTTGACTTAAAATTCTCCCAGGGGTTTTTTGGGGCGCTGATCACGAATCTAAGGTTTGTTTGTCGACTTTCCGAATTTTTTCGGCCTATTTCGCTAGAAGCATCCCAGCAGGGGAAAATTTTGAGGGCAGGATTTCGTTGATAGATGTGTCTTGAAATCATTGCCTGAGGGTAATTTGATGTGCTTAACACGAATCTGGGGACCGTTTGTCGATTTTCTACACATTACGGCAGATTATGGTGGGTATACGGTAGTTTGATCTAAGTCTCAGGTTTGACTCAAAATTTGTATGCGAGGTTAGTTCAGGGTGGTGAATACGAAAATGATGTCCATTTGCCGCTTTTCGAACTGTTGAGGCAGGTTTCCCCCTAGATGGCGTAAACCTTGAATTTTGACAAACAGACCCTAGATTCGTTTTCAGCACCCTTGATTATAAGTGTTGAGCAAAATCTGAAAATTTTCTGCAAAAAAACACCAAAAAAAATCCGGATGCGTACCCTTATCTTTTCGCGAAACCTTAAAAACGCTCATAACTTTTCGGAACCAGCAGCTCGGGGTGGGATACTGAAAAGCTTTACTATAGATGCTAAAGAGATACCGACAATATAACTCGTTTCCGCAGATCCGACATACGCTTTGTATACTTCCTTTGCTAGGTTTTATCACATTGAAAGAAATTGAGGTAAAGTTCAAATTTTTTGAAGATGTGTAAATAGGAAAAAAATAAAGTATTTGAATCAACCCAAGTACGTCCACCTTACTTATAGATATGCTTGAGGAAGCAGCAAGAACTCAAGGTGCGATTCCGCGGACATGGTATAGCCAGCTGCCATGGAAGAAAATAAAGTTTTATGGTGGATTTTTCCTCCCAGGTTGGTTTCGTTAAATAGAGTTTGCTGGCTTGAGTCTAATCTGACAGTTAGTTTGCACGGTTTTTTGTTCGGAGTCGGAGCCACCTCCATGGAGCTGTAGGATCATCACTTTATCATTGTACGAGGTGTTCTAGAAGCTAGTCCTACATCTTAGACGGCGTTGAAGGTGCTTTTTGTGAAGAATTTGGGTGGCCAAGGGTTTGATAGCATTGTTGTCCCGTGTACCCAAAAACTTTTCACCATCTCAGAAAACCGCCGCATTCAATACGTGTGCAATACGCATTCAACTCAAGTGACCATACTCATCGAGAGGCTCTATCGGAGGGTCACGTGCTTTATATAGCAGCACGTGCTGCGAAATTTCACCGCAGGAGCACGTGTTGCGAAAGTTTATGGCAGGAATACGTGCTGCAGGATAGCCCAGCGCTATCGTTGCAGCACACCGATACGAGACGCAGACTGGACACCGACATGCGACTGACTCGGTCACCTCGCCTAGCACCTTCTGGGGCTGCCAGCGGCTGTACAAGATCTGCAGCGGCTGGGCCGGCCAAGTACCGCAAACTTGGGTAACTGAACCGCCGACGCTGCCGACATCTGAGTCCTGCCTAAAAAAAAACGTAGTATGCTTCCCTTTCCTGGAAAAATCGCTTTGTCGTCGATTTGAGCGTGTATCATGCACGCATTGAACATTTCATTGCTGGGGCTCGTGCTGTAATTTGGAACACAATAGGAGCACCTTCTCCCCTAGCAGCACGTTCCCAGACTCTGCTCGGCCACCAACTGGTATTCATCTGTGCCTATACGCTGATGACATCACTATCGTTTGCACGTACTCAGTTATTGACCGAGCCACTGCCACCATGAACAACTACTTACGGACGTTGGCTGTGTATCTCAAATCAAAGTTGCTGACCGTGTCTGCCTCCAAGTCAAGTGTCACACTATGTACGACGGCTACTATCGAACATCGGCTTCATCCCAAGGTCATCTGGGATGGCCACAAGCTGCCACTGTCTAAGCATCCTCGACTACTGGGAGTCTTCCTGGATCCCTCGCTACGATTTCATGAGAATGCGCGTATACGTGCTGCCTCAGCCAATGCGCGCAACAACATTCTTCGCGCACTGGCTGGAACTACCTGGGGCAGCACGAAGGAAGTGCTACGCGTGACATATAGGGCCATGGTGCAGCCGATCCTGGAATATCGTGCCCCTATATGGACCAGACATCTCTCTGAATCCTCTTGGTGCAGATTGCAGAGAACACAGAATGCTGCCCTCCGGCTTATAACTGGATGTCACAAGTCGACGCCTATTCCGCATCTTCATCAGGAAACCGGCCTACTTTCCGTGAAAGAGCACTGCTTACTCCGGTCTCAGCAATTACTAATAATAAGTATTGTCAAGAGCCCGACCCATCCAAATTACCATCTTCTGTCGTCTGACCCCCACCCAAGAAGCATACGCACGCCACTAAGTGCTTCTCTGTCTGCAGTCGATCAACAACGCTGGGCCACATCCGAGCTATCGCGAAGAAGACTCCAGATGGCTGAGCACACGCGGTTCGTGGCAGAGTACCTGTCTGATGCTCAGCACACCTTAATCTATGGCGGGGTGTCCCCACGAGACGACCGCAGCGAAGCTGGACCATCGAGACGCACCCGAACAATCCTCGCTAGTCTGCGATGCAGTCACTCCAGATATTTAAAGGCCACACTCATCGGATTGATCAGTCAGTCCCAGATAAATGCCCTGATTGTGACTGTGCTGGACATGATTCATTGCATCTATTTTCATGTCCGGCCAGGCCTACAACCTTGTCTGCTCGAGATCTATGGCACAAGCCGTGTGAGGTGGCTAGCTTCCTAAGCCTCTGATGCGATGCTCTGTTCATGGCTGACAACAAGAAGAAGAAGACTGTGCTTGGAACAGCCTTCTCTTCGAGTTGATTGCATATTCGAAACGCATTGAATTCGGCGATTGTGTGAGATCGTGTGAAGCCTACATTTTTAATCCAATTGGACTAATTCCGGATATTATACAGGAATCCTACTTTGTCTCGCCTTCTTCCTGTTCTTTGCAGTCATGAAAGGGCCGGTAATAGGGTAAGGGGTCGTTTAGATCAAAATGCACTCCTATAATATCGATTGTTCTGCGTCGCGTGACCAAGATTGCATAAATGCACTGTGCACCGTCGCTTGGTGGCAGGAGTATAAACGAACCTTAAGGAATCGGGCGACCAGCGTCAGGGTCAAACGGGGTCGCGAAATTCCGCAGCGGGAGGTCGCACAAATTTTGGCCCGAAAATGAAGGTTGGGAGATCACGAAAAATTCGGACCTAAAATGAAAACTTGGTGAAGATATCCTAAAAGTTCTTTTTCTTCTTCTTATCGACCACAACGAGCATCTTCTCATAGGCGTAGGAAGGCGGCCACATCGCACGACTTTTTCCACATATCCAGAGCTGTCAGTGAAGTTGGTCGAGCTGGGCATGAAAAGAAATGTAATGCCCTGTGCCGTGGCAGTGAGGACATGCGTCGGGGGCCGATGGATCGACCCTTTTAATATAGGCCTAAGGGAATTAGGAACGTCCACAGCGCAGACCTGCCGAATTTACCGGGGACGTTTCGGTAGGTCCATTTCACTAGCATCGACCATGGGCGGTAAACTGTCGAGTATAGAATTGGGAGGGGCACAGGAGAGGTATTCATTGACGAATCTGGTGTGCTAAATCGGCAGGAGCCTCTTCCGGTTGAGCTCTGATGTCGCCTAACGTTGACGGTCAATGACAGAGACAGCAACATACAACGGTGTATGGATGCTGCGGGAATGAGGGGGGGAGGTTGGATGATAGCAAAGGATAGTTGGGGTGAGTGACATTCCTGACTATGCCAATATGGAACTGTTGTGTCTGCAGTTGGCAATGCTGCTCTACAGGAAGTAGTGCACATTCTTGTTGTAGGTGGGATACAGGAGTGGATCTAGGGCATCCAGTGATGACACGTAGAGCAGCTGTGCCTTGACCAGACCGGGGCTCCATATTCCAGTACGGGCTGTATCTTCGCCTTGTACGTAACGCGCAAGACTCCCTTTGAGCTGCCCCATGTAGTGCCAGCCAGAGCGCAGAGTATGTTGCTACGCGCATAGGCTGCAGCAGCTCGAATACGTGAGTTTTCATGGAATCGCAATTAAAGGTCCAGAAATACCGCGAGTAGACGAGGGTGGATAGATAAGGGCAGCAGATTTTTTCCCAGAGAACTTGGGGATGCAGTTTGTGTTCAGCCGTGGCAGTAGTGCACAGAGTAACGCTGGACTTCGTAGGAGAGACTCCTAACTGTTTTGATTCCAAGAATACGGCCATACTGCTGAGATATTTGTTCATCTCCGCAGTGGCGCGGTCAATACCAGGGTCAGTACACACAATAGTGATGTCGTCCGCATACAGACATAGGTGGATGTTATGCGATGACTTCGGAAGACAATACTCCACCCTGGGGAACGCCTGTCTTCAAGGGAACAGACTTCGACAAGTGTCCGTCGAACTCCACACGTATAGAGCGCTTTTGACAAAGTTGTCGGTCCATCGTTTACACCAGTCGGGCATATCACAGTCCAGAATCGACTTAGACAACAATGAAGTGCTGAAATTGTCAAAAGCGGCTGTCAGATCAACTGCGACGGCCTGGCTTCTACCAGCGGGAGCTTTGCTATTGAAATCGGCAATTATGTGTTCCGTAATCGGCGTGAGTGCGGTAATAGTGGAGTGAGCCTTCTCGAAGCCATGTTGATGCACATTATGTAGGAGTGCGGTTTGGAGATGCGGACAGATGATCTTCTCCGCTAACTTAGCAATGGGGGACAATAGGGATAAGTTCTTTTTATTTTTGGTCACCAGAGGGAATTATCGTAGCATTGCTCAGGTCATAGACGCTTGAGCCCGACAGGTGAACGAGTTTTCGGCGTCTGACAGTTTTAGTTATCTTCTTCTTCTTTGCAGCCACGTCGAGGGTACTGTCATAGGTTGAGGAACTGGGCGACCAATAATGGATTCGTCCATAGGTCCATTGTGGTCAGCGTGGTTGGTCTCTCCGGACAATCAAACAAATGTGCTGTATCGTGGCCGTGGCATCCACAGTCTGGGCAAACGTCCGATTTGGTGCTGTCAATCTTGCTAACATATGCCATAAGCATAGTAGAGTGACCACAGCGCAGCGATGCCAGGGTGCATCTGGCCCTCCTTCCGAGTTGAGACTCGGATGTCCAGACCCGGGGCGGCACCACTCCCAGGATGGGATTTACCGCCGCCTTCTCCAGTTTTAGTTATCAAATATAGACTACCCAGAAATCGCGCCTCGGGGGGTGGGGTGGCAAAAATTTTGGATTTGAAAAAAATGATGGTTGGGGGGTCTCTCCGATTTTGAAAAATAACGCAATGCCCCGCTAGACCCAGACCAGGAGTCTATCGGTCCGCAAGTTAATTGAAGTGACTGTTGTTGGTATCTTCGGGCAATCAAATAAATGCACGGTATCGTGGATGTGGTCCGGGCACACGTCAGGCTTACTGTTGTCGTTCCCATGGCTAGAAGACATGAGTATTGGAGAGTTTTGGCAGCGCAACGAAGCAAGGGTGCACCTGACAGGTTTCCCAGAATTGGACTCAGTATCGCTGACTTCTAGCTACTGTGCACGCAGATTGGGGCAAACCGTCGTCTTTGCATTATGATTGCCTAACGAATGAGCTGTGCTCTGCTCGCAAGAGATTGAGCCGTATTCGATCTGAGTCGGTCTATCTCAACTTAATGACATTATCTGGAGCATTGAAAGTTACGTCCCTGGTTTCTCCCTCTTTCGAGGTTTGTTTTTTTCGATTTTCGTCGAACTGCCTGAGAACGTCAATGTACAGCTGCTGAGCGTGGATGGAAAATGTTTCTTCCTTCACGAGATGCAGGCAATTGTTTGGAACTTCGGCAACGAATCACGTAGAATGTCGAACGGTTTGGGAATCCGCATGACTGGTGGCTAAAAGACATACCTTTGGACAGCATAATGGACTCTGTGTTCGTAGAGATCGGTTGTCAAGACCGATTTGGAAGATTCGACGATGGAGACCATGAGCATCGTCCTGCCGGGATAGCTTTTCTGCTCGTAGGAGCACAACGCTCCTCTTGTTGTGAAGTGGGATGGTGTCCTACTGCCGACAGCAAGGTTCTCTCGACTGCAGGGGCTCGTTTTTGATCAATTGCTGAAGCTCCCCGGAAACATTGAACAGAAACAGAACAGAAACAAACAGTCGTCAAGGTAGAGCTTAAGATTGAGAGAGCTCTTGAAGGAACTTGATGGGCAGCAGCAGAGAGACTATATTGGCGACCTACAGAGCAATACTTCAGCCAGCCCTTGAATATGCGGCGCCAGTGTGGCAGCACCTGGTGTCAGACAGCTCCTGGAATAAGCTGCAGCGCGCACAGAATGCTGCGCAAAGAATTGCTACCGGTTGTGCAAGGAGCTCCCTAATGGAACATCTTCACGTGGAGGCCAGCATATTGCCAGTCAAGGAGCACTGTGAACACCAGGCACAGCAGATCTATATTCATGTTCTGAGACAGCGAAATTATCCGACAAAGAGAATAATGAAGCCCGTAAGAGAGAGAGAGAGAGAGAGAGAGAGAGAGAGAGAGAGAGATAAGGACGCCGTTCGCAGACGCTCCTCGTAAAGTGGATGTACAGAGTTGAGCTGACTCTAACATGGAAAGGTTCCGTATTCTGCACGAGGAGCATGCCCAGTTTGTACGAGGATATGTGGAGAAAGCGGCTCTGAATCCTACTCTGGGAGATGAACAACCTCGGGTTTGTGAGTTTGAATCTAAACTCGGCAGGCGAGACAGATGTGGTCTTGCCTCGCTGCGCTGTGGTCACCCTATTATGCTTATGTCTTATGTCCACAAAATCGACAGTAGCCGCCCAGACACATGACCGTACTGCGGTAGTCCCGGACACGACATGGCGCACTTATTCATGTACCCTAAGAGACCTACCTCCTTGACCACAATGGATCTTTGGACGAATCCTGTAATGGCCGCCCAGTTGCTCAACCTGTGACAAAAAACCACTTTGAGGCTGCAGAAAAAGAAAGAATAATCAAGGCGAAACTCAAAGCGCTGAGAACTTTGGAAGGAACGTCCTGGAAAAGCAACAAATGTACCGTCGTGGCGATTTATAAAGCTATTCTATAGCACACTTTGGAGTATGCTGTAACGGTCTAGAGCAGCTTATCTTGTTGGACACTTATTGGACAAAGATGCAGCTAGTAGAAAATCACAGAGGAGGCCTCTGCTTTGGGCGTCGGCAAGGGGTGGAGACCGCTTTTATTTATTGTGGTAGGCGCAGTCAAGGTGAGGAGTAAATCGGGCGGACGACAAAATTTTTCTTGGAAGACGATTGTCACATTGTCGCTTGCGTATTGTGTACACTAGCGGTTATGTGGTGGGTGGTTTGGGCAAAACGCAGAAAATACCACAAGTTTGAGGGTTTGGTTAGGGGTATTTGAGCAGTATAGTCACTCACCACATCTCGTACCTGCCCATGGGCACTTACGTTGTTTTCGCACAATAAATTTCCGTCCAAACATACATATCTGCGAATTCGTGTGCGCGTGCGTGCGGATATACCTTTATAAGCAGCACCCTATGAGCCTTTTAGATTATATATCTTTAACAGGGAAACTGCTATTAGTCAGGTGGCCGTTCCGAATGAGATGTACTATCCTAGATTCATTTTGGAACGTGGAGTGCGAGTCTGCTCTTGTCAGCTGCCTAAATCCACTCTGAAGAATATTTTAGATGTTTTCTCTTGATTTTCGTACCCAATACACCTTTCAAAACGCGCAGTAATCTCCCAAAAATTTGGAAATGGACCTCAAAATCGTGTTGAGCTCCCAAAACAACCCATCGACAATGTTGGGGTGAACGGTCTTTCTTTGAACTCAGCATAGAGTAACAGCGTTTTAGACACGTACGGTTTTTTCGTTGAGCGTTTATTTACATCAGCAATTTGGGGGGTTCTGAAAGCCTTAGTAAGATTGTTTCAGTTTTGACTTAGAACTCCCTATGGAGGTTTTTCGGTTTTTCAAAGTTGTAGACTGCTTTCGTTCGGAGCTCTCCTTCGGGGGAAATTTTAGGCCAAAACGCGATCTTCGAAATCTCCTGGAGTGTTACGGTATATTTGGCCCAATGCGTTTCTCGGGGGGGGGTTATTTGCTGTGCTCGACACGAATCTAAGGTCCAGTTCTCGATTTTCGACTCAAAATTTCTATGCGGAGATCATTTTGGGGTGCTGATTACGAATTAGATGCTGATCTGCAGATTTTCGAATTATAAAGCAGGTTTCGCCCCCCTAAGGCTTACTTCACGTTTCCTTCACCTTTTCCCACGACGCTATGCTTTGAATACTGATCGACGTGCGATGCGATCGTGATCAATACTCATTGTTATCATGTCGTCGCGTTGCCCGGCGATGGTAGCCTGAAAGAGGCCCAAAGAGCATGGTACCTACCGTAACATACAGTAAACGTCAGAATTCAGACAAATGGACTCCAGATTCGTGTTCAGAGGTACTCACGCCGTTCTCGCACAATAAATTTCCGTTCAAACTTGCATTTTCCTAATTCATATGAGCTTGCTTGCGCGTATGCCTCCATAAGCAGAAACCTATGCGTTTTATAGATATAATTCTACGAAATAATAAACTCACTCTCAATGGGACCTGGAGTATGTAAACGCTCTAGTATAACCTGTCCCAAACGAGATGGCATGCGAATAGTCTAAAGAAACGGCGCTCCTCCTGTGTCTCTGACGTTTCTGGATTACGGTTAAACGTCGCGTACGCAAATCATTTGCGCGACACAGCATCTGTCTTACCGTAATCTAAGAAAAACAGAGTTCATTCCCTGAAACACCCTACTTGCCCCATAAATAAGAGCACCTACATCAGGAGCCAGTATTACGGGCATTTTCAGCGAACATAACGCAAAAAAAAATTGAAGTATGAGGAAAAAAGAAATGAGAACGTGAAAAACTTGATGAATTCTGTTTAGGATTACGGTAAGACAGATGTTGTGTGGCGCACATGATTCGCGTACGCAGCTTCTCACCGTAATCCAAAAATGTCGGAGACGCAGAGGAAGCGCTGCTTTCTGGACTCTTCGCTTGCCATCTCGTGTGGGGCGGAGTATACGGAATTCATTCCACTGATCTTTAGTAATATTATCGAAAGGAAGCGGAAATGTGGAGCTGTTTTAGTCGTGTCGTTTTGTTGATTTCTGGGCTATTTGGAGTGTTATGTTATTGTAAGGATTTTCAGGCTTCTTACTTGGGTGTGTGGCGCTTCTCTTCTATCTGTTACACTATGGTATCGCGGCCTTTATTCTTCTTGTGGTGGTCATTCTCTCTCAATGCTTTATAAGGTTCGAATTCTACGCGGCTACATCAAGTCTAATTCCTATCGGAATTTGTATTGCTGAACCAATAAGCATGTTCATTACATGGTAATTTTGTTTTGAATCTCTGGCTCCAAAATTGAAATGAGTGAGCATGTTGGGTTCTAGGTGCTCCTATGTGCATCTGTTTGTCGCGTGGTGGCTTCAAATATTATTCATCATTACTCTGGTTTTCTTATTCGGTTCGTTAGCGAAGTGAGTTTCCTCTATGCTGCGTTAACACTTTTGCCTTTCTCAGCTTCTCGAGTTGAGATTTTATCGTTCGCCGTGTTCTCAACAATCGAGGTCAAGGCGGTATGAGAATGGACAAAAAAAAGCTTATAAAGGATGTCGGTCAAAAATGTTCTCAGAGGGGAAAACGCAGTGAAAGGGTAAAATTTTGGTATATTTATCGTCCATGTTTAGGGTCTTTTTCTCCGATCCCGGTGTTATTGACCGCAACACGGAGTCACACACGGAATTTGTGCAGTCTGTTGAACAGTGTGAGCGTGTGAACTACTGCTTCACTTGTTGGGTGAACAAACCGCATGGAGCAAAACATTGTGGAGTTTGTGATCGGTAAGTACATTAGCAATGTGCTGGCTCATAGTTCTACCGCAATGCCAACAGAGTGGATAGCAACGAAGAACTATGGGCGTCCTCACGGCTCCGGTATCCCTTCGTCTTGCACTAAGGAGTCGTTTATACTCTTGCCGCGGGACGGCGCGGCACAGTGCAATCCTGTAGTATTGATCATCGCACGATCGATATTATAGGAATGCGTTTCGCCGCACCGGTCCGCGGCGAAAGTATAAGCGTTGTCTAAGGCGGCGCTCAGAGTTCATTCGCGGCGCGACGCGATGTCATATCAGCCTACGTATCGATCAAGCGACGTCGCGTCACGTCGTCGCTGGGTGTTCACTGTGAAGAGGCGCCAT
This sequence comes from Aplectana chamaeleonis, assembly GCA_029168955.1. Taxonomy (NCBI): domain Eukaryota; kingdom Metazoa; phylum Nematoda; class Chromadorea; order Rhabditida; family Cosmocercidae; genus Aplectana; species Aplectana chamaeleonis. The sequence continues at coordinate 1,729,417 of JAPDOI010000004.1, read as the reverse complement.
ACACTCGAAATGACGCGCGGTTTGCCTTCGCGCGACGTCCATCGCGTCGCCTTGCAATGCAACGCGATGAGATGGACGTCGCGCGATGGCAAACTAGTTTATGCTTTTCTTCTGTATTTGAACATTAACACAACCTAATCCAACCATGAAAGCTTAAAAATAAGCATTTTTAGAATCATTTGTACTCAAACGAACACGGAAATACTGATAGTATTGCTACAAAAAAAGTTTTTGTGGCTTGTTTACGAGAAATTGCGTACGTACGCAATCGCGCGTAGCCGTCCAGCGTTCGCGCACAAGGTTAAGGGGGGGGGTCTGAAACTCCAAAAGTGGTGTCTGATCTGCGGAGTGGTGGAGAGAGGGGGAAGGGTCTGAGTTTTGCCGAGGGACCAACTGTTCCATTCTGAATGAGTGTATACACTTTTTAGAATCCGTTTTCTTACGAATAATTCGATTATCTTCCAACGATCTGCCGACTCCCATGAAATGTTCCTCTCCGGTAAATTTCGCAAAAAAGAAATCATTTCACGCTCCTGGGGGGAAGGCGTCTGAGAGAATCGCAAAAAGTTTGATAAAATCACGTTCCTGGGGGGTCTGACAAGGGAACCACAATAGGTCATAGTGACCATTCCAAATGTAATGTACTTTTCTAGAACCATTTTCAGACGAAAAGTCCGAATATGCCCATCGCAGCTGCCTAGACCCACTCTGAAAAAAGTTATAGGCATTTTTTCTCTGATTTTCGTACTTATTGTACCCTCCAAAAAGCGCATTAATTTCAAGAAAATCCGGAAGCGGACCTCATAATCGTGTTCAGCGCCCAAAACTACCCCACTAAGCTAAGTTAGGTTGAGGAACATTCTCCAAACTTTGCGCAGAGTAACAGCGTTTTGGACTTGTACGGATTTTCGGTTGAGCGTTTAGTTATACCAATTAGAAGGCTCTCGAAGCGTTTTAGAAAAATATTTCAGATTTGATTAAAAATTCGCTCGGGGGGGCTATTTGGGGAGCTGATCACGAATCCGAAATTCATTTATCGATTCTCCGAAGTTTTCGACTGTATTCGTTCACAGATTCCCATCGAGGGAGAATTTGATGGCAAATCGCGACCTTTGACGATTTCCGGAGTGCTTGTATAGAATATGCTCAAGTTATTTTCTGGGGTTATTTGGAGTGCTGAACACGAATCTGATGTCGGTTTATCGATTTTTGGCAGCTTACGGTAGATTGCGGTGGGTATACGGTAGTTTGGTCAAAGTCTCAGATTTGTCTCAATGTTTCTATGTGGGGGTTATTTGGGGTGCTGAATACGAATTTGATGTCCATTTGTCGATTATCGGATTATTGAGGTGAGTTTGGCCTCCTAAATGGCATGTTACCTACCGTAACCCACAGTTAACCTAAAAATTTGATCAAACAAACCCCAGATTCATGTTCAGCACCCCAGATTACCCCTACACACATGTTTTTAGCAAAATCAGGAGAAAAATTTAAAAACATCCTAAAAATTCCAGGGGGGGTACCCCTACCTTGCCGCAAAGCTTTAAAAAACGCTCATAACTTTTTTCAGAGTGAGTCTAGCCAGCTGCGATGGGCATATTCGGACTTTTCGTCCGAAAATGGTTCTAGAAAAGTGCATTTCATTTGGAATGGTCACTATGACTTATTGTGGTTGCCTTGTGAGTAAAATTGACTTTCTCCACACCTCGTGCAGTACCCTGTTTGCGCAGCGTTCACACCAGAATACCTGCGCGACGCGATTTTCGCGTCGGACTGATATGTGCCGTCGCTTCGCCCCGCGAAAACTCTGAACGTCGCCTAACAAGCGAAGTTCAGTTGGAGAAAGTGGCCTATCCAAACGAAATTTACCCCTTTTGATAATTTTTTTACGAAAATTTCTGATGGTTCTTCGGTTTCAGATGCGTGCGGAACTTTGATCATCACTGCCCGTGGCTTCATCAATGCATAACGATTCGCAATCTCCGGATGTTCATGGTCTTTGTTGCATGCGTGGCCATTTCAGCAGGGATCTACTCTTGCGCATGTATACTGTTCTTCATAGACGAGTTCAGACGGCTGGATACAGGTGACGAATGAGTCTCATCTTTAGTGTCAGTAGTTGCTGAATGTTTGATCTGATAGAATACTCAGTTTGACCTATTTGTGGATTGGTGATTTCGTTCATATGCTCCTGTCGATGTTTCCCACTCACCTGTGTATTCAGTTGCAGTTTTTCGGTCCTTATAATAATCTGATAAAACAATATTAGGTAAACAGTGGACAAGGCCCAACAAGGAAACTACTAATAGCCAGACTGGCCATGCCGAATTTAATTCACTGATTTAGATTCATTTTTCGACGTAGAGTCCAAATATGCCCTTCGCAGCTGCCCAGAATTTCCCTGAAAAAAATGTTATAGGCATTTTCCCGGATTTTCGTACCTTTTTACCCTCCGAAATGCACAGTAATCTTTTGAAAATCCGGAAACGGACCTTTCAATCGTGTTCAGCGCCCAAAACAACCTCCTTGGGCAAAGTTTGAGTGGAAGCATCTTTTCCGAAATTTGGCGATACTGGCAGCGTTCTCGACTGTACGGATTTTCGGTTGAGCGTTGATCCTCTGTTTCTGAGTAAAACTTATTTCCGTCCGTCGCGTGCGTTTGCGCGCGTACGCTGCGTCTCCTTCTCCCCACACGTTCTCTCTCGCTGTCTCTACTCTCACTCCGCGCAAGCGCGCGACGGAGCAGAGTAATTTTGGCTCGAAGCCAGAGGATACTTATATCAATTACGGGGTTCACAAAGCGTTGAAGAATAAAATTCCGGATTTGACTTAAAATTCCCCCAGGGGGTTATCTGGGGTGCTGATCACGAATCTGAGACTTAATTGTCGTTTTTTCAAGGTTTTCAACTAACTTCGTTCACAGCTTATCACCAAGAGAAAATTTTAAAGGCAATTCGACTTTTGACGAAAAACGGAATGTGACGACAGATGTGGCTCAAATCGTTTTGCTGAGGGTCATTTAGAGTACTCAACACGAATCTGATGTCGGTTTATCGATTTTCGACAGCTTACTGCAGATTACTGTGATTATACGGTAGTTTGGTCAGTCTCAGAATTGATTCATACCCTTACCTTTTCGCGAAGCGCCTAAATTCTTTCAGAGTGAGTCTAGGCAGCTATGATGGGCATATTCCGACTTCACGTCGAAAACTGGTTCTAGAAAAGTACATTTCATTTGGAATGGTCAGTTTGACCGAAAGGAGTTCCCTTTTAAGTGATATGGGGTCTTCTCCTTCTTTGCAGCCACATGGAGAGTTTTTTCATAGGCGAAGGAACTGGGCGACCAGCACTGGATTCGTGTATAGGTTCATTGTGGTCAGCGTGGTTGGTCTTTCCGGACAGGTAAATAAGTGTGCTGTGGCGAGGCCGATTGAACCGCTGGCGATGCGAGTGTGCATATAGCCCTTCCGAGTTGAGTCTCAAATATGCGGACTGGGGGCTGTGCTTCTCTTAGGATTTACCGCCGCCTTCTCAAGATGACCGCACGAACTTGGTGTGCTCCTCGCGAACTGAGACCCGAACATGAGAGATGCACCCACTTTTGGTATCCAAAGCATTGGACGCTTGTTTTCCTCCACGGGACATTCTTGCTGCAGGTGGCGCATAGGCTTTTCTGAGCGGGTCCCGGGTTCCTCTCTACACCGGCCCTTCGCAGGAGAATTCGAAGGAGAGCTGCCGCCTGACGGCACCTTTCCCACTACGAAAACCTTCTTCGTGGAGGGGATGACATCGGTTTGAACAGAGGTGATTTTCTTTCCTCCACACTGCCATGGCATGAACGTACGACATCTCGGCAGCAATATCAGTGTAGGAGGCGGCACTTTTCGCTCTACATATTTTTGAGTAGTGAATTGCTCTTGATTTTGAATTTCTTTTTGCGGCTGGAGGGTTGGAACGCTAGTGCATTCTGAAATTAATGTGGTTAAAGTGAACCTTGGGATCTGCCCCAAAATGGGTGGCAGATAGTTTTTGCAATTAAACTAATCAGTCTGGCAATCAAAACCATTGGTTTCTGTTGTTCTTCAGTTGCTAAGTAACAGGAAGGATATTGGAATATGTATTTCTCGCGTCGAAAATTCAACGAGTTTTGCTACAGAAAATCCGCTGACGATTTTTTGCGAGAAAAAAGAAATCGATGATGGTATCGCAATGTGTAAATTGTTCAAAATCATGCATTTGACAGGTAGTTTTATGAAGCATACTTTTTGTTCTGAAATTTGAACCAGAGCTAGACATTTTCATGTTCAAGCAAATTTTGTTTCGATTTCAGATCGTGTGCTTAGACATCATAGCTGGCTGTTGTTCACCCTTATTGTTGCCTTCTTCCACATGATTATGCTATCTGCGTTGTTCGTCAATCAGTGTTTCCAAGTAAGTTTCGTTCCTGTTTGATCCTTTCGGAAACGGGGAAACGTACATTCTGAATGAGTGAGCGTAGCGGTGCATCAGTGCCCGTACCTGCGCCGCTGGAGCGATTTGATCACTGGTTGTGAGGTGCAACCATCAGCCCGTAATCAGATCACGGACTATCGGGTAACACTGCTGCCTTGTGGAAAGAGCGAGAGTAGTATGTACTTGCTGATCGGTAACTCAGGCAGTGGCTATTGTCTGTTTTCACGTTGAGAGGGGTTCAAGAGCTGGAATACTCGCGCACGAAACGCAAAAAGTGCGTGGGCGTGGTCCTGAAATCCTCGTTGAAGCCGAAATTTTGCGTGTTGTCTCTCATCCCGAAATCTCCTGCAGATATGAGCCTTGCCTAAACGTCAGCATCCATTTCGAACGGGAAAAAAGGAGTGTTTAGGCCTTCCACCGACGCCGCGTCCTCGGCTGAGATATCTCGAGCACATGCGGACATCGGTGGCAGGCTGCCCCAATAACCCCAGCACATACAAAGACTTTTCGCTAGTTCTAGTCCAGTGTCTGGACGGATTGCGGCGGTAGATCGTCATCGAAACCTTGCTGGCTTGTGCTGGCGCCAATATCGCGCGGATCGCGACAAATGGTCGCGTCTTGGCCATTCAATAGATTAGAAATGTCAAAAAGCCTTCAAGGCACTACCTCGAAATTTACAGATCACATTGACAGACGGACCTACCAAAACACCCGCTTATGAGCCAAATCGAACCGTTACGGTTGAAAAAGACCTGTTAATCTGACGTCAACTCGAACGAGAAGGCAGAGTGATGAATATTATGCCGCTATTTTACTTCTGTCGCTGCGACAAACGCCGCTCTTCGAGCTACGGGGGATAAATAACGTCTTGGAAGAATACGTGATGCCATGAATCTAGACAGGTCATTTTGTCGCACATGAGAATGCCGACTAAATGACCAGTGGCCATTTTTACGAAACTATGGGAGGCTTCCGGGAAGGTTTTTAGAACCAGCCGATGTATGCGGCGGGCGAGCTTTGTTCCCTTCCGGAAAGCTCTTGTAGTTTCATGAATACGGCCACACTTCGACAAAAGGTCCTCTACGACATTATCCTCACACACGGCATCTTTGAATATTTCAGCATGCTCTGGAATAGTAGCTATAGTGATCGAGACGATCGCGAGTTGCAATTCACCATATTAGGGCTTTCAGAGTGGCGTCGCGGCGAAACCCGCTATTGCGGGGTGTGTAGGAACGTATGAGAGTGTGATACGCAGCGGAAACCGTGCCGCACGACGGCAGCGAGGGTGGGGCTTCAGAGTGGGCGAGCTGGTTGTGGCGATTGATCCGTCGCGCGAAGGGAACGACTTCAACCATTTCCGTCACTCGCGTATCGAGTCGCGATTCTGCGACATCCCGAGGCCACGCCCATTGCCCTCGCTCTATAGAGCGGCGGCGCGAGTTTCGTAGCAACATCACTTTGAAAGTAAGATGCCTTCGTTGTGCACAAGCACGCTGCTTCGCGGCGTATGAGCAGGGGTGTGACAGCTGGGTGTCAATCGTTCATGACAGGCCGACCGAATTCCCGTTCAATAATGGCGGCTTTACGTTCAAGGCGAAGAACACTTTGTCCTACCAAAGCATTTGTTGCGCGTGCAGCGGTATTGGTATTAGCGTGAAGCTTTCAATTCCAGCGCATTCATTGCCAAATGATTGAGTGGTGGAGCAAGTTGATATTGTATGGATGACTGCGAAACATGGTTGCGGACCACTTAGCAGCCTGCGCGGCGTCGTGTGCGCCCGCGAGAAGTCTGACGATCGATCGACGCACGCGACAGGCGCGTGTGTTGCTGAGTGGTCCGCAGTCATATGTTTCGCGGTCTCCCAATGTATAGAAAGATTGAACGTCGCGTTGAGAAGGATATAGCTGAGTTGACTATATTGAATTATACGCAAATACAATATGTCCTTTAGATATCTGAAAATGTGATGACAATCGATCGAATTCGAAGAGCACGTGGCGCACACGCGCATGCGCATCACTCGCGTTCGTATCCAACGCAGTCGCAGGCGTCCTCATCGGAAGAGAGCGGTTCGACTTCTCGATCGACGTACGAGCCCATCACAGTGTCGACGAGAATTCGCAATCTTCTCGATTTTTGCTGTAATTCACCACCGACCTAAGTGTCATATCTATGCTTAATACTAGTCCCTTTCTAATGCGATGAACTGCTCGTGGAGTATGTGATATTTGTGATTGAGGGTTGATGTTCAGATCCGCTATCATTGTAAAAAATCTCATCATAAAAAATTGCTTCCAAATTTTAGGAACGAGAGCGGATAGATCTGTTTGCTTTAATTCTTGGAGTGTGTTTCTAGTTTGCTAAGCGTTATGGGACTGTAAGGATTTATCCAAAGTGAAAACAGAGCCTAGAACGGTCAGGCGAGCGTCGCGAGAGGGATTGCGGGGCTGCAACCTTCTGGTATCCTCCACTAACGCGTCAACTCGTCTAGCGCCTTACCTCTGTTGATTCTTGATCGCGTTGCGGCAAACTATAAACAAACTCAATTCATTGCCCCTAGGGAGATTTTCTGGTTGAATTGAGAAAAAGCAGATTCGATCTAGTAGGATGGTATCCATTGCTTCTATTCACCATACTGCGAAGTATGCTGTGGATATTGGCTGTTCCACTATGGTAACATATTGTGTGTAACGTGGCCCCAACCACGGGTACCGAAGAGTTTTAGACTCGAGATGGTATAAGTTACAGTTGCTAAATGTGACTAAATTAGCTGAATTAAACCTGCCGAGGCCTACTGTAATCCATCGAAAAACTGGAAATAGATCTCGCATGCGTGCTCAGCGCTGCAAACAACTCAACTTGGCTAATTTCAGGCCATTTTGTAAAAATCTTTCTCCCGAATAGGGGTATGGACCATGTCAAGGTGAGTTTGGAGGTCTAGAAATTTGGTCAGAATTCGTTATGAAAGGGTTTGGGTGGTGATGAGCACCAATACTGGGCTCGTTTCCAGTTTTTTGAAAGGTTACGGCACGTTTCTGTAGGTTCGATATAGCTCTTTCGTCTCCGTAACTTACCCGAGCTTATAATTCTCTGTTAAGAGTGGCCGGGGCCGAATCGCATACTATCGTTCTCCGAGCCAAATTCCGGTCCGCAATTGCGGACTACGGCTGTTGCATCATGCGACACGTGATAGTCGTGCTGGGAGAAGTGGTCACCGCACTATTAACACGTGTCGCATGATGAAATAGCCGTAGCCTGCAAATGCGGACCGGAATTAGGCTCAGAGAACGACAGTATATCGTATTACCTCAGTGGACTAGTAAATATCTACAAGGTACTTTTTTCGCTGGTCGATAAGAGCACTTAACTTAATTCGGCTTTAGATTTTATTATAAAGCAAAAATAGTGCTCGATCAGTTTAGAGTCAGTCCGAATGGGGCTGTCCGCCCATGCGGTCTGCGTGCGTGTTTAGCGGCCGTCGCCAACCCGTTTTTCGCACCTGTGAATCGCTTAGCAGGACTACAAGACGGACAGTGAATAATATCCCAGTCAGCTGTATAGGATACTCGTCCAAAAAAATGCTTTGAGGGCGGCCGCTCGACACGCACGCTGAGACAGTAACTCGGACAGTAAATCTGGCAGACTTTACCGTAGGTACCTTTTTACCCACCATTTTTTTTACCATTCGATGAGCTGAAGTCACCGTTGGCCTCCAATTCTGGTCCAAGAATGGTTTGCTTCGTACTCATCACCATTCGCTCCGCTCAGAAATGTTGCTCAATCGTGACTGAATAACTCAGAATGCTCGACTGCTCAATTCCTCGGCTCGTTTATGCCGCTTGTTTTGGCCTTTGTTCCGATCTTCTGTCTCTATGTATTCATACTTGTAAAAATGCATGCAAATCCATCTTTTCTGATAGATATGTAATGCATATCCGTTAGTTGCATTCTCGGTGTTTTCCGAGTGTTATCGTTCTATTTACATATTGTTGGTAACGTATATCCAATCGTGTTACGATATTTCACTTTCAATGTGCTGTGATGATTGCCAAAGGTATGAGTCATGAGCATCTTTTTCAGGATTTGCACTGTGTTTTGTACTCGATCTCTTCTTGCTAATAAAGATGCTAGAGTTGTATGTATCTTGCCACTCGTAAATCGCTAGTTGTGCCTCAGAATGATGTTACGGAAAAAATGAGGCAACTGTTGCCCAGTTGAGGAGGGCTGTCGAACAAAATAATGATTGCTAGGGTTTAGCTTATGGTCCGCGCAAATTTTCGCTTTTCAGCATGAATCTGACTTCCCTCAGGGTTATATATGGACGAAGAGTCGCATATCAAATTCGATAAGTGACACAGAATCAGCCTTTGAAAAATTGAGATGGTGACGTGCACTGCAGGCAGTAGGAACATATTCTTCACTTCCGCACTGCCGTTCAGTCCGCAAAGTGCGCTTGATTGCAAAATCGTGCTGCGGCGCGGTTGCGAGTATCCTCAGACAGGGATGTGGGATCACCCGGGCACCAAAGGCCAAAAGCGCCCGGGTGATCCCACATCCTTGTCTGAGGATGTTCGCAACCGCGCCGCAGCAAGATTTCGCAATCAGGGTGCACTTTGCGGACTGAACGGCAGTGCGGAGGTGAACTGTATCTACTCTGCGTTCAATGACTATAAAGACACCCTATACTCCTAGGATAACTAAACCTATGGATTGTTGGGAGCACCATTCTGCACATCTGTCGAGTTGTTTCCTCCCGTCTACAGCAGTCCACAACAGATTTCCTTGGAAGATCTTCCTTCAGCAAATTTTTTTGTAGTTTGTTCCTTTTCACTCTTTTATTTGCTAGCTTGCTTTAAAACAATAAATACATTTGTCTATACGATCCTATCGGATTTACGTCAGCATTTGAGTTGAAAACGGGAGTAGGGAGAGGAGCCGTGGCAGGACCATTTTTATTAAACATCGCTGTTGATGACATAGTTATGCGTGGAGTTGCAGAACAGTTTCCTGCGGACGTGATAATCGTAGTAACAGGACGCTCCCTTGTCGACCTGGAACACGCCGACGACGTGTGCTATTCACTGAATACAACATAAAATTTCAAATGATCATGAACCTCTGTTTGAAGTAGGGCGCAGGTCATGAAACCTGTCTTCGTCCCGACAAATGCAAGCGGATGTGGGTCTCTCAAAGGCCTTCAACGGAAGTTTTTGTGGGCGGACAAGGTTTTGAAACTGTGGATGATTTCTGTTATTTGTGTTGTTTGCTGAAGAACGATGGTGAATATGCAGCGGTTATTCAACAACGATGTGCGAAAGCTACATCTGCATTCGATTCTATAGCCAAGTATTTGTCATCCACACCCATTGCGAAAGACGGAGTTTGCAAGCGGTCATCCCAGGTGTGCGGTTGTGCCTCTCGTGCTCTGCTCGGATTGCTGGCAAGGATCTCCATCAACCGAAGTGGACCATGGCTACACGTATGAAGAAGAATGTTCAATCCACGAACAATGGTGATGGAGGTATGCCCTTGTAGGCAACCAGGTTAATTGAGCGATTCGATCACTACTCTTCTTCGATTGAACGTTCACTCACCGTCTGTTTTGAGAAGGTTCTCAGCGAAATCGCCTCTATTCATGAGAACCAAAAACTCATTCTCTCACGTCTGTCTGATTTAGAAGCCAAACTTTCTCCAACTGTCTCATCAAGTGCCAACCACCAGAAGAATATACTTTACTCAACGCTGATAAAGGTTAAAACCGACAATGAGAAGATTAGCGAGAAGTCGCGGAAGATCACATGGGTTGGAATTGGTGAGAAAGCTGACGAAAGAGTCACGCGGCAATTCGATTATGAAATCTTGAAGGAAGCTGTTCATAGCTCTGGTGAGGAAGAATCGATTAAGAGTTTCAATGAAGGTAAGGTCACATCTAAACGTCATCCGCTTATCAAACCTAGCTCAATTGGTGCCCGTGGTGGTATAATCAAAATCACCTTACCGGCTCAGACGCTTCAAGACTGCTTACGAGCTCACATGCTCACAGGTACGCAGAGTCTTATAAAGGACTGTACACTCTTATGCGAGACGCGATTACACTATTGAGGAACTGCAGTTCGACCGCGCACTTCGAAAAGAGGCTGGTGAAATGAATGCAATGGCTGGCAGACTCACCTACGTGGTTAGAGATTTTGAGATCAAAAAGCTGCCAGTTCCCCGCGATCTTCCCATGCAAAAGCTTCCGCGCGCGAGCCCTCAACCCAGCAACAGCCGTGCATACGAATTGAGATCGACATCATCTGAGAGCATTCCTGCAGACCAATATTGCGTCAATACAGACACTATTGATCGCGCTGCGTTCTGTCAAACACCTTGCACGTCGTACAGTCTTTGAGGCCAACCCTCTCCAAATGGAACCTACCCGTTGACGTTATCAGATTCGAAAGATAATTTGCAACCACTATCAGATCTTTTCAATTTCTCTAGCAAATTCAAAGTATACATTAATGCCCGCTCAGTTTTTAACAAATTACCCGAAATGCAACGTCTCCTCTCTACCCGCCCATCCATTGTTTTGATAACTGAATCTTGGGGCAAACCTCTCAATACTCACGACGCTACGTTTTCTCAGGGATTCCATTACGATGTCTATAAGTGTGACAGAGAAGGCAGTACCCCTGGATGTGGAGTTTTAGCCCTGATTCGCAGTGAGATCTCACACTCTGTAATCGCCTCAAACATTTTCTCCCCTCACTGTCAATCCCTCGTGATCCGGATGGGGACGAAATCTTTCACTCTCAACCCGCTTCTTTACTCTCAGTGTAACTGTTTGTTGTGACAATGACATCTTTTGTGTACCCGTCTTTGGCAAATCTCTATTTTGTGTTGCTCCGTTCCTTCCTTCGGACCCGAACTAATACTGTTTTGCCTGGAATATTCTTCCATTCTAGGTTAGCCCCATTTTCCACCGGCGACGACCAACATGAACATGTTCACACAACCGGACAACTAATCCAGGCCAGAGAATAATATCTCTGAAATAAGACGATTTAGTGCGTTTCCCGCCGTTTCTTCGTAATTTTGGTAACACTTGGTGGCCAACGTAGCCGACGCAATATTCTGAGTGAAAATTTCGGGAAAGAAGATTATCGTGAACACTGCCTTTAACACTTAAGAGACCGCGTGTCCTTACTGCGCACCCACGGCTGTTTTGCCCCTCGGACCGCGTGTCCACACTGTGCACCCACGCCATAAAACTTTCAATATTTTCTGAAGCTCTGAGGCGTGAAGCCCTCTTCAAACACGAATAGGTTCTTCATCATGTAAACTATCTACATTCACAAAGGTCAAGCATATTGAGTGTTCTTAGTAATTTTACTACCACCTCCGAAAATGGCACTTTTCGATTTTTCGACCTTCTTTGGTAGGAAAAAAGTTGTCCCAAACCTTGCTAGAGGGGGTTATTAAGATGATGCTCATCACGTAACTGATGTCCTCTAGTTGATTTTCGGAAAAGCAGTGACACCTATTTGAGATAACTGCAGTAGGCCATCGTTTAAAATTTTGCTGTCTTGACCACGAGGGTCATTCGAGCTGCTGCACAAGGTTCCGGTGTTTACTCTGCAATTTTCAATGAAATTTCCGTCGATTGCGGTATGTTAGCCATCGTTCATCTTTGTTTCAGATTTCGCTAAATTACGAGAGGGAAATAACTTGAGGGGGGGGGGGTGAAAACCTGTGAACAGTTCGATGCTCAAAATTTTGTTGATACTTCACTACGGGGTGTACTTGGAGGCCTCGAAAAACAATCAAATTATGTTTTTTTCAAGACTTCAAAAGCACCGTTGTTGTCTGCCGTTCGTTATCCGTTGATAAACGTTTGGGGCTTTGGTGCGACTACGCTCAGGTGGTCATTTGGGGGGGGGGGTGGTGATTATAAATCTGATTCCCATTTTGAATTCCCATTTTGAATTTTTTGATGAAATTTTCATCGGTTACATCGGACAATTTTGCAGGTCAAAGTTTATGAGTCAGCCGAAAGCTCTCCATGAGGTTCAATTGGACATTGCATAGTAGAAGTTCGTTCATTTTTCAAATTTTCAATAATTTAGGTTGGCTCCGCATGGCTCAGCTCTGACCATATTCTGTAACCTGCAGAAAATTCTAGAAGTCGAGAGACAAACTTTCATTTTGTGACCAGCACGCCCAAAAATTTGCGTAAAGTGTTTCAAAGCACCTTGTGCATGCAAAGTTGAAATACCTTCCAAAAACAAGACAAAGCAGGCCCGTAAGAAAGCGGTGGATCATTGCTTCACTATCACCTCACTTCAAACCTCTATTTACTCTCTGTACTCTCAGCTGGAGTGGAAATGGAGTGCTGGTTGTGTAAGTGAGAAAGCCTGCCTCCTAGTAGACTGCTCACGCCGTTGAAAGCGTCCAAAACAAGTCAAAACTACTAAATTTCAGCAATGCAAATCGAAAAATTTCTGCAACCCCGCCCCTGAGCTTCTGCAACCCCGCCCCAAAGTACAATCTCGTCCAGATTGATAGTACTAATACGGTCACTTTGGTTCTTGATGCTTCCAACGAATTTAACGTTCCAGTACAGGCTGTAAGAGTAGACCGGCTTCTCTATCTCAACCGTTTTGTTGCTAATATTCGCTGTTTCAACGGCGCGCCGTAAAACTCGTCCACTTTCACCTGATAACAAAATTACCGTTATTCCTCTATTTGCACACAGTTTTCGTCCGTTTTTTCGTCAGTTCCCAATACAACCAGCTCCAAACCTTTGATTTATGTCATAAAATCGATATCATTTTTAAGCGTGTCTGCTGCCTTTAAAGGCAGCATACACGCTCGTAAACGTAATTGAGATAACTACGAAATTAGAATGGTATGGCACCGGTCACAACTCCAACGCATTTTGAAGCGTCAGAAACGACTCACAATTACGCTACAAGAGTGAGAAGTTGGACCCGCCCTTGTATCTGCCCGCCCCTGTATTTGCGTCCTCCTCCAAAACAGGGGTGCTAGGCCATTCCCACCGTCGGCGACGTTTGTAGGTGGTGGAATAGGTACAATAAGTAAACCACACACATAGATGACGGCGGAAATGGCACAGCACCCCTGTTTTGGAGGACACGGCAAATACAGGGGGCGGGCAGATACAGGGGCGTGACCAAGTTCTCACTCCTGTAGCGTCATTGTGGGTCGTTTTTGAAGCTTCAAAATGCGTGAGCGTTGTGCTCGGTGCCAGACCATTTTGATTCCGTAGTTATCTCAACTACGTTTACGAGCGTGTATGCTGCCTTTAAGCCGAGCTAGAGCAAGTGGATTTTTTTGACCCCGGATAAAACAATAGATTTTTCCAAATCATGATATTATTTATTACTTGACTGAAACTGGGAACTTTCAAAGATTTTTTATATTCCGAATTTTTAATTTTTTCTGTTTGCCCGTTTTCATGCGCCATTGAGTGAAAAAGTGAACACATTCGTTAAGTTATAAGAAGAAGTAGTACTCCACTTTTTCTCATTTTCTGATTGATTCATTTTTTCATTCATGCGTCAGGATTTTCCTTTATTGTACCTTTGCTTTTAAAGTGTCTATTTTACGGGCATCAGAATTTCAGAAGTTTAGAAAAGGGTTCGATTATTTGTGATATATTTGGGAGACCTTTCTGTTTTCGGTTAAATTGGACTTGGTTGAGCAACATTTCGGCTCATCAGGTGTCGGGGGATTAACGGCATCATAAGGTACATAAATCTCGACAGCATAAATCCCAGTCCACGAATGTAGATTATTGGTTAACTCACAAGTAGGTCGACACTGTGGTTGCAATAGAAACACTGGCTCAAGATTAATAAAGTGCAGTTTCAAGTCTCTAAGGGTCCGCAAAGATAAGAGCACGTTGCGCCCCCGTGCGGTGTACACTGCCTGTCTTTGGATGGTCTTCTGAGAGCTTCGATCGAGAACTAGCCGCGAACTAGCCGCCAAATAATGCTCTCAGCGGAATAGCCGGGAAAATGCGGCTATATAATGCTCTCCAGGTAAGTATACAACACACCGCACCTCCGTCGACACCTCCGTCAATTCAATTACCCACTTTCGAGGTGCTTAAACCTCGCTCAGCCCCTAGAGGCCCCACCCAACCGCTCGCGGCTTCGGAAGGCGGATCGGCTAGCCTGCGACGGCTGCGTCTTGGCGACTTTTGGTTACTTCACGTTATGTCTAGGTTATTTCTCGGCTATTTCCTGTCCATTTTGTGAAAAGCCGAGAAATAGCCGCGAAATAGTTTTGGCAACAACCCTTAGAGGCACAGTTCTACCTAAGGGGTCATTTTTGATATTATGGCCCGACCGCCGTGTGTAGCGAGCCTGCCAAGCGCGAAAACTTAAGTCGCGCGAAGAAGCGTGAAAAAGCGAAGGAAAAGTTGACCACGTATCCAGAAAAGGATGGGTAACGCCTACCGACAAGTTCTCGACTTCAATAAGAACCGGGCGTGCTATGAATTTTCGGCAAAATCTATGTTCCTCTATTTTTTAATAGCCAAGCCACATATTTCAACTCACTCTTGTGCGGGGGACTGCTAATGGCGTGAAATTACAGGACCGAGATAACTCGACCACGTATTTTTTGGTCTTCGAGGGGCAATAACTCCGTTCATAATATTCCTGAAACCTCAGATTCGTAATCAGCACCCCAAATACCTCGCCGGGAAGATATTAAAGGCAGTGTCCACGATAAAAACCATGTCTGATTTTTTGGTGGAGATCGGCAGCTGCGAGGCCTAGCGCAACCCTAACGTTTAAAAAACTAAGAAAAATGAGCTCGGAACGGTCCCCTAGGGCCCCAAAATTGGACACCCGTCAGCTCGTCACACCCAAATGCACTTTCCACGCCCACCGACGTGAACAAATCAATGCTCTGGATTGTTAGATGAGCGATGATTTCCTACTACGACCCCGTTCTTCCCTTCATTCTCAACTTCTCTCTTTACTCATGTCAGCTCGCCTACATCGGCTGTAAAAGACGGAAGTTACAAGCCTGGGACAACTCGTCCACCATGTTTTCTTAGCTGAATTTTTGAGGTACCATAACTCCGTTCCCAGAAGGTCTTGTACCTTTTCAGACACATCATTTTAATCAGCATGGGGCCGTTTTCAAGATAGGCGGTAAAACAGAAAAACGATTTTCATCGTGAACACTGCATTTACTACCCAACCGTCCTGTATATACCTGATACTGGTGTATCGTAGCCCCTCGTGCGACCTACCCTCGTTTCAGGTGTTCTTAGATTCTTGTCGTGAAATACTTGATAAGCACTGCGACTGCGTATTGATAGGTGATTTCAACCTTCCTACTATCGAATGGCCACTGTCTAATCAGAAGAGTCGCCCGTTTCGTAGAACATATTGCGAATCTCGTCAGCCTGGTTAGCTGCTTTGCCCTCGAGCAATTGATTAACTCTCACACCGATTTGAACAAAAACTTCCTTGAACTTGTTCTGAAAAACAACCGGTCAGTCATCGTAAACTTGATTACTCATCCTCCCTTTTCTACGTCCGACCACTGTTCTATAACTTTTAACTTATCACATGCCCGTAACGACAGTTCAGCCTGCAGAAAATACTTAGACTTCTCGAAGAGGAACTACGACGTTATAAGCCAAGGTCTATGTAGCATAAACTGGCGTAGGTGTGTTTGATAGCTCTTCGTATACCGTGGAGTGTTACGACGTCTTTGTTAATGCATGGACAGGACTAATTACACAATTAATCCCGTGTGTTGAAACTAAATGTGAAGGTTCAAAACTGCCCAGCATAATAAGAGGACTCGAAGCCCGTGTCGCTAGACTTCTAATGCTTGTTTTCAACTTGGTGTACAAAGATATCGTCGTTAGTCCGGGAAGTTGAAACGGGAAATGGCGAAACACAGATTTTTGCACGAGGATAAGATTGCCTCTAGCAATAATATGAGGTCTTTCTTCAGATTCTGCAATCGGCGTCTAAAGGATTCAGGTCAAGAAATGGCTGTTAGGTTTGCAGCTTTTTTAGATCTGTTTACAAGCAACCCTCCCACTCTTGGGTCAGCTGTCCCATGTATATCGATGCAAGTACTGATTACTTGGACATAAGCAGTGAAGAGATCTTTTGCGCCCTATTCCGATTCCCTAATCGCATGTCTACCTCTCCTGACTGTCTACCGTACCTTTTCTTAAAAAAAACCGCATTAGATATCACACCCGCCTTAAAGGCAGTGTCCACGATTAAATTCGTCCTCGGTTTCTGGCCGGGAATCGAAAGTTCAGGGTCTCATTGGTGCACTAGGGTCAAAAGAACGAACGAAAACGAGCCGGGAAAAAGCTCCATACGGCTCCGAGTTCCGCTCGCGCTAGCCCTTCCGCTCGCGGTCGAGTCTTCCGAGGAACACGTTGGTCGGCTCGTGCATTAGCATTGGAGCGCGAGGGCGGCTGAGTTTTAGCATTGGGGCGCATTTGCGCACACTGTCTACTTCAGGCCCATGCCCGCGCAACTGATCCACTGTTGAAATGTGGCTCTCAAGAAGAGGAGCTCATTTTGAATGTTTTGCAGCGTTTTTTTCTTCTTTGATGAAACAGTTAGACTCTAAACATTCGTTTTCTGGTGGAAACTCCGGAACGATTTTTATCGTGCGCACTAAGTGACGTCTTGCTGTATTGATTGCAGCAAAGCTTTCGATTCGGTGTCACTCAGTCTGCTATTCAAAAAACTCATCGCGTATGGTAAACATGGTCAGTTATTGAAATTCATCCAGGCCTTCTTGAGTAATCGTGAGCAGCAAGTTGTTTTGAACAATGCCACTTCCTCCGTCTATTCTACAACGTCCGGTGTGCCGCAAAGAACATGCTTGGGCCCACTTATGTTTCTACTCTACATCAATGATTTACCCAACTGTATTTCCGATTCCATACACTGCTCCATCTACGCTGATGACACTAAGCTATTTTCCTACAATTCTCCTCAGTCTATACAGTCTGCCCTTAATGCGCTTTTCGAATGGTCTTCCATTTGGGAACTCGATATCTCGTATGACAAAACTACAGTAATGATGGTTGGTCCGGAACATCCCAGCGATTACAGATTTTATTTAGGTGACCTAGAATTAGGCATCTCTCGCTCGATTCGCGACCTCGGGATACAATACTCTAGCACCCTCGCCTTTGATGAGTATGTGAACAGGATAACAACTTTCGCCCAAATCATGTCAAATTTAATTTTACGAGCTTTCGCAACCAGAAAGACTAAAACACTTTTCAAACTTTTTTCAACAGACGTGAGACCGCTTCTAGGGTGTTTGTATCCCACCGTGGTCCCCTTCTAAGCAGACGTTGATTGATGCGGTGGAAGGTGTACAAAGAGGTTCACTTCACGTATATATATATTTATATATATATATATATATATATATATATATATATATATATATATATATATATATATATATATATATATATATATATATATATATATATATATATATATATATATATATATATATATATATATATATATATATATATATATATATATATATATATATATATATGTATGTATATATATATATTTATTTATTTATTTATTTATTTATTTATTTATTTACACAAGCTTACACTCGTGTGGAAAAAAAAGAAAACAGGAAAACGAACAATCAACCTCAAACGGAATATTCAAAGCAAAGGTACTGTAAACCAATGAAACGAGAACAACGATGGATCAGTCCGAAGAATAGCACAGGGAAACGAGCAACCCAGCACTACGGAGGGTCACTCCGCCGCTCCCCGGAAGCCAGTTTCATGTGCACTAAGTTCTTATAGGCGCCGAAGTTTATAGGAATAGTATCGTTCCTACTGAGATCTTCGAATACCGGAACAACTCTATTAGTGAAAAAGCAGCGCTGACACTCAAGATTTGACACGGTACGGTGGAATTTAATCGGACCCCTCCGGGTTACCGAATCTCTCGTACTCACGAAATCCCCAGGCCTAAGACCAAACTTGCCATTGAAAAGGATATGATGGAACAGAAATAAATCATTCTTCTTCCTTCTGAGAGTCAAAGGCTTGAGGCCAAAGAGTGCATTTCTTTCAGCAGCGGAGGGCAATTGCCCATAAATGAAGCCATGCTGTCTGATAAGAACTTTTCTAGTAAAATTGTTCTGTATCTTTTCCAATCTATTAATTTTCTTGAGTTTGGCGGGGTTGAATACCGGGGTACCGTACTCGAGTACTCGTGGCCTCTGCCTTACATACGTGGTGTAAGCTCTGATAAGCACAGAGGGATTGCAAGTTGACAAACCCCTGAAAATATTATTCATGGCAGAAGTTGCTTTATTCGAGATAGATTCACAGTGCTTATCAAAACTCAGACTTTTAGTAATAGTGAAACCTAAATCAGTTATTTGGTCAACTTCTTGGATCTGACAGCCACTGACAGTATATTTACTGTTGGCATTGCTATTACCCAAGTGGAGAACCTTCGTTTTTTCTTTTGCCAACGGGAGATTCCAATCGCGAGACCAAGTACTAATAATGTCAACAGACTGTTGTAGCAAGATACAGTTCTCCGGTTGGGAAACGTCCCGATAGATCTTGATATCATCCGCAAATGCACTGAAACCAGTGCCACAGGAAGTGACAAGACTGGCGATTTCGTGAGTGTATATGTTGAAAAGTATGGGCGACAATACCCCGCCTTGTGGTACACCACTCAGGACTGGCCTTGGAGTCGAGTGAGAAGAGTCAACACAGACCGAGAACGTCCTGTCAGTTAGGAACGAACGTACCCATGAAACTATTCGCGGATGGATACCAACCATTGAGAGTTTTTGCAATAATTTGTCATGAGGAACCTTATCAAAAGCCTTAGCAAAATCAAAATACACAACATCAACACTCTTCCCAACATCTAGGAAAGCCGTCCACTTGTTTAGTGCTTCTATGGTTGCCGTCACAGTGGACTTCCCTCCCTGGAAACCATGTTGGAAGGGAGAGATAACCTGATTCGCTTTCAAGTGACAAACGATTCTCTTCTTCAGAATTTTTTCGAACAGCCGTGAGAAAATAGATGTTATACTGATTGGTCTGAAATTAGCAGGGTCTGTGAAAGGGGGCTTTTTTGGAATGGGGGTAACAAATGATTGCCTCCATTTGATGGGGACTTCACCAGACATGAAGCTCAGATTGAAAATGAACTCCAGGGGACCTGCAATATCAAGTGTCAAGAGACTTCACGTAGTTCTTCCAGAGCTGGTCTCTTTGGGGCATCCTACCAGGAGCGACTGTCCTACTTGGACGCTTCCACCCTGGTCTTTCGCAGAACCGTTTACGATCAAGTTTTGCTCTCCAAAATTATCCGTAATACAATTGACATAGACGCTGAAAGTATGTTCACACTTTCTAACACCAATTCCTTCACTAGGGGGCACCCACTACGGCTAATAATGAATAAGGTTCGAACTCAACACTCTAAGCAATTATTTCTGAATCGGGTCATCAGACTGTGGAATCAGCTCCCGACAGAAGCTGTTACTGCTACGTCATGCATAACTTTTAGTCGTAGTAACTTAATAAGTTTCTGAGCTCAAAGAGTTTCTATTAGAGGTCGTCTACCTAATATGCGGATGTCTATGTGATATGAGGATTTTCCATAAAAGGCCTAAGGCTAAGGCTGTTTCTGAGGAGAGCGTTCTTCGAAGTTGATATCTGTTTTGCTCGTTTGTTTTATTTGCAGTCAACGTTGGTATGCTGTGATTATCGGCAATGCTAAATGTGCTATGCTGCTTGTAAGGCCACGTGTCTCAGAGCATGATTATTGATATAGTGGAGGATAGCCATAATCAGAATCCAAAAGATCTTGCAATCTTGTCTATATTAAATGTTTTTGTTTTTGTGTGGACGCCTCTTGGCATATTACCGGTGTTCCTAGTTCTTTTGCTATACAGGAGGGCATCAGACGCTCTTACATGATGGCCAGGTTGTTCCAGCTGCAGCGCTGAGTTCCGATATTCGCTCTCATTCCATACCTTACACTTCCAGCCGTTGTGGGTCAGAAAGCCACACTTATAAACACTAAACTACTCCAGCCGTTTTCCACCCAGCCGCGGGAGCGATGAAAACAAGCGCAAATGTGAGAAGGAAACACCAACTCACCGATAAGTCACGTCTGATTCGGAAAATTGATTGATATAGCAAACAATACAATATACTGACAGAAGTCCGCAGCCACACCATCACCTTTTTTCGTTGCTGTAGGCTACATAAACAGTGACTGCATATTACGAGGTAAACGAGCGCAGTTTACATGTTCCGATCAAGTCGCTGTCCGATTTTTTTCATTCACTTGAGCCCGGGAATATTTATTAGTTCCAAAGCGTTCTCCGATTCTCCCGAAAAGTTGAAATCCCTGGGTAAGCGAGATTTCATCGTGTGTGCGAACTTTTTTCGACCACCCCCCTTCCCTTCTTATAGACGAAAGAAACTCCGAGATTGAAAATATCACATGGTTATGTCCAGACATCGCTCATAAACCTTTATTCTCCAAACTGTCCCCGGAGTATGGCAGCAAGATATGAAGCGATGTTTCAGCAAGCCCATCGATTCAATTGACGGTTTATACTCTGCGTGAGGGTGTGTATGCGGTGTGTATACAAGTGCGTAAAGGTGTCGCCATCCGGCACACTAAGGCCTCTGGTCCATAACACCTTAGGATCCGTTCGCCACCCTGAATTGCCGGTCATTTTTGAGTGACATCCAAAAATCTGCACTGTCCAATCTTCTGAGCTATTTCCATGCACCGTTTGATGCTTTGCAGAAAACTCGCCCCAAGGATAGACCCGTCATCAACGTCGGAGAGTACGCCATCTACTGCCGTGACGCTGATGATAGGAGAGTGGGAGGCTGTGCGATAGCTGTAAGGAAGGACTACAGTGGTATAATCGTGGAATTCGGCTCAACGTCGTGTAGGAATGCATTCGTGCGACTGCGGGATCACAGAGGACTCAATCTGTGGGTAGTGGGACTTGATCAGGAATCCGAAGTACTCGGTAAATAGTTCTACCCAGTGGAGCAAACATCGGACAATGGCTACCGCCTTGTCAACTTGTGTGAACGCAGTGGTCTGATTATTGCATCGACATTCAAGAGAAATCATCGCCGCCATCAGCTTACGTGGCAGGGACCAACCCAGCTATCTCTGGAAGAGCAGCGGAAGCGGAAGATGACAAATTTAAAACCACAGGTCGACTATGTTTTGACGGGGAATATTCCAGTATCGGACATTCGAAGATCTAGAGCTGTGTGGGATGCCGCATTCGATTCGGATCACCGTCCTGTTCTTCACTGCGAGGATTCATAAGAGGAAGCGAGGGGCTAAGCCTCTCCAGAGGATTGATATGACAAGTCTCAGGGATGAAGAATGCAGAAGGAAATTCGCGTTTCTATTCATATCGGAGTACGGACTAAGAAGAAACTTTGCGACGCGGACTCTTCCGCGGAGTGCGTCCTTCGAAAGTGCACTCCCGGTTGTACAGCCCAAGAAAAAACTCGCTTACGTCTCACAAGGGAACCACAATAAGTCATAGTGACCATTCCAAATGCAATGTACCTTTCTAGAACCATTTTAGGACGAAAAGTCCGAATATGCCCATCGCAGTTGCCTAGACCCACTCTGAAAAAAGTTATGAGCGTTTTTTAAAGCTTTGCGGCAAGGTAGGGGTACCCCCCATGGAATTTTTAGGATGTTTTTAAATTTTTCTCCTGATTTTGCTAAAAACATGTGTGTAGGGGTAATCTGGGGTGCTGAACATGAATCTGGGGTTTGTTTGATCAAATTTTTAGGTTAACTGTGGGTTACGGTAGGTAACATGCCATTTAGGAGGCAAAACTTACCTCAATAATCCGATAATCGACAAATGGACATCAAATTCGTATTCAGCACCCCAAATAACCCCCACCTAGAAACATTGAGACAAATCTGACACTTTGACCAAACTACCGTATACCCACCGTAATCTACCATAGGCTGCCAAAAAATGATAAACCGACATCAGATTCGTGTTCAGCACTCCAAATAACCCCCATGGAGATAATTTGAGCACTATCTATAGTAGCACTCCGGAAATTGTCAAAAGTCGCGATTTGCCATCAAATTCTCCCCCGATGGGAATCTGTCAACGAATACAGTCGAAAACTTCGAAAATCGATAAATGAACCTCAGATTCGTGATCAGCACCCCAATCAACTCCCCAGAGCGAATTTTTTGCCAAATCTGGAATATTTTTGTAAAACGCTTCGAGAGCCCTCTAATTGGTATAAATAAACGCCCAACCGAAAATCCGTACAAGTCCTAAACGCTCTTAGTCTGCGCAAAGTTTGGAAAATGTTCCTTCACTCAAACTTTGCTTAGGGGGGTAGTTTTGGGCGCTGAACACGATTATGAGGTCCATTTCCGGATTTTCGTAAAAATGATGCGCTTTTTGTAGGGTACCATAAGTACGAAAATCAGAGAAAAAGTGCCTATAACATTTTTCAGAGTGGGTCTAGGCAGCTGCGATGGGCATATTCGGACTTTTCGTCCGAAAATGGTTCTAGAAAAGTACATTTCATTTGGAATGGTCACTATGACTTATTGTTGCTCCCTTGTCAGAGGAAACAACATCTACCTACAACAGAGTATGTGCTCTCCGAACAGCAGGAGACTTCGTGGAGGAGAAGCGTCTGAGGAGGAAGTTGCGTCGGCAGCTTCAAAATGACCGCGAACGAGAATGGACGTGTAGAGCTAAGGAGTTTGAGAAGGCTTGGGAGGAGAAGAATCCGAGGAAAGCCTACACGTTGTTACGACAGTATAGCGGCAAGATGAAGAGATGTTCTGCTGTCCTCAACACTACCAATGGAGTTGCAGTTGGTGATGCGACGCTGCCTATATGGAAGGATTACTTCAGTTCACTACTGAATCGTCCAGCGCGATCCGTACCTGAGCTCCCACATGTTCAGAGAGCACATTTTGATGTCAGTGAGGAACCGCCGACAGAGTCTGAAGTTTTGAATTGTGTCCGGAAAATGAAGAATGGAAAGGCTGGTGGAGATGACAACATCACTGCTGAAATGCTGAAAGCTCTTCCTCCGTCTGGGATTCGTGAAATGACCAACACCATCCGTGCTATATGGATGAGCGAAAGGATACCCGATCCGTGGAGACATGCGATCATCGTACATTTTCACAAGAAGCTATCCGTCACGGAGCCCAAGAACTATAGGGGGATCTCTCTACTGCGTGTCATGTACAAGGTTTTGGAACGCATCATTCTCGAGCGACTCATCAAACATCGTGAGGAAAGGACCAGAGAGGAGCAAGCCGGTTTTAGACCTGGAAGATCCACCATTGACCAAGTTTTCGTCGTTAGAAGAGTAACTGAATCGTGGCAGCGGTATTTGAAGCCATTACAGCTTGCTTTTTTAGACTTTAAAGCCGCGTTCGACTCTCCTCATCGTGATCGATTGCTCAATGCTCTGCAAGCAGATGGAGTCCTGGAAAAGTATGTTCGACAAATCGAGGACATGAACAAAGGAACAACAGCAGTAGTTCGTACGCCTGTCGGGTTTACATCAGCTTTCGAGGTGAGAACAGGAATAAGGCAAGGAGCTGTAGCAGGACCTTTTCTATTCAACTTCGCCGTTGATTACATCATGCGTAGAGTTGCAGAACAGTCTCCTGCGGATGGGGGATGGAATTCTAACACCATCAGGACCAGGGATGTGCGGCAGTTGACGTTTGCCGGTTGCCGATTGCCGTTTGCCGGCCGTTTTCAGACGCTTTTTCTCGATTGTCGTTTGCCGTTTTTCCTCTCACTTTTCGACAAATTTTCGGCAAAAAGTGCGCAATTGATAACAAATGCCGCGATTAGGACGCTCATGGGGAGAGCGATAAGTCTTGCTTCGACCGGCTCGAAAGGAGAAAGACAGGCTACACTGTAACGCAAAACTATAGCAACATCTTCTTTTTTTCCATACTCCATAATACTCCATACGAACTTTTCTTCATAATTGAAGGCAGAATGATCAATTCCTGGCCATACCACTTGAACCACCGTTTTCGCCGTAAAAGAAAGCATAGAAACTATCACAAATATTCAAAACTTCGATCCATCATATGATGCACCTATTTCGGAGATGTTGCTATTCTTATGCGTCGCGTATACATATTTTGAAAATTTCAAGCCAATTGATCTAACCTTAGGCAATTAATGTTAGGCTCTTCGGTAGAAAAATTAACACCCTGGACAATTTCAGGAGAGGACATAAAGGGTTCAGAAAGAAAAAAACACTGGATGGCTCGATTTGTTTCAGATATTTGGTAACAATGCATTTCTATCACGATCATCTTACACTATTAGAAATGGCTAGGAATTGCCCGTAGACCGGTGACCGTTGACCACAGAACGGTACTTCACTGGGAGCGCACTGAGAAACGGAAAAGCGTGTGGGACCCAACTAGGAGAGCGCCAAGCTTCAAGAAAAGTGAGTGGGACCAAACTGGGAGGTTATCAGGCTACAAGGAAAGTGAGTAGAACCCGACTGGGAACGTGCCAAGTGTCGGTAGCTTGCTAGGAGTGTGCAGAGCACCGATGAATGCGTGCACGACTTTGCTGAGAGAGCGCTACTGTCTTGGAGTGTAAGCAAGATTTCACTGGGAGTGTAAAAGCTTCCTGTAAAGGATGCTGAACTTCAGTGGCAGTGTGTGGCCTTATGCACTTCGCCGTCCATTATTAAGCTCACAAATGAGCAATATTCTACTGTGTTGAAAGTTGGAGATTGAGTTTAAAAGGTCGGAGAGGGTGTACACGACGTGAGAAACATCCATTCTGATTAGATTCGTTGCTTGGTCATAAACTGGAAGCACGGACTCGGGGGTGATAAGTTGGGAAGAAGGGGTGGCGTATAGTTTGGGAAGGAGGTGATTTGAGACGACCGCGGCTTTTTAGGTTTCAGTATTTTCAGGAAAGCTCGAGAGACTACCCAATTGCATGTATAGCCTACCTTCCTTATTTTGAGCCGGTAGAAGTAAGACATATCGGGTCATGTTTGTCATGTCAAAATCTCTTTATCACTGTTATATTCCGTCATGACAGACCGCCCCGTTGCTTACTCCGGCCGGACTATTCCGAGCAAGTTAGTCTTCATTTGAGTTGCTACCGCGCAGCTCAGGAGAATTTTAAAGGTCGAAGGGGGAGAGGATTGTCAAAGATGGAGCAGTTTCTTGAAAAAGCTCTCAAGACTTTCCGAAAACTGGTGCCCTTCTCCACGCCATAATCTTTTATCCAAATTCCAGCCAAATAGTAAACACACCGTGAGGCACGCCAACAAGTACGCCGCGAAGCGGCGTATGTGCCACGCCTGTTGAAAAATAATCAGCTAAAGTAGGGCCGCATTAAGCTCTTCATTTCTTTGAACGAATCTCGAGTGCTACCCCTCTAAACTTGAATCGCACAATATTTAAAATTTTTGCGATAAATTTAAAACACTAAACAAGTGAATGACTACTATTCCGAAAAAGGTTCACATTAGAGAACCTCTGATAATAACTATCCTTTCACCACAACATTCCTGTTATCAGTGTTCAATAGAGTACTCATTCCGATACTGATTTTTTATGTCAGGTGTTGTTTCAACGTAAGAAGTTCAGCTTTTTGTGGTGACATTGCAAAGACATTTCTTACCTGTCTATTGCAATACGAAATGTGCATGAAAAACTAGTAATGTTTCACCGTACCTCTCGAACATTCGTATCATTTTTTTACACAGTTTTTTTTATTTTGCCGTTTGTCGATTGCCGTTTGCCGGCCGTTTTTTTAACAAATTTTGTCGATTTCCGTTTGCCGAATTTTCAGAATCGTTTGCCGCACATCCCTGATCAGGACGCTTCCTTTTCGACCAACATCAGGACGCTCCCTTGCCGACGACATTGTGTTATTCGCTGAAAACAACGCAAAACTGCAAAGGATTGTGAACCTCGTCTCGAAGTATGCCGCGGCCTATTGACTTCGTCTTCGTCCCGACAAATGCAAGCAGATGTGGGTCTCTTAGAGGCCTTCAACGGGAGTTTGTGTGGACAGACAACGTATCGAACTGGTGGATGATTGCTGTTATTTGGGCTGTTTGCTGGTACTTGTGCAGCGGATATTCAACAACGATGTGCGAAAGCTACGTCTGCATTCAATTCTCTAACCAAGTGTTTGGCATTCAGTTCTCTAACCAAGTGTTTGTGGTCTACTCCCATTGCGAAAGAATTCAAGTTGAGCGTCTACCTATCCGCTATTCGCCCTGTCATGATGTACGGATCGAAGACAAGGGCAGCACCGAAGACGCAGATGGAAAGGTTGGATTACACGGAGAGGAAGCTGTTTAGACGTTTGCTCGGATATTTCTGGCCGCGGATGTGCCACAACGAAGATCTCTGCAAGGAGATTGACACCTTACATCAACATTTGACACGAGGGAGGTGCCAACATCTCCCAATGCCATCTCAAGCGGAAACGGAAGGTCGTCTTCGACTTCTTGGGGCATATTTTAAAGGCAGTGTTCACGACAAAAATCGTTTTTCTGTTTTTCCCATATCTTGAAAACGACCCCATGCTGATTCCGATGATGTCTCTGAAATCGTACAAGACCTTCTGGGAACGGAGTTAGGGTTCCTCAAAGATTGAGCTAAGGAAACATGGTGGACGAGTTTTCCGAGGCTTGTAACTTCCGTCTTTTGAAGCCGATCTATGCGAGCTGACCAGAAGCCGAGAATGAAGGGAAGAACGATGCTAATGATTGGGAATCATTGCTCATCTCAAGATCTCGAGCATTCATTTGTTCACGTCGATGGGCGTGTGTTGCGCTTTTGGGGTTTGCCTTGCGCTCGAAGTGGCAAATTCGGGCTCTTTTGGGGCTTTTCTTGCTCCTTTTCATGCGTTCTTTCGACGTCAACGTTACAGTGTGCCCCTCCACTACCCATTCCTAGTGGAAACTGCTACACATTTTCTATCGTGATCACTGCCTTCAAGAAGACCGCCAGATCGTCTTGTTTAACACGCTCTAAGGATGCTTCCAAGTCCTGTCTGGAAACGGCCGCCTGGACGTAGGCGATAGTTTTGAACGGATGTGGTGAAGGAGTATTTGAAATCACTCGGCTTTGGAAGGCAATTCAGGCGCGATGTTTTACTTCGCCGGAAGTGGAATAGCGACCAATGGATGGATTATGTTCATATTGTGGCTGAGGACCGTGACAAATGGACACGGCCGACTACTAGGACGGCACATTTCGGTGAAGATGCGGAATGACCGCGTCAGGCGAAAGCCAACCGATTAAGTCAAGTAAGTAAGTTAAGCCACAAAAGCGAAGTTTTCCTGGAATAACAGCGATTTTCCGTCTGTTCTAGTCTAGTTCCGTCTGTTCCGTCTGAAGCAAGTCAATACACTGCGTATCATAAAGATTAGGACGCACCCTGGATTTATCGGTCTCGTGTTTGTTAAGCAAGATACATCTTTTTCGTCTAAACTACTGTGATTAGGATATGAAATGACCCCCTTGTACCTCTTTCGAGTAAGATCAAATGTTTGCATTTTTCTACAATAAATTTATGTTTAACGTCGCCTATCAAAAAATAGGACACTCCTAGGATAAATCGGAATTCTCGTTCGCTTAAATTATGTGATGACAATTCTTACGGCCGATTGGCCCTGCTCGCATCTCGACCAAGCTGGTCAGCCTTTGCGAGTCGATCTTGCTCCATTTCTCGGTTATAGTCTGTTGGAGCGCAGAAATCAAGAGATTTCGCCTCGAGGATAGGTGCTGTCCAATTTAGCCTTCAGAAGCGCGAAGATAGATCACCCATAATCTGCCAGAGCATTTGTCCTGATGGGCGTCTACAGCTCGCGTTCGTCAGCTGTCGGACGATCACCTGCGAGTACGACAGGATGTAGGAGCGACGTCTACCTTCATTTCCCCGTGTTTTTGCTTGCCAAAGTTGAAGTTTCTAGCAGGACAACGTGAGCGTTCACGTGAGCAAGTCTGAGGTCCCCTTCTTTACTCGACAAAAAAATATTTTGTCCAGAGTGCCTCGTCTACAGCCCTGATCTCAAACTAATGAAGAATCTCTGAAGTGTTTTGATTCGTCGGGTCTGAGCCAATGGCCGCCAGAATCTCTCGATTTCTGTGCTCCAATAGGTCATAACCGAGAAAAGGAGCAAGGTCGGCTCTCAAAGATGGGTTATCTTTGTTGATAGTATACCAAAACGAGTATTTGACGCACTGGAGGAGCAATGAGGGCCGATCGATCATTAGGTTTGTGATCACACATTTTTATCGAACGAGAAATCCGATTTAACCCAGGGGTCCTATCTTTTTGATACGCGACGTAGAACATAAATTTATTCAAGAAAAATGCAAACATTTGATCTTACTCAAAATAGGTGTACGGGGGTTATTTCAGATCCTGATCACAGTTGTATTGACGAAAAAGGTCTATCTTGTTCAACAAACACGAGATCGACAAATTCAGGGGGTGTAATATCTTTATAACGTCGTGTATACGGCCTTCTGTAGTTATGTGGTACAGATTCAGTTTTCTACGCTAGCAGCAGTTCCTGCTCAGATTGGGCATCTGCCTCCAATCCACTAGATTGGAGTTTCAGGATGTCTCCACCCCCTTGGGAGCCTTTACTTTTTTCGCGAAGGAAAAAAACCCCTGCTGCGATTCAATATGAGAATCTCGGCGCCATCGTAATGAAACCCATGCTCATCAAGTGCAAAATTTGATTGGATGTATGGAGTCCTCTAGCAGTATTTTCGGTTCAGATTCTTGAGTTGATTGGATTGAATTACACTAGTTCCGCTATGAAAAGCCAAAAAATTCGACTCTAGAGTATGCTCCCAAACTTCCCTTCGGTTCATCTGAAGTGATCGTTTGTCGGCTATAATGCGAAAACGTCACCAGTCGCCGTTGATTCGAAGTTAACGGGGAATGAGTGGTTTTCTATAAGCTGACGGACAATCTGTGATTTAACGCGACTCAAGAGGCCAATTTTTCACCTTTGCTTTCAGAGTGGGAAGTAAGCGGCTATGGATAAGTGGCCACTTCCCTCTATTTATGCTTTGATGAGTGCATTTTTTTTCAAAGGTCATCCAGCACCGTCAAGGATTTCCTTGAATAGTGAGCATCAGATAAAAATGCCATGATAGGAAGTGAACACATGGCTGATTCCTGTGAGAGTTCGTGGTATTAGAAAGTGTGGGCTCCATGTGATGCTCTAGAATGGATCAGAACTTACTGGGGAGTAATCCCAGCATAAACGGGAGTTTTGAAAAATGTTCTATTGAGTGTTGTGCGGGAAATAAAAAGAAATAGTTCAAAAATTGGTAATTTTCCTTGAAGGCAGTGTCCACGATAATTTGAAATTTTGAGATTGTTCGCAAAATCGAATAATTGACTACGAGGTAGAACAAAAATCACGGAGAAATTGAGAAAAACTGACCAGAAGTACATAAAATCCTTTACTCTCACCCCGCCTCATTACTCTCACAGGAACTGTTTGTTATGACAATGAACTCTTTTGTGGACCTGTCCTTTGCAATTTTTCGCTTTCTGTTGCTCCGTCCTTTACTTCGGACTCTAACAAAAACTGTTTTGCATAAAATAATTTTCCATTTTCGACTGCCCCCATCTTTCACCGGTCGCAACCACCGCGAACATGTTCATCCAAACGGACAACTAGTCCATGTTATAGAATAATGTCACTGAAATAAGACGTTTTAGCGCTTTCCTCGCCGTTTCTTCGTAATTTTGGTAACGCCTGGTTGCGAACGCATTGTTTTGAGTGGAAAACTCGCTAACGAAGATTGCCGTGAACATTGCCTTTATTTGCACATGTGTAGACAAAAAAAGCCGCAGAAAATTCAGTTTTTCAGATTTTAGAAAATTAAACCCTACTGTAGCGGAAGTGGAGGTTTTGAATTTTAGGTATAACAAGGATCTTGATTTTTCAACCCATTATCAGGCCACCCACCACTAAGCTTTATTAAGCACCTTCCATATTTTCAAAGACTTATTGACCTGTGATGAAAAAGTGTTGTCGCGTGCGTATAACGTTTATGTCGGACCTATAATGAAATCAGGAACTTCAGTATTTTGTCCTTATAAAAAGAAAGATATCCGGCTTCCGGAAAGAGTACAGAATTACTTTATTCGTAAAGTTTGTTTGAGACGAAGTACAGTACCGAGCATATTTTTTGCAAAAACGGCGTTTTGCGGCGTTTTTTGAGTTCACAAAGCGCCGCATCGCCATAACTCACTTCAAAGTTGACTAAATGAGTTTTTTCAAATAGTTTTCGTGTTCCTCTCAGTAAGGCGAATGTAATGGCATGCGTTGGAAGCTCTTTTAACTCTGGCATTTTGTTGAAAAATGTGCATTTCCTTCTAAAATTCACATCGACCACGGGTCAAAAAATGACAGATTTCTGCTATCATGACCGTCTGATCAGTTCATTATGAGGGGTTTAGAGGTGCAAATATGCAAATTTCGATAAACTTTCGGAGTTGAATATATTCTTTTGGAACACTATCGTATAGGACTAAATGGAAGCAATCCAGAAATGACTTCAGAATTGAAATTGGACCACTTTGAAGCAAGTTATGGCGTTGCGGCGCTTTGTGAGCGCAAAAAACGCCGCAAGACGCTTTCTTTGCAAAAAATTTGCTCGGTATTGTAGTTTCTCTTATGATGGAGTGCCTGATCCCATAAGGAGGAATCAAGAATTGTCCCTACACTCTCTCGAATCCCGGCGTAAACGAAACGATGTATGCGTATTCTTTAAGATTTTGAGTGGGATGGTAAAACAGACAAATTGAAGTTCTATAGATTCATTGCCTCCAGAATACGGGGAAACTCGGAACAAATCTCTTATGAAATTCCAAAAACTAGCATCAGATCAAACGGCTTCACCTGTGGAGCTGGCTCTGCTTTTGCTTCCTTGAATCTAGTCATTCTTCCCGTGACCTACTCTTTCCTATCATTCAAACGAAAAGATTTGAGCATTCTGCTCACATGTTATATTCATCACTTCGCTCTTTCTGGTGCTTTTATGGGTGTATACTTCAATGTTTACCACGTCTAGTTTGTGTAGCGTAACAATAAATAAATTAATAAATTATTATGGCTGAATTCGCACGGGGAAAGGGTCAGGGATTCAGGATCTTGGTATATAAGCAACTTGTATTTCTCTCTGTATTATGATTTCTCTGCATTAGCCTCAGTGCGCTCACAAGGGACGGTTGCTAATCGATTCTCTCTGCATTCTTAACGAATTTTGTGCACATTCTAATTTACTACTGAGTTTTTTCTCTCATTCGCTGTTTGACACTGTTGTCTTCTCTTGTATTCTTATTCTTCTCTCTTATTCTCGTAAATAGCGTTTCCTGTAGTTTTCCTGGTATTCCGTATTTTTTCGATTTTCGTCTCGTCTGCCTCAGTCTCTGACACTAATCTCTCGATTATTGGTAGATCAAATACAGGCAAAATGACACAGACGCGTGCTGCTGATGAAAAGGCTAAAGGCTTCGTCAGTTTGTTCCCAGAGTTCTGACGCATCTGTTAATTATGATCGCGCGGGAGCATCCCAGACTTCCGGATGTGTCGAAGACTGGGACAAACTGTCTGCTGCCGACATTCTCAAGAAGGCTATAGAGCTCAATAAGGATCCACTTCTTGAGCAATCGCTTCTTGCTCTGTCATTTAAGATCCCAACCATTCCAAAAGAAATTTCGGATAGGATGGAGAGCGAGAAGCGTGCACGGAGTAGGATTATTGTTGTACTGGAAGAGGCTACAAATGCCACTTCGCCTTCTGATCGCCAGAAGGATACAGAGGCTAATGTTGAGCAAGTTCTCGATGCCTCAGGTGTAGAGTGCAAGCCAAGTAGTATTTTCAGAGTGGGTGTATTTGACAAAAAAAGACGCGCTGGGTGAAAATCGTACTTCCTACGAGGTCCCACTTCCTGGCGGTTTTGGCGAACACTCTAAGGCTTCGCGAAACCGACTCCGGGGACGTTTTCATTCATGGGAGCATGAAGAACGATGAGCGCCAACGCGAGTTTGAGTTGAGGCAAGAGGCGCGCGAGCGTAACAAGAACAAGCCCACTCGGGAGTGGGTCGTCTATGGAGGACAGCTTTTGCGCGCGTGTGAGATCCGCAGCGGAGCGGAAAACCTCTAGCCACGCGAGGAATCCGTTTCAAACTGTTTTTTTTTACTAAACGCCCGTAGCTTAGTCAATACAAATTTGAGAATTTGCAATATTTTTTTGTCTGAACATAAACCACATATATTGCTTGTGACTGAAACTTGGTTGTCTGACACAGTTTTAGATTCCGAGGTCACTAGTGGTCTTCCCTACTCCATTTTCATATCTGACCGTGAAGGACGTAGGGGAGGAGGTGTTTGTTGCATTGCTAGGAGTATCTGTCCGTTGATCGTGTCAATCGCACTCATTCTGGGAAGGCTGAGTCTAGAAATTTTTCTTCTGAAGGAGAATCTTATTCACGTCTAATATGTGTTTATCGCCCACCAAACTCTGCAAAAAACGATGACATGTCACTTATTGAGCTGCTCACTGACCTGGCCTCTTTGCGCTCCAACGCCGTCATTCCGGGAGATTTCAATATACAAATCGACTGGAATAGAAAAAATGCACTGATTACTGCTAGTTCTCAATTTCTTGAGTTTTTCGATTCGATGAGTTTATCACAACATATGCACACACCCACATATGGTAGTAGCGTTCTTGATATAATTCCATCATCTTTTGATAATGTCCAAAACGTCTGATTGTTCCCAACGCTTGCAACCGCTGATCACTCTACCTATCGCGGTGAACGCGAGTTTCAAATTCCGAAAGAAATCGTTTCCCATGCACCCTGCCTATCTCCGCATCTGCGAGGCGTCTATGTTTTGAGAACAACGGAGGGATTGCGAGCTGTTGTTTATGCCACGCATAAAAGGAGCAGATGGAAAGGCCATGTACGGTCGACAGCACTGCTCCAAATTTCCCCTCTCTTTCTATTTTGTGCGATTTGACGATATGGGCGAATTCCATTTGGGCGATTCTGCGAATACTTCTTAATGTATAGGTATAATCTTGCTATAAGAGCGATTTTTATTAGAAGCGAATTAGCGCATCTCTTTTATTCATTTAGGCCTTATTTTGCTTGTTGTTTATTTGCTTGCTTTATTATCTCTTGTTTGTCTTGCTATCGTTGTAACACTGTATATTTTTGTTGTTATCTTTTTTTGGTTTAATTACCCAAGTTTGAGGTTCAATAAATTGTACACTAACCGCGTGGCAGCAAACAAAAGCAAAGGGTTCGGTCAATTTATGGTGCATCGGCCGGAGAGGTGAAGCGAAGGAAGTAATCAGGCGGTAGCCAGGAACAGACCAAAACGTGTCGAGGCGATTAAGGCCCGGGTGTGGGACGTTTAGGCCGATGGGCTAGAGCGCAGAGAAAGGACTCCGCGGCAGAGTCAGGCGCTACAACTCGTTCGCCACGCCTCATCCTTAGCGTTGGCTGTTTCAGCGCGCATATGGGCATTGCACGAAGAAAACTTGTGTTTTGATTATTCTTGCTTAGTTACGGTATAGTGCTTCCCGCACCACCTCAATCCCAAGGAGGAGTGGAAGCTGGCTAGTTTGGAAGGCAACCTGTTTTGGACTACTACGATGTATATTTATAAAAGCTGTTTTCTATTAAATAGGTTAGTGTTTTGACATTCCTAGTTTTACCACACAATTTCCTATCGACGTTCAACTCCAAGTTACTAACAAAAGTCAGAAGCAAAAACTGGTTCACCCTTCATTCCATAAATCACTCGCGATGTACTCATGGAACTCTCAAAATAATTGTTCCGTCTGTTTCAACGACAAAAGGTTGCTCAATTGGCGTATCAATAAATTGGAGGGTTTACCAGTAACAAATTTAATTCATAGTTGAATAACCCACTTAAATGTGCACAAGGATTATGAAGTTTTATTTGACTAAACTTCGTGGATGCTTTCTACAGCCACGAGAATGCGCTCCTGTGACAGCGGCGTGGGGACGAACTTGCCACTCCGCCCTCTGCGTCTCTGCCTCGCCCCAGCCTCAACCGGCGTAAACGTCCGCCACCCTTAAGGCCCTGAATCAAAAGTTTGGTGATAATTCCAAGCTGATCTACGACCTAGAAGTACGACTAGAGCGCGCCCGCGCAAAAGGCTCTCAGATTGAAGACCAGAGGAAGTTGCTGGAATATTTACTATCCATAACTACTCAGTTAGAATACAAAGGGGTTAAATTGGATGGCTCCTTTATGGCCCAAAGAATTCTATCCAAGTTTCTACAGCACATCCAACGGCGACTGCTACAACAGCGAGTTGGGGCCAGTCACTCAGAGGATGACTGGTCTATAGCAGGGTTCTTGGCTGACTTGGATAGCCTTATTACGGCAGGAGAAAAAGTGCACGACATGTTACGTAACACTGAAGCGCTACAAAGCAAAAGTCGACCGTTAGGAGGCAAGCCAGAGATGCAGAACCCCATCGGTCGCACGCTGTCTTATCTATATTGCGACATGACAAACCACAGTTCACTAAACTGTAGGAAGATCAGCACAATCAAGGATCGCACCGATTTTTTCATCAAAAATAAGAGGTGCCTCAATTGTGCTCTATCAAATCACATCATAAGAGACTGCAATAATAAAGGATGTAGCACTTGTGATGGGAAGAATCACCACTTTCTATTTGTCCTAAGAAACACAATCAGGACGATAGGAATGGTGGACCTCAGCGAAAAAGAGAAGACGCGAGTCGCAACCCAGCGAGACAGAAGCTGAGGCAAAATTATACGGCCGCCACAGACCAAGAAGTTCTACTTTCCCAAGAAGAGGAGGAAGTGAATGAGGTATCGGCCCTCCATGTATCCAATAGCGATCGACGAAAAAGCCGAGGTACTATTTTGCTACTCACAGGCATAGCAAAGGTTCTCGACAAACGGTCTGGAACTCAAAAAAACGTTGAGATACTTCTAGACACAGGAGCGGATAGATCTTTCATTGATCAACATCTAGCTGAGAAACTGGGATTGGAAACACAAAGTATGGTAGATTTAACCATCTACACTTTTGGGAGCGAAAATCCCAGACATAAACAATATGAAACGACCACCCTTCAAATATGGGATGCTCAAGGATATACGCATAATCTCACTTTGTGCAAAACAGACGGCATTACCGAAAAAGCTAAGAAGGTTCAACTAACCCCTCAAGATTTGGAGTATTTGAGGGAAAAGAGACTCCTCCTCTCCACCACAAGTGGTGATGTGGTGAATCCCCAAATATTACTCGGCTGCGACCAGCTCTGGCCGCTTTTAAGCAGCTCAGACCTGCATCATATCTTGCCTTCAGGATTTTATTTGGTCCCTTCCAGGTTAGGATATCTATTGAGTGAACGACAAAGGGAGATATGTGAGAGGCAGACCAATGGGGAAAGCGGAAATAAAAGGCAGGTCGCGCGAATAAGATCTCTCGATGCAGAGGAGGTTAATCAGTGGGACCAGTATTGGTCGTTAGACTCAGCTGGTATTGAGGAGTTCACAGGAACACGATACGAAGAGAAAGCGCGAACTAATGCTGAGGTGGTGCAATTTTTCGATAAAACGCTCGAAAAGTGAGAGGACGGATATTACGTCCGGCTTCCTTTCAATGAAAATAAGGAATTATTGCCGACGACTATCACGCTAGCCTATAGTCGCCTCCATAGGGTTGTGAATTCTCTGCGGACGAAACCAGATCTTCTTCAACAATACCATCAAGTATTTGGAGATCAAAGGAACAAAGACATCATTGATATGGTTGGTGAAGCGAGATCAGTCCCAGCTCAACTGATTCACTACCTACCACACCAGCCCGTGGTTACGCCTTTGAAGGAAACCACCAAACTGCGCGTGGTCTTCGACGCTTCATCTCATTTGAAGGGCACTCCTTCGCTGAATGATGTGCTCTACCAGGGTCCTCTTTTCTTACCGGAACTCTACGGAGTGCTCCTAAGATTTCGCACAAACTCGGTGGTTGCACTTTCAGATGTAGAAAAAGCTTTTCTACAGGTAAGATTGAACGAAAACGACCGCGATATTACTCGGTGCTTGTGGGTGAAAATAAAACGGCTCCAGTGGAGGGAGAAAACATAGTAACATATCGCTTCACGAGGGTTACCTTCGGTTCAAATTTTTCTACTTTCCTCTTGGCAGCAACGATTCAGCACCACATTAGTCACGAAGTAGAGGATGCTAAGTTTGCTAGCGAGCTATGCGATAACCTCTACGTAGATAACTTACTACTCGTCGGAAGCAATGCTGACGAGATTCTGAAGAAATCTCTGATGGCTCGAAGTGTATTCGAAAAAATGAACATGAATTTGCGAGAAGTCATAGTAAGTGACCCGATAGTGCAAAATAAGCTTCCTGATGAGATTTATTCGAAGAAGAGAGAGCAAAAAATTCTAGGTATTCCCTGGAATTCTCTCAATGACACAATATCGATTCAAAGCGAAGTTTTGCACTGCCAGAAAATTACGAAAAGAAGCGTAGCGCGGCAAATCGCTTCCATTTATGACCCATTGGGATGGCTGGTCCCCCTTTTGATCCCACATAAACACTTCCAACAAAAACTGTGGGTGGAAGGATATGATTGGGACCAGGAACTACCCCAAGTATTGCGAGAGGAAGGGAGCCAATTACAGAATGATTTGGATGGATTCCGAAAGACTTTTCAACGGGGGATTCCTGTAGACTCCACTTGCAGTATAGCGGTATTTGCAGACGCTAGCAACCACGCAATGGCGGCGTGCGCATACCTACTGACAGACAGAACGTCGACATTGTCTGGCAAATGGGGCAGCAGGAAGGAGGGCGCAGGGCAGGTTCACGTTTCGGGCCCCACCCTTGATAGTCGAAAAAGGGCGTGTTTGGGGCGGAGCCTCTGTCCGTGCTCCGTTCGTTCAAAGCAGTACACTTCAGGGAAAACCAGCCACTACAATCCGAGAGGAAAGGCAGGTGGCTAGCCTTGCACGGGCGGTGACCGGCCTTACTATGGCCGCTAGTCGATCCTGACATTACGCCCTTACTGCCGCAAATTTTCACATTCACCCTTCATCCTGCCCTAATACGCCCTTGCAAGCGATTACTCCAACACCCGTACTGCTCAAAAATTCTTTTTTAGCGATCTCACCCAAGACCAGGTTGTATTAGAGCGGCCTTTTGAATTTGCCGTAAATCCAAAATCGCTCCATTACAACGTGGCTCTTGAGTGAGCCCGCTAAAGAATTCTGGAGCAACACATAATTAAAACTATAAGTATTAACAAATGCAAATTTATTTCTTGGAATTACTTATACAATGAAGGTTTAACGTGTGCCCAAAAAGCCTTGGAAGGCACTTCAAGATGATGTAATGTTTGAGATGCGAAAAGAAAACCGTGCTGCGGCAAAAGCAATCAAGACTATAGAGTAAGTCAGAACACTACAACAGAATACATGCATGACGACCACAAGGTTCACAAAGTCTAAAAGAGTTAGCTTCAATATCCATGAGATTGGTTTAGAGGTAACCGGGTTCGGAATGATGAGCAGATAAAGAGATATGAGACTACGGATTGACACTGGAATAAAAGTGAGATAAATTGAATTTAAAGCATCTTCATCGAATCGTAGGCAGAGTAACGGTGGCAGAACAAGAAAAACAAAGGTCAACAGCATATGAAACGCAAAAAAAAACAGAAAAACCTCTCAGGAAATTTCGGGAAAACTACATGTGGTAAGAAGTAAGTAAATTGATCGTCTTAAGTTACTTACTCATAGCATAAAAGTCACATACACAATGTGGTAAGCAAGTTACTCGAGGCGACCCTGTGAAAGTTTCCCTCGAGTAAGTTACTCACCACATTGTGTATGTGACTTGTCTGCTGAGTAAGTAACTTGAGACATTCAAATTACTCACTGAATATCACAACTCTCATTCCCAAAACGGTCTGAGCTCGACGTCCGATCGACAGGACTCTAAGCCGGGTTTCCGATGACTCCCCCGACGACAAGGCAAGATGGCGGCGCGTCCACATCGTTGATCACACGTTTCTAAAAAAACCATCACATAGAACAGTCTAAAAACAATTACTTGGGAAATTATTTGAGATAAAACTTTTTTTCATTGGGACAGGCGCTCCATCTCTTTGCACGTACAAACGGAAATCAGATCTGAAAAGCAGTAATTAACTTTGTTTGACTTCTTACCTAAAACATTCTCTGTTACCTAAAACCACTTATCATGTTCATGTGAGAGTCTGGCTTGCATGTAACAACTGACCTCCAGTTTTTTGTAGCTCCACAAGTAACGGAGAACTTGTGCAGCACGTGGCCAATCCTCCACGATCTCAACATCCAACACCTCTCCAGCCGGCATCAGTCTGCAGGAAAGCATTCTGGAAATAGTCGACGACAAGCTCGCAAACATGGCAGTTTGTAGACAGAAACGGGAATGCGGTGTAACACGATAAAACTCCAGAAGTTACGAAAACGGAGTTTAACATTGAACAACATTTCTGAACAGTACATGAAAGGTCTGCCCGAATGATAATGTCCGCCCAAGCGGTCGGCGTGCGTGTTGAACGGTCGTCACGTAGCCTTTTTTGGAAGAGTCTTGTAGGGGCTACAGGAATATTACTCCTTCTCCGTGTAATAATCGTGTTAGTCGATTCACATGTCCAGCAAATGCCTTCTCGACTCCCGTTCGACACGAACGCCAACCGCCTGGGCGGACACTCTTATTCAGACATACTTTAATTCACAACATTTTCGAAATTCCCTCATTCAGACATTTACAACATTTTTGAAATTTCGAAATAATCGGCAAAAGATTATGAAAATTTCGATGAGTGGAAAATATTTTCAGTAGATCTACGAATCGAACATGACTGGTTTGATTTCCTCTCATTTCTTACCCAATTTCTTATGTACATTTTTCGCATTGATCCATTTCCACTCCATAAAACCCTATTTATGCAACACCAAACATTTCAAGCTCATGTAAACCCGGATGAATAGATCAACGAGCAGAAAACAGCAAATCAGGAGTGAGACTTCAATTTTTTAGCGGCAAAATATCTTCAAAATGTTCACAAGCTGGGAAAACGAATTCAAGTATGTGAAAAACGTTCCATGCTGCAAATGGATTTTTTGAGGAAAGACTTCTGAAAATCGTTAACCGTAAATCGTGTGCACGAAATAAATGCAACTGATGTCTTTAGTGTGTACACAAGAAAAAATTCAAAATTCACTAAAAAAGCAGGAAACCGTAAGATAAGTACCGTGAGAGTTAAAAATGGCCTAGCCCTGACGTTTTCATAGAGCTTGACTACGGAGGAGATGAAGAGAGGCACATATAGTTAGAAATCCAGCAAAAACTCATGAAACATGAAAAAATAATGAAAAAAAAGCGGCCTGAAGCCATTTGGTTGAATTCTGACCGATCGATGCTGTCGACAGGTCGATTGCGCGTAGCGGCATTTGAATTCGACCAATAACAGACGAGGAGGGTGGAGCGTTTGCGTCGATTCTCGCGCTGCAGGTCAAAGGGCGGACATCTCCAAGCTCGCTCGCTCGCAGCACCAAGGGCGGATATCTGTCCCCGCCCAGTCTCCGCCCACTTCCGCAGCTGACCAATCAGAATTTTCACGGCAGCAAGCCCGCCGCTCTAGACTTGCTGCTGAACCTTCGGAGGGGTGGGATTAGAGGCGGACCTACCGCCCTTGCTGCTACCTCGTTTGCCAGAGTTGTTGATGGCGAAATCTAAATTACCTTCAATTAGATCAAAAACGACTATTCCAAAGCTTGAGATGAATGCGATCACGTTCGCCGCAAGACTGGCTAAATCAATCTGACAAAATTGCGAGGCTCAATTCAGCATATCGAAAACGTCTTCATATTCTCAGATTCACAGATAGTGCTCAACTGGGTGGATGAAACCCCTGATGAGGAAGCCTTGGGGATTTTAGTGAGGAATCAAATAGGAGAAATTCGGGAAATCACAGATGCGCTGATCAGAGCAGAGACTAATCTTTTCTCTGGTTACGTCAATACAAAAGCCAACCCAGCCGACGCTGGCACAAGAGGTCTCACAAAGAACCAGTCGCAAGACAGTGATTTGTGGGAAGGACCGCGATTTTATGTGATTCACCTTCATCATGGCAAACGCCACGTTTCAACTAAGCGAGCCGACTGTAATATCTCCGACAAGTGCTCCCACTTTCGTTTTCTCCACAATTCATGTTGGAACCGAGAAAAACGAAGATTTTCTCATAAGTCGATACAGCAGCCTCAACAAGGCGACTCGAGTCATGACATGGATCCAACGATTCATTGGTAAGGTTATGAGAAACTTACCGAGGCGGAGTAATGGCCAGGTGGTCGAACAAGCTCGAGTTGCTTCGGACCGTCTCAATGGGAAAGAAATTCGCTATGCGAAAAATACACTGATAAGGAGTCACCAGTCGGCTACTATGTCGTCCGACTATATCAAGTCTATGGATAAGACCATGAAATTATTCAAAGACGAGGATGGAATTTGGCGTGCGCAAGGACGCCTAGCGAAATCCTCTCTTAACGAGAATGCAAAATACCAATATTTATCTGTCCGAAGACTGAAATGTCATCACAAATAATACGGGAAGCTCATG
Source organism: Aplectana chamaeleonis (assembly GCA_029168955.1). NCBI lineage: Eukaryota > Metazoa > Nematoda > Chromadorea > Rhabditida > Cosmocercidae > Aplectana > Aplectana chamaeleonis. The sequence continues at coordinate 1,688,135 of JAPDOI010000004.1, read as the reverse complement.
GGAGGTATCATCAAGGAATAGCTCATACAATGTCAACTATAGGACAGAATTATTGGATACCAAAACTGCGACAACAGGTCAGAACATTTATACGGCAATGCGTGAAGTGTAAGCGATCCAATGGGTTTCCCCATCGTTATCCCGAAGTGACGGAGCTCCCAGAGCAGCGAGTTAAAGAAACTCGTCCTTAACATCACATAGGTCTTGATTTTTTTGACCTACCTCCGGCCAAAGCAGGGGAAGAACTATCGAAGACGTATGGCTGCATATTCACGTGCGCAGTAACGCGAATGGTTCATTTAGAAGCTTTGCGTAATATGAGCACTGAAGCCTTCTTGAACGCGCGTAGGCGATTTTTTCGCGGCGCGGAGTTCCGTCGTCAATAACGTGCGATAATGCGCCAACATTTCTTCTCAGTGCTGAAATTTTGGCGAGTGTTCCAAAAGAACATGCAATAATGGAGTTTTTGAGCAATAATGCGATAAAATGGAAAAACATCACTCCGTACGCACCCTGGCAAGGCGGTTTTTATGAAATATTAATAAAATCCATCTAGCACGCTCTCTATAAGGCTATAGGTAGGGCGAAACTTTCTTTTGACGAACTTGTGACGGTTATAACGGAAATTGAAGCGACAGTGAATACGCGACCGCTTACATATCAGGAATCGGACTGCGAAGAGTTTAATGCGATACGACCAATCGATTTTGTACAAAACCATTTCAATGTGACGTTCCCATTTGAATGTATAGAATCAGATGTTTTGGATCCTGAGTATCGCCCTTCTCACGAGGAGGCGACTATCGCTTCGAGAAAACAGGCGGTCGAAGCTCTCCAGTCATCTATCAGAATTACAGATCTGTTCTGGAATACCTGGCGAGAACACTACCTGACTAGCCTGCAAGAACAGCATCGTACTCGCATCTCAGATCAACGGTATAACTCTACAAGTTCTAAGAAAGGTGCCTTAGTGCTGGTGACAGATCCAAATTCGCCACGTAACGAGTGGACACAGGTACGCATTATCAACACCCACCCAAGTTCAGATGGTGCTATAAGGGAAATAGAACCAGAAACTGCGAATAGGCGAAAAATCAAGAGACCAGTTAACCTTGTTGTGCCACTTGAGATTTACGCAGATGAACAACAGGAGGAAGAAAATAGTGAAAATTCCGGAAACCCTAAGTGTTCTTACAATTCGAGACCGAGAAGGGATATTGCCTATAGGGATGAAACGGTCACCAATTACTCGGAAAAGCACTGACTGTTTCCACAATTTTTTCGTTGTTTTTTCATCACTTTGTAAGTCAATTCGAATGGAATGCCATAAAAACAGGGTTATGAGGAAGAATGAAAACATCCTCAATTTTGAAATTTGCGTAGAAAATGAGTGCAGGTGTTTTCCAAACCATCAGCTAACGAACTTGTTAGATTTTCACTGGACCTAATGTTACATGAACACAATGTTTTTTGAAATGGAAAGCAAATAACACCTACTCATCCATGGAAATGACTTGCCGCGGTTTGGACTTTTTTGAAAACATTCAATGTTCACTTTGCATAGCGGTATTGCTTAATCCTGAGTGCTGGCCGCTAGGAGCCTTAATCAGCTTTGCCTTACTAACCTACACTATGGTGGCATTATTATATGTATTGCTCTACGCCCCCCTAACTATTGGAAAACCCATCCGGTTAATCATGGAAGGAATTTTCTTGATTTTGCGAAGAATTTCCATGTTTAGCGTCACCTTTCCTCGTAAGATATTGCAAATTCCTGCGAATTCCATCGAACGGCGGCGACTGAAACGACTTGCGGAGGCGGTAGCGATTCTTGCAGTAGGCCAACTGGTACAGTTTTTTGGTTATACTTGTCAAGACGTGAACACCTTCTCAGTCCAATCTCGATTGCGAGTTCTCGGTAGCAAGCGATGCCCGCATATGGGATCGTGCACAGGGGCAAAATGCGCTGCAATTGATACTGCAGATCTAATTTCAGAGCTGGAGAATGCAAATCACTATCCCGGCAGAACTCACTGCTTGGAATCATGTGGGGGTTTAGGGTGCGATTGCTTTTATCCCAGCTCCGGGTGCCTATTCTACCGTTTGTATGCAGTTCCCAAAAGCGAACACATATTCGAGATTTCACGGTGTATACGATGGAAACAGCAGGTTAAATTGGGAATAACAATTGAACACTTGGGTAAAACCCAACATTGTGTTCAAGCAGTTTCTCCAAATGTACCAGTTGTTTTGCAAAATTTCACAATCGTAATAACATCGTTAGTTCTTCCGCCTGTACCCATTCTTAACCAAAAATTCATAGCGAATGGTAGCGATTTTGTACAATGGCGAGAAAGCGATAGGCAATTACTTCACTGCAAATCTAGTTCAGCGGCGAAAAATCTTACATGCGATTTGCGAGATAGTTGTCAGTGTGGCCCAGCTGAAAATACAGTACACTGCGACTGCGATCAATTAACTCTCAGAGAAAATTTCGCCGATTTGTCACTGAAATTGCCTGTTAATTTGCAAAGCGTGCCATTTTTCAAAAAAGATTTGCAAGTTGTAGCGAATATACGGGACACCATTTCCACAAAACTAATTGTGACTTTCGAGGGAATAGTTAATGCAGTAACGCAAGGTGTGAGAAAGCATTCTTGTTCGGTCGCAAACACAGTATTAACAGGCTGCTGTCAATGTAGGCGAGGCGCAGAAGCTTTAGTCACCTGCAAATCCCCAAAAGTTACACTAGGCGAAGTCCGGTGCGACTAAGAAAGTTTTGTAATCCCGTGTTCACCAGAGGGAAAAAAGCACAATAGGTCTTCCAAGAAATGCAGCTCTGAATCAGTTAAACTGCTCCTATATTGTGCAGAGATGACTTATTTTTTAGTATCCGCGTTACTAAAATTTGTGGAGCCATGGCGTTATCCAATGAAAACAGGATTGTTGACCGACAGCTCAATTTTTCACGAATGGCAATGGCCAGATTTTTCACATATTGGCGATATTTTGTTTTCTTGGCAGAAAACCGTACTTTTTTAATCATACTTGTAGCAATGACCCTCGCGATAACATATTTGTACCTACCAGCAATCATTGCACACATAATTCGAACTGCGATTCAAGCGATAACTCAGATTTTTTGCAAGATTCCACTGCGAGTGGTACGACTCTTCATATGCCTCACATATCATCAACTCCGCGAGAAAACGACAAGCGAAGCGAACACGCGAAGTTCGAGGAAAAATCTTTGACCCATCAAATTAATTCCTATTTTTTCAGCACAAAGGGATGCAAGTGCAAAGTTACGAGAAGTGAAGCAGGATTTGAGAAGATACAAGGAGGCACTTCACCGGTTACCATCGGCGCGCACAGTGCACAACAGTATCGAGTCATCATGTGAAGACGTTATGCATACTGTCGGTCTTATTGAAAATCTCATTCTTGATTATTCTTCTTTCTTTGTAAATTCTCTTCCATGGGATGTGATTGAGCGAAACTCAACCATCATTGAACTTCCTAGTGAAAACTTCACGTTGCGATTGCAATGTTTGCGAAAGAATCTCTGTTTTATGTACTTAAGTGCTCCCTCGTTAATTGCGAAAAAATTGACGACAAAGGAAGCTTGGGCTACGCGAATGGATGAGGAGCAGTACTGGCGTCCCATGGCAGGAGGCCGGCGAGCACTACAAATCAAACAGAGCGAAATCGAAGCCATCATTCAAGATCAGCTAGATTTCTTGGGGAATCACTTTACAAGATTGCGAGAGATTCGACGCGAATGCCACCAGCAAGAGCGAATGGATACTGACACCTCAGTGGACAAGATGCGAGAGTCAATGGCAGAGATAATTGCTACAACCGACAAACTAGAAAAGGTACTTCACAAAGGAGATGTTCCTACGGCATCTACCATCTCTGACGATGGTACAAGTGATACTTCACAGCCTAATCCGGGCGCGAAGGCTTGCTCCAGCGAGGTACAAATGGACACCAATCCCAACGAATAAGAAAAGATAGCAGAGAACGCTGACTTCATGGAATCCCTCGACGATGAAGACATGATACCAAACGCCAAGGTTGATGAGGATGCGATTTCGCGAGAAATTGAACAACGTGAGCGGGACCTCGAGTTGGTCAGTAATCGTGTCCGAGAGCTACGACGAAAGCGAACATGCCCACTGCGGCAGTATGGAGCCGGAGTGTTTCGAGAAGGCGAAAGAACAATGAGATGTGTCTTCTGCGGGGCTCGAGGTCTACACAACAGCGATTCCTGCGAGCACCTCAAAACAGGGACTGAAAGACGCAAATTCATGATCAACAATAAGCGATGTATCAAATGTCTGGAACTAAATTGCGCAGGAGGCTACTACTGCGTGAAATATACCAAGCGATGCAACCACTGCAAGCATCAGGGTCATCAATCAGCCGTCTGTGAACTTCCGGATGAGTCAAGACTTATCGAAGCCGATAAGGCCCATTGCGAGTTGGAGGCCCATGATCTACTGCAATACATCGACGAGCTCAGGAAATCGCTTGAAAAATAGAGCTTCCCTATTTTTTGTGAACCTGTCAACTTTGCGATAATAGATCAAAAGGCGGGGGAGAATCGCGGTGAACGCGACTTTCAAATTCCGAAAGAAATCGTTTCCCCTGCACCCTGCCTATCTCCGCATCTGCGAGGCGTCTATGTTTTGAGAACAACGGAGAGATTGCGAGCCGTTTTTTATGCCACGAATAAAAGGAGCAGATGGAAAGGCCGAGTACGGTCGACAGAACTGCTCCAAGTTTCCCCTCTCTTTCTATTTTGTGCGATTTGGCGATATGGGCGAATTCCATTTGAGCGATTCTGCGAATACTACTTAATGTATAGGTATAATCTTGCGATAAGAGCGATTTTTATTAGAAGCGAATTAGCGAATCTCTTCTATTCATTTAGGCCTTATTTTGCTTGTTGTTTATTTGCTTGCTTTATTATCTCTTGTTTGACTTGCTATCGTTGTAACACTGTTTATTTTTGTTGTTATCTTTTTTGGTTTAATTACCCAAGTTTGAGGTTCAATAAATTGTACACTTACCGCGTGGCAGCAAAGAAAAGCAAAGGGTTCGGTCAATTTACTACCATCAAAATCGACATGCGGGAAGAATCTTCTGATGTTCAAGTGCTTCCGGTCCCTATTTTTTCCGTTGATTATACTGCCCTGAACCGCCATCTTTCTAGTATCGATTGGCTGAATGAATTCAGCAATTACGTCTCAATGGTCGATGTTTATCAGAGATTTTGCAATATAATGTACAACGCTCTAGCACATTTCGTCTCCATGAAAATCCCGAAACCTACGATTACGACGTATCCACCGCACATCCAAAACCTGCTAGGTCAACAACAGCGGCTCTTTCATACTTTGAATAATCCTTTGGCGCATCCTCTTCACAAGAAAGAGTGCTCTGACGTCGACTGTCATTAGAAAAATATTTTCGCAACCCATCAACGCCGCTTTGCATCACAAGCCTATTTCAAACGTCTATATTTCAGTGCTACGAAGTACTAAGTTTCGAAGCGATGCTAGTAAGGCAGAAGCTCTCGGTTGCTATTTTTCCAGCGTTTTCTGAGGTGGTAATATACCGGTTGAGCACCAATTTGATGACATTTCTCACATTTCTGGTACCCTTCCTGACATTTACTTTCACCCATCTGAGATTTCCTCAATATTGTGTGGTCTAAAGCCCTTTTTTTACTGAACCCTTTAATGGGATACCACAAGTTGTTTAAAGAATGCATTTCTTCGCTCTGCATCCCCCTAGCTCATATGTTTAATCTCTCACTATACTTAGGGGAGGTCCCGCACTAATGGAAACAGGTCATTGTAACAGCAATTCCAAAAATGACCGGCAAAAACAGCTTAAATAATTTCCGGCCCATTAGCCTCACTTGCACAATGGGTAAGGTTATGCAGAAAATCATAAAAGACAAAATTTTGGTCTGGCTCAGGAAGTTCGGTGTAGTACCTCAAGAACAACACGGCTTTCTACCTGAAGCTTCCACCTGCACCAACCTTACAGATTCGCTCCACGACTGGTCCCGTGCATTGAAATTGGGGGAGGCAACTGATATACTTTACATTGATTTATCGAAAGCTTTTAATAAAGTGTGTCACTCTAAACTGATTCGCAAGCTCGAGGCTTTGGGAATCCAGGGCGATTTCTTATCTGGATAAGATCTTATTTACAGGATAGGAGTATGTTTTTCAAGGTTGAGAGTAGTTTTTCCAGTAGTTATTATTGCACCAGTGGAGCTCCTCAAGGAGCAGTTTTATCTCCGCTCTCATTTCTTGTATACACCCTGGAACTACCTAGCCTTCTCAAAACCTCGTCTGATTTCAAGGTGCTACTCTTCGCCGATGACATTAAGATTTATGAAAGTTATGATGGTGGTATACTTGTGATGAGGTGCGTCTAGCCCTAACGGATTCCATACAGAAAATGAGCGACTGGGCAAAGCTCTGGGATATCCCTCTCAACATTGACAAAATGGATGTAATGCATATCGGTGATCACCATGCTGTGACTGATTTTCAAGCAGATGGTGCTAAGTTGAAAAGATGCAGCTATGCGAGAGACTTGGGCGTGATTTTTGATTCCAGTCTCAATTTCTTCGGCCATATTGAGGCCTCTGTTAAAAAAGCCTATGCTGCCCTGTTTCTTAATTTCGCAATATTCGATGTTCGGATGCAGCAAATATAAGGCGTCCTTATAACGCGTTTGTACTGCCACATCTCGAATATTGCTCCCAAGTGTGGAGCCCTAGTTTAAAGAAGGATATAGCAGAAATCGAGCGCGTGCAACATATTTTTACGCGCTTATTCTGATGTACGTTCATTCAAAATTCAGAAAGGTCGAATAGGCCCAATTATGGCGATCGCTTGAAACTTAGCGGTCTAGAATCCCTTCATTACAGGCACATAATCTCTGATTTAGTTTTCTCATTTCGGATGCTCAAAGAGGAGCTGAACCTACGTGCCAGTAAGTTTCGGATCTTTAGACCTACCCGCGGTAGGTCAGGTGGGTTTGGAGTACACTAAACTTGGGACCGAATCGAATAAATATCCGAATGATTCGAATATTCGAGTATTCGAATATTCGATTCGTTCGGGAACTCCATCTTTGGGGTTTATTCGAATATTCGATTTATTCCAGAATTCAAATTTTGGATTTATTCGAATATTCGACTTATTTGAGAATTGGAATTTTGAATTTATTCGAATATTCGATTTATTCGGAAATTTAAATTTTGGATTTATTCGAATATTCGACTTATTCGGGAAATGAAATTTTGAATTAATTCGAATATTCGATTCATTCTGGAATACAACTTTTGAATTTATTCGATTATTCGTTTTATTCGGGAATACACCGGAAAAAAATCCGGTGCCCCACATTCGAATTAGACAAAACCTATTTCGTTTACCTTTGAAATAAAAACCCTTCGGAGTATCTTTCTGCAAGTTGAGCTATCCATTTTTGTGTGTACGATTTCCGCTCCTCGTTCTTTTGCGCAGGTCTCCCGTTGCGCGCTGTACACAAGCACAAGCGCCTATGGGGTCGATTGGATTCCCGCCAGCGGAAAGTGCGGCAGTATGCAATGGAGGAGTATCGGTCATGCGACGCTGCAGGATCGATCCTCCTCCACTGCATGCTGCCATGCCTTTCAGCGGCGAGACTCTATCCAGGCCCTATCGATTAGGGGCCTATCCGACGCTGCCGCAACAGGCCGGACTGCTAGCCGTCGCCCATTGGCGCCGGGCCGCCTTCGCTAAACCAACAGTGTGGTCTCCTGGGACCGGATGCATCAACGCACACAGCAGGGCAATCGCAAGGGCAGGGCAGGCGCCCCGAGAGTCGGTGCCCTGCCCCGTATGCATATGAGCTCGATGGCGTCAGGGCAGCTAGCCCCAGCGCAGCGTACGCAATTACGCACTGCGCGCGCCCTTTTTCGGCTAAAACCCAAGATCTATAAGCCGAGAACAGCTGAGATTCTATAAAAAATCGGAGTCAAGCTTCTGAAATTTTTGACTTTGGTGCGAACGTGACTAAACACTAGAATTTTTTGGCGATGGCAAATTAGTTATCTTAAAAACTTGCAATCGAGTGATGGGAACGCCAATAACGAAGAATTACGAAACAATTCATTATGTCAAACCAGTCCTGTTCAGGTGCAGCTGTGTCTCTTAGGATGGCAATGCGGCTACGCTCAGTGGAGGGTAAAAAGGCAATGCTAGTCTGATTGTCGTTGTGCTCGAGGTTTTGGCTTACGAGCAGAAACTGTCAGTTAGCAGAATTGTATCCATGTGCACCGAAAATGTCACAGCATGAGTAACTTTGGCATTCGCTCGCGTGTAGCCCTACACAAACTCACTTGTTGCACAGTGACACCTGGGCAACAAGTAATTTTTCTGGGGCGCGAAATGGAAAGTGTGGGGCGATTGTGAGCATTTGTGCCCACAAAACCACTTGTACCCCACTAAATCACTAGTCGCCCCGCAAAATCACTTGTTGCCCCGAAAGAGCAGCTGCTGACCCTAAAATCACTTGTTGCCCTGCAAAATCACTTGTTGCCCCGCGGGTTCACTTGTTGCCCCGTAAAACTACTTGTTGCCCCTCAAAACCACTTGTTGCTCGGAATCATCATTTGATCGTTCGGACCCCACTGCGTTGTTTATTCACGGATTCCGTCTACCCTCTAGACACCTTGTACTTCTCAAACCCTTCTTCTTCTTCTTCCTCTTCCCCCTGTTCGTCCTCTTCTTCATCTTCCTCCTCTTATACCTCTTCCTCCTCTTATTCCTCCTCCTCCTCTTCTTCCTCTCTTCCTCCTCTTTCTTCCTCTTCTTCCTCTTCCTCCTCTTCTTCCTCATCATCTTCTTCTTCTTCTTCTTCTTCTTCTTCTTCTTCTTCTTCTTCCTCTTCCTCTTCCTCTTCCTCTTCCTCTTCCTCTTCCTCGTCTTCTTCCTATTCTTCCTCTTCTACCTCGCCGCTTGTGAGTGTGGCTTAAAGGCAGTGGTCGCGATGAAAAGCGTTATCTACAAAACTATAAAAATCAGCCTAGATTGAAAACAGCTGAAAAACTATGAAGGTAGCGCGGTGAAAAACGGGCTAGAATCAGAGTTTCTAGGGCCCAAAGATGCTAATTCGTGCACACGTGCACACCGCTGCAAAAAAAATCGTCGTCTCATGCCGAGCAGTCAAAAATCATCGACATTCAGAGGTAGAGATAAATGCAAATTTACTGTACTTATCTGGGCCTAATTCCGGTCCGCAATTGCGTCTCGACACGCTTTGCAGCCGCGCGCGCTCGAGTCAGTCGGGTTTCCAGCGCCAAAGCCGACTCGATTTGGCTTTTTTATACAACTTTCTCCAATTTTTTTTAGTTGCCAGTTTCCAAAACCCACCTAGAGTCAGTAGATCGGCGGCTGCGGCGCTGGAAGCTGTTCTAACTCGGGAGAGCGCGGTCGCAAAGCGTGTCGAGACGCAATTGCGGTCCGGAATTTGGCCCAGATAAGCACAGTAGGTAATGAAAAGAGTTTACCAATGAAAGCAAGCACCTCAGGCAATGTTTTTGACTAGATGAGTCCGAAGGATAATGTTCATTGATTGAAATCCAATTTGAAGCCAGCTGATGTTCTTGATATCAGAGATCATCGCTGCCGATGATGTGGAGAGGGCTCGTCCACCATCAATAGACAAGAAAGTTTAGGCTTCAAATATGGCCCAAAACAGCTTTTTTTTCGCGATTCTTTCTCATTGGTCCTACTTCTCTAAACCCAGAAAAGGGTCTAGAGAGGAAAAGAAGACAAGCATATTTTATCGCGACCACTGCCTTTGAGGTATAGACGGATGAGGGGATTCCTTCGTTGAGATCTGTCAATAACAACAAAAAACACTTGAACTAAAATCCAGAGGTGGTAGTAAATGCATTTTCAACGCGCGTTAACCATCACCTTTGAACCGCGAGGTAACCACCAACTTTAAGCGAGTTAACGGCCAGGTTTATGCGAGCTTACCAATCTTTCTACTTGGTGAAAAAGTGATCAGGACGCTGTAGAAAGTGTGCAGGACCCGATTGGGCGTGCACAGGAAATCATAGAAAGTGTGCAGAACCCAAGTGGGCGAGTGCAGGACATCATAGAAAGTGTGCACGACCCGAGTGGGCGTGTGCAGGACATCATAGAAAGTGTGCAGGGCCCGATTGGGCGTGTGCAGGACCACATTGGTAGTGTGCAGGATGTGTGCAGGACCCCACTGGAGGTGTGCAGGACTCAACTGGGTGTGTACAGGGTGTGTGCAGGACCCCACTGGGGGTGTGCAGGACCCCAGTGAGAGTGTGCAGGATGTGTGCAGGACCTGCACATCCTGCGCACTCCCAATGGGATCCTGCACACTCTCAGTGAAGTCCTGCACACCACCAGTGAGGTCCTGCACACATCCTGCACACTCACACTGTGGTACTGCACCAAATCATAGACGTCCTGCACCCATTCACGACGACTTGCATACTCTTCAGCAAGCGTAAGCGTAAGGAAAACGCGTTATCGTATGTGATCTCGCGTTAAGTCCGCGCAAAACTGCAACCAAACGATAGCGGACAGAGAAAATGGAAATAGTGTGTGAATGAAGAAAAAGATGGATAGCTTCCGAAAAAGTCCTCCGGAGGACTTTTTCGGAAGCTATCCATCTTTTTCTTCATTCACACACCACTTCCATTTTTTCTGTCAGCTTACGTTAGGTTGCTGTTTTACGCGGACTTACCGCGAGCTGGAAAAAGTTAAAAAAAACTCGAGAAAAAATTCTAAATTACTAAATTTTCTCCAAAAAAAGGCAGAACGGACCGTTTTTTTGAATTTTTTTTCAATGCGTATCTAGTGGCTCATACAGTGCCATGAGTGTGCTTAGTTTGAGAAATGCCTGGCGCATCTTCTGAAAATCGTCAACTGAAAAGCTCACGGTCAGCTGCAGTTAACCGCGAGTTAGCGCGCGGTTAGCGCGCGTGTATCTACCCATTTACTACCACCCCAGATTTATTTTTAAATGCTCCTCATCAGACTAGAAGAAAATCACGAATAAATTAGAGGATATCAAACGAATAAAAATTTTCGAATATTCGAATAAACGAATAATTCGGATAATTGACTCTTTCGAATATTCGAATAAGCGAATTATTCAAAAAATTAACTTTTTCGAATACTCGAATTATTCGAATATTCGATTATTCGTTTATTCGACCGAATATTCGTTTCCCGAATATTCGTTGACATACTCTAGAAGAAATCGGGAATCGTTTTTTTCTTCAAATGTTCGGTGTTGCGAATAATTCGGAAATGTTCACTTTTCAAATATTCGATTTTCCAAATAATTCGGAAATGGCCTTTTTAATTTTCGACTTTTCGAATGATTCGAAGTCGCCTTCTTTAATCGAATATTCAATTTAGGAATCTTTCGATTTGGTCGAAGTATAGTTCCCACCCCCATGAAATTTTAGGGTGTTTTTGAGAAAAAAAATCGGATTCTGCTCAAAAGTGGCAATCGGGGGCAATATCAATATGTCACGGTATCAGGCAGTAAACATGGAGAACTCTTGAAAGAAAAACCATTACACTTCCATGAGAATTTTGTGCCGGTGGCAAATTATAAACTTGTATCTAGCGTACTACTTCGGAAATCGTCAAAAGTCGCGATTTGCCATGAAATTTTCCCTAAAAAAAGCTTTGAAAGAATCAAGTCGAAAATTTCAGAAAATTGACACATAAACCCCCAATTCGTGATCAGCGCCCCAAATAACACAACTGGGAGGGTATTAAGTTAAATCTGGAACATTTTTAAAAACGCTTTCGGGGCCCACTGATTGATATGAATAAACTCCCAACCGAAAATCCGTACAAATCCATAAAGCTATCAGTCTGTACAAAGTTTGGGTAATGTGCCTTCATCCAAACTTGGGCCAGAGGGGTTGTTTTGGGCGCTGAACACAATTATGAGGTCAATTTTGCAAACTCTCTAAAGACTAGTGCACGTTTTGGAAGGTACAACAGGTACAGAAATCTGACGAAAAACGTCTATAACTCTTTTCGGTGTGGTTTTAGGCAGATGCGAAGACCATAATTGGTTTTCCACCAAAAACGGTTCTAGAGAGTTATACTTCTTCCAGAATAGTTAGGCTAACTAAAAGTAGCTCCCTTAAGAGCCTCACTAGACATGAGCTTGTAGAAGAAAGTACTGTGCTTATCTGGGCCAAATTCCGGTCCGCAACTGCGTCTCGACACGCTTTGCGGCCGCACACTCCCAAGTCAGAAGAGCTTCCAGCGCAGCAGCCGCCGATATGCTGACTCTAGGTGAGTTTTGGAAAGTGGAAACCAAGAAAAAATGGAGAAAATTGTGTAAAAAAGCCACGTCGGGTCGGCTTCGGCGCTGGGAAACCCGACTGACTCGAGCGCGTGCGGCTGCAAACCGTGTCGAGACGCAATTGCGGACCGGAATTTGGCCCAGATAAGCACAGTAGAAAATGGAGGAAGATTGAGGTGATGATCAGGAGGGAAAGACAACACGCGGGCGCACGCGACGCGACCGCACACGCCACCGTCCAGGCCTCCTCCGTGCCGGCGCTAGCTGGGGCGAGACAATCCACACAATGCTCACAAAGATTTTGTGGGCATTGCCCACAATCTTTTTTGTGGGCACTCGACTCTCGCCGGCGCGATTATGTGGAACGTCTAGCGCCGACGAAAAAGGACGCGAAATTGGCCACGCTCTCCGGGGCAACACGCGTGCGAATGCCAGAGAACACTCGTGATCAGGAGAAAATTATTCGTCACGTATCAATTTTTTTTCACAAAAATCATAAATTGCTAAAACAAGGTTATCGAAATGTATGCAATATAAATGTACAAACAATGGCAGTTTTGGCGATCACGTTTTTCAAGAGATTTCCAAAAATTGTCCTCTATTCAATTGAAGGATTGCCGGAAGCGAACATATATTCTCGCCTAAATTTTTTTCCAACCCGCACATAAAAACACCACATTTGCTGCACCTTTCTCTGAAGAATCAAAAGATCTACCGGACGAATCTGGACGAAAAAAAAAACGAAATTTAGATGTAAATCCGAATTGTATTCAGAAACGTTTGACTTAACGAAATGCGAAATTCACTTCCCACAAAAAAAATAAAGAAAAATTTGTGGAAAGTTTTTCAAAAGCTTGTTCCTCAAAAGTTCTTCATCTCACTGAACTGTAGAACATCAATCAATAGCGCAAAGATTACGGAAGCAATATGGAGAAAGTAGACGCAAGCAGTGTCATGGAATTTTTCAATGAAAACGTCAAATAAAGATAACAAGTAGGATATATCAACAGAACCTGTCAATATTGGAATCACTTTACTATAAGCAAGAGCTCTAGACATATATGTATATGTCAACACGAAGGAAAATTTCAAAAAATAATGTCTTAGAAAATGGAAAAAATTGGATTTGCAGCGTCGCCGCATTTTTGCCCCGGCCGGAGCAGTTGCTGCCCCAGCCTCCTGGCCGGGGCAGTTAATGGCAGTGCCCCTAACTGCCCTTGCCCCTGCCCCGGCAGCTTAGCATGCCGGTTTCGCTGCCCTGCGTGCCCCGCGCCTGCCCAAACCCCGAGATTCGCGTTGATGCATCCGGCCCCTGCTCCCACTATTTTAGGCCGTCACCGCCGTCATGGTCGACAGAGGGTATCCACGAAAGTGTGGCTGCCCCCTGTCCCCCATTGTGGCGGCTGCTGAACACCAATATGTGGTCCACGCGCCGGGATTCTGAGGATTACTGTTGCTTACGGGAGGCACCATAACAGTTGGGGAGAAAAACCAACTCTCGATGCCCGAGCAGCTCGCAGGGAGCAGCTTGGCCTGTGTTGCGGCTCGTTTCGATAAGAGGTGAACGGGCGGCCGAGTGGTGTTCCGGCCCGATCCCGGGAACGTGGTAATCGAAGCGGTGATGGCCATCAGAATCGATTGCTGGGCCCAAACACCACACGGCCACTCGTTCACCACTCATCAAAACGAGCCGCAACGCATGCCAAGCTCCTCCCTGCGAGCTGCTCGGGCACCGAAAATCGACGATTCGGCATAGAATTCGCATTCAGCACCGCGAATTACTCCGCATAGAAATTTTGAGTCGAATCCGGGACTTTGACAAAACAGCCGCATACCCATCGTAATCTACCGCAAGCTGTCAAAAATCGATAAACTGCATCAGATTCGCGTTGAGCAGACCAAATAACCATCAAAGAAACTATTTGAGCTACATCGTAGCGTTCCGGAAAACGTCAAAAGTCACGTTTTGCCTTCAGATCTTCCTCCCGATGAGAAGCCTTGAACGAATTTAGTCTAAAATTGACAAATAAACCTCACATTCGTGATCAGCACCCCAAACCCCCCCCCCCCCCCACCACCTACCACCACCTTTAGGAGAATCTTAAAGGCAGCATACACGCTCGCAAGCATAGTCGAGATAACAGCATAGATAGGCCCGCACGGCCCGTACTATGTCGTCAACGACGTTTGAAGCGCTGAAAACTGTCCACGATGACAATATTTGACAATGTTCGAGCAATCTTGCCTTATTTGCCCGTATTTTCACACCCCTTCGAGTAACAGAATGAGAATCAATACTTCGAGAAAACATGTGATAACTTAGAATGATGGCACTATAAAAAGGGAGTGCAGTAGAGAAAAACTCGATTTACCTCAATATAACATGTTTGTGCACTGATAAAATCCTCCATTTAAAGAGATCAGCCAAAGCAGAGCGGCATTCTCGAAAGTGGACGAGAGTCAATAGGTATGCAGACATGTTATACTCAAGTAAACCAAGCTATTTCTCTCGTGCACTCCCATTTGATAGTGCTATCACTCTCGATTATCACACGTTTTCACAAGTATCGATTCTTATTCTGTTACTCAAAGGGGTGTGAAAATACGGGCGTGTAAGGCAAGATTGCTCAAACATTGTCAAATATTGTCATCCTGGACAGTTTTCAGCGCTTTAAACGTCGTTGACGACATAGTACGGGCCGTGCGGACCTATCTATGCTGTTATCTCGATTATGCTTGCGAGCGTGTATGCTGCCTTTAAGTCAAAATCTGAAATATTTTTCTTTGACGCTTTCTGGACCCCCAATTGATTTAGGTAAACGCTCAACCGAAAATTGGCACATGTGGGAAACGGCATCACTTCGTGGAAACTCCGGGGAAGTGCTTTTACCCTGGCGTTGTCCAGGGGGTTGTTTTGAGCGCTGAACCCGATTGAACGTTTTCGGATTTTCGAAAAACTAGTATGCGTTTTTTGATGTTACAGTAGGTACGCGAAACAGGGGAAAATGCCTATTAGATTTTTTTAGAGTGACTATGCAGCTGTGAAGGGCATATCCGGGCCCTACGTTCAGAGTCGTTCTAGAGAAGTACATTTTATCTGGGATGGCCAGTTTGGCTAATAGTAGCTTCCTTGTCAGTGTTCCCCACCTTGAAGTTAGTTCACGATAAGAACAGTCTCCCAGCTTCTTCGGAAATCGAAGTTCCAGATGATGTTGACCTTGGTTTCGAAATGCCGGATATTATTCGAATGTTCGAATAGGATTCGCCTATTCGAATAGTTTGGCCGACTTTTCGAGTGTATTCATTTATTCGGGAATTTTGAAAACGCCTTATTCGAATGTATTCATCCATTCGGGAATTGCAAAAACGCCTTATTCGAATGTATTCATTCATTCATTCATTCGGGATTTTTTAAAAGGCATTTTTCGAATGTGCTCTTTTATTCGGGAATTGCGAAAACGTCTTATTCGAATCAATTCGTTCATTCGGGATTTTTTATAATGCATTATTCGAATGTATTCATTTATTCGGGATTTTTTAAAAGGCATTTTTCGAATGTATCCATTTATTCGGAATTTTCGAAAAGGCCGTATTCGAATTATTCATTCATTCGAAAACACGGGTCGAATGTCTATGTATAGAATTCATATTAATTATTATTCATATAATTACATTCATAGGTTTTCAGAAGAGAATACTCACTAGTGCACAATTCCGTTCTTCATCGTTCAGCTAGATGGTTTGAGCACATTTCGCCTGAGAGTTCCGCAGTTCATTTTAGCCCTCTTTTCAGGAATAGAATCAAAACGTTCGATATCTCTGTACTAGTGAGTAGTACGTGAAATCGTCTTGATGAGAGAGTTCTTACAGAACTCAAAACTTCGGATTTTCTAATGGTTGTTCCGTCTCTTCTATGACAGTGGTACCTGTACTAGTTGATTCGATAATAGCGCAATAAATGAATGAGCCGCCGCAACCAGTGATCTCTCGCGTTGGATATGTTGTCGAGCCTTTTTGTGCGTGTATTGCGCGCGACACGAGCAATTCGACGGCGCAGTTGCGAAAATCCAATGCGTTTCGCAATGCAATTGCAATTGCATTCGGAGCTGCATTTATTTTTCGCGCGGGAAATTTGAATTGCAATTTTTAGCCATTCTCTAGCCCTTTTTCCCTGCAGTTGCACATGGATACACTTGCATTAAAGCATTACTTTCAGCATTGCAATTTCATTTGCGTTCACGTTCGCATTTGAACTTTCGATTGCATTTGTATTTGCATTTGCTGATATAATTATAGTTTAATGAACCTATGGTAGGCACAACGGGTTCACCTCGTCATACAGTGGAGGAGGTGCGGTACACAATGAGCCGGGCGAAGTCTTCTTAGGTACTGAAGTATGAAGCATTGATGGGCAGAAGTTCTAGCTTCCGGAGGAGAGTTCTAACTGAACATCTGGTTTGAAAAATTTAGAACACCAGTACATTAAGAAACATGTCAGATTGTTGAACAATCACTCACTTATGCTCTCTTATAAATGCTTGAAAGGCCTAAGGTGACCAACCTGCACTCAGAACTGTGTCATCTACAGTACTGCTTGTACCGCAGCTATCTCCAATCTCCCCGAACACGCCGTTGAATACTAGAGGGGTGGCGTGGTACTTTCAGGAAGAATACGGTTAAGCTTCAAGTTTAGTTACTACAGAAAGTCCGACCAGATCGTTTACCTGGATCTCGATGAAGCTTGATACGCCCCAACCATCTCGGTGACTTGGATTCTTGAGAAATGACGAAGAATTTCCCTCGCTAGGAAAATTTGCATGACGAATTCGAATTTGAAATTTCTTCAAAAAATCAAAGTTCTTTACCTTTATTGGGATCAGTTCGACACTTCTAAGAATCTATCACAACAATGCCGCAGGGCCTGATATCATTGATCATGCAGCTAGCAAATCAGAGTATATGCAGACTTGATTTGTGTCGCATCACACTGGAGTTCGAGGTGGAACACAAGGATCCATCGGCTAGGAGATCAGCTACACGCGCCAAACCTACTAGTTTTTCGTTCGTTTCATGTGAAGGCTGGGACCAAGATGTTATGCATAATAGGCATTACGCGTGTGAAGACGAATAAGGCACTACACAAAATATGACGACATTTTTGCTTAGTTTCACTTTTCCTCTATAGAAAAACCGAATTCCCGCGACTCATTGCGCGTGCACGAGGCCTCTTTCAGAGTTCGATCGCCGCGCGACGCGATGGCATGTTTTTAATATGTATCGGCGTGCTACGCGATCACGATCGATGCTCATGATTATCATCCCATCGCGTCGCGATCGAACTCTGAAAGAGTCCTCACGCACGCGATGCTACTCCATCTGTCTCGCCTCCGCCCTCTCGCTCTGTTTAACCTCAACTCCGCATGCGCAAGCGAAGGAAGGGGAATTTCATTTTTACACAACCCATACACATAGAGGTTGCTTGGGAATCACACCACTCGGTTTCTGTGAGATCAGTGGAACTGTACCCGATGCGGTGGAAATGAGCGTCGTCCTCGGACTTTCGGCCATTGATTGGGTTCCTGGGATTTCCATGAGCTCTACCATGTGTATGGAAGGTGCCCTGGTTTTCTCCGAAAGGTCGGAACTCATGGGTGGGCGAAATACTGTGGTGGGTGCGTAATTTCCTTCGACTGCCATCCCAAAATCGGTTAGTGTCAGATCAGCCATCACATCACGACTATGCTGAAAAAATCCACAACTACATAGACGCTACAATATTTTGTGTGAACAGAGCATACTAGATACATTTGCCCTAAAATATCCTTCAGCAATGCGATAGCCTGTCATTGGTTTTGTTGCCGTTGACGTCTGCAACTTCAGCTCGTCTTTGGCTTTTGAACCAGTTGTTTTTCACCTCACCAAGGAAACCTGCTCGGCAGGTTCGAGTCCTGTCCAACCCCTGAGTTTTCTATTAAACACAGCTTCCTTGTGATACCTTGTGATTATGTACCATGCCATGAAGGCTCAAAGTATTTTTAAAACCCCTAATTCAATATCCAAATGACCTTGGTGACAGTATTCACTGCCGATTTTTGCCTGCTACATCATATCCATTCCATCCTGTTTGGTTTTTCATGCACCAGAATCAGTTCAAAATCTCTTCCAGAAGCTGGCACGTCTGCCCCTCAATGCTACTTCAGTAGCTAAGAAGACCTAGCAGGGCTCTTATGTAGGACTTCGTAGCGTTTCTCCTCTATTCTATGACGGGATGAGCCCGTCGTGCCTACCAAACATGCATTACATTACAATGGAAAATGCAAATACGATTGCAATTCTATCAAAAAGGGGTCTTCCAAGCAAAAGAGGTTTGGTTGGCGTCAGAAACGTTCCAACAAAAAGGGAACAATAGGTAAGTTGAATGAGGAGAGTCTACAAAAAGTGAACAATAGTTTCTGAGACTGATTTTCCTGCCCGATACTTCTTAACAGCAAAAACAAACCGTTGCGGTGTTTTACACGGAAAGCACTCTGTGGTTCCAAAACTCGTCTTGACTACACGAAAACCGTTAAAAAGTATGTGCATGTAAACCTAATACTTACCATCAGAATAGAAGATGATGCCAAAAACACAGACGGACGGTTAGCTCCAGCTGCTACGAGAAGCGAAACCAAAGTGCAACATCTAATGAGAATATTTTTTAAAATAATCTCGTCAACGAATAGAAGTCCATTCTTGGAAACCATTGAACTCTTCCTTGTGAAGTACCACAACGGTTTGTTTCTGCTGTTAAGAAGTATCGGGCAGGAGAAAATCAGTCTCAGAAACTATTGTTCACTTTTGTAGACTCTCCTCATTCAACTTACCTATTGTTCCCTTTGTTGGAACGTTTCTGACGCCAACCAAACCTCTTTGCTTGGAAGACCCTTTTTGATAGAATTGTTCACTTTTTATTGATATTACGAAGTAATATCCTGAAAAATCTTCAATAATTTTCGAATAGCATGGATTGCTATAATAATCAGTAAGCAACAAACTTTGTTCCGCCCGCTAAAAATGAAGCGCTACTCACTCTCCACGACGTCCTGATGATGTCAGAAAATGCCCTATGCACTTGGCACCACCTTGGCACGACGTCCTGATGACGTCACCAGATGCTTTATGCACTTGGCACGACGTTCTGATGACGTCATCAGATGCCCTGTGTACTTTACGTGAAATTCTGATGACGTCATCAGATGCCCTATGTACTTTACATGACACCCTGATGACGTCATCAGATGCCCTATGTACTTTGCATGACACCTGATGACGTCATCAGATGCCCTATGTACTTTACATGACACCCTGATGACGTCATTAGATGCCCTATGTACTTTACATGACACCTGATGACGTCATCAGATGCCCTATGTACTTTACATGACACCCTGATGACGTCATCAGATGCCCTATGTACTTTACATGACACCCTGATGACGTCATCAGATGCCCTATGTACTTTACATGACATCCTGATGACGTCATCAGATGCCCTATGTACTTTACATGACACCCTGATGACGTCATCAGATGCCCTATGTACTTTACATGACACCCTGATGACGTCATCAGATGCCCTATGTACTTTACATGACACCCTGATGACGTCATCAGATGCCCTATGTACTTTACATGACACCCTGATGACGTCATCAGATGCCCTATGTACTTTACATGACACCCTGATGACGTCATCAGATGCCTTATGTACTTTACATGACACCCTGATGACGTCATCAGATGCCCTATGTACTTTACATGACACCCTGATGACGTCATCAGATGCCCTATGTACTTTACATGACACCCTGATGACGTCATCAGATGCCCTATGTACTTTACATGACACCCTGATGACGTCATCAGATGCCCTATGTACTTTACATGACACCCTGATGACGTCATCAGATGCCCTATGTACTTTACATGACATCCTGATGACGTCATCAGATGCCCTATGTACTTTACATGACACCCTGATGACGTCATCAGATGCCCTATGTACTTTACATGACACCCTGATGACGTCATCAGATGCCCTATGTACTTTACATGACACCCTGATGACGTCATCAGATGCCCTATGTACTTTACATGACACCCTGATGACGTCATCAGATGCCCTATGTACTTTACATGACACCCTGATGACGTCATCAGATGCCCTATGTACTTTACATGACACCCTGATGACGTAATCAGATGCCCTATGTACTTTACATGACACCCTGATGACGTCATCAGATGCCTTATGTTTTTTACATGACACCCTGATGACGTCATCAGATGCCCTATGTACTTTACATGACACCCTGATGACGTCATCAGATGCCCTATGTACTTTACATGACACCCTGATGACGTCATCAGATGCCCTATGTACTTTACATGACACCTGATGACGTCATCAGATGCCCTATGTACTTTACATGACACCCTGATGACGTCATCAGATGCCCTATGTACTTTAGCGACACCCTGATGACGTCATCAGATGCCCTATGTACTTTACATGACACCCTGATGACGTCATCAGATGCCCTATGTACTTTACATGACATCCTGATGACGTCATCAGATGCCCTATGTACTTTACATGACACCCTGATGACGTCATCAGATGCCCTATGTACTTTACATGACACCCTGATGACGTCATCAGATGCCTTATGTACTTTACATGACACCCTGATGACGTCATCAGATGCCCTATGTACTTTACATGACACCCTGATGACGTCATCAGATGCCCTATGTACTTTACATGACACCCTGATGACGTCATCAGATGCCCTATGTACTTTTACATGACACCCTGATGACGTCATCAGATGCCTTATGTACTTTACATGACACCCTGATGACGTCATCAGATGCCCTATGTACTTTACATGACACCCTGATGACGTCATCAGATGCCTTATGTACTTTACATGACACCCTGATGACGTCATCAGATGCCCTATGTACTTTACATGACACCCTGATGACGTCATCAGATGCCCTATGTACTTTACATGACACCCTGATGACGTCATCAGATGCCCTATGTACTTTACATGACACCCTGATGACGTCATCAGATGCCCTATGTACTTTACATGACACCCTGATGACGTCATCAGATGCCCTATGTACTTTACATGACATCCTGATGACGTCATCAGATGCCCTATGTACTTTACATGACACCCTGATGACGTCATCAGATGCCCTATGTACTTTTACATGACACCCTGATGACGTCATCAGATGCCCTATGTACTTTACATGACACCCTGATGACGTCATCAGATGCCCTATGTACTTTACATGACACCCTGATGACGTCATCAGATGCCCTATGTACTTTACATGACACCCTGATGACGTCATCAGATGCCCTATGTACTTTACATGACACCCTGATGACGTCATCAGAGCGCCTATGTACTTTACATGACACCCTGATGACGTCATCAGATGCCCTATGTACTTTACATGACACCCTGATGACGTCATCAGATGCCCTATGTACTTTACATGACACCCTGATGACGTCATCAGATGCCCTATGTACTTTACATGACACCCTGATGACGTCATCAGATGCCTTATGTACTTTACATGACACCCTGATGACGTCATCAGATGCCTTATGTACTTTACATGACATCCTGATGACGTCATCAGATGCCCTATGTACTTTACATGACACCCTGATGACGTCATCAGATGCCCTATGTACTTTACATGACACCCTGATGACGTCATCAGATGCCCTATGTACTTTACATGACACCCTGATGACGTCATCAGATGCCCTATGTACTTTACATGACACCTGATGACGTCATCAGATGCCCTATGTACTTTACATGACATCCTGATGACGTCATCAGATGCCCTATGTACTTTACATGACACCCTGATGACGTCATCAGATGCCTTATGTACTTTACATGACACCCTGATGACGTCATCAGATGCCCTATGTACTTTACATGACACTCCTGATGACGTCATCAGATGCCCTATGTACTTTACATGACACCCTGATGACGTCATCAGATGCCCTATGTACTTTACATGACACCCTGATGACGTCATCAGATGCCCTATGTACTTTACATGACACCCTGATGACGTCATCAGATGCCCTATGTACTTTACATGACACCCTGATGACGTCATCAGATGCCCTATGTACTTTACATGACATCCTGATGACGTCATCAGATGCCCTATGTACTGATAGCCTGCGACCACTGGCAGTGGCTAGTGGCAGGAACGAGGAACGAGGAACGAGGGACGAGGAACGAGGGACGAGGAACGAGGGACGAGGAACGAGGGACGAGGAACAGGACACGAGGGACGCGTTACAAGAAAAAACGCGAATTTTAGCTAAGCTTCCGCCGATCTAACTTTGTTAATTTTCAATCGATTTGGCTCAAATTTTGTCAGCGGGTGTCTTCTATACTCTCTCACTTATATCCAGAAGGAAATCTCTAGAAAATTTGTTTTACAGGTTTTATTAACTACTTTACCAAAATCTAAGTGATCACAAGTGCCAGGCAAAACCAAACCTCTCCAGCCGCTTCGCGGCTGGAGCGATTGAAAGTTCAATTTCAAGAGTAAACGCAAATGCAATTGCAATGGTCAACGTAATGCTTTAATGCAAGTGTATCCATGTGCAACTGCAGGGAACAAGGGCTAGAGAATGGCTAAAAATTGCAATTCGAATTTCCCGCGCGAAAAATAAATGCAACTCCGAATGCAATTGCAATTGCATTGCGAAACGCATTGGATTTTCGCAACTGCGCCGTCGAAATGCTCGTGTCGCGTGCAATACACGCACACCTTTTGATGTTTTCGGTGTTGTTCAGTTTTTGAATGGTGTTTGCCGCGCAGTGGACTTGTAACAGGTGTTTCCTGTAGTGGTATTGATTTATGGCGCGATCGCGTTATCACGTTCTTCTTTCTTCCAAACTACTAGTACTAGATTACTTCTATGCACGCCACAAGCTCAGTACTTTGCCACTTACCGGTGCATTGAGGGTGCATAGCCAGTAAACCCATGTTCCGAAATTCCGGTATTATATTAATGTGCTATAGCTGGCACGGCTGAGACCAGCTTTATTGGCATGCATTTAGAGCACGGACTACGCAACAGCTTGAGAGTTATCCATGATTGAAACCTTGATACGCACGCTCATTTCAATCCATTACTAACTAACACGTCTTCTCTCCCTGATCCAATGTTCATTTGTTTAATTCCTCGCACTGAGTTTGTTTCTTATATTTTTTTCTTTGCTGTGTCGATTCAGCCTTGCAGCGTAGACTCTCATTGTTCGATTCTTTACGTTGGCACGTTCATTTGAACGTATTAAATAAATGAATGATGGAATATGTAGGGAAGCAATGGTATGCGTATTTTGCATTCCTGAAGCTTTTTTCCAAGAGATAAAAATTATCTGCTTAGAACTCAGAAAACCGGCACACGGCCGCTTGTTTGAATGTGGATATATTGTACACTTTTCTATCCAGAAACAATTTACAAGAAAGGTTTTCATAGAGACCGGAGGATTCCAGTAATTCAAGATTTCACATTCCAAAGAGAGTTGATACATGAACTGTGTAGGCACAACGGCAATCACCCGATGTCGGGTTTGATCTGGCAAGCACAAATTAGCATTGAATCCAGTTAGGCTTCTGAAGAAAAAGGGAAAGCGATGCGATGCGAGTTTAATTTCTGCCTGACACATACGTTTTGTGTTCAACTCAGCTGCTTGTGAAGGGTATTTGATGCCTGTAAGGCTTATTGAAAATTATTATACATGCCTTGGTTCGCTCTGTAACCAGAGTTCGAGAGAATAAGATATCATATTACAAGCCGAAAACGATACACAGAGCAACGAATTCCACAGTTCCATTCTTTTGAAAGCTGAACAAAGCCGTTGATAAATCTTGCTCAGCAAAGATGCCCGGATGTAAGAATGCTAAGAAACTTCTCAAGATGTGAATGGCAGCACTCCTGGCCTTGTTCAGTCTTTCTTTTCCTCAGATTTTTCATCTCTTTTAGATTCTCGCAACTAAGCCTTTACTCTCGTCATGTGCTATCGTTCTCTGAGCCGAAATCCGGTCCCCGATTGCGGACTACGGCTGTTGCATCATGCGGTACGTGGTAATCGTGGAGGGAGAAAGGGTCAGTATATATTTTTCGTTTCACACTCGTGACTTTACCGTGGACGGCCGGCTGCTCACCGAGCTCTGAAGGAGCCAACTGACCTACCGCTGCTTATCACCACTATATCAACTATGCGAGGTAGCTTCTACACGACTCGTCAATCTCAGTATTTTGGTTTACTGCCATTCCGTTCTTTATATTTGGCGCAGTATTGTGGGCTTACTGAATTGTTCATCAAACTCGGCGCAGCATTGTGGTTTGCTGCTATATTTCCGTAACTTCTGGGTGCAGTATTGTGGTTTACTGCGTTTATTTGTCAATCCTCGAAAGCGCTGCTCTTAGTCGCATGGGAGTTCTCATATATCTGTTATCAATTTTGCGAACTTGACAGGTGATTTGTATACGAGTTTTCTGGATTGGAGCTTTTTTCTACCTGAACGAACACTTGTCTATCATATATGAGTCAACTCGTCTGCTTGTCGCATATCTCTGGAATGTAACCTGATTCAACTCAACACGGGATAATGGAGCCTTCGACTCTTATGAATGCTGTGAATGAGCTCAGCATATCTGAAGCTGTTCCTGGCTGCGTGAAGAAATTACTGGTCGTGATAACAGCCCAGATCAGTTGTGTATTATCTGAGAACGCACTTCATCGTAATCAATTAGAGCAAAACAAAAATCTAGTGAGAGAAAATGAAGATCTAAAGGAAAGGCTACGCTGTTATGATTGGAATCAGAGCATTGTTTGTAACATGTTGTCATCTCAACCTCTTCCGGTGCATAGTTCCCAAATCCAACAATTTGTACTCCCCAATTTCTCGTTCCATGAGGTAGAGAGAAGTCGCTCACTTGTATTAAGGGGAATTCCTGAGTATCGCTCCCAATTCATGCGAGCATGCATGTAGCATGACATAAAAAGTGTAATCAACGTACCCTCACATCTGAGAGTCAATTGTTTCCCAGTGACCGTATATTATCGTATGGGCAGGTTTGCTTCTGTTAGGTCTAGATTGATCAAAGTGGTGTAACCGTCATCCTACTTTTAGAAGCTTGCTGTAAAGAGAGCTTCATGGCTCAGCAGTTTTTCAGGGAAAGGGGTGTCCTTGAGAGAATCTCTAACCTTTGATGAAAGATGCTGAGGCGGCAAGCCACTCTGACCGATTCGCCTTGTCCAGGTCCTCGCTTAAACACTTCTCAAGAGGCTGGTCATGGTGAGGAGATTTTGTCAAATAGTACTCAGTCAAGTATTGCTCAGGGAAACTAGATGCGCTTCCTCGGCCGACTTTCTCATTTTTGAAATGTTTTTACTCGAACGTCAGCGTCCACGTGAATCATGTCCTAGGCGATCAGTATGATGTTTTGATTTTCTCGGAGACATGGCTAAAATCGCAGCACACTACTGCTTCAGTACTGGTGAATTTGCACAGTGAATACGATGTTTACCGGTGTGAAGGGCCATTTAAAGGCACAGGACACCCAAAAAGTTAATTTTTAGATTTCATGCTTATCTTGGAGAGAGTCACACGCTGATCACAGTGGTATCTCTGAAATCGTCCAAGACCCCCATTAAACAGAGATATGACTCTTCAAAGAAGCCTGGATTTAGAAGGTGAAAAATTGGTGGACGAGTTGTCTCAGGCCTGTATTTCTCTTCATTCGCAATCGTTGCGTGAGAAAAAGTCAGGATAAGGAGACAGTCCGGTAATGGACTGAAGAACGACGACTTGTTGAAATTCGTCCATCCATCGAGCCGCTATCGAGTTCGAAAATCTGCTGGGGGGTCGGGCCTGTGGTGGTGAGCGAAGGGGGTCGGGCCTGCGGTGGTCGCTTATATCTCGCTTACTTGTAGGAAATGAGATCTGGCATTTGGCACGTGTTATACAGGAGGGGTCTTCTACACAATTACATGAAAATCTCAAAATTCATATCTAAGGGTGTACTGTGCCTTTAAAGGCAGGGTTCTCGATAAAATCGGTTGTTGTGTTACCCTCATGGAATGTAGATCTGGCCATCACAAAAGTGAAAGTGAGCAAAAAATTGGAGAAAAATCGCTCAAGGACAATTCATCGTTTGGTGTCCTCCCGCCCCCCATTACTGAGATTTGTGCGAAAGTCTGTTTTGTCAACTTTTATTTTGCTTCTAACGTAATTTCTGAGCCTTTCTGGAGACTACTGACCACTTTAGCAGCAAAATAAATGGCGGAGAAACAAGCATTAATGAAAACTTCGTTAATTAGGGGGCCGGCCGACACCGGTAATTAGCCGTTATACCTTGTTTATCAGCGTTTTTCCCGCAAATTTCCGGTTTTTTCACTCATTTTTACTTTTCTGATGACCAAATCTACATTCTCATAAAGAGAGCTCAAAATTAGTTTTTATCGCGAACCCTGCCTTTAAGGTCGGTGGAGGCGTAATGCTTCTCATTCATCATCGGCTCTCAAACTCTGGTGCATTCAGAGTCTGTTCCAAGTGAGTACGAAATTAATGCCGTTGATATTCTGCAGGGTTTCACCTCAATTCGCTTGATCGCAGTGTACGGACCTCCCATTTGCAATACTGATGGGGGGCCGAGCAACTTTTCAATGTTTTGAGTGATTTAGATTCTCGCGAATACGCAGCCGTTATTGTGGGTGATTTTAACACGTCAGGTATAGGGTATAGAGTGGGGCTCCGAAGATTTGAAATGCCTCCTGAGTATACTTGTTTTGAAGAACTGTTGAGTTCTCATGAATTGACACAACTCATACATGAACCAACAAGAGCCACCAACATTCTTGATCTTCTCCTAACAAATGATTCATCTCTTATCAGTGATGTTTCAGTTGTTGATCCAGTAGGCTCGAGCGATCATAACAGCATTGTTTTCAAGGTTCGTTGTTATGTTGAACAACCTGTTCCAGTTTACTTTCAAGATTTCTCGAAATGCGATTATGAGCAGCTATGCGATCACTTAGCCTAGGTTGACTGGATAGATTCCTTGAACGCCATGAGTTCAGTAGAAGAGAAATACGAAATGTTCCTTGAAGTTTTATATGATGCTATGTCTGTTTTTGTTCCTTGGGACCTGTATAGTTCACGTTCTACGAAAGCTCTTCCCATTTATCTGCAAAATATGATGGATCATCGCCTCTGCCTCTTCCATTACGCAAAAAGTACAGGTTTTTGGGACGATTACAAGGCATATACGACAAGATTTCTAGATAAATTTCTTAAATTCAATCGGAACTTCGAAAAAAGAGTGATTGGATCAGGCAATGGAAAAGAGTATTATAGATTGAAAACTTCATCTAGAATCCCATGTCTTGTTAAGAGTGGCCAGATTGTAGCTAAAGATCAAGGTAAAGCCAACTCATTTGCGGTAGAATTTTTGAATGTTTTCATAGAAAACAATGGGTCACCTATAAACTTTGGGCCAGACATAGGTCACCCTATGGATTTCTTCCCCACATTTTCTCCACCTCAAATGTATGAGGAATTAATCAAGTGCCCCAAATCGCATTCTCGGACTCCAGAAAACATTCCCTTCTCCTTTTTTTCTCAGAAAACGGCTTATGTCATTGTCCTGTCTTATATATTTAACCAATCCCTTCTGTGTGGTGAAGTACCATCTAAATGGAAGCATAGTTTTGTTACACTCATACTAAAGAAGGACCTACCAAGTAAATGTGAAAATTACCGTCCAGTGAGCATTACTTCAAATCTCTGCAGCCTGTTCGAGAAGCTGCTCAAGAAACGCATAATGAATCACCTTGAAGGCAATGCTATCATCACTCATGAGCAGCATGGTTTCGTGAAAGGCAGATCAACCGAAACGAATCTTCTAGAATGCTTGAATGATTGGACTATCTGGTTGGATGAAAAACACAGCTGTGATATAATTTATTTTGATTTCCAAAAAGCCTTCGATAGTGTCAATCACAGGAAGTTAATCTATAAAATTCATCAGTTGAAGTTCCATCCAGTAGTGACTCAGTGGATCGCTAGCTATCTTGAAAACAGAACTTTCGAAGTGCGAGTTGGGAAAAGTCACTCAGAGACTTTCGCTTATCAAGCGGCGTTCCGCAAGAAGGGGTTTGTCACCGCTTCTGTTTTCTATCTATGTATCTGAGTTCCCATCGCAACTACAAGTAGATAGGGGTGAAATGCAAGACATATGCGGATGATGTCAAGATCTACCGAAACGACGCCTCTAAGGCCATTGTTATACCTAAAGTTTGCGACCGCGACAGGTGCGGTCAACTGTTACGAATCGTGCCGGGACCAGGCCTACACAGTAGAAAAATGCTGTCGCAGAAACAGTTTGCAGCACCTGTCGCGGTCGCTGGCTCGAATGGGGATGTCATGCCTGAAATGTGGAAACCGTGCGGTAATCGGTCGCTGTCGCGGCCGTCCGTCGCAGTGCAGTGCACTGCGACAGGTGTCAGCGACAGCGACCCAGCCAAATCCGTCATCGTGCAGGGTGTTTCTTGGCCCTGAGCGACAGCGACGGCTGGCCCTCAGCGACAGCGACGTAGCAGTGCTCTGCGACCGCGACAGGCCTGTAGTGGGGTATAACAATGGCCTAAGCTGCAACGATCAATTGATCAAATGATTGTCTGGTGTAAGGAATGGCAGCTAAAACTGTCCCCCTCGAAGAGTCTTCATATGCACATTGGTAATTCTAACAACAATTTTGTATATAACATAGAAGGATCAGAAATTGCGGGCACTGATAAAGTGAGGGATCTAGGATATCTCTACAATAATAAGCTTGATTTCTCGAATCCCATCACAAATATATCAAAAAATGCTATGGGACGGACTTTACGAATCTTCAGAGGTTTAGCCACTCAAAATGAGCAAGTATTGATTCTGGCTTATACTAATTATGTGAGACCTACTGTGCTTCTCTGGGCCAAATTCCGGTCCGCAGTTGCGTCTCGACACGCTTTGCGGCCGCGCGCATTCGAGTCGAAAGAGTTTCCAGCGCCGCAGCCACCGATCTGTTGACTCCAGGTGGGTTTTAGAAACTGTAAAGTGAACATAATTAGAGAAAACTGTATAAAAAAGCCATATCGAGTCGGCTTTGGAGCTGGAAACTCAACTCACTCGAGCGCGTGCGGCCGCAAAGCGTGTCGAGACGCAATTGCGGACCGGAATTTGGCCCAGATAAGCACAGTATTGTGGGATCGGACACCTCTGTCTTCAACCCAACGAGCAAGAAGTTTACGGCTGTTCTCGAAAAAGTTCAAAATAAATACACGCGTAAACTTTTCGTCAGATGTGGTATATCACAATACCCTAGTACACCTAGTGCAACTGGGAGAAATGAGCTACTTGGCTTCTACTCCTTGGCGTCTCGGCGCGGACTTTTTGATGTATGCATGGTGCACAAGTTTCTCAATGGCTTCAAAATTAGGGTGAGAGCCGATGAGTTTTTTGAAAGGATATCTTTGAACACTCGTGGTGGCATAAACAAGATAACTTTTGCTCGAGCCAAAACTTCCTTGCGCTCTAATTTCTTTACAAACCGTGCTGGGTCCACCTACCTCAAATTGACGAAGTCGCAGACGTTCACGCTATCACTACAGATTTTCAAGCGAAGTTTGGCTGTGAAACTACTAAAGCCATAGTGTTTCCTTTAGAATCAGAACATTGCATCTGGGATTTTCTAAACACTGCTTTTTGCCTATGTTACTGTGTATGTTATTACTGTGTTTTCTCTTTTCCACGTGTGCCTTATGCAACGTAATAAACATGAACATAAACATATCCTCAGAGATCGTTGTACGGGCTCAACGCGGAGGAAAGCCGCACCTAGCCGTTTGGCTAGTATCATACTCTGGCTGACCAGCAACGCGACGCTACGTTTATCATCAATATCAACCAAAAATTTATACGCTCAATATGCACTGTCGTTTTTTCGCGGGAAGTGTGATTTTGGTCTCAGGTCCATGCTATACTTTTTTGCTGTGATTGGCGTCAGACATGCCATCTGGCACAAATCGCAGTGGGACCAGAACTTGAGAAACGGCATAGCCCGTCGTAGGAACAGTTGCCAGGCGTCCGTCAAGGTGACGTGTCACGAAGGACGGTTATAATGCAAATGTTCCAGAGCCTTTCGGTGCCACCGTCGCTCGCCGCTCTGCAGCGCACTACACACGGTCTATACTCAGATAATTGTGGGGAAGTTTCCGAGGACATTAGACCTAATTTGGTCGTTATCACTCGGTCGAGTGGATCCCCTCGAATAATACACAACAATAAGGCGTTCGAAACAATCGACTCGGGGGCTTAATGGTTGTTCCCATGGCCTCTCCCCGAGCATGATGAACAAGAAAACAAAGCCGCACTGTATACAATGATGCAAACGGGCTAGTCGCGAGGTGGTCTCGCACTTCGCAAGTCGAGGGAGCAGACCTGCCCTTCGAGGGCGGTGTAAGGTATTTCTGTCCAGATTACCAGGGGAGATAACAAGCTTCTCCGTAACCTTTCGAAAAAGGTGAATATTTTTGGCCCTATGCCTGCTTTCGAAGAACAGGAAACTGTTGAAAACGACGAGTTTCGGCCAGCAGACTTTTAATAAATCAATGACCAATGGGTGTTGGGTTGCGACAGCTTGGGGAAGACTGGCGATTGGGAGAACAAGGGAAGACCTGCTAGCCGGAGGTCCCCTCCGCCTCCCCTCGATTCGGGGGAAGTTCCTCAGTTGTTTCGAGGGAAGTTCTGCTGTCGTTCTCGAGAACTTCGCGACGAATTTCTGAGTACATGTGGGTATAAGGCATACTTCTGCGAGACTGACACGGGGCCGCAGAAGTACACCATGGGGCTTAAGGGGTCGTTTATACTTGCGCCGCCGAGCAGCGCGGCACTGTGCATTTCTGTAATATTGATCACGCGGCGCGGCACGATCGATATTATACGATTGCATTTCGCCGCGCCGCGGTAGTGTAAACTACGCCTAATATTGATCGCGCCACGCCGCATGGTTGATATAATTGGAATGCACACCGCGAGCCGCTCCGCTGCGGAAGTATAAACGACCCCTTAGAGGCCGTTTGCGTTTCCTCCGCCGGGCGGCGCGGCGAAGTGCGATCCTGTAATATCGATCGTGCCGCGCCGCATGATCAATAATACAGAAATGCACTGTGCGACGCCGCTCGGCGGCGGGAGTATAAACGACATCTTTGGCCGGGATCACACTTCCATTGCGGAGCGACGCGATGACATGCTTCAAATGCGAATCGACGCGAGACGCGATGTAGATCGATACTCACCAATGCTAGGCCATCGTGTCGCGCCGCGATCAGAAGGTTAACTCGGCCTTATGCACGCGGCCGCATCGCGCACTGTGTCGTTGCAGGACCCGCCCACTTGAAAATTTGATAACTTCTACCAGCTGATTATTTTCTAGTTTGAATTTGTTAAAATAAGGTGAAAATTGTGTAAACACCGCACAGTGACAAGAGCAGTAGAGCAAGAGAAGTTTTCTGCAGTAATTCTACTATGGGCTAAGAAAGCATTAATGGAATAACAATTTTGGAACACTACAACTCTGTGGTCCGCAATGTGGCGTGGCCAAAATCGCAGAATCCATACAACAAACTGCGGCAGTACCATCGCGGGACGTTTTCCTTCCGCCTGTGTATAACTAGAGCCTAAAACCTACTGGCAGTGGTTAGACTGATCTTTTTTTTCGAGCACTAGCAATAGTTCCCTCCCTCAAACAGAACCGCGATTTAGGGTAATTCCAGCATGACATCGTCGCTTCAATTTCCACTAATTTGCTTGCTAATTTGACGACGAACTATGGATTATCACGCCCCGTCGGACACCAATTTGTTCATGCTGTACATCTTCAAATCGGCCCAAATTACCCCGTACACATTTCAAATTCGATCATTTAACCGACAACGTTTTTATTGTTTTCACTCGACAATCACATTTATATGGCGAATGTGAATATTAAGCACTGTGAATGAGAAGTCGCCACCATATCTTTACTGATGCAAAACACATCATTTTAGCAGTTCTACTACAACGAGGACGACGATGAGGAGCGACTGTTGATGACCGACCGCCGACTGCTCTGAAGGAAGATGACGGATGACAGAGCGGCTGGCTGGATGGGTTTAGGGCAGGTGAAGAGGTGCAACAACATCAACTATTCAGCCGAATCTGATGAATTTTGCCGCTCTCTTGTCGTCTCGATGAATGTCGCCAATGTCATCGCTCACGTCATCGTCCTGCAATGACATTCACGCATTAAAGAACATCCTTCTCAATTACGGACAACCCTATCTTTGCCCATCAAATACACAACACTCGTCAACAATAAGAAGTTCACAAGGGGATTTCGGTTTGCCCCTCGCAACCATCGCCAACTCAATTTTCATTCATTCGGATCCAGGAGAAATTGTTTGGTTAATGGCAAAAGACTCATAGGCAACGAATTTAAACATTATACTAAAAGGTTCAAACTCAGTTCGAAATCCCCATATAAAATTTAACTGAAGTTTAAGCAAATGACACTTTTCTGATTGATCGTTTCTAAGGCAGTGCTCAAGATAAAAAAAAACCGTTTTTCAGTTTTCGATGTTTTTGAATAGTTAGGTCCAGTAAGCAACGGTTAATAGGGAATAGTCCCCACAGAACTCTCAAATACCGAAAAAAAAACTGGTTAAGGAAACCTCTGAAATATTTAGTTACGCCTGTTCGGTGTGAATTCGGCAACTGTTCCTCAGGTGAAACGAACGCAGGGCAACTGTTATATGGGGCGGGGTGAACCAACGGGTCGGCTGGTCCACGAGATTTTCACCCACTTACCGGCCATTTTTCGTCGTACTATCGTCTTCTTAGAGGGACCCAAAGCTCACGTTTTAGCCAAAAAAACGGTTTTTTCTTCGTGAACACTGCCTTTAACGCACGACTATGTAGTTATCCTAACTGAGATAGAACTTCAATTCGTGTTTTTTTTCAACTTACGCAACTTAAGATTTGAAAAACGGGCAACTTTTTCATCCTGACCACTGCCTTGAGATGATTAGCTTTCTCTTTTCTTTATAAAGAACCCACAGCTTACGTTTTTGCGAAAAAAAAAGGAATTTCAGTGAACGCCTAGTGAACGCTGCCGCTAGTAGAAATTATTCCGAAAAAGCCATAGAATTCGAAGGATAAGAGGACTCCAAAAGTTTTTTCTTGACTCTAGGGCGTTCTTTTTTATCGACATTTTATCTAAAGCTTTAGGCGTGAACAGTTGAAAAAATAATCATAAAACCCGATATCGATGCACTGTTCTTTGGCAAAACCTGAATATTGCGGCGCAATTCAACTTGTGTCCAAGAGATATAAAAATCTCAGAAAACAAACTGAGCTCCCTAAAAATAAAACTGTAAAGATGCAGTCCCTGAAAAGTTTTGATTTTTTTTGCGCGTACAAGAAATTCGGACATGTTGAGTTTTTTGCGCATCTGCTATCTCAATGCTTCTATAGCTGCATTACCCCAAAGCCATTTAGGGGGTTCAGCTCATGACGTCTGAGTATATTAGCATTCTTAGGAGTGTAATTGTCTGTTTCGTGTGTAATACACGCAACATACACTTACACTTCCAAGAATGCTAACATGCTCAGACGTTATGAGTCAGTTTACTTAAGATTTGTCCTAAAAGCGTGACGACCTTGTAGGATCTTTTGTTTTCAATGCATTAAATTAGGAAAAAGCACAAAGCGTATGTAGGTGACAAAGAACATCAATTAAAACGTACAAGAACTATTCAAGCAGACATTCCTTTCCAGTACAACATTGTTATGGTTTGTGCAAGTATTCCTTCCCTGTGTATCTTCCAAGAAAACTATTCACGTGTAAAACCAATACAAACTCAACTGCCATGTTATCAAACAGTTCTCAATTGAGATTCATCTTTTCGTACTTTGAACTGTGTTGGCGAGCACATAAATGTTTCATGTGTATTTTATCTGATGTTTCTATGCATATACCTATGGAACCTGTGGTTGATTGACCGGTCGTTTCCAACGAGATGTATTCTGATTAGATCTACTTCTCAGAGTGTCCCCAAATCTAACTTTGTAGCTGTTACGGAGACCTTCGAGCCGGGCTGCAAAGGGGTTTCTCACAAGGTTTAGGACATTTTCTGGGAATTAGGCAAAAAGTGGTCATACAAGAGTAAAATAAGGGTTACGTATCCGGCTTTGAAAGATTTTTGGGGTTTATTCGACGTCCGAGGTCCCGAATACGACTCTAGAGTCGATTTGTGAATTTTCGAATGTTTTCGACAGGTTAGGTTCGAAGCCTACCGCCGGTACGAAATTTTAGGGCAAAACGCACCTTTGATTATTTTCAAAACGCTGCAACACACGCTCTTTTTTGAAGCCGAGTTTAGTTTGTTCCTTCGCGTGCGAGTGCGGGGCGAGGGTGGAGACAGCGAGGGAACGTGGGGAGAAGAAGACGCACACGCGCGCACACGCACCCGGCCGTCAGCAGTAAACTTCTCTCCGAAGTAGAGGATATTCGCCTCAAAACTTATCTGTGGAAATTATTAGCAGTGTACAACAAATGGGAGCGTCCGTTTTTTTTTATTTTCGATAGATTACTGTTTGTGGGTATACGCTAGTTTGGTAAAAATCACAGTTATAACTGAAAACTCCTCTATGAAGGTCATTCTAAAGGCTTAACCCAAGCTAAAGGTGCGTTCATCAGTTTTCAAAATACGAAGATAGGTTAAGCCTGCTACATAACTGGCACTATATTTACAGTACACCCACAGTAAGACTGAAAATATGCACTCTACGAAACGGACTCTACGAATCTCGCTGATACTTTGCGTTTCCTTTAGAAGGTTTGCGCAAAATTTGTGCGCATTAGTTTCCACACATGCACGTGCACCGAGCCGGCGCCAACGCGCAAAAAGGAACGCAAAGTATGAACGCAAGATCCGTGCCAACTGTAGATCCGTATTAAAACGGCTGAGTGATCCAAAAAACCTGTCCAAAAAATCTGTTATCAGCGATCTAAGTTTCTTATATTATACTATGATTCCAACAAATTCACTTTGCGTCCATTAAGCTGACTAGTGCACAATCACGGGCTCGGTTTTCCTGAGGACAATAAGTCATATCTATTAGTCACTACCTAGGTGCAATGCATTTGTAAAAGGCAAGGCTTATGCGGATATGCATTTACAACTAACACATCCGGCTTCGCGATGCCGCCTTGAAATAATTTATTGTTGATTATACGCTATTGAATTTAGTGTGGTGCGAACGAATAAGAGTAGAGAATTAAATTATGCGGCGAATCAGTTCTGAGTTTTCTACGTTTTTCCAGTTACAACTTTGGGACATCTTTCTCGACTCCCGGACTGAGGCAGGGATTTTTCAAGAAACAGTCAATCTTCTCACTAACACAAGGAGTGAACGCTGAATCGTTCGGGTTGGAAGCAGGGATGAGCGGAATTCCGACTTCCGATGGGTTTTGACCTTCCGATTTACGATTTCCGGCAAAAAGGCTGAAAATTCGGAAAAAATCGGAATTAACCGATTTTGTGTAGTTGTCGATAGTTGTCGACTCTGCTTAAAGAATAAGAGAACCCAGTGAAATTGAGCTCTTCATGAGAGAGGCTGGACTTAGCAGTGTGGTAAAATGAAATACTTATTTTGATACCTACACAGCGTAATTGTTCAATTATTTCGGTAGGCTCAGTCACCGGGGAAGGGTCAAGAACTTCGTTGAACGAATTTCCGATTTACGATGGTTTATGGCGTTCCGATTTCCGAAAGTAATAAAGTCCTTCGGATTTCCGAGATTCAGAAAAAAATTTCCGCTCATCCCTGGTTGGAAGGCCAAACCTATGATCAAAATTTATATCAATCCGAGACCAGCGTTGTTCCTGAACACGACAGAATTGGATTTTGCTGAAAGGAGCGCGTCGACTGGGCAGTTGGAGGCGGTATAATATTGTTTTTCTCGAAATGGAGTTTGTCATCTGATCCCCTGCCCCCCAATACCCTTACAATGCTGGCGAAAGACGTGGTGCTGTAAAGTAACCCCAAATTTGAAGCCTAGAAAGTCGTTTTTTTCAAGCACACTTCCTCAAAACGCAATTTCCTGACAGTTCAATCCGAGGGAAGTGAGTGAATGAGGTTTTTCTTCACTCCTCATGGAGCGATTTTCTGGTAGAATCGATGTAGGGGTCAAGGTCGGCAACGAAGGGATCAGTAGCACACTAGTCGAAGAAGCTGCTCCTAGAGTGCTGCAAATCTTTTAGGCGCTGATTCGCTTGTTTTCGTGCTGATGTACAACCCCTCGAGTGCGTGAATTAGCATTCCATCATTGTAGTCATGGCAAGCAAGTACTGCGAAATGGGTGTTTTAAGGGCATGTCTAGCGGATATGACCTTAATTCTACTCATTCACCGACTTTTTTTTGTTTTTTTGGTATTCTATAGGTGCGATTCTGATTATGGATTTGACTAATGCCCTTGTATCGTATAGGTCATTACTCACCCGAGCCGTAGTCGCTCCATTCTTCTTTCACCTAGAATCAGACATTTGGTTGAAAAGCACACCGATTTTGGAGTCAAAGTCAGCGTACGCTCAATAAACCGTGTTCAATTTTTTTTACTATTTTGCGCACGTACATAGGCCAATCAGGTTGTGATAAATCGCCAAAAAGCCACCCAAAACACTCAAGTTTCAGAGAAAAACGTGTTCGAAATTCACGGAGCATTCAGCTTCCTTTTTTCTCACGTCTGTCCGGTGTGGCTTGTGTATTACACAAATGCCGGAAATTCGAACGGCTGAATCGGACAAAACGGATTTTACTAAGCTACCGTAATCCTCGCATTCGCCCTGGAGCGCGTTAAAGGCAGGGTTCGCGATAAAAACGACTTTTGAGCTCTCTTCATAAGAATGTAGATTTGGCCATCACAAAAGTAAAAGTAGGTGAAAAAACCCGGAAATTCGCGGGAAAAACGCTCAAAAACAAAGTATAACGGCTAATTACAGGTTTCGGCCGGCCCCCTAATTAACGCGAATTTCATTAATGCTTGCTTATCCGGCATTTATTTTGCTGTTCAAGTAATCAGTAGTCTCCAGATATGTTCAGAAATTAATTTAGACGCAAAATAAAAGTTGACAAAACAGGCTTTTGCCCACATCTCGATAATTGGGGCGGGAGGACACCAAGCCATAACTTTCTCCTCAGCGTTTTTTCTCCAATTTTTTTTACTTATTTTCACTTTTGTGATGGCCAGATCTACCATTCTACGGTGATAGCACAACAACCGATTTTATCGAGAACCCCGCCTTTAAGCATTCAGGTCTGTATATATTATTTCTTGTGGGACTAAGGGTTATGCTGAATTTTTAAGAGTTTCAAATCTAATGAATCCATATCTGGGAAGCTTCTTCGAAAAACCGCTGTTAGTATAGGTTTAGGTGCAATTTCTCTTGTTGGCCCACCGTTTCTTATCTTCTAGAGGTGCATCTCATTATGATCTGAATGTTTGACTCACGATAAAGCGCACGTGTGGATGTTTAGACGTAAAGAAATTGATGTTGTTGTGCAGTAATGGTAGGTACGCTTCCAGACTAATTACAACACAACTCAAACAATGGTTACTTTCCCCAAAACCTGAGGGCGTACAACACTAGAAAAAAAGCTATAAGCTTATCGAAATAATATTTTTGCAGCCATTGTTTCTATTGCACTCCAAGCTTTTTTTAAACAAAGGCTCAGATATTGTGTTAAAGTGCTGCTGCATACGGAATACGAAGTATTTTAGACAAATGTAGGGAAGGGAAACATATCGATCAAACGCATGTTTGGATATTCATTGTGATGAGGAATTCAATATATAAAAAGAATACGCGGTCGTTAATGGTTTGATCGTGGTATCACACTTGGCCACGCCCGTTTTTCCGTGCCGCAATGACTCTCCTGATTTTGGCAGGGAAGGGAAACTCCGGGTAGGTGCTCAAATTCAGTGCGGTACGGTGAAATAGGCGTCTCCAAGTGCATCGCGCCATAGTGCCCCCCCCCAGGCCAAATATCACCAAGGCATATGCATCAATCCAAAGGAACTCAGACTTATTGAGGGATGAGAGACAAGCAAGAAAAGCCCTGAGATGCGTGATATATAACTAAGCATACAATGAGTATGATGAATAGACTCGGTTTTTAGACAAAAACACGTCCATAAGGTTGATCTCAGCCTCGAGTCCCACTTGGGTGCAGTGCTCGCGCTCGACGATCCGATAACGCGCTACACGGCGAACGCTAGGGTCACGGTAGCACAAGATCCCGGCAGCTAAAATCCGTTTTGTCAGAATTGGCTTGGCCTTCTTAACTTATTTAGTTCCACAATTCTTCTCGCCTTTCTGCTCTCAATGATCCTCTATAAACAAGAAGCTTCCCATACACACTTCCGAACTCGAGAATCTCTCGGAATAAAGAATATAGAAATTTGGATTTCCGCGGCCCGCCGGAGCATGTCGTGGCGCTTCTGTTCCTCGTATTGGATGATTTGCTGGGAAAACGTCTTTTCGAAACAAGGATAAGCTTTAACGAGTCTATAGCATTATGAATACGCAATATCGAGTTCTCAAGCATTGGTAACTATCTCCGCTTGGTTCAAGCAGTGGGTTAACAAGCAAAACCCAAATGTGGCTTTGTGCGCGGATTCTGCCTCAAAGACAGGGTCCATTTCTTGCTAGAGCTTACGCAAAATCAGATACAGAGGCTCTCTGCATAGTCATTAAAATTACTGAGCAAAAAAGAACCTTTACGACTACTCAGAAAAATGAAATCAAGTTACTTGTAATATAAATGTAACTTACTTGAATGTCTTAAGTAACTTACATTTATATTACAAGTAAGCTACACTTATGTTACATGTAACTTACACTTATATATTCACTGTGGGTAGCCATCGCGCGTCGCAGACCACACGCAACGCAGAAAACGCGCCCTCAGGCATCCTGGACCACACACTGAGCGGAATACGCTGCGCGTGGCCTTCCCTGCTAGTGTGCGATCAACTACCTCAATTTTAGGTAATTGATCCAACAGCAATGCCGGTCCTAAGCCTGACCCCCGAGTGTGCGTCGTATACTCTCAAGGAAATGTCTTTTAGGCCGATTTAAGGTACTTGTGACTTATCATATGTCACTTGAGTTACACGCAACATATCGACGGCTCACCGCCTGCACTGCCCCTCCGATATGTTACATGTAACCTAAATGGCACAAGATAAGTCGGAAGTAACTTACACCGGCTTAGATATGTTACAAGTAGCTTGTTTTCGTACTTTTATGTTACAAGTATCTTGTTTTCATTTTTCTGAGTACGTGGTTCAGAAATCAGTGCGTATATCAGTATTCTCTAGCTCTATTAAAATTGGGAATTTTACGGTAAACCAGGATCACATGAAGAGGCGAAAATGGCCCACTGAATTAATCATTTTTACCAAATTGTTTCAACCGGGTTCGACTTGGAAATTCCCGTTTCAGTCCCGTCATAAGATTGCCACGAAAAAAGGATTTTGTTCCTCCCAGTACGTATAAGGTTACATACATATTAGGTTGGCCTAAGGGTTATGCACCGGATGAAGGGGTAATTAGCGAGTGTTCCCATGTTTCTGCCAGTGATCTTGCGATCAAGTGCCTCGGGTAAACTCGAACCACAAAAAGCGGCGGAATTGGCCGACTGAATCAAGCATTTTCGCCAATTTGTTTCGACCGTGTAAACGAACGAAATTTTCGAAAGAATTTCTGAAATATTCTCGTTTCCATTTGTTCGCATTTTTTCGAACGATTTTTTTTCAATTTTCGTTCGTTTGAGATCTGATGTTTGAAATATTTGCGAAAATTCGTTCGCTTTGCAAGACGCCTGTTGAACCCTAGGTTACCCCATTTCGTTATTCCTCGTACCAAGTTGTCGTGGGCGTGACCGAACCACTCGCCTGCTTAAATAAGCTGCGCTTGGGAGCTCTCTCGCTTTCTCGCTATTCTATAGCCTTTCTCGCTCTATCGAGTCCGAGAGAAGCAAGCAGCGGAGCGGTCGGTCATGAGAAAATATTACACTGCTTAGGAGACTACGTCTTGACAAGCCCGATATATATCACTCCCATCGGCTTGGAATGAGTGAGAAAGACTATCCATTCTTGAGCTCGAATACTTTCGACTTGACTCGAAAACGAACACGTGTGGAAAATTCATTCTAAGAAACAGAAGACCAGGTTTAATAGAAAACAGAAAACAACCGCAAATCACCCTGTCGCGAGAATCCAAAAATAAAACAGAAACTAGAAAACAGAAAAAGAAGATCTTGTCGGGAGCCTTTAATAACTTCCTTAGACATAGTTTGGACGAAAAAAGTTGAACTATCATGTCCTGAAGGATGGAATATGGTATTACTGTCCGTATCGATGTGCGATTCCGATCTGCAGTTGCAGACTATCGTTATTGAAGCACTAAGCCCGAAGACAATCGTGGTGGGACCAAGGCGTCCCAACACTATCAATTTGCTTTGGGACTCAATGGGTAGAAGAGAATTTTCGCACAGACATGATCTAGGAGGGTACTCGGGGAGCTGAACATGATTAATGGATCCGTTTTCAGTTCTTCGCAATATGATTTCTGATCTATTGAAACACCTGTTACTACAGTCAAGTGGTTTAAATTTCCACCACAACACCCAATAGTTAGTTGGGGTAATCATTACAGAGGTGACCGCCCTAGGCAACAGGTCCTGAAAAAATTAGTCTGGCAAGGTAAACAGTCATGCCTACGATTCTGAACTTTAGATTCTGAGAAAGAAAACTCCTAGAAACCAGCGCGCACTCCAATCAAGATTCTCCCAAAAATATCTCAGGCGATTGATTCTGTTTTTCGTCACAAATGAGGTTCTATTACGAATGGGGTTTCTATGGGTACCCTGTACTTATTGCATATACAAGACAGGGCTAACTATAAAAAACATTCAAAAATCGTACAAAGTTCTCTACAGTCATCTGGGTACAGCATACTCAGTTAAAAAAGATCCTGTGACTCCCTAAACTCTTGCTTCATAAGTTTAAACAAAGCGTACGTCGAAATCAACAAATTTTAAGGAAAAGTCTATACGGTTTTTTCCGTCCTTCACCTTTAAATCCAGTAAGGTTTTACTTAAATATAAATTATTCTTTCGGGAGAGTTTACCTAGATCTTATTCAAAAAAAGTTCTAGAATTTTAGCAGCAAAATAACTGAAACTACAGCGAATGTTGAGTAGCTCATGAACTTTCGTAAGTCCGGCAGAATCATATCCATGATCTTCCCTAAAACCTGAAATGGGAAACAGGGCAAAGTTCTTTTTTTCTTTTCCTTAAGTAGTTAATAGTAGTCAATTTGACCCCCTGAGAGCGATCAAGAAGTGCTCTGGTAGAAAAAGCCGCAGCAGTACCGGGATAGTAAAGATTCGTTGCCGAAGCGGCTTTAGCTGGAAGCCGCCGCAGCACTATGGGGGGACCATCGCGGTGAGTTGCCTCGATAACATGTTGTTCAATAGGTTTGTCGTTCGATAAGAGAGGGCGTTGCTATGGTCACAAAGGCTCCGCGATAGTGTTGCTTAGAAGCCTGTAGGCACAGACCCGGTCCCCTTCGCTGCGCTCTGTCGAATAATTCTCGGACATAAACTTGCATATAACCCCTATTAAAGAGTTGCCGCAGTACAGTGGCGGAACTATCGCGGCCACGTTCGGGGGAGCGGTACCAATACGGCACTGTCGGGGCAGATTTTTCCGGAGATCGGTTTTTTGAATGTGCTGGGCTGCACCAGGTTGCTGCTACATACGCTCGTATTTGATTCCATTTTTTTGTAATTTTCCCTATGAGTGTTGAGAGTGGAGACCGAGGGTACGATTCCGAGAAAATCTGGGAATTTTTCTCATTACGGACATTATACATTTGGAGAGCCAGAAATCGACTGCTAAACGTTTTTCTGAATTTCTTATTCGAGGTTTCATATTTTTCTATAATTCTAATTTCTAGCACACTTTTTTGTTCGTTGACGCAGCTCTTCTAGCCCAAATCCCTTCTTACTTCAAGATCTTCGTCTCCTTTCATACATGCAGGAACGTGGAGAAATCAGGGACAAACAAATATCAATATGCAAAATCACTCAGTCAGCCGAGTGAAGTCAACAAAAACTCAACAAGTTTATTTTCCATCAAATATTCGCTTCATCTGTACTCCCCGCTGCTGACTACTCCCTCCCTCATCTTCCGCGTGGTGTGGCATGGCGCGATGAATTCCTACGTGTTTGTCAAGTATGTTGGAGGGAGGGCGAATTGAAATGCGTCAACTTACCAAATAGAAATCCGTGTGGCATCACTAGTGTGAGAAAATCACTGCTATCGTCGTAAACATGCCATAAAAGACGCCTGACAGCTGTTTTTGAGAATATGAAATGACAGCGAGTAATCATACGGGCCGAAATCCGCCGAAATTTTGAGCAAGGTACCTGGCATATTTTCGTCTAAAAATTTGGCGATCAAAAGGCTTTTTTCAAGACGGTTAAGGGTCCATACCCACGTTGGAGAACATGGCACCTCTAATGAGTTAAAGGCAACACACACGGTGGAAGCTTTACACTATTTGTTCGGGGTCTAATGAGGCCTGACCGTTAAAAGACGGGAGTGATGGGAAGGTCTTTTTAGACCTCCAATGGTGAAATGAAATCACTTCGAATACCTAGAAAATACGTTCGAAGTTGGCGTCATAATCTATTCTGATTGTTTTTTCTCCATTTTAAGGCAGCGGTCGCGATCACATATGCTTGTCTTCTTTTCCTCTCTAAACCCTTTTCTTGGTTCAGAGTAGTAGGACCTATTACAAAAAATCGCGAAAAAACTGCCGATTCGGGCCAAATTTGAAGCCTGAACTTTCGTGTCTTTTGATGGCGGACGAGACCACTCCACATCATCGGCATCGATGATCTCTAATGCCAAAAACATCAACTGGCTTGAAATTGAATTTCAATATATTTATGTATTAAGCTAGTCAAAGACATTGACTGAAGTGCTTGTTTTCATTGCTAAACTGTTTCTATTAGGTAAATTTGCATTTATTTCTTCCTCTGAATGTCGATGATTTTTGACTGCTCCGCATGAGACTGCGATCTTTTTGGTCAGCGATGTGCACGTGTGCACGAACTGGCTCCTTTGGGCCCTAGAAACTCCAATTCCAACTCGTT
The DNA here is from genome assembly GCA_029168955.1 of Aplectana chamaeleonis. Lineage (NCBI taxonomy): Eukaryota > Metazoa > Nematoda > Chromadorea > Rhabditida > Cosmocercidae > Aplectana > Aplectana chamaeleonis. The sequence goes on along the minus strand of JAPDOI010000004.1, from coordinate 1,644,302 downwards.
TTTCAGAGCTTCACCTCCATAGTTTTCAGCCGTTTTCGATCTGAGCTGATTCTCATAGTTTTCTCGATAACGCTTTTCATTGTGACTACTGCCTTCAAAGGCATTTTTCACGATAAAAATCGTATTCTAGGTTCCGATGATTCTCAGTTGGCAAGTCCGCGAAGTAGAGGATAACGAGGGAAGTTCCCCACAAATCTCTTATATGTCATACAAAAAAATTGTTCACAAAAAACCTCTCAAATATTTTATAACGTCTGTTGGGTGTGTCTCGCCCACTTCGCAACTTTGATAGTCCAAACGTCGGAAATGGTTTTGCGCCTCCAAATTCTCAGGTAGGTGACTTTGCTATCTGTTTCTTGTATCGAAAACTCTGAAAAAAAGGTGGGTCGATGCACATGCCGGGATGTTAGAACATTTCACGATAATGAGTGTTCGAAAACTGGCAACTGCTCCCTTTGTGAAACGTACCGTGGATGACTGTTATATGACGTGGGCGGGGGGATCCAATGGGTCGGCTGGTATACGAAATTTTCACTCAATTCCTGGCCGTTTTTCGGCATACTTCCGTCCTTACTCCTCTAAGGTGAACCAAAAGCTTAAGTTTCAACAAAAAAAAACGGAAAACTTTTGCATCGTGAACGCTGCCTTTAGAGCCCACGCCACAGTCGTTTTTCCTATTGTCAAATGTGACCTTTCATTCTATTGTGCTAGATGACTGACCAAGGACCCCAACTTTTCAGACCCCACAGCCATTTTCAAGCGGCTATAACTTTATGGAGACGCTATTTCACTAACCCATACGTTGACGGCGATTTCAGCAGGGCGTAGCTGTGCAAAATATTTGTAAAAGCGTTATAGGTTTCAGCCAGATTTGCTTTCCAATTTTTCATTGAAAGACTGCGCCATAGTCACTCTCGAGGTTTTTCAACTGTCTTTCCATTCTTTAGTACTTTCCCAGGCTTCCGAGACGGCCCTCGCAGTAATCTTCAGGCGGCCATAACTTTATGAAGACGCAATTTCAGGATTACAAACTACTTGAGTGATTTCTGCTTGGTACAATTGCGCAAAATTCTTGGGAAGTGCGTCTAACGTTCGAGCTAGAATTGGTTGCATAGTTCTTTTTCTCATCTGAATTCCGTGCCATAGTCATTTTCGAGTGGTTTCCACCGTCGTATGTCATTGTAATTTCAGTGCTATAGGACCAGCACAGAACTCCGCCTTCTCAGACCCCTTGGTCATCTTCAGGAGACAATAACTTATACTGCGCAGTTTTGGGACCTTTCAAGGCATCAAACGCGCTGAAATTTAAATTTTTATTTTCAGTGGTAAATCAATTCCTCTTCTTGACTGAGTTCGTACGATAAGCTTACGGTTTGAAGAGTTGTGCCCCAAAAGTATTATGGTCGCCTAAAAACGGTACTGTGGGTCCGGTAGACCGGGTCCTGAGTCGATCATCTATCACGCCTAAGAGACATACAGGCTATGGCAGACACAGACCATCCAGTACTGAACACTCTTGAGATCCTAACATCTAAACATGTAAGTCCTTATTTTTGAGAAACATGCCGTGACGGAAGTACAAAAAGATTCTTTCTACTTTCTTGAGAAGTTCGCGTTCAGAACCATCTGCGACTTCGCAAATTTTATTCCACAGAGCAAGCACATCTGGAGTGTTCCTCTACCTGCGCGAAAGCATCAAAAATGAAACCCGGTTTTCTCTACGCTGCCTTTAAGTATATAATTTGTGGCGTCCATGAAGTAATAAGTGGGAACGAACTCCAAAAAGCCCGTGAGCAAGCACCATAAGAACTGGCAATATTATTCTAAGCGAATGTTCTCGATTCACAAATGACTTAATTTCTGAGCACAGTATGTGCTGAATTGGTTTAGTCGAAAACATAGGAAACTGAGGAAATTAGATTTTGACATGAGTAAACTACATATATCTCTCTGTTGCCTGCCCTATCCAATATGCGAGTTGATTAGCGTACATACCATTGACAGGGGATATAGGCGGAAGTCCCTGTTTTGAATTGAGTCAGCTATTAGCCATGTCTAGACTAAAACAAAAGCTGCTTGGCGTGCAGGTCACAGCTCTTACTCTCACATGTCCTTTGCAAATAATCTGAAGTCGATTATAACTAGTAATGTAGAGTAACATATGGTCAGCACTTCCAACACACATACATGGCGCCGTTTGAAAATAAGTGTAATCCCTGTTCTAAGGCTAACGAGAGCTTCAGCACTGTTCGATTTGCAGAAATGATTCGTCGGCATTTTTCTTGTGTGTTCCCCCGAATATCGAGAAATCATCCACATTCTCGTATTACCACATGCAATTAGCGCATTCCGGGGAAAGCCATAATGCAAGGTCACGCATGATTTGTCCCGGAAAATTGAGAACGAGCAAAGGTGTTAAAAAAATTAAAAACTAGCAGCAAGCACGGTATCGCTCATATTTCAACGATTGCGTCATAAACAAAAAAAAGAATAGGTTTTGCGAGAATCGTTGTCAGCACATCAAATGCCCACCGTTCAGCAAATTCCAAATCTGAAATCCGAATCTCAGATGTGTGTTCACAAGCACGCCGAGCCGATCATTTTTACAGCAGTGCTACCGTAATCCTGCGCGTAAATTAAATAGCGCCGGCTGCATGGCTGCGGACTTTGTCTTATATCTTATGACAGCCACTATATTTTGGCGTGTGACTTCCCACCAAGTTAAATTTCTGCAAGGAGACGTTTTTTTATCACAGAATTGTCGAAAATTGGTTTTTTTCTCGTGGAATTCATAAATAAGCAGGCGGGGCTGTTTCTTGTTGCACTGCTGTAAGCGGATAACTGTCGAAATGTATGAGCGGCACTTTACCTAAAATACTTTTGTTTAGCCGTTAAAAAGGATGTCTGTCTACTAAGATCTGAAAATTGCAGAAATGAAATAATTTTTTTCCGAAAGAGCACCACTTCAAACTTCACAGAAACTATGAGACCATGAAAAAACTATGAGAGAAACACAAAATAAAAGCCAGGAAGGATCACCATACGTCAACGGATGCATCTAAATCACAGAACCACTACTAATATTTGGATGGCTAAATGTAACGCAAAGCTGGTCAGAAATTAAGAGGATCGCCTTAAAGGCAGTGTTCGCGATGGTTTTCGTTCCCGAGTTTTCGACTCAAAACAATGCGTTGGCCACCAAGTGTTACCAAACAAAAAAGAAACGGCTTGAAACGCTCTGAAACGTTTTATTTCAGTGACATTAGTCTCTGGCCTGGAATAGTTGTCCGACTGCATGAACATGTTCACGGTGGTTGTCACCGGTAAAAATTGAGCTAATCAAAAATGGAAGAATATTCTGGGCAAAACAGTTATAGTTAGGGTCCGAAGAAAAAGACGGAGCAATAAAGAGTAGAGAATCGCAAGGGACGGGCCCACAAAAGATTTCATTGTCACAACAAACAGTTCCAGTGAGAGTAAAAAGGTGGGGTGAGAGTAAAGGATTTGGTGCCTTCCTAAGGGGTTTTTCTCGATTTTTCCGTCATTTCTGTTCTATCCGGAAGTCAAACAATCAATTAAGCTATTAATCTCGAAAACGGATTATCGTGAACACTGCCTTTAAGATATGTGACCAAGTCCGCAGCCAAGCAGCCGGCGCTATTTAATTTACGCGCAGGATTACGGTAGCCCAGCGGAAAAAAATGATTGGCATGGGCGTGCTTGTTATATGTTCAGGATACTGAGTAACATCCTTGGGTGGGAAGAAGGGAGTATTGATGAAAAAGTTTTTGGAGCAATGCACTATGTACCATGTATATCTCGTCCATATCTGAGTCCATTTTAATGGCAAACTGTCAAACGTGTGTAGTTTTAGGAAAAAATGCTCTCGCTCGACACTTTCCTCAGCCACATATTTTCCCTTTAAGGCAGCGTACGCGCAAAAAACCGTGTTCAATTTTTCTACTATTTTGCGCAGGTATGCCTACCAGGTTGTGATATATCGCCGAAAAGCCACCTAAACCCTCAAAATTCGGGGAAAAAACTCGTTTGAAAATCGCGGAGCATTCAGCTTCCTTTTCTTAACGTCTGTCTAGCGTGTCTTGTAGAATTTTGGATTTCCACGGTCTTTCGATGCGCTTCTGCTTCTCGTGCTAAATGAATGACCAGAATCTATAGCACTATGAATGCGCAGCATTGAGGACGCAAGCTTTGCCAACTATCTCCACGTCGTTCAAACATTAGATTGAGAAGCAGAAACCGACCTTGGTTTTCTTCTCTGACGCTACCTTCAAAAACAGTGTCAACGACAAAAACCGTATTCTAGTTATCGATGTTTTTGAGCGGGCAAGTCTACAAAGTTTAGTATAATAAGAGAAAGTCTCCACAAAAGTCTGGAATATTGGAGAAAAAGCTGTTTTGAGAAACCCATAAAATATTTAATTACGCCTGCTTGGTGTCTTCGGGGGATCGCGGACTTTGAACAATCCAGACGTCGGAAATGATGTTGCACTTCAAAATGCATTGGTTAGGTGACTTTGTTTTTTGTTTCTTGCACCGAAAACTCCTAAAAATATTAGGGTGAGTCAAAAGTTCTTGGAATTTTTCAAAAATTCATATTAATTCGCGCGCGAATAGATCAAATGCCACTCGTGCGCGGTTGTTTGCTAGGTAGATCAAACCTCGTAATCAATACCTGCCAGCCCTCGCAACGCCACTCGTGGCTCAGTAAAATGTCGGAAAAAGAGCACGCTCGCGTACTGATTTTTCACTACTTCGAAAGAGGTTTCACAGCTGCTCAAACTGTTAAGGAAATAAGGGCCAACGAAGGAAGGTATCGAATTGCTGCCAGTACTGTGTACAACTGGTATCAAAAGTTTCGCTCCGGCAGCTGCTCTCTGAAGGACAAGCCGAGATGTGGAAGGCCACGAATTCACGACCCCACGTAGCCGCGAATGAGCTGGAGAAAAACCCGCACCTTCACAGCAGAGGTCTCGCCCAGCTTACAGGGAGTTCGCAGTCGACCGAAGTTCGCCAGCTACACAATATGGGACTGAGACCGAAAAAGCCGTCCGTGATTCCTTACACGAGGATCGCAGGATGGCCATTTGTCAAGAACTACTGAAACGGCGCCACAAAGGAAGTTTTTTTGGTCGCATCATTACATGTGATGAGAAGTGGTGCTACCATAACAATCCTGACCTGGTCTGTGCAATGGGTTAAGCCCTTTGAGTCGCCAGATCCTGTGCAACGTCGGGCTATCCACGGAAAAAAGAGTCTACTGACCGTTTTTCGGTCCACTGATGGAGTTGTGTTCTGGAAATTACTTCCGCCAGGAAAGACTATAGATGCTGACTACGTCTGCCAAGAACTAGAGGAAATGGTCACCAACGCGGAGAAAAATGGACGAAAACGTGACCAGATCCTACTGCTCTGGGACAACTGCCGCCCACACATATCGACAAAAACTCAAGAAAAATTGAAGGAGCTGCAGTTGGAAACTCTCCCTCATCCAGCCTGCAGTCCAGATATTGCTCCATCGGACTACCATTTATTCAGAAGCCTCGAACACTGGTTGAGGGGAAAGCAGCTTAAGACCGATGAGCACTTGAGGACCGAGTTGGACGCTTTTTTTTCGCATCGAAGCAGCGCTCATTCTACGACTACGGTATTCGAAGTCTCGCTCATCGTTGGCAGAAAGTTGCTCGTTGTAATGGCTCTTACTTTGGATAAATTTGTTACCTTGTGTTTAAGAAAAAAATAAAAAAAAATTCTAAGAGCTTATGACTCACCCTAATAGGATGGTGCAATGCACATGCTTGAATGTTAGAATCTTTTGGGATAAATTTAACAAATTTTGCATAATTTAGACGATTGTTGAGCGAACGGTGGACAACTGTTACATGACACGGGCGGAGGTTATCCAATGAACCGGCTGATCCACGGGATTATCCTCCACTTCTTGACTGTTTTTCGTCGTACTTCGGTCCTTACTCTTTCCAGAGGGATCCAAAGCCGAGGTTCCGGCACGATTATCGCGAACCTGTCTGCGGTTGTCCACGATTCTGAACTGGAAATTCCCTCTAATATAGACGGCAGAATATATTTCAGGGTGAAAATTTTTGGGGTCGATCGCGTGCGTGTGCGCGCGTATGCTGCGTCGTCTTCTCCCCACACTCTGTCGCTGTCTCTACTCTCGCTGCAAGGAACAGAGTAAGTTCCGCTCCAAAACAGAGGGTAACCACTCAGAACGAGAACGAGTTGTATAAAGTTTGATTCGTGGCTTGCCTCCTCAACAAAAAGCATTTAAATCTCACTCGCGGCTGGCCGCTAATGGATTCAGGCCAAGAGAAGAGCGCAGCTGATCAGCCTACCATATCGCCAGCCGCCGGTGAGATACGGCTAACGCTGCCTTCAGTAGACAGCGAATAATTCGCTCTTAGTTTTTGATACTTTTCATTTCCGTCCTGACACTGTTTTCTGCGGAAATTCGTTGATTATTTTCGGAAATAATTGAAACCCCTCTGATAAGGGAGAGGCTCAAGTCTTTGAAGTTGATGAATTCACCTGGGATGATTTTCATTTCAATGATCCACACTCGATTTCCATTTAGGATCCTTGAGGCTTCTGGACTCGCGGGCGCGGGTCCATCAACGGCAAGAGACGCAACTCGATGGCCGCACACTATTATGTTCGGTTCCCGTCTATGACAAACCAAGCTAATCCTCCTTCCAGGGTCGATGAACTGGTACCACACTTTTCTAGGAGATCAAGAACACTAACTTCAACATCTGCTAGCTCCGGGTCCATGAATCTATTTTAAAGGCCCTACATCCAAAATAGAAACATTCGCCCCAGGCGTTTTTGCTAACTCAGCCATAATAATAGTTCAAATCACAAACATCACTGTGTCAAAAATACATATGTGTTGTCGCACGTCATTGAGAACACATCATCGAGTAATTGCATGGTTACCTGAGCTTCAGTGACCTTTATTCCCTTATTCGTCGCAATTTCAGCTATGCGACAGGAAATTGCTTGCCAGTTTCCATTTACCACTGACCGGAGGGAACATTCGGCACAGCCGACCAAAATAAAAATTATCGCTCATGAAGATTTCTAATTTTTGGTTCTAAATCAGAGGAAAATTCGAATGTTACTACCAGCAAAACTTTCTATGGAACTGCTTTATCCGATCTGAAAGTGGAGAGAATAAACTGGCTCCGTAGCCATCCTGGGCGACAGAAAAAGAAAAAAAAACCCTGTCACATATGGTCTACTAGTAAAGTTTAGTCTAGCGAATGGACAATGTGCTATCATTTGCGGATGGCCGTGCGGCATTCGAGACACCATCGGCCAGCGGGTTTCAATCGCGCGCGAGTGTCTACTTCCGCGGCCCCGTACATTTACTAGACCAGATTCTACGAGTGGACAATACACCGTGGCCAGACTCGCACAAAGCCTGACAAGGAGAGAACTTTTTTGGAATGCTGTAGTTCTTTCCCCATGTTCTTAATACCTTTTAGCTTTTTCTGAGTCTATGAACGATGTTTGGAAACGATGTTACTCTGAAGAATTCAATACAAAGAGGAGCCGAAACCCAAAAATTATGGAAAGCATTGACTAGCAAGAGGAAGATAGCATAGATGTTGATGAACGCAAGTACAGTCTCTCCGAATGAGATTGCCCGCGCACGCAGTCGGCGTGCGTGCCGAGCGGCCGTCAGAAAGGTGTTTTTTCGGACTATTAAGTCAATCAGCTGGAACACCAGACAAACAGTGAGCAATATCCGTACTACCTGTTTGCAAGAGTTGAAGGGCTAGTCCGAAAAAGTGCCTTACCGAGGGCAGCTAGACACGTTCCCTTTGTTCCCGACTTTTACAACAACTAACCGCTCATGTCCGTAACTTACGTCGACGAGTCAATTCCAACTTGTTATAAGATGGGCTTCAACTAAACATTTCAAGTTGTTCACGATCTTTTAACTTATGGGACATAATTTTCCCATGTTTTTCCAGGGTTGAGATTTTAAAGGCAGTGTTCACGATGATTTTCGTCCCCGAGTTTTTCACATAGAACAATGCGTTAGCTTCCAAGTGTTACAAAAATTACGAAAAAACGGCGAGAAGCGCATTAAAACGTCGTATTTCAGTGACATTAATCTATTACATGGACTTGTTGTCCAGTTGGAAAAAAGCATGTTCATGGTGGTTGTCCCAATGGAAAATTGGGTCAGTCGAAGAAAGAAGAATATTTTATGCAAAGCAGTATTAGTTAGGGCCCTAAAGGCTTCACATCAAATCAGTGAGCCTAGAACTTGCCTCAAATTCAGTAGCCTCTCTCTTCAACTTCCCCGGAGCTAGCGCTTGATAATTGGGGGCGGGTGGACCAAACAACACCTTGTTCCAAAGCGTTTTTTCTCCAATATTTCACTTATTTTCACTTTAGCAATAACCAGATCTAGCTTCTTATGAGGATAGCACAACAACAGTTTTTATAGCGAACCCTGCCTTTAATATAGAGGTCTCAAGCTTCGCCAACTGTCTCCATTTAGTTGAAACCTTGGATTGAGAAGAAAAAAACCCTAATGTGATTCTCTGCGCAAAGGCTCCTGGAAGTTTCCCATTAACTGTCGTGAAAAGCAAGTTGGTTTCTCTACCGATGTGCGAATGTCTGGCCTAGTGACATCGCATGACGAATATGAGCGGAAATCAAATTGAAAGGTTCTTGCGTCCAACACAAGTTGAACTAAAAATTTTGAGAAAGTGCTCAAAACTTTGGCTAAGACTTTTCTGCTTGTCCATGACGTCATTAGTGTGTCAGGGGTTTAGGGAAGCTGTCTGAGGGTTAAGGGATCTCCTTAAGAGGTTATTTCCTTGATGTTCATAATGAGTGAAAAGCGGAAGTTTTCTCATATTCCTTCGCCACCAAAATTCATTTGTTGAGCAGTGAAGTTTGCTATACTTCCGCTATCGTCACTCTCACCGCAAGAAGTACGTGGAGCGAATTCGATTGTTGTCGTACAAGCGGAACAACCCTCAATCTCAACAACCAACTACGAAACGAGGCTGCTATCACGCATTTGGAACTACTGCCGTTCTAGGTTGAAAAAGCAACGAGGCCAATTGAACTATCATTACTGGCTATATTTTCTGCTTGGGCTTACTTTTTTGCTTACATCCGTCCTCAAAAAGTCAATAATGTTACTTGAAACAGCTACGAACATGCTTTGCAAGCAGGCCACGTATACTTGGAGACCATTTTTTTCAATCGGTGTTTAAGGTTCCGTGGTTTCTTGAAGTGCAAGTGTGAGGTGCATTCGAAGGAGCATTTGCCGAGTGAATGGTTCTATTCAAAGTGTGTGCACACGCGAGTTCAACAGTCTAATGCATAATTATGCCTCCACTATAGCGCCTAGCACTAAAGACTATCCAAGCAAAGCAACTGTGCATATAGTACGTACTACGTACATTAGAACCAACCTGAACTCAAATTGAGCCCATTAAAGGCAGTGTTCACGATAAAAAACCGTATCCTAGTTTTCCATGTTTTCGAGTAAGCAAGTTCACGAACTAGTGCAAAGTAGGTAGGAGTCTCCATGATACTTTCGAAAACCAGAGAAAAAGCTATTAAAAAACTTTAAAATATTTTGTTACGCCTGCTGTTGTGCTTTGTGCACTGAACAAAACGTCAAAACAAACGTCGGAAATGCTTTTGCGCTCAAGAGTTCTTAGGTAAGTGAAATTGTTTCTGCTTTTTGTACCGGAAACTCTTCAAAAATACGATACGCCAATGCACACGTTTGGATGTTAGAGTCTTTGACGATAAAGAAAATTCATAAATTCGGTGTCTGTTCCTACGTACGGTAAAACGAACGCAGGACAACTGTTATAGGACTTGGGCGGGGTGGCCCTATGGGTTGGCTGGCCCAAGACATTTTCACCCTATTTCTGGCCGCTTTTCGTCCTACTTTCATTCTTACTCTTCTTAGTGGGACCCAGAGCTTACGTTCTTTCGAAAACGAGCAACCCTTTCATCGTGAACACTGCCTTTAACTAAGGACTGATCTCAGCTTGAACTGCAGTTTTGAAAAGTGGTCTGTGGAGTGTTACGAAGCAGATAGAAACGAACAATTTAGAGTTTCTTGAATTTCCTCACAGTAAAAATTTCCTGGATAGATAAAAAATGACAACAAATGTAATTTTCCGTGTTTCAGGTATTAAAATTTTTTCGGCTCAACCTCGAGCCAGATTAATTTGTGGCGCTGAACGCGATAAGAGGTTCAACTTCGGTTTTTCAGAAGATTTCTTGAGGTTACGGTGAGAAAAGTATCATTTAATCACACTAACCTATCGTAATTTTACAAAAGGAAAAAAACGGAGAAAACGGAAATCTTTCTGGTGATCAGCGGCCCAAGCAGCCCTCCTGGACGATGTTTGTGCAAAGAATGCTTGAATCCTCAAAATTCAATTCTTTTGTCATTTTTTATTTACACAGGTGCATTGAGGAGATTAAAAATCTCGAAACTGTTTGTTTTTCTCTCCTCCGCAACACTCAGCAGACCATTTTTTGAGACTCTTTTTCATACTAGGATCGCTAAAAAGTATGTAGGGGTGTAAAAAGTTTTATTGGCTTACCTATTGATCTATTTATTCGACTGCAGGCAAGGTGTTCTTTGCCCGAATGGTGACAACAGCGAAATGACAACACCAAAAACCGATAGAAACGGAATGAGTCAGGTTAACCTTTTAGAATGAAAATTGCTAACATAGCAAGCATGCAAAGTAAATTGATTTTATTTCATGCGGCTTGTCTCGACAAAATCTGAACCACTCTTGAGGTCCCCTTAGGCCCTTCTATCGGATTAAATATCTGATTGTGTGTCACGTATTCACACAGCAGCGCACGTTAACCCCACCCGAAGCTCGTCATTGGATTCAATTTACGGCATTAGCGACAAAAGTCAATTTGAAAATGTGCGAACTAGACTACTATATTTATGACTTCACGACGCGGCGATCAAGCAAATAGAGTTGGAGGCGCGTCGCTACTCATTCGTAGTGTATCACGAAAGGATATTGAAACTTGACACACTTCTTTTGATTAAGTTTCCATCATAATTCCTGTTACACACAAGTTTATCCCTGGCTTCTATGCAACATGAACAAAGAATTTCTAGCACTGAGGTCTCGAATAATGGCTGTGCGACTAAATGATGCCGACCTGCAGTGGCTCAATCGTTCAAAGTGTCTTGCTTCCATAAAAAAAGTTATAAATGACTGAAGTGCAACTCGGTATCATGACTACTTCATTTCCGTTCCATTCGCCCACATATTACCAGCCTACTGCGGAGAATGAGGTAGCATGGGAATATTGGAAACTTTCTTATAGAATAGTATTCCTTCCCTTTCTAACCCAGAACAAGTAGGAAGATGTATCCTTGATTAATTGACTGGGAAGTGAGGATTAACCCGCAATATGAGATCCAGAGATATTGTGTGCGGCTGAAATGAACCGGTTTTCCGTTGTTCATTGTTTCCGGTTTGTCCATTCTGATATACGTCTATCGGCCATTTCAGGAACGGAATAAAGGCAAAAAACGGAGAGTAGTCAGATCAAAATTCTTCCGAACTTGAACTTGAGCTGAACCTGGCGTGAACTTCCCGCAAACAAGCCGGCTCGTAGCCAATGAGGCACCAACCCGGCAGGTTCAAGGCAGGTTAACTGCTTTGCAGGCCTGACACTAGAGTTGTTCTCGGCACCACGAACCTAACCTTGAAAGCTTTACGGCAGGATCTTTCCAAAGATAGTGTTTAGCTTCTCCAGATTTCTACCTCCTTCTCTAATCTTTTTCCTTCATCTATTCCCCTCGCAGACACATATACCATATCCGCACTAATTTACTCAAAAAAGTCGCAAAAGTCGCGACGTTTGCGATTTTCCGTCATAACACTGCTCAAAGTGACCCGCTCGGGGGGCTAGGGGCATAATTGAAATCAGCATCGAGGGCTCTTCATTTTGAGGAAACACATCTCTTGACCTGCAGACAAGGCATATAGAGTTAACAGAAAACTTGAGTGAACGAAAACACCACCGACATTACGTTCTCAGCTAAAACGGGACCAATCGACCTAGGGCTTGGCATACAACTTCACTTTCTGATCCTCTTTCGAATAAGCGCTGCAGCAGCCCAATCCGGAAAAGTCGATTTTTCATCCCCTTCGCATGTGCCAAGTCGTTTTCGCTTCAAACGGGACCAGACTAAAGAATGTGTGTGCTCAAAATGAAGAGCTCTTCATGCTGATTTCAAATACGCCCCTAGCCCTACGATCGGTTCGCTCTGAGCCGTGTTATGGCGAAAAGTCGCAAAAGTCGCGACTTAGCGAGTAAATTAGTGCGGGTATAGTAGTCAGGTCCGTGGCTTGTCTCCTCAAGAAAAAACGTACATCTCATTCGCGGCTGGCGCGGCGGTTGCGTGCGCCGACCAGCTATTCTACTCAGGCAGGGAGAAGAGCGCAGTTGATCAGCTTACCACACCGCCAGCCGCCGGTGAGACTTAAATCGCCCGTAATAGCATCGGGTTTGATTTCAATGTTTTCTCTTGTGAACACAAGATACGGACACAACTTTATAATCTCTGATACTGCCGTAGTGGGCCACACAATCAACCCTCACCGGCTGCGTGCGGTCGCGCCGCGTGCTAACTTGTGCTAGATAGGCTGCGATAAAACAGATAATCAGAAGTGGAAGAATACTAGGATTAGTCGCTGAATGCGTCCGAAGTAAGATATCCATCCAATCACTGGATATCTAGCAGAAGTGAACACGCAGCGCGACCGCACGCAACCTGTGAGACTCTATCGTGTAGCCCATTACGGATGTGACAGAGTTTAGGTTACTGAGGAAGCGGTAGGGGCACCAGTAATGCCGGATTCAATGTGGACTACTAGGAACGTTCGGCACGCAGCAGATTATCGGCGGGAACGAGATCCCAGATTTGCTCGGCGGTAATTCGCGGCAAGGTTTTATCGGAGTGTTGACCGCTATTTTCAGGATACCTAGTGTATTTCCGACCTCTGGCGGGCTTGAAGCACAATTAGCTTGTAATCCGTTATCCACGGCCTTTGAACATAAACTTCTTGCTCTACTACATATATAGTCTACAGCAATGGAAGTAGGACCTGATGAGGTTGCGGACTCGTCCTAACCTACATTAGCTTGTTAGAGGTATCACTCATTTTTCGGGAACAGCTGCGAAAGATCGGTGAGTCCGTGTTTTAACCGGAATGACAACATCTGTGGAAGCAATGAAAACAGGTGAAAATGTGAGAGTGGAAACAAAAACTCACCGACCAATCTCAGTTATTTCGAAAAAATTGAGTGATAACACAATCAGACTGCAGTATGTTAGGAAGAGTTCGCAACCTTACCATGTCCTTTTAAGATTGCTGTAGACTACATACTGATGCAAGTCGCTAGAAATACTCTTACTCCCAAATACTACAAAAAGACTTGCAGCATGACTTCTATAGAGTAATTCAGTGGCCTATGTGCTGGAGAATCTTCGGAAATTCCCCGTCATTACTTGTCGCACAGCGTCCCTTTGTTGATTTTAAAGATTCCTTTAGCTCAATGCATTTTCACATGGGAAACTTTCATCATCATTTGACTCGCATTGTTTCTATAGCCTGAGGGACAGTTTCTGTCTTTCTGGTCACTTCGATATTGTTGGCTAGTCGGCTAAAAATTCCCATTACATGTAAAAGATATCCAAAAAAGGAAACGCTGCTTGAATGAAAAAGGAATCTCAAATTTCTGAAAAAGCGGGTATTTTTTCTGCATTCTCATAAGCGCATGTGATTACTGATCCTCTAAGGAAAGTGCAGAGGCAGTCTCCTATTTCCATATTAGGAGATGTGATACGTCCGTCCTCCAGGACATAACTTTCGAGAAGTTCAAACCGAAGACATTGAATTTGCTCTAAATCAACCACATATCTTCGTCGCTAGTTTTCGAATCCGTAAATAAGCCGAATGTAGCGTTTGAATGCTTAAGTGTCCACACTGCGCGCGCACCAGCGGTGTGCGTAAATTTTTAAAAAAATGTCAGAAAACAGAAAATGTAGTTTAAAACAGAAATCAGAAAACAGAAAGGCCAAAACGGCCAGAAAACAGAAATTAGAAAACAGAAAATTTTCAGAAAAAAATACTCATTGCGTTTTACCTTTTTTTTCAAGAGAAAAGAGAGTGTAATTCTGAACATCTTTGCTATACTTGTAATACAATATCTACGAGACTGGACAAATAACTAATAAGACATTGATAGTAGCGATGGCTCGTCAATGACAGGTAGATCATCACTGAAGGCACTCACTCTGAAAGTTTTAGCCGAGAAATAGCCCGCCAGGCTCCACAGCGGCTCTTAATGTGCTATTTCTTGAATATTTCTTGATTGTTTCTAGATTATTAGGCGGCTAACACCATGTTGTTCACGAAATAGCCTAGAAGTAGCCGAGCGATAACCGAGAAATTACCAACACGTGACAGGCCCACCAACACGCGTCGCGGCGTTTCCCGGCTCGCCGCGCAGCCGCTTTGGCCTCCAGCAGCTCGGCGAGGCTTCCTGGTGGTAGGCGGGGTCCAAGTACCGTAAAATTATGCAGTTGAACCGACCGCGGTGTTGACATCCAAATTATGCTTCAGGAATGCCTCGTGTACAGTTCAACTCAGAATTGCCGTTCAGTCCGCAAAGTGCACCCCGATTGCGGAAGCGTGCTGCGGCGCGGTTGCGAGTATCCTCAGACAGGGATGTAGGGTCACCCACGCGGTTTTTGCCTTTGGTGCCCGAAAGATCCCAAATCCCTGTCTGAGGATACTCGCAACCGCGCCGCAGCACGCTTTCGCAATCAGCGTGCACTTTTCGGACTAAACGGCAATGCGGAGTTGAACTGTACATTCCTTGGGGAGCACTATTTGGCGTCCATTACGCGGCGAAGCGAACAATTTGTGGCGGTTATTTCTAGGCTATTCCGCGGCAACCACCTACTTCCCGACCGTTTTCCGGCTATCACGCAGAAAGCAGGCATTTCTTGGCTATTTATTGGCTATTGATCCGGTGAATTTATCAGAGAGCGCCAGTACGTCAGCGTAGTAGGGGTTGAATCCCTCGTTGTCAGCAGTTGCTACTGACAGCTAACAGCAGCAGTAGCTATTGATATCGAGGGGTTCAACCCCAGCAAGTATAGGAATCATATACCGCTGTCAGCAGCAGCTGCTGCTGACAGCGAAGGTCTGCACTCGTTCTTTGCCCTGGGATGCAACCCCTATTGTGCCGAAGTACTGAGTAGGTGAGCAGGGTTCGCGATAAAATCAGTTGCTAAGTTCTCATCAAGAGAATGCAAGTTTCACCATCACAAAAGCGAGAAAAGTGAAAAGTTGCAAGAGAGACGCACCAAAACAGCTTAGAACAGCTGAGTTTGCGCACGCCCCAACTAACACGATTTATATAAGTGCTGGTTTTTTCGTTTAGCAACCTATTCATTCTTTTGCGGAAGCGGCAACTGCCGCGCGATATCAGTGGAAAAACGAGAACTGAGATGTTTGAAACCGTTACCGAGCATCTGATTCCTCATTTTTCTATTGATAATCCGCAGCATTTGCTGCTTGGCAAAAGTATGAATATGGTATAACAGCAAGGGTAAAGAAGGCAAAACAAACATACATAGAAATTTAGTTAATTGTGGGCAAGGTGACCACCAGCAATATTTTGTTCCTGGACTGTCCAACAGGTCTGGTTCTTGTTGATTTTCGCTGATTTTTTTCTGATTTTTGCAAGTTTTTTAGAAAACAGAAATCAGACAACATAAAGGCTAAAACGGCCAGAAAAGAGAAATCAGAATACAGAAAACAGAAATTTCCGCACACCCCTGGTGCGCACCCATGCATGAGATATTTTTTTCGCTTCTTCATAATAATAAGTGTGCTTTCCATCGTAGCTGCAAGACCCGTACTCTTTTATACGAGTTCACTGATAAAGAAAATTCTAGTTTTAGCATACACTGATTTGATTGATAGAGGAACCTGTGGCCGGATATGCAGATTAGATTAGCCTTGTGGCGCGCGGTCTCTTAAAGGCAGTGTTCACGATAAAAATCGTTTTTCTGTTTTTCCGCCTATCTTGAAAACGGCTCCATGCTGATTCCAACGGTGTCTCTGAAATCATACAAGACCTTCTGTGAACGCAGATATGGTCCATCAAAGATTGAGCTACGGAAACATGGTGGACGAGTTGTCCGAGGCTTGTAACTTCCGTCTTTTGCAGCCGATCTATGCGAGCTGACCTGAGTAAAGAAAGAAACTGAGAATGAAGGGAAGAACGGGGCTAATGATTGAAAATCATCTCTCATTTCACGATCTCGACCATTCATTTGTTCACGTCGGTGGGCGTGTGATGCGCCTTTGGGGTTTTCAATGCGCTCGAAGTTGCAACTTCGGGCTCTTTTGGGGCTCTTCCTGGCTCGTTTTCATGCGTTCTTTCGACGTTAACGTTACAGAGTGTCCCTCCACTACCCAATCCTAGTGGAATTTCGAAAACTTTTTTTCATCGTGAACACTGCCTTTAAAGGCAGTGGTCACGATGAAGCACGTTATCGAAAAAACTACAGAGATCAGCTTGGATCAAAAACAGCTAAAAATCTATTACGGTAGCGCGGTGGAAAACGGGTTAGAATTAAAGTTTCTAGGGCCCGAAGAAGCCAGTTCGTGCACACGTGCACAGCGCCGACCAAAAAGAATGCCAATTTACCTAATAAAAACAGTTGAGCAATGAAAGAAAGCAATCCAGTCAATGTTTCTGACTAGATATGTACATAAATCCGAAGGTTCTTTGATTGAAATTTAATTTCAAGCCAGCTGATGTTCTTAATATAAGAGGTCATCGATGCCGACGATGTGGAGTGGGCTAGTTCACTACCAAAAGACAAGAAAGTTCAGGCTTCAGATTTGGCCCAGAACAGCGGCTTTTTCACGATTTTTTCTTGCGGGTCCTATTACTCGAGACCCAGAAAAGGGTTTAGAAGAAAAAGACGACAAGCATATTTGATCGCGACCACTGCCTTTAAAGGCAGTGGTCGCGATAAAATATGCTTGTCTTCTTCTCCTCTCTAAACCCTTTTCTGGGTTTAGAGTAGTAGGACCAATGAGAAAAAAATGCGAAAAAACCGATGTTTCGGGCCAAATTTGAAGCCTAAACTTTCTTGTCTTTTGATGGTGGACGAGCCCACTCCACACCATCGGCATCGATGACCTCTTATATCAAGAACATCAGCTGGCTTGAAATTGCATTTCAATCAATGAACCTACGGATTTATGTACAGATCTAGTCAAAAACATTGACTGAAGTGATGCTTTCATTGTTCAACTGTTTTTATTCGTTAAATTTGCATTTATTTCGTCCTCTGAATGTCGATGGTTTTTGACTGCTCGGCATGAGGCGGCGATCTTTTTTTGCTGCGCTGTGCACGTGTGCACGAACTGGCATCTTTGGGCCCTAGAAACTCTAATTCCAGCCCGTTTTTCACCGCGCCACCTTCATAGTTTTTCAGCTGTTTTCCATCTAAGCCGATTTTTATAGTTTTTTAGATAACGTTTTTCATCGCGACCACTGCCTTTAAGTGTAAAACTTTCCGGACGAATGTATGAACTGTTGAAAGCCTTCAAGTTTACAAAAAAGCCTTAAAACACGTGAGGCATTCAATTCCCGTCCCTTACGCCTATTTTGTCCTATAAGGGGGTGCAGAATGTGGAACGTCGGGAAAGGCTTTGCGTGTGTAACTTTTTGAGTGAGTGACTTTCTTCTATGTTTTTTTTCACTAAAAATTCTTTGACAAGAGAAGTTTTCAATGTGCTTGTCTGGCTTGTAGGATCCACTGAAATAAAAAGTGTTCAGAACATCAACAACCTTTCGTTCGGGTGGGCAACTCTTCATTTTCATGAGCAGCTTCATCCGTTGGGTGGGCTAATCCACGAAATCTTCATTGACTCCCTACCCGTTCTTCACTTTTTTTTTCGATTCGAAAAAAAAGATTATGTTCGGAGCTCCATCTAAGAATTCGGGTTAATTTGCACTTGAACATCTATTCAACATTTGGGAAAAATTGCTCGGGTTTTGAACATTTTCTGATCCATACTCGAAAACCGTTGAGTAATTCTTTCCCGGCAGATTGTTCAAAAATATTCACTAGAAATTTTTCGCAAACTGAGAAATCTAATATGCTGTCGTTAAGACTGGACAAACACTCGAATAAAGAAGAGAACAAATCAAAAAAAAATTGGAAAAACTCTCAAAAGTAGGCGATTTGCCTTCTTCATTTCATATAGCTGGTAAACTCCTAAAGTGCGGATTCCGCAAAGGACGAAAGGGCAATAGTCAAGCGATAGGTGGTCGAACAGCATATTATTCTTGCTCGGAGCCCGGAGCTCTTTTTGATATGTAGGTCCATCTTTACTTAGCAGCCCCTCTGCTCAGCCTTTGGTACTGAGCGAAATAGATAGAAAAATGCTCTTAACTTTTTTTTCGCAACTCGGAATAGCAAAAACTAGGGAACAGCAGCCTCTTTTATAGTTTGCTAGGCTAACCCTTATTGTCCTGGATCCACAACAACACCAACCTGCCCTTCCCGGCTTGGTGAAGCGTAACTGGTAAGTAGAGCTCATTCTAACCCTGTCCCTTGTGTTTACGCGCGATGAATAAGTTCACCTCAAAGATTGCACTGCGTCTTCATCAACGAATGCATTCACGATGTTGGAGAAAGTTGAAAATGAACTTGTTCAACGCTTTCAAACACAACAACATCAAGCACGCACCACTGACTAAACTAAGATATACATATTAAATGGAGAAGGTGGCTGGCTCATTTTTCGCTACAACACTTTTTATACTTCCTGCAACCGCGCCCCCAGTTTTAGGACAAAGTTCAGCATGGCTCTTTGCGCTCTGCTCTGAGTAGACCTCAACAACACAATATTTCGCCAAAGTTTGTAACTAATTAAGCAGGTCTCAATAGTTTGAAAGACCGTTCAAAATACAAGTGCATTTGTAGAACCAGTTTTGGAGGTAAAATTTGGATATTCCTTCCTTAGCTGCTAACGTTGAGTCTGAAAGCCGTCCTCAAGAGCAAGCAAAAAGGTGAGGGTACCTTCCCATCTGGGAATAGTTCAATGTTCAGGATTTGGCCTAAAACTCGAGCCAAATCCACCGTTACATTCTGAAAATTGTCGAAAGTAGCGACTGGAAACCGAAATTTCCCCTTGTGAGAAGTTCTAGCTTAAAAGCAGCGTTCACGATGATCATCCTCGTTGACTTTCCACAGTGAAATGATAGGCGAGAAGGATCCTAGGCTCTCAGTGTCGAAAGAACGGTAGAAAACGAGCCAGGAGCAGCAAAATAGCGGCTGCAAACAGGCGTTTTGGTGCCCCAGACACGCCTGGTGCCCCAGATCCGCCTTCTCAGGAATGAACAAATGAAGACTCAGATTACAGGAATGACCAAGTCAAGGAAGTGCTGATAAGTGAGCTGATCGCGTCATTGCAGTGGTAGGTATCATCCTTCTAGCGGTCAATTCCTCTACGATCAAAAATCAACGTAAACAAGAGAGGGCCTATTTTGGCTCAAAAACGCGTCTTTCGTGTCCTTTTTGAGCAAGCCTTGCTATATAGGGCACCAGACCTTCCGTAAACCGTGGAGATATCAGAAGTGAATTTTTTCGTAAACACTGCCTTTAAGCCGTGGAGAGCTTCCAAAAATTCACAAAAGGACTTCCAACTCGTGATCACCACCGGAAACGACCTTCGGACCAAAATCTCAGGTCACATCTGGAGGAGTATTCTTTGGCACGCCTTCAGTACCAAATGACTGGTATGTTTGAGTGTATAGACCGTGTAAATACGAAAAGGAGCAAAAGCAAGAGGCAGGAGAGACGGAGGGAGCAGCATCGCGCGCACGCTCGCGCCATGGGTTATGGGAAATTCGTCTTGACCCAGAGGATAGCTGCCATTCAACCAAGGAGTGTACGCCTTTAAACCCTTCGAGCACGTGACCCAGCGACTTCTACCGTAATCTCACAAAATCCGACAGGTTAATTTTATACTCATGTTCGCGCGTCAGGCCTTTATTGAGCGCTTTCTGAGCCAAGGCTATTCAAAATCGCGGAATCACAGACACCGTGTTCAGCTCGTCGAAGAACTCTGATAAGGAAAATCACATATAGCTTTGTCTACAGAAACTACCGGCCGCTCTGGAGAGCATATTCTTAATTCACTCAAAAAATGTCTACACAAATGAAAATTTATATCTGGGGATCGAAGTCTGCCAACACGCTTTCCTGTGGGACCATTCACAAAGTTAGGTGTTCTGAAATGGAGCCCAACACAAAGAATTTACTTCCTAAAATGGATGTAGAGACCGTCAAAAAGAACTCCTTGGGCTTTCATCGCGTGCGGATAAGGGGGAGCATCGCGCGCACCAGCCCGTGCATGAATAATGGGAATTTCGAATTTTCACAGAGGGTAGGACCTGATAAAATGGAGTCCTAGATGTGACACCCAGCATTTCGGAATAGAGTGTCATGTGGTAGTTGAGAATCATCGGAGCGATCGTGGTGCCAACCTCGAATCCACTTTTTTTGGCTGCTTTAAAACTGTTTGGGTGAAGGTTATAATGTGGTTTTCTTGCTATATTCGTCTACAAGGTATGGCTTTCCATAAGTATCATGCTTTTGAGTAAACCATGGTCTTTCAAATTTTATGTCAAGTTTTTATGAGTCTGGTCTGTACCCTACAAAGCCGTATTCTCACTGCTCTTACAGCGACTCCTAATTATGTCGTAGTATTTCGGGCAGGAAGTCTATTATCCATTATAATCACATGCTCAATGAGTAATTCATGAACCCACTACAGCACAGAATGAATTAGTGGCTAACCCTTTTTTCATTTGAGGACATGAAATACCAAAAACCTCACGAAATCGTTAACTAGTTTCGCCGAAGTACGTAACAAAGAGGTGCAAGCACAGCATTCTATTGAGTTGCCGTTGGTCGACGTTCACCTATTTGACTGGGAAATTACTCATCAAACTTCTAAATTTCTCAGCTCACCCATGTATTTGAGCCTCCTCGTCCAAACCGTATGAATTTCGCGCCACCACCACGTCCGAATCGAATAAATTTCGGTGCTCGAACGACTCGCTGCATCTCGTAGAGATCATCACTGAAAAATGTGAAATACGCAAATTAATCCGTTCCCCCATAGTGCCTCAGATTTGGATGAGAAGATTTAGTCCATCGGAATTCCCATCGGATGAATGACTTTTGGGAATCCTAAGACGTAAAGCCACACGAATCGCCTTTTAATCTAAATTTATGAGCGTCAAAAGTGCAAATAAAGATGTGATTGCATCTTTGAGGAGGCGACAGGGCGTGGGAATCTTCGCCACTGCCCAACGCGATTCTGAGTTTACGCACTCCCTTCGCTACTGCTCTAAGCAGCGCGTTTTGCATTTACTTGAAAAATCAGAGCGAAATATAATTCTCAGGATAGCTATGTATGTATGACTGTTTGTGTCTTCGCAGAAGTCAGGTCGGATCACTAGATGAACGCTAAGTTGAAGCTTTGATCGTGAACGGGCACATGTTCAGACAACCTACCAAAACGTCGCAAGAAGTAGTTGGCGACGGTTCGGGCCCTCATCAAGTAAGCTATCTCTTTTGAGAATGTATGCTATTGAGAAGGACAGGCCAGAATCAGTTGACGGTCGCCTAATGTACATTTAGCCGAGTGACTACAATATCACCAGCACTGATTTACTCAAAAAAGCCGCAAAAGTCGCGAAATCGTGATTTTGCGACTTTTCGTCATAACAAGATTCAAAGTTACCCGTTTGAGGAGCCGGGGGCATATTTGAAATCGGCATCGAAAGCTCTTCATTTTAAGCACGCACATTTCTTAACCTAGTCCCGTTTGAAGCGAGAAACGTCGGTGGTGTTTTCGTTCACTCGATTTTTCTGTGAACCCTATATGCCTTGTTTGTGGGTCAAATAATGTGTTTGTTCAAAATGAAGAGCTCTCGATGCTGATTCTAAATATGCCCCTAGCTCTCCAAATGGGTCACTTCGAGCTGTGTTATGACGCAAAGTCGCAAGCGACTTTTTTAAGTAAACTAGTGCGGGTATTGTACAGTCCGAAAGCCAAGTCTAAGATAAAGGTAGAGGTAAAGATAAACATAATAAACAGAGATAAAGGTAGAGGTAACAACGAAGATAAAGGTAGAACTTCGAATAGGCATGGAATTCAAAGTTAAAAATGAAGATCACGAAAAATACATAGAAATAAGGATAGAGAAAATGAAGAAGATTGAGACAAAGTAAATCGGTTGGATGAAGCTAAAGATGGAGATACGTCAAGCTATAGATTAAATCCCAACTAGAAGTAACGTCTGAAGATAAAAACGAACTCACAGAAATAAAGATGAAGATAATGAAAGATTTTAGATGAGGGTAAGCCAGGAGAAAGGTAGAGGGAAAATAATAAAGATGAAAAGAGTAAGTTAAAGATATGGAAAACAAAAATAAAGGTAAATATGAAGATAGAGATAAACTCGAAGATAAAAACAGGAGACTTTGATAAATGAGAAGGTAAAGAGGTGGATAAGAGTGAAGACAAACAATAAAATAATGAAAAAGATGAAGATAACGATAAAGGTGGAGATAAAGCTGAGATTGAGGGCACATCTGAAGATGAAGATAAAGATGAACATGAAGATAAAGGCAAAGATATAGGTAAAGATCAAAGTGACGATGATTATAAAAAGGGGATAAAATGGAAAATAAAGGTCAGGATAGCGATTGAGACAAAGATAGGGATGAAGATAAGTATTGGGATAACAATGAAGAAAGAGAGAAAACTGAATGTAGGAAAAGTATAAAAGACAAAGGCAAAGATAAAGACACAGGGTAGAAATATTTGGGAATGACAAAGGTAGAGAGAGAAATTGGAGATTACGACGAAGAAAATGAAAAATGGCGAAGATAAGATGGTGTGTAGTGTAAAGAAATGGTAGAGAAGATGATAAAGGCAGAAATCAAGTGAGCGATAAAGACCAAGATAACAAAAGAAAAAATCGAAGATAGGGATAGAGTTAAGGGTAGAAAGATAAAGATGAAGGTAAAGGTAAAGCTGAAGATCAAGAAAAAATGAAGATGAAGATAAAGATGAAAACTAAACATTTAGATGAGGATCAAAATGATGATAGGAATACACGCTATTGTCACAAAAACAATAAAGAACAAAAGGATAAAATCAGAAAGTACTTTTAGAACCAAAGTAAGTGATTGAAGAATATAAAGATAATAGGTAAAAGACAAGATATTAAAAAAAGATAAAATTAAAGATGAAAGTTATGATAAAAGAAACCAGAAATACTCTGATGAGATAAAGATAAGAACAAAAATAGAGAGAAAGGTATGGATCAAGGTAATAATAGCGACAGAGATAAAAGTAAAGATGAGATTTCTGAAAAATGAACGAAAAGATCAAGATAAAGAAGACAAAGGTAAGGGTGAAGATAAAAACAAAGATAAAGATAAAGTTAAAGATAGAGATAAAGACAGAGATAAAGATAAAGAAAGATAAGGATGAAGATAAAGATAAAAATGAAGATAAAGATAAAGATAAAGACAACGACAAAGATAAAGATAAAGATAAAGATAAAGATAAAGATAAAGATAAAGATAAAGATAAAGATAAAGATAAAGTTAAAGACAAAGACAAAGATAAAGATAAAGATACAACGATAAAGATAAAGATAAAGATAAACTGCCGTTGTTCTCGAATTGTAATGAATCGCGAACGAGTTATTGATTGTAATGTTAGGATTCTTTCTGTGCATAGAAAAGTTGAAAAAAATCGAACAGTAGAGCAATGACATAATCATAGCATTTTTTTTACATTCGTGAGAACAGGAGGAAATCTTTGGAAAGTTGTTCATTTCCAGTAGAATATTCCAGAAGGGTATTTTATAGCAATTTGTTCATATTTCTTAGACAAAAACCTCATCACGTGCTGAACAGAATTAATGGGAAAGTAAAATATATATTGTAATTGCTTGCTCTGAACTTCAACACTAGAGATACATAGATTATCACTACTTTTACCACAAAAATGGCCAACAACTCAGATAGGTTCAGAGGTTATTGGAGAAGAAACATTCCGTGTGCGTTCGTTCATATACAAGTTCTCGAGTCGTGGGTCAACTAATATTTCTCGAGTCCGCCAAATATCCATGAAGTCCAAACGTTTAGTGTGGCCTTTGGTTGATTGAGGGGGGAGCGGCACTCAGAACTTCCGGGGTTCACTTAATCTGTCCATTATAGTTTGGAATTACCGCGGAAACCACCCAACTTATTCGTGTGCATAGTTCCCCTTTCTTACATCAAGTTGGTGGCTAGATCAATCCGCAAGCACTATACACATATCTTGCAACAAACTAGTGCGCGTCATATTTCCCCCAATTCCTTTGAAAAACACATTTCATAGCGACCTGCTATGAAACTCAGACCTATCGAACTAGTATTGTCGTCCATTTGCTTCAAATTATTCGAACCTATTTCCCCGCATCGGCAATATCCCAATACGAAGAGTTGGACGGAATCAGATTGCATTAAAAACAACCAAAAGTGTCGAAACCTCATGTCCAAAGTTGGATCAATGCAGATTTTCGTGTGTCTGGCGAAGAAATTGCTAACCGAGTAAGCATAGTCAAAAGATCAACCCTTGCCATGCGCCATTCCTTTTTTACTCAAATAAATTAAATGAAATTCGAAGTGTTGATGCGTACGAAATATGCAATTTCATTTTCCCTTTTTATACCCAGCCTTGTCGAAGTTGTCTAGGCGCGGAGTGCGGATGAGTGGAAACCGAATATGCAGAGCGATGTGGAGAGCAAATTCGCCACGCAATTGTGAGGTTATTTCCGTGAAGGTCCTCTTTCATATGAAATAATTCTGTGCAAGTTTTCTGCGAAATTGTAGTCAAATGTAGGAAAAAGAGTGTGATAACATGGATTTGTTGAATACTTGTACCGGAGGTGTGCGTGGAGTTGTGGTAGCAGACGATGTTTTAGCTGCACACGGTCGAGTTCGATTCCTACACGCGGTCAGCCGAACATTAAGCTTTATCGGGGACGGGAAATCGGTAACAGTTAAATCTGAGAATTCGAGAACACGTCTTGAAAATCGGCTAAAGCCGAAAGTTGTAGTGTAGGCCCGCAGCGCATTTGAGCCGCAAAGTCGAATAAGCGGCGCATCCCTAGATCAAAAGCGCCAAGTATTTGTCCTTATCTAATCTTGCTTGTAACAAAAGCTACAGATGGAAGAATGAACATACTTGGAAGGTAGTATCTACTTTCAGCGACAAGCGACGCAGCAGAGCGTCGCCTGATAGAAAATCGATAAGGGCGTTATGCGCTGTAGCACCTCGCGAAAGGTATGAATTTACTCTGATGCAGAGGCACTGACACGGTATTACCATATAAAAAGGCCAGAAGTACAAAATCCGCGTAAAAAAAGAATCCCGAGATTTTATCCGGAAAGTGGAGAGAAAATAAGTTCTTTTACAATGTGGTCTTCTTATGAGTGTAAAACAGATGAATTTATTCCTTTTCAAATTCTTCCGACTAAACTTTGTGAGACTTCAAGATACTTGAAGCCTATTCGAGTCAAATCAGTAATCAAATTTTTATGAAGGTATATGTAGAGTAGTGCTTACGGGTAAACCCACTGTATAACGTCGCAACTCTATCGTTAAAGGCAGTGGTCACGATGAAAAGCGTTATCGAAAAAACTATAAAAATCAGCTTAGATATAAAACAGCTCAAAAACTATGAAGGTAGCGCGGTGAAAAACAGGCTAGAATTAGAGTTATTAAGACCCTAAATTTCCAGTTCGTGCACACGTGCACAGAAAGATCACAGCCTCATGCCGAGCATACAGAAATCATCAACACTCAGAGGAAGAAATAAATGCAAATTTACGTAATAAAACAGTTGAACAATGAAAACAAGCGCTTCAACCAAGTTTTTTGACTAGATGTGTACATAAATCCGAAAGTTCATTGATTGAAATTCAATTTCAAGTCAGCTGATGTTCTCGATATTAGAGATCATCGATGCCGATGATGTGAGGTGGACTCGTCTACCATCGAAAGACAAGAAAAGGAAAGAAAGTTCAGGCTTCGAATTTGGCCCAGAAAAGCTATTTTTCTGCGATTTTTTCTTATAGGTTCATTTTTTATACCCAGAAAAGGGTTTAGAGAGGAAAAGAAGACGAGCATATTTGAGCGCGACCACTGCCTTTAAAGGCAGCGTTTACGATGATCATCTTCGTTGGCTTTCCACAATGAAAGCTAGGCGAGAAGGATCCTAGGCTCCCAGTGTCGAAAGAGCGGTAGAAAACGAGCCAGGAGCGGCAAAATAACGGCTGCAAACAAGCGTTTTGGTGCCCCACATCCGCCCCTCGGAATGAACAAATGAATACTCAGATTACAGGAATGATCAAGTGAAGGAAGTGCTGATAAGTGAGCTGATCGCTTCATTGCACTGAGAGGTACCATCCTTCTAGCGGTCAATTCCTCCACGCTCAAAAATCAACGTAAACAAGAGACGGCCTATTTTTGCTCAAAAACACGTCTTTCGTGTCCTTTTTATGCATGCCTTGCAATACAGGGCACCAGACCTTCCGTAAACCGTGGAGATATCGGAAGTGAAATTTATCGTGAAGACTGCCTTTAACCTGTTCGAGGTTATGCCTGCTTTTGAGCGACAGTTACCTCGAGTCCTACGTCACCCAATGCTGCGTTACCGTATTATTCTACCACTAATAATCTGGAATTAGTTACCGATCGTGAGGTCTCGTGGGTACGAATTGTGCGGCCCCTATTTATAGTTTTTCGTCTTTGAGCCGATGTCGTAAACTCTGTCCGAAAGAGACGTTCGATCAGCACAACCGCCCACGCGGTCGGCCGGCGTGCCGATCGGCCGTCACGACGGTAATTTTCAAACCTGTGAGTCGATCAGCATGAATATAAGACGAATAGTGAAAAATACTCCAGTCAGCTGTATCTCAGTCATGTGTAGACTCTTGCCAAAAAAATGCCTTCGAGACGGCCGCTCGGCACGTACGCTGACCACGTGGGCGAACCGGCTCATTCGGACAGACTTTAGCACTCAGCAAAACAAGGTTAGTGACACAGATCCAGCATCAAACACTTTCCTCCCAGAGAAACGGTTTTTTGGACCCTAAAGGGAATAAGCGACCGCACGATTCTACAGTTAATGCTTCAGAGATCTACACCCAGAGGGGCTAATATGTGGGTTGTTTACGAAGCTGACACCCACTTCTGTTTGTGCAAAGATTTATTTCTTTTTGCAGTAGATGCGGAAGTTTGGAGCGAGCAAAATTAGAATCGCTGTTAGTTATAGTTAGAAGTTTCTAAACGAATAGAGGATTTTTCATGGAATAGTCCCTTTTTCAGAAAAGCGGCTAACTGCAAAACCAGAGAATCGAAGGCATGACGTTTCTGAGAAATTATGCTTCGCAGCTGTTTTTCTGTTTTTGTTCATGCTATTCTCATAAATGTTCACATACATCTGTCCATAGCGTAGAGCTACCCATCAAGTTCATAGGCGAGTAGACTAGGGTGAAAAACTTCACTGTTTGTTTGAAACTCTCTTTTCTCGGTAAAGATTGTACTGCGCTTTTTAGGGCAGCCAAAACGCTCAAAAATGATATCGGTTCATGCCGTCAGTCGAAGGTTTGAAGCCGGTAGTATTGGAAACTGAAGAAAAATTCCACAAAAATAATAAAAAAGGTTTTGTGGACTAGAGTGAAAACGGACAAATCACACCGCAGCACGCTCGCCCGCTTGTTTGAAATAGCCAAGAAAATGACAAGATTGTTGAGTTAGCGAAGTCAATAAACTCCTAAGGTCTGTACTGAAACGCTCACCTCGTTGGAAGCATCAAAACGAGCCAAGATGATCGGAGTCAAGCAAACAACTTGGCCGAGTTTGTACCGAGGGGCGGGATCTCCAGAGAAGGTGGGCGGAGACTGCATGTTTTGCTTGCTAAGTGGGTCCCGAACATAGTCATTTTGACTTGTTTTCTACGCTTCCAACAAGGTGAGCGTTCTATTAAGAGCCGTACGACCTAATTTAGATCTTGCTTTTCAACCACTTTTGCTAGCGTGTGTGTTGCCATTATGAACGCGTAGACCGTTGTATTTCTCGTCAAGGGCTCTTAATAGGAAAGTCCGACCATCAAGTTGAAGGGCGGCCAGTAGTGCGTTTAAGGTCCCGAGGCACCTTAATCGGTTTCAGCTTTTGTTCAGCTTTTATTTTCAGAGCACATGGGGTGTCCGGCCCACCTGACCGTGGTCGATGTGACTGATAACACTGTTTCGTCAAAAACACCGTACGATCAGACAATCATATTTTATCCTTTTAATATGTTCGAGTAGGTGTATCCCTCTGAGAAAATGTAGAAGGAGACCCTCGAAAACAGGGATTCGTGAAGAAAAACGAGGTTCAATGTAAGCAGTAGTGGCGTTTGGATTCGCGTTATATCGATTTTTTTGAACAGTTGTGCTGGATCGCATGGAATTCCTTCAGCGTAAAGCCTAGTTTAGACTGCATCGCCGCTGTTTTTCATCGCAGCGATTTTGCACTGCTGCAGCGATGTAGCAGCGGCAGCGATTCTTTTCATAGTGCATAGGCCCACGGATGATAGAAGAAATTCAATCAATCAGTGAAATTAATGGCTGGTACTCATCAATAACACGTTTCGACTCGAAAATACTGATCTTGTCATGTGAAAGGATCCACGTTCACTAGACGAAACGTGTCATTCGCTGGCAATCGCTCCATTTTGGCCGCGATGGAGCGTTGGTCAGCGACCATTGAGAATCGCTCTTCAAGCAGCGATGCAGTAAAACATAGAACTTCGTCGCCGCGACCCAGCGATATAGGACATTTGCCACGAAGCAATCACAATTGGAGCGGCTTTCCATTACGAGCGATAAAAAAGGAACAGTTGTCCCTCGCATGGCCGCATCGACCACCTGCAGTCAAAACTAGGCTTGATATGGCTGTAAGGAAATTGTGGTAGATGCCTGACAAAGGATAGGCTCTTCCGAAAGAACGCCTCACATTCGACTTGTAGAGTTTATGCGATCAATTTAGTCTGACGAATGGACGGGGCTGCGACGGTAGATCGCCGCGCGCGATCTAACCCCGATGGCCAGTGATGCCGCTAATGCCGCACGGCCAGCCACATGGTTCATGGGTCAGATTGGATATATAACGGAACTCATATGTTCTCAGCGGTACGTTTTTGATCAGCCAAACACTTCTTACGTTGCCAAAGCGAGTGATTAAGCACTACAAGAGGTCAGTGGCTTTTCAGGGCGTACGATGCCTTCGTAGGCAGCGTTCACGATGAGAATGGTTTTTCCCTTTTTTTCGCCTTAGTTGAGAACGGTTCCATGCTGATTCCAATGATATCTTTGGAGTCGTGCAAGACCATCTGGGAAAAGAGTTGTGGTCCCTCTAAAATCGAGCTACGGAAGCATGGTGGACGAGTTCTCCGAGGCTTGTAACTTCCGTCTTTCAAAGCCGATGTATGTGAGCTGACCTGAGTAAAGAGAAAAGTTGAGAATGGAGGGAAGAACGGGGCTATTGATCGGAAACCGTCGCTCATCTCACGATCTCGAGTTTTCATTTGCTCTCGTCGGAGGGCGGGCATTGCGCTTCTGGGGTTTGCGTTGTGCTCGAAGTGGTAACTTCGGGCTCTTTTGAGGCTCTACCTGGCTCGTTTTCATGCGTTGTTTCGACGTCAACGTTATAGAGTGCCCCTCCACTACCCATCCTAGTGGAAATTGAAACACGCTTTTTTATCGTGAACGCTGCCTTTAAGCAAACATCTTCTGTTATGTATGTTGAAGTGACATGACGGTGTCTCTCCCATTATCAGAAACGGCGAGGGAGATGACGATTTGTGCACTTATCGTATGATGGGAGTTCGCATAATCTGACTGGAATGAATAATCGACGTGGCGAAACCCTTTTTTCCAATGAGTTGACCTAAGTAAGCACTTCAACAAGTCATGTGCGTGATCCATTGGAACAACCTTTTTTCGTACGAAGGACGAGAGGCTCTTCTACATGCGGTCCGCAGGCATCATCGTCCTTTCAGTCGACAACGCAAAATCATTAGAGGAAGTGGCTGAAGGAGTTGAACGACGGGGGAAAATGCTATAAGGTAGGTTAATGCCCGAAAAAAACGTCGGTGGGTTAGGACGCTGAGACGTACAAGAATGAAAAGGACCAGATAACTAGCAATATCAGTCACCTCTACTAAGGCTAGGGCTTTCAAAAGGATCAGCTAGCTATACGCTGAGAAACGCTGTGGAAATCCTTAGCAGGGCGTTTCATGTAGTCTTCTTAAAGAATTCAGTCCAGCGAATCAATGGGGTTGCGGAGGTACATAAAGATCGTTGCGCACATTCGAGACATCATTGGGAAGTGGTATCGCGAGCGATGCACAACCCGCCGCAATGATCGCGCCTTGTCCGTTCACTAGACTAAACTTGGCAAGGAAACCATACATGTCATCGCACCGTATACTATACTTGTTCCGAATCGAATAATCGGATGAATTTCCGACTTTTTCAGTCGGATAAAAAAGTCGACTTTTTATTCGAAAAGTCGAATATTCGAAAAAGGGCGATATCTGACTACAGTCGAAAAGTCGGATATTCGAAATGAATTTCATTTGAAACAAGTATACCGTATACCGTGTGTCGTGTGGAACCAACTCTCTTCTATCTGTGCCAAGTTCCACCTGCTGATTATTTTTTAATGTCCGGATTAGAATTCATCTTCAAGCCGCAGGTACATCATTCACGAATTTAACCATTGATCGAGTTTTGGTAAATCTACCGTTTCCCTGCCCTTACAAGGGAAGGTCCCTTGGAGAAAACGGCCATTCCCAACGACACCTTTCTAGATCAAATTTTTAGCGAAAATCTCGAATTTGACCTTGCTACCTGTTTCCGCTTGTCTGAACCGAGTTATAGGCGTATATCGGTGAAAAAGAATAGTTGATTGTCATTATGTCTATCATAGTCTACCTTAACCTTTCCTAAAACTGATCGGCAGCAGCTGTCGCTAACGAGGGGTCGAATCTGATGTCTGCTCTGGGACAACCCATATTGGGCCGACGAGGTTATATTCCAGGGCAGACATCAGATTCAACCCCTCGTTGGCAGCAGCAGCTGCTGCTAACAGCGGCATAGCGGCACTTACACATCCAATTTTCTCGCTCTCAATTGCGGCAATCAAACAATACTTAGCGCTCACTCTTCATCAAAAAAAGTTTTGGGCTTCATGGATTCAATGTAGAAGCGTGAAGACGTCGGATTTTTGTTCATAATTCATAATAACCTCTTCTCAGAAGCTTGGTAACGAATTGCTCTGGTTGTTTATTGGAGCAAACTTGTCAAAAGCCTTTTGGCGACGATTCCAATTTATGATCGAGCGTTGTTTTTCGAACACAAGTCGCACGAAAATTTGTGACTTATTAAGAAAAGCGAAATGCGGTCGTAAAACCAACTATAAACTGGTAACCTACGACCAATACTTTAGCGCATGACTACAGTAACCGGTAGAGAAAGTCTTTCAATCAAAACAAACCTGTATGGTGGGTAGTCGTGTTGAAGAATTTATTAGTATAAACCTTGCAAGGCAATTATCACGGTATCATAGAATTGTGGGAAGATAAGCGTTAGAAAAAAGAAAATAGGATAAAGTGCAAGCTTTTTAGAGGTAGTGTTCACGATGAATCGCTTTTCTGTTTTCCCGCCTATCTTGAAAGCGGTCCCATGCTGATTTCAATGATGTCCCTGGAATCGTACAAGACCCCCTGGAAACGGAGTTATGGCCCCTCAAAATTCAGCTAGGGAAGCATTGTGAACGAGTTGTCCGAGGCTCGTAACTCCCGTTTTTTTGCAGCTGATGTGTGCGAGCTGACCTGAGTAAGGAGAAACGTTGAGAACAGGGAAGAACGGGGCTTCCGATCGGAAACCATCGCTCATTCAACCACAAATTCAGGGTAAACTGTTATAGAACGTGGGCGAAGTTTCCCGAAGGGATGGCTGGCCCACAAGATTTTCACTCACTTATCGGCCGTTTTTCGTCGCACTTCCGTTCTCAATCTTCTTGGAGGGACCCAAAGCTTACGTTTTAGTAAAAAAAAGTGCAACTTTTTCTTCGTGAACATTGCCTTTAACGCACGACTATGTAGTTATCCTAACTGAGACAGAACTTCAAGTCGCGTTTTTTTTCAACTTACGCAACTTAAGATTTGTTCTCCTGCGATGTCTGAGATTACGAATGCTGTTTTTGGTATATTTTCAGTTTCGACTCGCAGGTGTAACAGGAAACACATCAGCTGATATAACCACTAATTTCAGCGTAGTATGTCGGGAAAGGCTCTAAGAAAACTGATACTCAAAAACAATTCGATACATTGGTAAACCAGACAGAGAAAAAATACCGCTCCTATTCTCAGTTACGGATAACGAGTCCGTGGAAGACTGCTATCTATACTTGGGTGCGAAGGGCGAGAAGGCTGATCGCTGGGGGTTTGGTCCGCGCACACATGAGAGATTGCCGGGCCGACCGGGTGCAAATGCTAGCTCAGCAGTCAGATGGAGGGTAACCATGTATTCGACCGCGTACCGGTCCTCTGAGACCACAGCTCAGATTGCGGTATTGGTGTAGTTCAGCCCCTCCCCCCCCCCACAGCTCTCGGGTCATCGGGCCTTACTGTCTGAATAGCCCACGGGATCCAAAATAACCTCGGCAATAAGTAACCATAAAGAAACGGTTCCCACAGTGTAGGTGGGGGGGGGGGCTATCTCAGCAGTGTACATTGATCGGCCTATGAGAGTTATCTTCAAGAACACGTGCTATGTCGCACCGTCGTCCGTTGCGGCGGTCTTTTTTCCATCAAAACTAGATTATAGAAGTTATGCTGCCTGATGCGAATAAGCGGTCCCACACAGTTGAAGCCGCAGATTCGTTCACAGCGTCAAATAGGGCGGTGGAATTTCAGAATCTGTCCGAATGGGACTGTCAGCCTAGGCGGCCGGCGTGTGGGTCGAGCGGCCGTCATTTTTTGGATGCCACCCCCCTTAAGCCTAGTTTTGACTGCATCGCTGCTGTTTTTCATCGCAGCGATTTCACACCCGCTGCTGCAGCGACGTAGCAGCGGCAGCGATTCTGTTCATAGTGCATAGCCTCACGGATGATCGAAGACATTCAATCAATCAGTGAAATTAATGGCTGGTAGTTATCAATAACACGTTTCGACCAGTAAACAGTGATCTTGTCATGTGATAGGGTCAACGTTCATTAGACGAAACGTGTCATTCGCTGGCAATCGCTCCATCGCTGCCATTTTGGCCGCGATGGAGCGATGGTGAGCGACCATTGAGAATCGCTCTTCAAGCAGCGATGCAGTAAAACATACAATTTCGTCGCCGCGACCCAGCGATGTAGGACGTTTGCCACGAAGCGATCACAATTGGAGCGGCTTTCCATTGCGCGCGATGAAAAAGGAACAGTTGTCCCTCACATGGCCGTAGCGACCACCTGCAGTCAAAACTAGGCTTTAGCTGCAAACAGCTGGCAGGGAAAGTATTTACTGTTCGTCTATTATTCCTGCTAATTGACTCACAAATTTTAACAAATGCCTTCCTTCACCTTAGCTGCTCGAGGCGCTCACCGACAGCTCGGATGGATAGTCCCAATCGAACATACATCGAACGTTGGCGGTATACTATAATTATAACGGAGTGCACGAACTCATGATCTGAGTGTGTGTTGGGTGGTTGAGTGGCGATTCGACCGCTTAGAGGCTCTTCATTCTCCTCAACGCTAATGCGTCACGTATGTCACGCGCGGGGCGTGGTAATGCAGTGTGTATGCTTTCTATGCGCGTCGCGTGCGTGACGCGCTTGTGGAGACTATGAATACTCCAGCGGCGACGCTATGGCGGAACGAATTAATATTACATCGACCTTGCCAAACAAGCTAGTCTGAACACGCGCATGGTAGCAGAAGATAGTACTGGATTTAATTGTTATGGAACCGAATGAAATTGATTATGGATT
This sequence comes from Aplectana chamaeleonis, assembly GCA_029168955.1. Taxonomy (NCBI): domain Eukaryota; kingdom Metazoa; phylum Nematoda; class Chromadorea; order Rhabditida; family Cosmocercidae; genus Aplectana; species Aplectana chamaeleonis. The sequence goes on along the minus strand of JAPDOI010000004.1, from coordinate 1,610,026 downwards.
CACCAGTTTCGTCTCACCACGCTTCGCGGTGTTCAACGAAACTGGAACTCGCGCCGCTGCGCGGCGCTCGCACATGCACTCACGCCGCTGCGCGGCGTTCGATCTGCGTCCATCACAAAGACCGGGGCTTTGCTAAAGATCATTGCAGTTCGGTAGGAGTGAGCGTCTTTTTTCCGATCATCGCTATCAGAGGTGATATTTCGTCATAATCAACCGCCGCAACTGGTGTTCTGTCAAAATGTAAAGTTTTTAAGTATTGCCTCGGATCTTGCCTCACAATTCAAAGTTTTGCCTCGCAAATCAAAAAATTTCAGATTCAAAAAAATCACAATTCAAAAAAACAGAATTTAAAATATCGCGAAAAAAATTCACACATCGCACGCGTCATATCAACAGCTACGATGGTCCCACCACGATCCATGACGATGAAAGTTTGAAGGTCTCAACATGCAACAGGTAGGGTGGTCCCACCACGTCCATGATGATGAAAGCTTAAGGGACTCAATATGCAACAGGTAGGGTGGTCCCACCACGTCCATGATGATGAAAGTTTAAGGGACTCAATATGCAACAGGTAGGGTGGTCCCACCACGATCGCATTGCTGTGCGCGCTCCTCCTAAAGCTTACTCACTTGCCGCGACCTTCTCTGTGTACTTCTTGATTGAAACAATAACGCGCTCTGACTGATGGTATCAAAAATCGCCGGAAATTTGAAACCCAATTGAACAGACGTCCGTCGGTCAGACACCTGGTCAGACACACCACCACGCCGATTATTATATGAAAGTATACTGAACATGATGAAAAGTTGTTACGGTAGCCACCGCCACAGCGGAGTGGCAGCTGTAAAGATCATATTTGAATTTTTTTCAAAAATTTATCCTAAAAAGTTGCTTTTCGTTCAGAATGACCATTTTCTTCAGGTGGCCTTTGTTTCTAAAAGACTTCTACACGCCCTACACTCGCCTTCTTATCCTGATATCTGCTTTTCAACTAGAGTACGCAATAAATCGACACCTCTTATGATTTTTGATCAGAAATCCGCGTTGAGATAGCGTTGGTTACTTCTAAGGCAGGAGAACCGAGTCATGACGTGTTGCGTGCAGCTCGAAAATTACATTTTCTTGCAAGATGAAACACTTCGCAGCACGTCTCACTAACCTGTCCATCGAAGATAAATTGCATTTGTCATCTCCTGCATAAGAACCAAGTCCCCACCACTCATCGCGCGTGAGCGTTATGATTCTCTCTCCGTCTCCCCTCTGCTCTATCACTGTTCTACCCTCAGCTTCGCACACGCACGCGAAGGGACCATGGTGAGTTTCTATACACTGTAAGTTGAGTGGATGACTGATTACACACGAGAATTTTATACATTGAATTGCAGTTCGAAGAGCCGGTAGACAATGAAATATATAACTCCTCAGCTGGTGAACCGTTGTTCGGCCTCCGTCTTTTTTCGAAAACTGGTATTGACAGCTGATAAGTAATTGCTCGTATTTCTCGTACTCAATAGTGAAGTGGTGATGTGCAAACGTAAATATTCATCATTATTCAGAGCCTGTCACCGAATCTATTCAAACTGATGCATGTGTCTCTACGGCAAATTGACTTCCGAGTTTTTAACGCCGATGAAAAACGCGTTCACCATATCTAAAGTGAGATCAGCACTAAATTGGCGTTTGACTTAATGACATTTGAATGAAGTTCTCCTCAGGAGTGAACACGAGATCATACATATGCGGAAGGGAATCGTGCAAAATGCCTACCGGGGTTTAATTGCGGCAATTAAAATCATACGAGCTGAAATCTGGTAAACAAGAAAACGAAAAATGCTTCCATTGTCTTTTGTTTTTGCGGGAACAATCTGAGAATGAAGTGAAATTTCTCAGCAGTAAACATTGGTACGGCTGTATATATTTATTGGGTAGGTATCAATACAAACCGGCTATTTGTTCTAAAGATTGTATGAAAATATATGAATCACAATGCAGAAATCGTGGAACTCTAGCTCTGAGAATTACCAACATGGCGAAAATGCGATCTCGTCTGGGTTTGTCTTCGAATCTAAAACCCTGATTTGTCAACGATAAACCAGTGAGTTAAAATTGGAAAAGTGGCATGATATGATCATGCCACATGTGCAAATGCAGATTTGAACACTCATCAGGGGCCGGATGCATCAACGCACACGGCGGGGCAAGGGCAGGGGCAGGGTCTGGCTACCCCAGCGCAGGTGCACCGAGAGTCTGTGCCCTGCCTCGTATGCACATGCGCTTGATGGCGTCAGGGCAGCTAGCCCCACCGGAGTGTATGCAATGACGTACCGTGCGCGCCATTTTACGGCTGAAACCTATGATCGATCAGCCGAAACAGCTGAGAATTTTTACCCCGTCTGCTCTGAGCCTTCTGTTTTTTACTCCCTTTTGTTTACGTGCGGTTGAACATCTTGGACTCGCTTTTTTCATAATGTAGCATGTTAACAAAACATAAATACGTCTTAATTTCATTCACAGTTATAAAATGTCATTTTATTTTTGAGTTCGCTCGTTATTTGGGCCTGCTGCAAACTTCGTGTGAGTACCAACTTTTGAAAAAATCTTGTGATGTATTTAGAAAATCATGAGTGGTAGTCTGGCTCTAAATCCCATTTCGCCCACCGTTTTGCTCTACTTTAGAGCAGGGTTCTCGATAAATTGTTTGATGTGTTATCCCCATGGAATGGTAGATTTGACCATCACAAAAAGAAAATAAGTAAAAAAATTGAAGAAAAAAGGCTCAGGATTAAGTTATGGTTTGGTGTCCGCCCGCCCCCAGTAATCGAGATTTCTAAAAATGCCTGTATTGTCAACTTTCATTTTGCTTCTAAAGTAATTTCTGGGCACCTCTGAAGACTACTGATTACTTTACGAGCAAAATAAAAGGTGGATAAACAATCATTAACGAAAATCTCGTCAATTAGGGGGCCGATCGACACCGGTAATTAACCGTTGTACCTTGTTTTTAAGCATTTTTCCTCAAATTCCCGGTTTTTTTTTCACTTATTTTTACTTTTGTGATGACCAAATCTACATTCTCATGAAGAGAGCTCAAAAATCTTTTTATCGCGAACCCTGCCTTCAAAGTTTTTTAGGTATGATTATCCGTCATTTCGCTCTCTTGACGTGTTAGCGCAGCTTGAAAAAAAAACATATGAATAACATAAAGTTTCACGATTTCACACTGACATTTTCCACGAAATCTGAAGTTGAAGTTCAGAGTGTAAAGAAACTGATAACCAGTCATTGTTAACATAATTTTGTACTTTTCTCAGCTTAATACAGCGACCAAATTTTTTTTCGCACTCGCTTGTTTTCTTTGACTGGGAGTAAAAGGACTGCAAGCTATTCACCCGTTGTTAAAACGTAAGAAGGAGAGCACAAAACAAAGGAAGGTAAAGAAGGATGCAAGCCGTTCACGGCCGATTATTTAAGTAATTGAGCTCAGTTCTTTTTTCAAATAATGCCGAGGATTCTTTCCACGACGTGCGAGAAAATTTCTCAAGCATGCTTTTGATTTCGTGGTTTTAACCAACAAATATTCAAAAAAAGCATCGATTAGGAAAAATTCATCCGATTCCAACAGAAAATGTAGTTTAGTTTAATTTTTGAGCTGAAGGCGAATACCATGACGAAAGTTATCAACACGACGGTGAGCTAAAAATCTTATACTTGTATCGAAATTTTTTTTTACATGTATTGAAATCAAATTCCTCCAAAAAATTTGGATTGATTTCCAAACAAAATTTTGTGAAACTTCCTTCTTTCTAAGGTTTTTCAGTACTGTGAAATTATAGTTCAGCAAGCCAAAGTTCAAAAAAACGCGGAATAAAGATGATGGTAGCAGTATGCTGGAAATTAAAAAACCCCCAAGTTAATGCTAAAAGGGAGGAGTAGTGACGGAAATCAATCGAGAATGGATTAATTTCTCTCTAGATGTGAAAATTTTAGGCAAAAAAATGTTTACGAGAAGCTAAATAAAAAATATTATGTCGAGGAAAGTGACAGCAAGTCCTAAAAATGTTGGTTACTACATCATCGTATCATATTTCTGCAACGTTTCATCACTCTTGCCCCAGCCGGGGCAGCAGCTGCCCCAGCCTCCGAGCTGGGGCAGGTGGGGGCACTGCCTTTGCCCTTGCCCCGGCGGCTTAGCATGCCGATTTCGCTGCCCTGCATGCCCGCGCCTGCCCAAACCCCGAGATTCGCGCTGATGCATCCGGCCCCAGGACTGACCATGATAGTGTTTCCGCCATAACTAAGTAATGAACAAAACTAGGAACGGCTACAAATCGTCAATCACTGGATGGGGGGAGGCCGCAACGCTGCTTGGCGGGAAATTTTGCGGCCGGGAAAACGAAGAGAGGATGGTTATTGATCGGATGATTTCGAGCCAGATTGCTGAACCCGGTCACCTGCTTCATGAACACTGATGGTATCATTCTTTTATATTCACCGTGATGGAAAGTGTAAGCTGTTGTAATGTGGCGGGTTTCTTCAACTACACGCTCCTCCCAATTAATTCTGCTCCACTCCCTTGCTTTGCTGCTGTATTCCTCAATTTTATTCGAGTTCTCGAGATTCTGGGGCGAAAGTGATCTAACCTTAACTCGCAGTTAAAACCGTGATCATGTGACAGTATTCAGAATGCAGTGATGTTTCTAACCGACATATAGCCCTAAGATTAAGTTGAAGATGGTACCCTACAACCTACATACCCTACCTCAGAACTCTTCAGTGCACTAACCTTTCATATTCGTGCTTAGATACCTATACGAACTTAACAAAAGCATGTCAAGGACTTCTGTAGAATCGATCATTTAGTAATGAACAATGCATTATGTTGCTAGGTCAGTTTTTCTGTATTATGCAGGGAACACGCAGAATCTGACCGACCAAACCATGCTCCTTCGTTAGATAATCAGCCTATAAAAATATAATTTCACAATAACAACTGGCTAAAGCATGGTGTGCCGTTCAGAGAAAAAAGTTTTTGGTAGGATTTCTCTTTCTAACTAGCAATCATCAACAAGCATAAATTCGACCGATGTGCGGCTTTATGTGTGAAAATCTATGTTTGTAGAAGTGGCTTAGCCTTGTGATTACATTGAGGTTAACGTCCTCGTAACGTCGCACTTTCTCCGATGATGGAATATAAGCCCAACTTAGTAACTGACAGTTCCAAACTGCGTTCCCAGTAAAGTATGGGAAAGGGTTATTGAACACAAAACGGCGTTTACAGCAAAGTACGAATAAAAGCTTCAAAATCTACAAGTAGTGTTCAATACAAACCTCCATGTTAACTTCGAGGTTAACGGCCATGCCTTACACCGAGGTTTGGTGAGATCGCAACCAAACTCCAGTCGAATCCCTCCCTAAGGCTGGGAGTTTCTTAACGAAACCGGGCCGTTCTCCTTAGTTAACTTGCACGCGGTCAGTTCTAACCTACCGGGCCGTTCTCCTTAGTTAACTTGCACACGGTCAGTTCTACCCTCGAAAAAAGAAACCGTGGGCTGCAAACGATGTTTCACCAGAGCCCCTTCAAGCTTCCTCGTGGTCAGGCTGGACTAGTCTCAGGATACATTAGAGTCCACAAGGTGCGTAGGTAACAGATGATCGCTTCGAAAATTTCGGCCTAGTGAACAGATCATGAATCGCGATCGAAAATCCGCCGACAGGTGATGTCGCGAACTGCGACAGGGTCTTATCCATTCGGTAGACTAGAATTTGCACAAAAACTGCCCTGCAGCTCAACGAGAACCTTGCGGGTTTCTAATCACTATGCTTTTAAAGATTGGTACTTTAGAAAAGTTTTTATAGTCTCGAGATGTCCCAATACTACACTCTAGCCGCTGTAATTACTCAGCGTCATTCCCCTAAATCCAAAGTTCGGCCACAAAAGAAAACAAGGCAGAAACTAATTTTCACACAATACCTGGCAGAAACGGACCTCATATAAAATCAGTGTTCCATGTGAAATAACGCTAGGCACCCAAGTCACTGCAATATGCGACAACCCGAGGAACTCAGCGGTGGCTTAGAATAGGTCTAGGTGGATCACAGGAAGCTAATAGTCTCCTGAGTGTAGAACACTGGTTTGGATTTCAGGTTCTAACTCTGTCTCAAGCAATCCCATGTCAGTCACAGGGAAAGCTTATACAATTTTCCTCCTGGAAGCTACGCCCAGATAAATTTTGGAGGTTGCAATCATGCGCAGTACAGGGATTATATTCAGACATGACATCGAAGTTCTGAAACGAAGCTAGGATACAAAAACTGTCCGCTATTCAAAAGAATCAGATTCTTCTAAATGGTCCCCCAATACTCGAATCGAAGCTATGGGAGACTTTTCAGTGAATCTTTCAAGTTGGAGAAGTTCTCGCTGAGGTCTCTCGGACTAATGGGATTCCAGAAGAGGGCATTTGCATTGCTTACCAGAAATGTAATGGTACCAGCCATCAGGGAGTTTTTGGAGTGTTCAAAAAATCGTCAAGTTCGGCTCGAAATTTTCAGCTGAGGGTAATTTAAAGGCAGTGGTCGCGCTCAAATATGCTTGTCGTCTTTTTATCTCTAAACCCTTTTCTGGGTCTCGAGTAGTAGGACCTATAAGAAAAATTCGCGGAAAAACCACAGCTTTGGGCCAAATTTGAAGCCTGAACTTTCTTGTCCTTTGATGGTGGACGAGCCCACTCCACATCATCGGCATCAATGACCTCTTATATCAAGAAAATCAGCTGGCTTGAAATTGAATTTCAATTAATGAACCTTCGAATTTATGTACTTATCTAGTCAAGAACATTGACTGAAGTGATGCTTTCATTGTTGAACTGTTTTTATTCGTTAAATTTGCATTTAATTCGTCCTCTGAATGTCGATGATTTTTGACTGCTCGGCGTGAGACTGCGATCTTTTTCGTCATCGCTGTGCACGTGTGCACGAACTGGCTTCTTTAGGCCCTAGAAACTCTGATTCTAGACCGTTTTTCACCGCGCTACCTTCCTAGTTTTTCAGCTGTTTTCGATCTAAGCTGACTTTTGTAGTTTTTTTCGATGACGTTTTTCATCGCGACCACTGCCTTTAATACGCTGAACGCGAATCTGGGGCCTATTTGTCGCCAGACCTAGGGTTGCTGTAGGTTACGGTGGAAATAATGCCTTTTTGAAGCTTCGGACTTACTGTGCTTCTCTGCGCCAAATTCCGGTTCGCAATTGCGCCTCGACACGCTTTGCGGCCGCGCGCTTTGAGTCGGAAGAGTTTCCAGCGCTGCAGCCGCCGATCTGTTGACTCTAGGTGAGTTCTGGGAACCGGAAGCTAAACAAAATCGAAAAAAGCTGTATAAAAAAGCCACATCGAGTCGGCTTTGGCGCTGGAAACTCGACTGACTCGAGCGCGTGCGGCGGCAAAGCGTGTAGAGACACTATTGCGGACCGGAATTTGGCCCAGAGATGCACAGTAATCAGAAGGACTTTTTCGAATATTGATGGGCCTCAGAATCGTAATCAACACTCATAACAATCTTTAGTAAAAAATTTGCACTTAATCCGAGACATTTCTTTGAACACTATAAAAATTGCCATTCGTATACCCCATTTGTCTTCGTAAAGCTATGAAAATGCCCACTTTTGGAAATCTCCTGTGAATCTGTAGAGCGATTAGGGGATCTGGAAAACGGACTATCAATGCTGTGTCGTACAACTAACAAAACATGGTTTTATAAAAGCCCTCGGCAAATGTAAGTTAAACCCTATTAAGTGGAAAATCTGTTAAAACTATCTGACAAGGGAATGACCAGACTTGGTCGCCAAAACTACCCATAAAGCCCTGTTTTTCTGACCGACTACTTCCCGGGTAATCTTAAAAACCCCAATGTAGCTGCACGAGTAGTAGTGAAAAAAGCTATGAAGCAAAAAGTGAAGAACTCTGTAGGATTATTACCACCAAGCTACAGTAACCTGTCATGATTTTGAAAAACAACAAACGAACCTCAGATTCGTCTTCTACGGCCCAGATTACCCCCCTGAACGAAGGCTGAGCCGAAAAAATTTCCTTGACCTCTGCACATCAGAACTGGGCTACCCTCTGCGGCTCAGGAGGTCAGAAAAAAAATCCCCAAAATTCGCCTGGGGAGTTTCCTGAGGTGATCAACACGACTGTGAGATCAGAATTCATACACAAAATGGGCAATTCTTTAGAAAAAAATCGCTAGATCAAACCTATATTCGTTCAAATGAACCTACTCAAGCTTGCTTGAGTTAGCTGTATTTGGGTCAAATCCGACTCTAGTTAATCCTGTCGTCATCAGAGACATAAACCCGAATTTTTCACTTGAGGTCCTCTCCTCGTACGATTGACCCAACTACTTGACACCCCAGCCGAAGGTGATACTCAATCATGTAATGAGGTACATACCTATCGGCGGCGACATATTGTAAAACCAATATGCTGGCGATGAAGAGTACAGCGAAGGTGTGCCGGGAACTCATTTCGAATGGTAGTGGACGATGGGCGGTGCCGTTCACAATTCATCGGGGCGATCTCACTAGCCAGAGCTCCACCCCAAGACCGTGGGAATTTTAGGCCACGCCCAATTCGTTGACTTGCTTCGAGAGCAACGACCATGACGTGCCAAAGTGCTATCGCTGTAACGTATTCTGAGGTAGTATTCAAAAGAGGTCTTGAATGATGATAATCTTCAGCTTCTTTCGGCCATATGTCATAATTTCCGAAGCCTAATAGCGAGTAGAGAATATAGTAGAGTTAGCGTTGGACGTTTTTGAGAGTTCTTACGAGCTCAGGCGAGTGCGGTCGACAGGGTGTCCTATAGAAGAGATTAATTTGGACTTTTCCTAGCACTGGAAAGGCAAGCAACCTCAGCTATAACTTTTTTCGACAGCTGACTTAGATGCAACATACCAAAAAGGCTGCCGTGCAATACCGAAATGGTGTGAGAACAGTGTTACTTATTCAATATGTAATCTTCCCGGAATTCTTTCAAATGTTATTTATACAAACCTTATAATCGCACACCCCGTAACATGGTTTCTAATTAGCACACACCAAACGTCACTGGCACCGGCATTGTGTAGGCATTTGCAACCACGCCACAATAAGGAGAGCAATGAGTGTAATTGCAATGCAGGGTCAGGCTGGCGTTGTCCAGCACGACAACGGAGGGGGGACGTTAAAATTTCCTAAGTTTAAAGTCTTCATTTGGGGGACGTAAAATTTTCGGGCCAAAACTAAAAAAATTCAGGGATGTTTTCAGTCGCGTGTCTCTTTCTGGGAGGAAATCAGGTCTCGGAACGAGGAGTTTGAACTCGATTGTCTCACGTGTTCTAATAGCAATAAAAAGATCAAAGACTACAATAGTACAGCACAACAACAGTACACGTGAGGAAAGTATCTCAACATATCGACGTAATACCTGGTTGTTCAATAAGCTTTGTCGTTCGATAAGAGAGGTGCTACTAGGCCAAATTTTTTTTAATGGAACACTTTTCATATGAACGTGTGTGAAATTTCATTTCAATCTGTCGATTCATTCATCGTTTACAAGCCATTTAGTGTCGCCGTGTTACGACAATGGAAAAAAATTGAATATCGTGCAGTGATAAAATTCTTATTTTGGAAGGCGTAGCGCCAAAAGAAATTCACGAACGAATGCTAAAAACGTATAATGATTGTTCACCTACAATTAGAACAGTAGAAAGATGGGTTGCTGAATTTAAACGTGGTCGTACAAGCCTTGAAGGCGATCCACGTGAAGAACATCCAAAAAGCGCATCAACAGCAGAAATCATAGCCAAAATACAGGATATGGTTTTGGAAGATCGTCGATTGACTGAGAGAGGTTTAGTAGAGGCTCTACACATCTCATCAGGCAATGCGAGCCATATTTTTAGTGAAATTTTGTGTTTTAGAAAGCTGTGTGCACAGTGGGTGCCGCATTCGCTAACAATGAACAAAAACACATTTGAATGCGACTTTCTCAGCAACATTTGGAGCGTTTTAAAAGGATAAAGTGGATTTTGTGCGTTGATTCATCACCATGGATGAAACTTGGTTCTATCACCATGATCCTGAATCAAAACAAGAGGCTAAAGGGTGGTGTGAACCTGGTTGTTCGGCTTCGAAACGAGTTCGTGTCCGGAAATCGGCCAAGAAGGTTATGGCATCAGTTTCTTGGGATGCGAAAGGAATTTCGTTTGTGGATTACTCGCAAACTGGTAAAACAATTAATCCTGAATATTATTGCAATCTTTCGGACTAGTTGAAAGGAAAAAAAAATTCGTGAAAAAGACCCGGTTTGCAGAAGAAAACAATCTTTTCTCATCAGGACAATGCACCGTGTCACAAGAGCATTCTGACAATGGCTAAAATACATGAATTAAAGTTCGAATCGTTGGAGCATCCACCGTATTTACCAGATTCGGCACCCAGCGACTTCCATTTGTTTCCAGAACTCAAAAAATTTATGCGTTTTTCATCAAATGAAGAGGTCATCGCGCGAGAGCGAGCAGGCGTGAGAGCACGAGAGGGAGCGCTGGTGAGCGGCTAGCGAAACGTATGCCCTTGATGATCATCGATTTTGCGTGTAGTGGAGGGACGATCTGTAACGTTAACGTCGAAAGAACGCAGAAAACGAGCCAGAAAGAGCTCCAAAAGAGCGCGAAGTTGCCTTTTTTGAGCGCAAGGCAAACCCCAAAAGCGCATTGCCCACCCACCGACGTGTACGAATGAAAGATTGAAATCGTGAGATGAGCGGTGGTTTCCGATTATTGGCCCCGTTCTTCTCTCCATTCTCAACTTCTCTCTTTACTCAGGTCAGCTCGAATACATCGGCTGCAAAAGACTGAAGGTACAAGCCGGAAAACTCGTCCATCATGTTTCTCTACTCAGAACTTTCTGGGCAAGCTTACTGCGTCTAATTGGGCCAAAAGTAAGCTTACCCCGTCTAATTCACCGAAAATCGACGGTTTTAAGCTTCCCGCGAGCTTAAAACTCGTCCTAAGCAGACATCGCCCATGTATGGTTACTGCGTGGTTTCCTAAGCTCGCACTAAGCATTACCTGGCGTTGATTAGGTGTCGGAAGCCTACTAGGATGCAGATTAGGCGGGGAAAGCAAACAACAGACACTACAGAGTCTATAAAGACGCGGTGAGCTTGCGGTAGCGGCGTGAATAAGGAACATACGTATCGACATTTGACGACTCTGACGTGTCTCTGCGGCCACTCACAGGAGAGAGTACACGCATGAAGCTGAGCAGCAGAGAAGGAGACAAAGGAGGAGGCCCCTGATTGAAATCCCAAATTTGGCGTCAGATCATTTCATTTGCGTGCCCTCTTTGTATGCTAATTATTGTCATGTTTATATCTTTATTCATTTTCTTCGTTCTCTGTTCTTCCTCGTCAGCCTGGACTTCGCCATGTAATACAGATGTACGCCGGTAAACCCGCAAGGAGTCCACCAAGTGCTCCGGTCAAACCCTTTATAGTCCCGCGGGACGCCAGCAGGCGATGATCGTCTTTAGGTCACTGTCTTGTGGTACCACATGTTCTGAGAGAGGTCCGCCTCTCATGGCTAAATTACCATCATCCTCGTTTTGAATTTCCATTATCACGTGACATTACACGTGTACATGCTACGTGTTCTTTGTGGAGTAAGCTGCGCGGCACGGTGGAGGTGCCTACCCATACGGCTGCATCACCAAGACGAAAGACAGAATAGATTTATGTTCAGATAGCGATTATGAATATATTGCACACAAGAGTATGTCTACAGCTACAGCATTGTGAGGCATTCATAGTGGTGACGAAAGATGGTGACGAGCAGATCGTGGAAGACAGCTGGGGAAGAGGGCGATCCGCCGGGCGTCGTGGCGTAGACTCCTCGCTTCTCCGCGATGAAGCTCCGCCCTGAAACTGTAGAGTTTAGCGGAGAAAGGCAACAAATTGGAAAGGGTGCCGCGATGCGCCGCGCGGAGGTTACCGTGCAGCCCATGTCCTTTACAGTGGCTTTATTTGAATGGTGTACAAGTTACGTGTTCTCTGTTCTTTTTGGAGTGTGAGAAGAGTTTTGTAGAAGAGTTTAAAATGAATTTGTTAATTTTCTAAAACCTCTAATGACCTTCCTTCACTCACAAATATGCGAGTAAAGAAAGGTTTGCTTGCTGTGTAGTCTGAGTCCTTTCCATCTTCAACCGACCGACGTCAAGCGACTTGAGATGATAAATTAAATTAGATGAGATGGATAGCAAAGGGTTTATGGATATTCCGCATTCGATAACAAATCGTCAGACGTCGGTCCTATTGGTATCGAACTCACAACAGCGAATGAGTTGGTTGAGAAAATCACCGTGACCGTTTGAATAAAAATCGATTAAAGTTCGATTAAAGAGAAAATCACCGTTCGATTAAAAAAACACGGAGGTTGCAAATAACACCCGTTGTAGCCAGCTGTGGCTGACGCGATCAATATGAATGAATTATGTGGAAGGATATCATGGATATCATTCATTTCTTAGCTTATATCATGTGAACATCGGTCGTGTCAGCCACATCGGATGATTTTTCTGAGATAGTTTTATAACAGGCTGGGTCATTTATTTTTATAACCACAGAAAGAGGACTGATCTAGTGGGGAGATAAAGAGGTCTTTGTTCGTAATTCTCGCATAGGATATTAATGCGTAATATCAAGAAAAAGTAAACAATTCTGTAAAAAAGTGGTCTTCCAAGCAAAAGTGGTTTGGTTTGCGTTACAAATGTTTCAACAAAAAGGGAACAATAGGAAAGTGGAATGAGGAGAGTGCACAAAAAATGAACAACATCCTCTAAAACAATATCCTCATATCTACGTCAGATGACTCAAAATCCCTCCAGCTCGCTGTAGATGAGATATGGAAGTGGGCAGGGTCATGGCAGTTACCACTAGCTCCGCAGAAGACCATTTTCATGCGAGTAGGATTCGTAATAAGGATTCCTTAATAAACTTATACTTATAGAAACTTTTCTTTGTCGAAACTTCTAAAAAGCGAAAACAAACCATTGTGATACTTTAGGAGGAAGAAATGAATGGTTTCCTAAAAAAATCTTCATCTCCTCCTTTAGTGATAGCTATCAAGTACACATGCATATATGTATACATATCTTATCGGCACTCACTCACGCACTCGCGGGGGTCGGTGGCCGGTTGAGAGGAGTTGAACAGGTAACGTGCTGCCGCTCGGAACGAAAAAAGGGGCGGGCAAATCCCAAAAACTCCCCATTCATGCCGAAAACTCCGCGTGTCAACCTCCCACCGACCCTACAATGCCACGTCACAGTTGACCCTCTCACACCGAGAGCTCTGCCTAATCACCTCCCACCGACCACTCAAAGTGACGTCACACCCACGTGTTTGCACCGAAGGTTTTGCCTGATCACCTCCCACCAACCACCACTCCTGCAGTCGCGGACGTCGGTGGCAAACTTCGGCAGTTATGAGTCATGCCGGAACCTCCGCCGATCAGCCAGATCCGATCAATTTGACTGGGAAAGGGGCGTTTTAACCGGCCACCGACCCCCGCGATTGCCTAAACACATTACAAAGTCCTTTATCGGGCCAAAAGCGTTTATTCTTAGAGAACCGCAACGGTTTGTTTCCGCTGTTTAGAAGTTTCGACAAAGAAAAGAGTTTTTAGAGGATATTGTTCATTTTTTGTACACTCTCCTCATTCCGCTTTCCTATTGTTCCCTTTTTGTTGAAACATTTGTAACGCAAACCGAACCACTTTTGCTTGGGAGACCCCTTTTTTACAGAATTGGTCTAGTCATCACTATCAACAGAAGACAGCTACTCCGGGTGCAATAGAATAAATGCATTTTAAAGCTTCAAAATAGGCTTAGTGCATCTTCGAAGTAAGCTAAGTGAGGTGTAGAAGTATGGTGAGCGCCGTTTCAGAGTAGGCTTGAAGCACTCTCGAGGAAGGGTGAGTGCAACCTTGAGGTAAGGTTAATGCAGATTCGAAGTAAGCTTAGTGCGGCTTTGGAGTATCCTCTGCGCAGCCTTTTAAGTGGGGTGAATGCAGCCTTGAAGTAAGCTTATTGCGCGTTCGAGGAAAGGTTGTTGCGCCTTTAATGAAACTAGGTGGAAGCAATCAACCTAGATACTTTAAAGCCGTGGAAAGCTTTCCCAGAAAGTTCTGAGTAGCTCAATTTTTGAGGGACAATAACTCCGTTCCCAGAATGTCGCGTACGATTTGAGAGACATCGTTGGATTCAGCATGAAACCGTTTTCAAGATAGGCTGAAAAACAGAGGAACGATTTTTTTCGTGGACACTGTTTTTAAGGCAGTGTTCACGATAAAAACCGATTTCTAGTTTTCTATTGTTTTTTAGTAGGTAAATCCGCAAAGTAGAAGTTAATCGAGAAAAGTCCCCACAGAACTCTCAAATGCAGAAGAACACCGTTCAACTCATTCACGACTGTACGCATTATTGCATCACAGTATAAAGTGCCCCACCGGTGGGACACACCAGCTTGAATTGCGAACTACGGGTGCTTTTCTATTTGCTCTTCATATTGTAGCTAGTAACGAGGAGGGAACATTGTCACAGTTTGAGCTCCTAACACCCTCTCGTTTCAGAAGATCAATACCTCGAGACCTCAACACGGTCAACAAAGTTGGAACGTTGTGAGAAGAGTAAACAAACGATATATTTCTCCTTTTATGCATGAAAAGTAGCGATATAATAAAAAGAACTCATAAGGTGCTTCCGAAGTGGCTGCACAGGATCTTTTTCTTTCACCTCAATTAACGGTATTTCTGAGAAGGTCCAAATCTTTCAGATAAAAACAGCCCACTTCCCGCCGACCAAGTCGGGCTAGTCGACTTTGCGCGGCCCCAATTTCGTGGGCGTGGCACAGCGCCCATCTTCCCGCGGAGTGTCGGCGGGCAGTCGGCTATTGCTGGGGGTCATCGAACACTCATTGATTCTCACTTTCATATCATCATTGCGTCACCAACTTAAAGGGTGATTTTTAAATGTGCCGCGAACTGCTCTAGGATTGTCTTCTTTTAGTCACCAGATTAGCCGTAAGGCGGTGTCAGAAGGGCCGCAGAGTGCTTGTTCACCGCGTACGGGCAGTCAACGAAACGGCGCTGCCGACTGCCCGCGACCGATATTTTGGCCTTCCGCGGGAGGTGTTATGGGGCGTCAGCTAGCTGTACCGCGGAAAGTGTGATGTCTCTATCTGAGCTGGTGTTGCGTTTGGCCTACCAGCGGACCGTGAGGTTTGTATCCAATTCTAGGGTAGGTCAATGCTTTGTTCATATGTAGGTTTGTTTTCAAGGCAGTATTTGAGCACTTCAGTGGTTATCGCCTGAGTATTTCGTCGAGTAGAAACGTTTCTGTTGATTTTTGTCTCTGTCGTTTCTGTTGATTGTTGTTAGTTTCTTCTTGCGGCGTAGAGATCGATTTTCGAAAAAGTGTCCCACCGTTGGAATACGTGGTCGTGGATGGGTTAAAGACATTGTTCACGATAAAATTCGTTTTTGAGTTTTCAATGAAAAACCATTGTGGTAGCCCCAAGAAACAGACCAGTGTTGAGCGTTGGAAAAACCTATGTGAACGCATTCTCAGAGGCGAAAACGGCTTTGAAAAATATTGTAGTGGGCGGGTTCCTCCTCCTCGGGTTAGGTTGCTGCCATCAACACCGACACGTCTCTATCACTGCCGCGCTTTAACCTGCGATCACCAGTAGTGATTCTAATTGAACTAGACCATGGATTGGGGATATTTTCGACTGACGAAGATTTCCGGGTGTTTTCAACAACTATTTTCGAAATCTAATGCCTCTTTCCGATGGTCGCAGGTCAAAGCGTGGCAGTGGTTGAGACATGTCGTTGCCGACGGCAACAACTAGACCCAAGGAGACCCGCCCTGCCCACCGGGGTGATCTTCCAAACAGTTTTTGGCTTCTGGGAAGGTTTTCAGATGCGTTTTCAACGCTGTTGAAAGAAATAACAACACCGTTCCTCAACGAAAGTTCAAGGACAAAGTATATCGTGAACAGTGCCTTTGGAGGAACCTCTGGAATATTTAATTTCGCTTGTTTAATGTGTTTCGGGGCACTGCAGAAAAAGCGTTAATCCTAGCGTCGCATTCTTAGGTACGTGATTTTACAATTATTACACCATACTACCAGTACCCTACCGTAAGTGATTTTTTTATCTGCTTCTTGTGCCGTAAACTCATTAAAATAAGATGGGCCAATGCATATGCAGAGATGGTGGAACCTTTCGCGATAAAGAGTATTCAAAGATTTGGCAGCTGATCCCCTCTTGAAACGAACGTAGGACAGTTATCAGGGGTATGGTATGCTTCGTCGCTGTAATGAGCGATAGGCATGCAATCTAGCTTAATCGCGAAGGGACCAGCATAGGAGTAACGGCATTGACCGTCGTAGGAACAGTTATCGAGCGTCTGTCGCAGCGACGTGTCGCAGAGGGCTGGCATACTACAAGTGCGCCGAAGCCTGCAGCTGTCGCTGTGCAGCGCGCTGCTGCAGCGAAAGGTTTGAAGAGCGGGAGCTCCGCGACAGGCGGTCGCTGTCGCTGCTCAGAGCGACGCGACCGTGTGTCGCAAAAGTATACCATACGCCTTTTATGGCTTGGGCGGGGTGATCTAATCAATCGACTAGCGCATGAGATTTTCACTCACTTTCTAGCCGTTCTTCGTTGCACTTCCGTTTTCATCCGGGTACCCAAAGCTTTTCGAAAAAAAAAGGGGCAACGTTCTATAGTGAACACTGTCTTGGAGCCTGTCGCTAATTTCCAGAGCGCTGAGCCTCGGAATGACGCCTAAGGCGCGCGTTGTGCTTCCAAGCCGTGCTGTTTCTTATATGAAGAGGTTGTTTTTAAAATTCTAGTTTTAATAGATGTCTAACTCCAACCTTCAAAATTTTTCGAAGGCTTGTATTGTGATGTCAAACCGGTTTCCAATGACGGCTTCTGACAGACCCATTCCTGAGCCTCGAACGATAGATCTTTGATACGAAGTTATATTTCCAAGTGAACGACCGATCCTGCAAAACAGAGTTAGCGCAATCATTTTAGTCTGGGGCGGTAGTAATCTGACCTAATATGCAACTTAACTAATGCCACTGATTCGCATCTCAACATCATCTGTGTGTGAACCCAAATGTGGAGGGCGGATCCTAAGAAAGCCCCTGGCGAAATCCTAAGTCTTAATGAGCAGCTAGGCTGAAAATCAGTATCATCTTCAACTTAGATTTGATGATCCCACTGAGTGCGAAATTCAGCGACAGGTGGCTGGTGCTGATTTGCACGGTGTCAGAGGGCACGAAATAGCGTTGCGGGTGAGAGGATGATACATTTCAGTTGGAAACGACTTAAATGTACCCCCGAGTACATTTAAATGTCCCGTTGAAATCGAAGGACGGGAAACTCGTCCATGTGAAAAACATGAGTGCATAAATTGTCACGTAAACAGAGTTTCGACTCTTTTAAAGACTTTGAAACGCCTCCCCTAGGTCCTGCAGCACGTTCTTAATCTCGTGGCCTCAGCTTTGCTGCTCTGGCTCAAACAGGAAGTTTTTGCGGAAATGCGAGGGACGAGTTGCTCTTGAAACCACAGAACGGCTCGCGTAGACGGTGGTCCTGACACGATTCTCCGCGCGGCCACCGTAATCCGCCGCGAACGCGAAACGATTGGTTTTCGCCATATTTTTCAATTGTGCTAATCCTGTGGCCGTGTGTTTCTTGTTTTTTTATATTTTTTATATGTTGTTGTTTTTATGTTGGGTGCAAAACTAGTTCGGGGAGGGGGGCGCTCATGATTCACCCATAGAAATGAAGAGATTCATCCATGAAACTAGTTTTGCACCCAGAATTCATCCATGAAAATGAAATTTTTTTCTTTACCAGTCAGGTGGTAATGTTATCCTCATTGTTTCCTAGAAATCTAATGGAATCGCATCTATTTTGAAAATTTAGTAATTAATTCCTCACTCAAAATGTGGGTGGCCTCCCACCCCCCCCCCCCATTTAAACTAGTTTTGCACCAAACCATTCCTACTGCAGAAAACAACATGAGGTGCAAAACTAGTTGGAGGGTGCCACTCAGAATTCAAGTGAGAAATGGATGATTCTGCATTCAGAAATCGATCTAATTTCATGGAATTTCTAGGAAATTACGAGTGATAACGTTATCAAGTATCTGGTAACGACAGAAATTTACAATTTCATGGATGAATCTCTTCATTTCTATGGGTAGATCTTGAGTCCCCTCCGAACTAGTTTTTCACCGAGTTCTGTAAATTTAGCTTCCTGAAAATAACAGCGATTCGGCGATGACAATAAGAAATCAAAAATTTTCAAAAATGTCTTGAAATTTATTTAAAAAATATTTGGCGCAAAATAGGCTGGATTAATAAAAAATCTAGGAAATGAAGTGAAATAACCAAAATTACGAATTGGTGATCGATCACTTCACAAGCTTCTCCGTTGAACTTATCAAAGCGGTAACTTCAGTTTGCCTTTAGGATCTTTCAAAGTCAATCTGAATGTATACTGATTACTTCCTTCGTTCTGTTTATCATTTGTGATTGACTAATAAATTATTAAATTATTAAAGTGAAATCAAGCGCGATATGGAATGGAGGGTCGCGTTCACCTAGCTTGACCCATGCTGTTCTTGACCCTTTCCGGTTCGCGATTGCGGACCACAGCTGTTGCATGGCGCGAAACGAGGATAATCGTGCTGGGAGAGAAATTAAACGTGCCGGGATCAAGTGGTCCCAGCAGACTATTATCCTATTTCGTGATAAGAGAACTGCCTACATTGAAATTTGGAAATCGCTCAAAACGGAGCGTGCGGTTTGCGAAGGCATCTTCTCGTACGAGAATATCCACGGTCGCAAAAAAACTCACCGAGATGTTTAGTATTCATCTTGAGTTTCTACTAATCAATTTGCAAGCCGCTCGACAGGCACATCGACCGCGTGGGCGGACACTCTCATTCGCACAGACCTTACATATTCATGCTGTCTTCTTGGTTCACGACACCGCTCTGTTGACCCTACTAGGTACAATCCAAGTGGTCAGTATGAATAGGATTTCGCATAGTTAGAATCCGAAGTACATAAGCTCTGCTACAACCCTAGTGACCTGTTGATTTCGATTATCACCAGCAGCGGAGCGAGACCTCGGTGAAATATTACTAGTAATAAGGTTTCGACGAAAAAGCCACCGCTCCGCGTTGTGGTAACCGAAAACAGGAGTTCACTTGGATTCAAACAGAGTCTACATAGTACAGCTTCTAAGTGATTCGATTAACTCCTTTAACCTGTGTTAGGAGTAGGGGCTAAAAGCGCAGAGAAAATGAAAAATGGAACGAAATAAAGGTAAGGAAAAACATGATCAGGCGAAAAATCTGCATGGCGCTGTTAGTGGCTTACAGTAGCTCTAGGTATACGCAAAGGAGTGATTTCCGGGCTACGGTAGCGTCATGCAGATGCAATGTGCAAGAACTTTCTTCGAGGCCTCAAAGAAAGTGGGTGATCGTCACTCTTCGATTTCGACTTCACCTGCAAGGGTCGGCGCAGACCCATTATTTTCTCTTCTCCTCCTGCCTCTCTCCGCAGCGGTCGTTCCTTTTGCTCTAAGCCCGCAGCCCTACTTTATTCCTGGGTTTCTTGAGTATGTCAGTGTATATTAAGTAGTAAGCCGCGCTCAGCAATCGTCCGCGAAATCATTCAATCAATGGCTATCCTCTCTTCGTTTTCCCGCGCGAAATTTTTCCCGCCAAGCAGCGTCGCGAGGCTTTCCTTCATCCAGTTATTGGCAACAGGTCTTTCGCCCCGTATCATTCTTATGCCCTTTATAATCGTCTCATTGTTGTTTGGTTTATCGCTTCGGTTGTTGTTCTGTTATTAGAATAAATTGTTATTATAGTTGTGCGTGGGTTTTGCCAAGGGTTCCCACCCGATCTATACTCACTGGAGTTATCTAAAAAAACTTGACTTGGGGGCCAAACCGCGATCCCGTTCTATATTCACTGGGATCATCTGAAAGAACATAGCTTGGGGGCCGAACCCGTATCCCAAGGATAGGAAAGGGGAGCAGTGCACTCAATCGCACGCGGGTTTGCCGCAACTCCCCCGCGATCTGCTTTGCTCACATTTTTCTGCTTCCAGGGATCTGAAGTAATCAAATTTAGGATGCTATTTGTAGCTTGTAACGCCAGCGCATCACGCGCGGGTGTGACGTTGAAGTATTTATGGTCCAACGCCACAACACCACGTCCATGCGTCACGCGTGTCAGCCAGATTCTCCATGGTATGGTCTTGACTTTTTCACAATTTTCATTATCCTACTATATATATTTCGGTAAATTTGTGTGTGCGTGTGTGTATGTTTGTATGTATTTATGTATGTGTGTGTATTCTTTTGCGTTTGCTTGAACGTTTATTCGATATGGCTTTCAAGGCGGTTAGCCCCACGGGGACGGCAACGCCCACTGTCAATGGCAAAACTCCACGACCAATGGGAGCCAGGCCGAGAGGGCGGAAATGTGAGGTAGGGTTTTCATTCATACATCATGTTTATTTCATCAAAATCTTTCATGAGACTAATTCGTCCCGGTATAAAAAAAAATAATAGCAAATGTAGTCAATTTACAGACATGGAGGCAAGAACTCTTGGCACAAGCAGGACAAAAGAAAGAGTGTTGCTGATACGGGTGAAGCTGGTGCGAAGACAGGTCTCATGGCGGGTTGCATAACTCGACAACTTACTCAAAACGCTGAAGCGACCTCGCCAAGGGAGACCGCATCTAATGCTGAAGACGTTCCAGCAGAAGTGACCTTAGGAGGTGATGAGAAAGAAGAGATCGAAAACGGCGATCTGTTGCGTGAGTTCGGTGGAACCGATGCCGAATTTGGCGATCTGACCTTGCGGGATGGCTTCCTAGAAGTTCCGCAATTGCGACGTTGTGACATGGAAGAGTTTTCAACTTTATATTTGGAGTCAATAATGCGTGGTGATACATCATTCTCAACACCTGTGGCTTTTGATGAGCAGAAACGAGACGAGAGCAGCTCCCATTCGGTTATCCTTAAAACGGCGACATCGGATGCTTGCAATGTAGCCATCACTAACTTATCTGTTCATTTCTCTAAATCCGAGTTGAGGAGATTTGAAGAAGACGCAAACTCATTAATGACTCTTCCACTCTACAATATTGAGTCAGCGAAGGTGACTTGCTCATTCGTTGCTGACGAAAGCAGTTTGAGTCGGAGCAGTGAGAGGGCTGAAAGCGTTTATGTAGTCCCTGTTGAAAGAATGGAAACTGTCCTGCTTGAAGTGGCGGAATACATTCATTATTTCATAGGAGAATCGAAGACTTTCTCGGCTGAGAAAACTTTGTTTACCGAGAGAAGAAGGCTCATTATTGAGTATAGTGACTATGAGAAATATGGCTATGAACAAGGAAGGTATTCAGTATCACATCGTGCGTGAGTTACCGACCGTCGAGAAAGAGTTTTGTCGGTTCAGTACTACAGAAGTAAGATGTGAGCTCGCTGGTGTTCAAGCTTCAGAAGAGAAAGACGAACTTCTTTATGTAACACCCTATGAGTCTGTGAATGTGCCCACAATGTGCCCTGATATTGTTTACTTTTGATGATTAGTTGGCTGCCATGCCTAAAACGGTTAAAACACCAAACGCAATTAAAGCCAGTTAAAGGAAAGTTTGACGTTGAGTGAGTGAGGTTCTTAGTATTGGAAGAACAGCTAGGCCGGCGTTGGCATCGCGGAAGCTCTTCAAGGCTCTGGTGCGCGACGCCGTCGCATGATTTGATTAAGCATCAAATATCTCGCAGGGCGACGTCGAGCCGGTCACTGCAACTTTGCATGCTCCTTAAACACAGTCGGCATGGACTGCACACCAAGGACACAAGGTGGGAAACTGTGTATGAATATTTAATACACACCTTGCAGCGCAGAAATCAATCAGCAACTGAGTGGAAGTGAAACAACAATGATTAGAGAATGTCAGTTGTCAGTTGCTTCGTGGCGCATTAGTCTTGGTTAGGTCTTGACAACTCTGTCAGAGGACAGAAACTTTCTTCAAGTCCACGGATGTGTGGGCGAAATACCGCGGAACGGTGTGTGTGGGGGGGGGGGGATAATGGAACGCAGTGGAATCGGCTATGAAGAGAGAAATTCTGTGGATCAGAGTACGCGGGAAGGATCGGGTGTGGGGGAGGGAAATACCGTGGGACCGGGTGTAGCATGGAGGGTAGCCGTGGGACCGAGCCACGGGAGGGAAATACCGCGTGACCGAGTGCGGCAGTGTAAAAATACTTCTGAGTCAGATGCAGGGGAATACCGTGGGACTCGGTGTAGCGGGGAGGGTAAGCGTGGGACCTAGTGTGGGAGGAAAATACCGTGTGACCGGGTGCGGCAAAAGAGCAATACTTTTGGAGTCAGATGCAGGGGAATACCGCGGAACAGGGTTCAAGGGGGAATACCGTGGGACCGGTTGTGGGGTAGGGAAATACAGTGGGACCGGGTGTGAGGAAGTGTTAAAATACCGTGGGTTAGGGTGTGGGGGAAGACCGTGTAATCGGATATGGAGTGGAAAATACCGTAGAACCGGGTATGGAGAGGGAAATGCTGTGAGACCGGATTGGTAAGAAATACCTTACGATCGGGTGTGGGTAATGACGTGGGACCAAATGTTGTGGTGGGAGAAATACCGCGGAAGAGTGTGAATTTTTTTTAGGAGGAGGAATGCAGTGGTACTTGGTATGGAGAGGGAAATACCATGGCGCCGGATGTGGGAAATCCCTAGGAATCGGGTGTGGGGGGAAGCACGGTGGAACCGTATTTGAGGTGAGTAATAAAGTTTGGTCGGCAGAGATAAGCAGCCATAAAGGTAGTGCGCTGCTGAAAATTTTACTGAGAACAGGGACCAATCCCAACTGACGTTGCGGGAAGGGAGATACCGATTCTCCACTTTCTGTTGACTCAACCGCTTTTCTCTAGAAAAATTCAAACTATTCTGTGGCAGTAGTTTTCGTAAGCGACCACGGAGGTAAACTTTGATTTTTGGGATGATTTCTGAGCGTATTCTAGAAAGCTAGAGTTCCCAAACTACAGTCTTTAGAAATGAAAAAAGTACTTTTGTGATCAGAATAATTAGAGAAGAATTTGTGCTGGGAAAAGAAGACGGAAGCAGAAGCTCATCAGCTTGTAACTCCTGCTGAAATGAACATGAGGTGCGCTAGAAATATTTTACCTCATGCTCCTGATGAGGTTAAATTTGGTAGCTCTAGAAACTGTTGAGCGGTGGCTGAATTTCCATTCCATAGCTCCGAATGATGAATCGGCTAAGGTTATCGGTGAATTGATGGTATCAGTGTCGTATCTTATCTTCAGAGATGCTATAAGATGTTTTCTTCTTCTTTATCTACGAAATCCTTGGATTGTCGCAATAAAGAAAACGGCTTAGTGGGAGGAATTTAGTTCATTGTGTCGCTCGAAGCTGATGAGCGGCTAAATATTTCTACTAGACCGTTCATTCTCGCGGATAAATGCTTCATTGCATACCACCCCAGGAATCCGAAGTACTCGGTAAATGGTTCTACTCAGAGAAGCAAACATCGGACAATGGCTACCGTCTTGTCGACTTTTTGAACGCAGTGGTCTGATTATTGCATCGACATTCAAGAGGAATCATCGCCGTCATCAGCTTACTGGCAGGGACCAACCCAGCTATCTTCAGAAGAGCAGCGGTAGCGGGAGATGACAACCTAGAAACTACAGCTCGACTATGTTCTGACGAGGAGTATTCCAGTATCGGACATTCGCAGATCTAGAGCTGTGTTGGATGTAGCATTCGTTCCGGATCACCGTCCTGTTCTGTTGAACTTCACTGCGAGGATTCATAAGAGGAAGCGAGGGGCTCAGCCTCTCCAAAGGATTGACATGACAAGTCTCAGAGATGAAGAGTGCAGAAGGAATTTTCGACAACGCGTTTCTATTCACATCGGAGTACGGACTAAGAAGAAACTTTGCGACGCGGATTCTTTTGTCAAGTGCATCCAGGACGCTTCGAAAGAGGCACTCCCGGTTGTACAGCCTAAGAAGAAGTTCGCCTACGTCTCAGAGGAAACGACGTCTACTTACAACAGGGTATGTGCTCTCCGAACTGCAGGAAACTTCGTGGAGGACAAGCGTCTGAGTAGGAAGTTGCGTCGGCAGCTTCAAAGTGACCCCGAACAAGAGAAGACGTGTTTAGCTAAGGAGTTCGGCAAGGCTTGGGAGGAGAAGAATCTGAGAAGAACCTACACGTTGCTGCGACAGTATAGCGGGAAGATTAATAGAAGTTCTCCTGTCTTGAACACTACCAATGGAGTTGCAGTTGGTGATGCGACGCTGCCAATATGGAAGGATTACTTTAGTTCACGACTGACAGCGCCATCAGTACCTCAGCTCCCGCATGCTCAGAGAGCACATTACGATCTCAGTGAGGAACCGCCGACTGAGTCTGAAGTTTTAGATTGTGTCCGGAAAATAAAGAATGGAAAGGCAGGTGGAGATGACAACATCACTGCTAAAATGCTGGAAACTCTTCCTCCGTCTGGGATTAGCGAAATGACCAACACCATCCGTGCCATATGGATGAGCGAAAGGATACCCGATTCGTGGAGATATGCCATCATCGTACCTCTTCACCAGAAGCTATCCGTCACGGATCCTAAGAACTACAGCGAAATCTCTCTACTTCGTGACATGAACAAGGTTTTATAACGTATCATCCTGGAGCGACTTATCAAACGTCGTGAAGGAACGACCAGAGATGAGCAAGCCGGTTTTCGACCTGGAAGATCAACCAAGTGTTCGTCTTGAGAAGAGTAATTGAATCGTGGCAGAGGTATTCGAAGCCATTACAGCTCGCTTTTTGAACTTTGAAGCCGCGTTCGACTCTCCTCATCGTGATCGATTGCTCAATGCTCTGCGAGCAGATGGAGTCTCGGAAAAGTATGTTCAGTTAATCGAGGACGTGAACAGAGGAACAACAGCGGCAGTTCGTACACCTGTCGGATTTGCGTCAGCTTACGAGGTGAAAACAGGAGTAAGGCAAGGAGCCGTAGCAGGACCTTTTCCTTTCAACATCGCCGTTGATGACATCATGCGTAGAGTTGCAGAACAGTTTCCTGCGGATGTGATCCTAACACCATCAGGACGCTCCCCTGTCGACCAACATCAGGACGCTCCCTTGCCGACGACATTGTGTTATTCGCTGAAAACAAGGCAAAACTGTAAAGGATTGTGAACCTCGTTTCGAAGTATGCCGTAGCCTATGGACTTCGTCTTCGTCCCGACAAATGCAAGCAGATGTGGGTCTCTCAGAGGCCTTCTATGGGAGTTTGTGTGGACGGAGAACGTATCGAACTGGTGGACGATTTCTGTTATTTGGGCTGTTTGCTGAAGAACCATGGTAGTTATGCAGCGTATAGTTGACAAGGCTGTTTGCTGAAGAACGATGGTAGTTATGCAGCGGATAGTCGACAACGATGTGCGAAAGCTACGTCCGCATTCAAGTCTTTATCAAGTGTTTGGGGTCTACCCTCATCGTGAAGGAAGTCAAGTTGCGGGTCTACCTATCCGCTATTTGCCTTTTCATGATGTACGGATCGGAGACGTGGGCAGCACTGAAGACGCAGATGGAAAGGTTGGATTGCACGGAGAGAAAGCTTTTTAGGCGTTTGCTTGGATATTTGTGGCCGCGTGTGTGCCATAACGAAGATCTTTACAAGGAAATCGACGCAGTACATCAACGCTTGACACGAGGGAGGTGCCAGCATCTCCGAACGTCATCTCAAGCAGCAAAGGAAAAAAGTCGACTTCGACTGCTCGGGCATATACTAAGAAGAATGCCGGATCGTCTTGTACAGCACGCTTTAAGAATGCTTCCAAAGCCTGCCTGGAAACGGCCACCTGCGCGTAGGCGAAAGTTCTGGACGGATGTCGTTAACGAGGATTTGAAGTCACTCGGCATCGAAAGACAGTACAGGCGCGATGTTTTGTTTCGCAAGAAATGGAATAGTGACTGCTGAATGGCATGTGCTCAAACTGTGGCTGAAGACCGTTAAAAATGGACACGGCTGACTACTAGGACGGCACACCTCGGTGAAGATGCGGAATGACCGCTTCAGGCGAAAGCCAACCGATTAGGTCAGGTAAGTAAATCATCTTAATCTCATGTGTTCATTTGTCCATAGCGGGGAGCGGAAAAGAGGCGTCTCTGAGAAAACTTGCTGCGAACCTACCTCAAACCTCGTGCCTACCACGAACCTGCCCGAAACTTTCCGCGAACCTCGAACCTGCCGCGAACACCTTTGCACCGCGATGTTCTTTTGATCTTAACTCTGGCGCTGCTGCGAGCCTGCCGCGTATCTGCCGCCACCCTACCGCGATGTCTCTCTCTGCCGCGGCCTTGCCGCAAACCTGCCGCGTATCTGCCGCGACCTCATCTGAACTGTCAATTCGGTCGGATTAATTTATGGTGATCACGAATAATCACGCCGTTTAGTTCTCATCACGTGTACGGCCAGTATAAAAGGCGCCTTTTCTCTTTCGAATCCTTATTCGGCATTCTGATGCCTGCCATGTAAGATGATTTTGAGTCACTTTCCGGAGGCCAGCATATTTTTGACCGCTGGGAGAGAGGGGACATCCCCACGGCGGGGGGAGGGGTGCGGTTTTCGCCGCGGTCAGCGAGGGGAGTGACTCCTCACCTCAGCCGGCGCCTTGAACCTGCCAAGTAGGCGCCTCGACTCTGCCGAATCGGCGTCTTGGACCTGCCGAGACGGTGCCTCCAATCGGCGATCTCAGAACTCTTGTTTGCATCCGTTATTTTGCCATTCCTAGCTCGTTTTAAATCGTTTTTTCGAACTGATAGCGTAAGACCCTTCTCGCCCATTTATTTACTGTGAAAAGTCACCAAAATTGATTATTGTGAACGTTGTCTTTGACATGCCGATGTAGGCTGCCAGCTAAGCGGAATCGATTAGCGTTATTAAAGGCAGTGGTCGCGATCAAATATGCTTGTCGTCTTTTTCTCTCCAAATCCTTTCCTGGGTCTCGAGTAGTAGGACCTATAAGAAAAAATCGCGAAAAAACCCCTGTTTTGGGCCGAATTTGAAACCTGAACTTTCTTGTCTTTTGATGGTGGACGAGCCCTCTCCACATCATCGGCATCGATGACCTCTTATATCAAGAACATCAGCTAGCTTGAAATTTAATGTCATTCAATGAACCTTCGAATTTATGTACACATCTAGTCAAAAACATTGACTGAAGTGATGCTTTCATTATTCAACTGTTTTTATTCTTTAAATTTGCATTTATTTCGTCCTCTGAATGTCGATGATTTTTGACTGCTCGGCATGAGACTGCGATCTGTTTCGTCATCGCTGTGCACGTGTGCACGAACTAGCTTCTTTGGGCCCTAGAAACTCTATTTGTAGACCGTTTTTCACCGCGCTACCTTCATAGTTTTTCAGCTGTTTTTGATCTAAGCTGATTTTTGTAGTTTTTTCGATAACGTTTTTCATCGTGACCACTGCCTTTAAATGATATTTCCGCCTGTCGACTTTTATATTCTTATTTCCACGGAGGATTGTTCCTAAAATTACGACCATGCTCAAAAGACGCGCCGTAGTCGTTCTAGTCAGACAAACGCAGGAAATTCAAGGAATTTAGACCCAATCAGTCTTCTTTTTATCGAAAGTGATGTAGTAGAAGAAACCTTTCTGCAGGTCATACGTAATTTTTGGAGTGAAATGATTCTGAAACCAAGTAAACTACGAATGCAAACCTGCGAGCGAGGGATCGATTAGACAGCGAGAGATCGGCTGGAAGTCGCATCAGCACCGCAAATTTGAGACCGAAAAACTGAAAACTATTTATTCTTTTCAGTTTTTTCGATATTGCTTTTTTTTGCCAAAAAGGGGCGACAAGCGAAAAAACAAAAAACGCACACCTCTGATCTGAATGCTTTTCGAAGAAGTGGCCCACATGTAACAAATTCTTTCGGCTGGTCTTCACCTTGAAACCTTGCACCGATTTGAGTCTAGCTCCAGCCTAGGAATTGCTTTTCGATGCAAAGCTCTGAATGCTGAGAGTTATGCGCGCTCCGTCTCGTACGGGTCTATCCTCCAGATGATTCTGCAGAGCATGACGTTGATGTGCCCAGTGTTCCAGTTTTGTTGAGCGCGACTTCACCTGCTACCAGAGACCAGATGCTTGTTTCCGTTGTTAATTTGTGTGATGATTATCGCTATAGATATGATCAGAGCTTTTCGTTTTCGTTTAGACAGCCAGATGTTTCTCGTTTGTTTGTCTAGTGGAGTGCTTATTTGTTCGTGAAAATAACGAATCAAACTTAGCTTATGGTGATCACTACTCCTTTGTTTGGAGTGGGGGATTTTCGTAATTTAGCTGCCAAAAATTAATTCTAAGTATTTCACGCTCATGTAAAAATTTGCATTGCGTTGTTTACAGTCAATAGACGCTATGATTTTCTGAGAAAAACAGTTTTATACAGGGTGGGTAGTAAGTAATGGGGCACGCAAAAACGCTGCTCTACAATGCGTATCATAAAGATAGGACACCCCTCACCCCTCAAATTCGTAGGTCTCGTGTTTGTTGAGCAAGATAAATATTTTTTGCGGACATTGCTGTGATTAGAATGTGAAACAACCCCCGTATACCTCCTCTGAGAGGAATAGGCGTTTGCGCACTTTTCTAAGAATATTTTATGTTCTACTTCGCGTATCAAAAAGATAAGACATCCTCGATTATATCAGAATTCTCGTTCGATGGAAGTGTGTGATCCAATTTAGGCATATTTCAAAGTCCTCACCTCGAGCGCGGCACGCGCTGGAAGCGCGTGTCGCCCATCCAGCTTCGCTATAGTGGCACCGCCCAAACCGCCATAGTGGTTTGACAATTTGAATCAATACTCGCTTCTCAGTTAAGTCCACTCTAACATAGTTAATTCAGCGACAATTTTACGGAAACCGTATACGCAAGCAAGTAATTTCTGTGCATTTGAAGCCCAACTTCGATCCGCACGGCCCTGGCGATGCCGCGGGAAATTTCATAGTTGTTTTCCGCGCGTCCTTGGCGTGGCGCCGACGGAAAAGTTCCATAGTACACCGTTCGCCCCGCGCGTGCCGCGCTTACGGTGAGGACTATGCAAGATGCCTAAGAAGTTACAGGGGCTAAATGATTTCGGACGTCTAGTTTTCCCACATTTGAGTTTTAGACAAGACATACAGGACAGACGTAAAAAAAGGGAGCTGAAGTCTCCGTGATTTTTGAACGAGTTGTTCTTTGAAATTTGAGTATTTTGGGTGGCTCCATGGCGATATATCACAACCTGGTAGGCCAACCTGAGCAAAATAGAGAAAAGCTAAACAGAATTTTCTTGTGCGTACGTTGCGTACAAGCTTTTTATGTTCGTTCACAGAATTGATAGCTACAGTAAAGTAATTTTACGTCAGTTTTTCGTAATTTTTATACATAGACAATCTACAAGATCCTGTTGCTATGGCAAACCTGGGAGGAGCTCATTTTGAATCCATTAAAACTGCAAAGCTGTTGGAAAACACCGCACTCTCTTGGATTTCCCCCTCGCCGTTCAGAGGCTGTCATGTTCAATAAGTGAGGAGAGTGGACGAAGTTATCAAATTTCGAGGATAGTTTCAGAATGAGAACAGTTTTGACAACGTTATGCACTTACTTGCTTCCATATGGGTTGGGTCATCGACTCTGAGCGGATCAAGTGATCGGAAGATTTCAGAAACTCTCAATGTGGCCTGCGGCTTACTCATTGCAGAATATAAAACCGGTTCGACATCATTCTTTCCGCTCGAGGCCAACTATATGGAGATGTTTTTATCAGCCGTACTCTCTTAAAGTGAGTGGTTTTATAGCGTTCACTGTTAATATAGATGAACAGGTCTCTTGAATCTTACTTCCGGGATGGACAAATAAGCGAGCAGGGCTATGCGTTATAACGTTAACGTGTTAACGCATTAACGGGTTAACGCGGTTTTTTTCGGAAATTTAACGATTAACGCTTAACGAAAAAGTTCTAAAATTACGTTTATTTCGGGTCCGTTAAATGCGGTGGAATTACGGCACTGATTGATAGGCTTCAATTGCAAATTTCAAAACTGGGGCCGTGCACGTCGAAACGTTTTTGCTTGTTGTGAAATACATCACAGATCTCGATATTTCTTATTCCATTGTTTATCTATTATAGTTATTTCTTCTTAATATCGAAGAATTCCATTCCGTATTTCAAAAAAAATTGCAATATTTGGTGGACCAAATTACAGACTGAATCGAGAAACGGAATATTAGATTGATGCAAAAGTTTCCGGACTTTCCACGACTTTGAATAAAGAATTTTTATTCAAATACAAATGAAGCTCACTCAAAAAATTAATTTCCATGACATTCAAGAACTTTGGCTGTTTTCAGTCTAAGTTTTCTTCCAAGGCCATTTTGACTTCGTCATCGTTAGTGAAGTGTTTTCCATCCAGGAAGTGCTTCATGGAGCGGAACAGGTGGTAGTCGGAAGGGGCAAAACCTTGGCTATATGGATGGCGAGGAAGAACTTCCCAGCCCATGTTCAGCAGTTTCTGTCGGCTTATCCGATATACGCTTAGCCAAGCTTTCCGTGAAAAGGGCGAGCAGTGATCAACAGAAACTGCAGGACCTGGGCTGGGAAGTTCTTCCTCACGCCCCCTATAACCTAGATCTTGCCCCATCCGAGTACTACCTGTTCCGCTCGATGCAGCACTTCCTGAATGGGAAACAGATCACTAACGATGACGAAATCAAAATGGCCTAAGAGGAATACTTCGACTCGAAACAGCCAGAGTAATACGCGTCGGGAATTCATGATCTGCCCAATCGTTGGCGAAGGATCCTTGAATGTGATGAAATTATTTTGTTGGGTGAGCCTTGTTTGTTTTTGCAATAAATGTTTTTTATTAAAAGTCGTGAAAAGTCCGGAAACTTTTGCATCAACCTAATAGAATCTGCGTGAAGTGTGCACATATCCAAAACCAATCCGAAGTGCGGCGAATGCCGTAGATTATAGAGGTCTAAGCAGTGTTTCAAGGTCATCATTCTACGTATGTCAGTCAGTGTAGCACACCGTGTTTCGCCAAGACGTTCGAGACACCCTTTCTGGAGTCCTATCCACTTTCCACTGCATCCTGTTCCACAAATTTACAGTTTGCGGTAAATCCTCCACTAGCGCTTATCACTCTTTACGCGGTGCACTCTGCACATGGAGCGCTACTCAGTTTCTTCCACGCGGCGCGCGCACGCCCTCTTGAAGCGCAATCCATTTTTCGCGACGTCCTGCTGAAGTCATCTGAACTCCCACCCACTTTCCACGACGTCTTCATCTGAAGCCCTACCTACTTACCATGAAGTCCTGCTGACGTCATCTGATGCCCTACCTACTTTTCACTACATCATCAGGAGGCATGCTTCTCTTCCAGGAAGTCCTGATCACGTCATCTAAAGCCCCACCCACTTCTCATGACGTCCTGCTGGAGTCATTTGAAGGGGAATTTTATTTTTTTCTTGGACCGATTTTCGATTTTTTTCTGTGGTCAGGCAATGTTTCTAAAATTCCAAACGAAATCCAAAATAACGTGTTAACGCATTAACGGCTTATCGCGGTTTTTTTCCAAAAATTAACGATTAACGCTTAACGAAAAAACAAATTTTCATTAACGCACACCCCTGTAAGCGAGTAAACCGACAAGTTGAAATGATTTTCGTTGATTCTAATCAGAAAGCTGATTTTTTTGTTGAACCCAATTACTGGCGTATTGTCTTGACGGCGATACTTAAGAATCCGTACAAACGACCGGCTTATGCAAATCTCAGTAAGGAGGAAGAGAAAAGCATTCTCGTGTGAAAAAGCTTTTGATTGATATTACTTCGAGCACGTTTTAAAAGCCTCCAAATTTAGAGAAGCGTCCTGCCTTTTGGAATGGATGAACGGATCTCTAAAACCAAGAAAAGCTCTCAGATGCTCTCATACACACCGAGCGACCCTATTAGCAGACGTCCACCCTGGGCTTATCTGCTAGATAGCTCACATTCAGTGGACACTGTTACACTCTCTGACACTCAGCACGCCTTTTGTCAACAGTGTGTTGGACGTGAGAGCCACAGCTAGCGAGCTAGGGTACACAGAGTTGGAAGGCACACAAGGAGAACGTGCTGTATAGTCTCCTGAAATTAACTGCATAGTGTTTGAACTTCTGTTTATTGTTCTCCTCGATGCATTAGCACTTCCTAATCTCTCAACAGTGTTTTGGGTGCTTCCGCTCTGATAGAACGATTTGGGGAAGGTTCATTCGAGCCACTGCGCAATCCTGGTCTGAGAGGAAAAGGCCTACAGCACAAAATATCTCCAGGGCTGGGATTCATGAACACATTGGGTCCCGGCAGAGTTTGGTTTGGTTAGCTGTCCCAGCTGTGACCGAACCATAGCCAGCATTTACCCAGCGAATCACCAGAGGCCAACCAGGGCTGGTTTCAGAACCAACACGTTTCTTCGTGCATCACCGGAGTTGACGTTTAATTGCAGCGCACGCATTAAGGTTTCCGCAAAAATTTTCGGCGTTCTCAACGAATAGACTCTTTTAATTTCCTTCTATTGTTTATTGATTGTTTTTGATTGTATTTTATTTTCTTAGTTCCGAGCCGATTGATAGAAAAACCGAAAAAAAGCGACAAAATGCAATGAATTTTGTGAAAACCCCAACGAGAAATAAAACGCCGTGCGATTCCGTGTTTAGGGTGATTGCAGAGGACATTTTTCCTGCACGTCGGAAACGTAACCAGCCAAACCGAACCACACCATAGTTTTGAAGATGCGGTTACGTGGGACCCAGGGCCAGTAGCAATCTCTCCGGAAGGTGGGAGCTAACGGCTGTCGCTGCGTGGTGACTGTGTCAATCACTATTCGACAGTCAATATGAACAAGCCGGCCTAGAAATGCACAGGCGGCGCTCAAGTTAATGACCTATGTAGTCAGCCACCTGGCAGCACTGAGCGTTCTTTCGAGAGGTGGCTGACTGCAAGAGACGGGTGGTGACTTCGCTCACCGCCGCAGAGGAAAGAGAAATAGCGCGCAATGCGAAGAGAGGTTTGGTCGATGCCGCGGACGTGGGGTCGTGCACGTCCAAGGGTGGCGACTCCTTGAGGAAAGCTCGCGCCGAGAGAGGGCAGTGGAGCGCTTGCGAACCGACCAGTCTGCTGTCCACTTATCACCCCAGCACAGCACAGTGGCCTATCTCGTTGTCTAGGTGGACAAGGAGAACTCGCACCCGCCGGCTGGCGGCCATCTAGATCCGCTGCCAACTGATAGCAATGAGAGGTGAAACATTTAAAGGTTCAATTCAGAATTTAATGATTCCTGGCGAGCATTAGTGGGAGATTTAAGCCGAATTGTACGTACATAGCTGTCATGAATGAACTATCTCCTTTATAGATTTCGCACGATTAACTCCTATTCTGGGTTTAACTTCAATTTCCTAGAAGTTGTGGTGACCAAATTCAACCGTTTTCGGATTTTTTTCCAATAAACGCTCACTGGAAGTATAATCAGATTTGTTAAGACACATGTACAAAAGATGGCTGCGAAACTGATTCGTCCATGAGTAAAACATCGTTCTCCTCATCTAGGAATAAACCCACTAATTTCTATGAACACAGGAAAGCATGAAACAGACTAAGAAAAAAAAATTGGTGCTTAATTCTGGGAAAAAAATCTTTCAACATTTTGGCTTAGTTTGTGAAGAAAAAACACAAGATTGCTTCCTCGAAAATCATACTACCAATTATTGTGTATCGTGGCTTCGGTTGCAAGTGGCCATGAAAAAAAATCTCCAAATCGTTTTTAAAATCTAATGTTCTGTCGCCTTGATGATTTTACCAAAGAGTTCCAAAATCCAATCATCCAGGGTTTGAAAATTGTCATATCCGAAAGTCATACCCACGTGCACTTGCCCAAAACCTGTATTTACAGTTCGATCAGAGTTCCAACGGATACGGAGAGCTAAGGAAAGAGTGTATGCAGTAAAACAGGAAGTGTCTCTCACACGTGTACTTGTAGCCTAGTGGTCTATGGCGCTGCATTGGGCATCTGTCGCGTAACGGGTGATGTGTTCAGACACTCCAATTGGCATTTGCAACCAACGCCACTCTTCGAGAATGAATCTCGCTCAGAAGTGTCAGCCATAAAAAAACATCTAGCCGTCACCGACCTCAGGTTGGCTGCATCTTCAAAGTCACCTTATTCGGGGATTGCTACTGGCCCGGGCGCAGCCCAGTCCTGACCAAACCTAGCGATGATGAATCGTTTCCAACCAAACCTTGCTGAGACCCTGGGCTTAGCGTTCATGAATCACAGCTCAGATCTCCAAATTTCTCGATGTGTTGCATGGATTGTTTCTATGGGCAGTGAGACACGTCAGGGAGGTGGGACATGATTCTGATCGGATTAACCGAGTGGTTATTGAAAATTGCGAAAAGGTTTTCAAAAAGGCGCAGTTCGTTATAAATACTATGGTTCAGAAAAGTCATTCGGCCGTGGCGTTTGTATTTGCGCCAACTGACACTTTAGTTGCGCTGGATCGGAAGGGGTTCGTGCCAGCATAGGATGGCGATAATCGAATTGTGATAAATACGTGGCAGAGGGCCGACCCCTTTTGACCGAATGCCGTGCATTCGGCTTCCTGCTTATTTCCAACTGTACGTTTTTGATCAGCTGAACTCCCACGTTCTCAGGCGAGCCGAAGCAAAGGATTCAAGCAGTGAAGCTATCAGTGGTTTTCAATTGTGAAGCCACCACAGGTAAGTTATCTTTACATATAAAAATCGGCGTATTCCAAATGTAATAATAAAAAACAATTGGAAGCTACTGTGAGACGAAAAAAACTCAAAGCCACGCGTCAGACAAAGGCGATTTTTCGACTAATTAGTGCGTAGTGCATTCGCGAAACTTTCCCATAGAAGATCATATTATTCATAGGCTCGCCCTACGAAGAGTTGTGGAGCCACGAAAGTGTCTGGTTAAGGTCATTTTATGTTTACCCAATGCTGCTGGCAGTTTCAAGAAGAAACTGTTCCAAGTTTTCGCTATCTGCGGTTACTCGCGTCATCCGTCGAATCTAAAGAAGTAATGGTCATGGAGACACCTACGATGCGAAAATCCAGGAACGGGTCGCAGCAGTGTTTAGTTAGCACGATGATCGGAGAAGAAATGCACAGCTTCAATTTTCTTTCAGGAAATTCCATTTCGCGTCGATACGCACTTCCGGTGTCGAACTACCGAACATTGGCTTCATTAGCTATAGCTTTTTCCGTCTTATAGGTCTTCAATACGAGTAGCCGTCTGCACTCACATTCAGGAATGTGGGAAGAAGCGAATATATTATGGTAAATGTAGAAGACAATCAACTTACATACCTAGCTTTTTGGAAGACACCTTCCTGAGCAAGAGTACACCTGAAGGTTGCACAGAAAATTCTGATTTCAAGTTTCGCACGTGAATGTTCGCGTTCTCAAACTTTGCGTCCACAGGAACCGGAGGCGATTAGGCAGAGGTGGTCGCCTTTTTTAGTTTTATAGATTTCGGGGGCACAATACATAGTCCCACTGGGCGAATAATTTCAGGAACAATGAGAAAACAATTCTCCCGCCCACATGCGGGGGAGAAATGTAGTGTTTGAGTAGCATAACATGTTTGAGTAACATGGTTTTCTTTGAAAGGCAGTCTAACGAAATACCCGTTTGGTCTCCTTTCAATGGTCTTGTTGAACTCTTCTAGCACCTGAGTGTTGATTTTGATTCGTTCCTCCTTTTTGTGGACCAGTGAACTCCTGTTCAACGTCGCGAGACTCGATATTCCAATGATTCTCCCAAGGATCATCTTCGCCACTCGAAACCAGCGCGTGAACCGATGCACACTTTCGTGTTTGGAAGTGTAACTCCTTGCAATGCGCTGTCCTGATATTAGGTATCCCAAACGGGTAGGTATGAGAGTGAGCCCTGACGGAAGTTTGAAGTGTGGCGCGTCGAATCTCACAAAGTTCCACATTTGATCACATCCAATAAGAACTTGAGGAGGTCCCTCACTTCCATTATTCGGCGATCTCAATTTAATCCTTTTACGACGGATAAACTGAAAGATCTTCCTTATCGAGCTTTCCTCTTGAAATATTCTTTGCTAGGTTGTGATGGGTGTAGAGCTGTAGTTGGTGTTCCATTCCATCTATGTCCCAAACCTTCAAGGACGATGTTCATACAGTGAATCTCTCTTGCTGATTCCGCTCCAAACGTCCTCAACTTCATCTTAGTAGTACCACTGTTGGGAAGTTCAAGGGTTTTCGCCAATTCCGCATCAATGAAGGAACGGTCTGCACCGGTATCCAACAGAATACGAAGCCAGACATGCTGCTGCGTACGAGGATCCTTTGTTCTCAAGGTGCCAGTGGGTAGGAAGATTTCTCCCGATCGTCTTTGTGTGGTGGTGTCCTCCTCTACTGTCAGCACTGTGTTGAGTAACCCTAGATCCTCTGTGTCCTCTGTTTCCTGCGTAGTCATCCCTTGGTTTTCGCATGATGCGAAATTCTGGCGCGTAGGGATGGCCCTTGGCTTGTCTTCCTTTGTCTTTCTAGAAGCTGTTGGTTGAGAGAAAGGTGCGGCACTGGTCGAGCGGAAACATATCGAAGAGTGATGTTTTTTGCCGCAGTTCGCACATCCTTTGGATTTACATTCGGCAAAAACATGGTTCTTCGAACCACACCCGATACATCGTAGATTTTTCTTCAAGTGCTCTAGTCTTGCTTTGGGTGAGGTAATCTTGGTACATCCTACCGACCAGTGATCTTTGCCTTCACAATAGAAGCAGAATGGAACACGTTCTTTTTCTCGGAAGGTCACTCTCTTTACGTCTCCGTGCGTTGCCTGGGAGCGTTCCATCTTTTTTGGCAATTGCTGCTCAATTTCTTCTTCTTGTTTGATGACATCGTCCAGAATTGGCATGAGTTTGCGCAACGTCCATTTTTCTCCTTTAGGTAAGGATATTTTTTCTTGAAGAACTCGTCGTTGAATTGCTTCCGTGAATTTGGAGAGTATTTTTGACAGCAACCATGGGCTGTCGAGCGGTTCCCCTTTACTCACCAATTGAGAGGTGACGACAGAGAGCTGGTCATAGAGTTTGCGTTGATCCTTCAGATCCGTGCTTCGTGCGTACGACTGTTCCATCTGTCGATGAAGGGCTGTGATTATGGTTTGGACATTGCCATACTTCTCTCGTAGATGTGCTACCGCCAATTCATAGTTCGAAGACGTGACTTGGAAAGAAGCGATGGATTCCCGAGCTTCGCCTTTTAGCGCATTCAGTAGGTAGTTGATTTTGTGCATCTCTGGAAGTGGGAGAGAATGCACTGTCGCGTTATATAGCTCCCAAAAAGTTGTCCCATTGCCAGCTTTTTCCGCTAAATTCTGGAACAGGAATTTTGGGAGGTCGACTCGTGGGACTGCATTTTGATTTTGAGCTTCAAAATTATGCCTACTGTATCCTTCACTGCTTCGGGAAGAAAGGAATTCCTTATTACCTGCAAGTTTCGCTAATAGGACCTCAGTCATCGATATTGTGTCCTGAGAGTTCGTGATGTATTCGAAACTTTCGTCTCCTCCTCTTCTGTGAGCGGATCTTCCAGGCTGTCCACCTCTGCAGTGAAAGCATACAATGCCTTTTCGAAGACATCTTGAAGTGCTTTAATTTGCGCTTCAGCTTTCTGTATTTGACATATATTGTCAGTGCTTACTGCTTCACCAGTAAGTGTCTCGTCTTCTCCCAAGTGTGCGTACTTGGTTAAAAGTTCAGCATCGTATTCCGATGACGTGTCAATACTCCTTTCCGGGCCTTTAATGACGTCGCCATCCTATTGGTGAAGTACTGTCGTTGAGCGAGCGATAACGATTGATTTTACGTCCGCCCAAATGGCGCTAAGTCCAAGGAGATCGCAGTCCAGATAAGTGTTAGTAACGGATGGGTGATATGGAGGGCCTATGCGAAACCTCGAAAAATGCACCAATCCGAAAGAATGCACTAATTTGATGAAAAAATGCACCGAGCAAAGGAGAAAAAATAAGCAAAAAAAGCGGTTAGCATGCACTGCAAGTAGATTCTGTAGTGTCAACCTGATTCCTTGCTTGCGTGTCCTAGCTCAGTCTGCTTGGCTCTTGTCTTTCACTGGTTGCTTCAGAGTACGGCTCGTTTCAGTTCGGCCGATGCACCATGTACGGTAGACCAGTGAACGAATTGTGCCACGCGGGCTTACCAACTCTTACCTCAAACTTGGGTAATTAAACTTTATGTAAAATACATTCAAAACATGTAAAATGTAAGTGAAAAGTAATATAAGTATTCAATACACAGATATATACAGATATGATATAGGAATTTTAACTGCACCAGGAGGAAGATTAAATGCGCCATGTCAGAGAAATGCACCAGCTAAGAGAAAAATGTAGAAAATGACTATGGCGAACGATCAGCGCTATATATATATCCATACGCGCGTAGGTGCCGAGAGAAATGTACTGCTATCGAGGCTTTCATCTAAATCGGAATGTCCCAGAAATCCAAAACATTGTTACATACAAGAATAATGAACAATCTACAATTCCTACAATATTAATCTACATGTGTCTCTCTCTCATCACCGTCGTGATAAGTGGACCTATACTTAGCTCCTCTTCAAGGAACCAACGGTCAGTCGGCCTATGGGTAAAGAGACGTCGGCGGCCTCCAACGTCTTTCAGGCTCCGTCCGTACGGGGCGAGAACGGTCGCTCTCGCTCTCCAGTGCTCCTCAGAGCTCTCCAACTCTGAGACAGCGTCCATACGTGGCGAGAGCGGGCGTTCCCGCTGTTGTGCGCCTCTCGACGCTCCTCAACGCTGGAGCAGCCCGCGCCCGTAAATCAACACAGGCAAACACCCCCTACCTCGTGTTGAGTCGATTGAAAACGTTTGATCGGGAGATCAATCACTCGAGTCGGCGCAACGGCTGATGATTTCCCACGGTTTTCGACTTCCTTGGTGGGGTTTTCGTGAAACAAGGGCAGTAGTTTTCCTGGAGGTTTAATGCCACGTGCTTTAGTGATGGAGCAGTAAGCTTGAAACTTGCTGCTTGCTTCGTGGTGCGGGAGCGAGCGGACTAGGGAGCGCGAGAAGGAGCGCCTGTGAGCGGCTAGCAAATCGTGTGTCCACGATGACCATCGATTTTGCGTAATCGCACGCTCTCGCCACGTATGG
The DNA here is from genome assembly GCA_029168955.1 of Aplectana chamaeleonis. Classification (NCBI taxonomy): domain Eukaryota; kingdom Metazoa; phylum Nematoda; class Chromadorea; order Rhabditida; family Cosmocercidae; genus Aplectana; species Aplectana chamaeleonis. The sequence goes on along the minus strand of JAPDOI010000004.1, from coordinate 1,570,538 downwards.
ACGGAGTCTGATAGGTGCCCGTACAGGCAGAAAGGCAACGGCAAATGCATCCTGCCTCGTGTTGATTCGATTGAAACGCTTGATCTGGTGATGACTCACTCAAATCGACTCGTCTGCTGCTCATTTTAAACGGTTTGGGATAGTCTTGTTGAGCTTATTAGACACCAGGGCATTGGATCAGAGGGATGTTTGGCTTTTATTGCTGAAGAGATAAAGCAAATTGCTCAGAAGTGGCTACATCTCTTACGAGCTAAGCGTGGGCGAGCGAGAGGAGGCGTTAACGCGCGGCAGCGAGCGTAAGCGCGCTGGAGCTGCTAGCAAATCGTGTGTTCTCGATGGACATCGATTTCGCCTAATCGCGCGCCCTAGCAACGTATTGGCGCTGCCTCATCGGGCGGGGGGGGGCTACTAACTTTTTTGACTTTCTTGACCCAGGCACTGCGCTGAATGACTAGCATGTGCTTCGCTATGGCAGAAGGGGTTGAAACCCTCTAGGTTTGAGATGGTAGATCACATTTCCGGACCACAGTATTGTTATTGATTCCATTGTGGCCGTATGGTCACCGCGTTGACCTATGCATAACTCAGACAGTCGGCGGTAGAACGTCGGCACAATAGCGTTAGTACTCCAGGGCAGACATCGAATACTACCCCTCGTTGTGAGCAGGAGCTGCTGCTAACGTCATCATATCCTGACAACGTATGCTGGCGTTCTATCCTTAGTTGTGAACAAGTGCTGCTCCTATGGCAGCATATCCTGCCAACCCCTAGTTATCGACAGCCTTTTCTGCAAACGGGGAAAGAATTTGGATTACCACCCTGTTTAGCGGTGTTGGGTATGATCCTTGTCACGGCCAGCAGCAAGGAGGCCAACCTCGCCACGGTTCGCAACAAGGACATCATCTTCGCCACGGTCCACAACGAGGAGGCTTCCTTCGCGATGGGCCATGGGGACGATCCCCTCAGCGTCCGAAACTTACGTTCAGAGAGTGACCCAACGCCACCTTCTCGGAGTGGCCTCAAGCGGCCAACAGCCTCAGCGAGACTGGCCTTCTAATATACCAGCCGCCGTAACACAAGAGGATGCTGCAACGGATTTTCGCAGCAGACCAATCAATGGAGGGGAGTGTCTGTAGACACTAGGAGAGGGGGCTGCCGATATCACGCTTGCCAGCGTAAACAAAGGGGTTGTATTCCAGCACAGACAGCAGGACCTCCTGCTACTTGGCAGCAGCTCCTGCTGTTAGCAGTAGCTAAAGCACGGGCGGGAGTTGCTCATCCCTTTGTGCCGGAGTACTAACGCTACTGTGCCGACGTACTACCCCCGAGTGTATGAGTTAGGTTGCTCTGCGTGCGTTATCGGCAGCCGGGTGTTCCGTGACCAGCCGCTTAAAACGTTCCCGTTGTTGACGTGTGACTAGAATGCACCGTAAGGTGTGTTAGCCGATGACGCGCTCTGATGTCTGGTGTAGCCCTGCTCTTGTGTGGATTCCAATAATAAACCTATTCTATTAGGTGGACCGGAAACTGATGTCGTTGTTGCTTGTTGATGATAACGCATTAATTTTAATGGATCCTTATATATAATCAGTGGTGTATTCCCATTCCTTGTCAGTAACCGTTTGCCACCCAGTGAGTAAATGTTCAATCCCTGATCAGTAAAAGTTGATTGGTTACTCGGCAAAACATCTAGAAAGGGCATTTAGGATAACATCCAATTTTCCAAGTGTTTTGTCTCTTAAAAAGTATTGCAGTGCATGGAATAAGTGGAAATCCTATGGTGCAACATCGGACGAATGTGGTGGATGAGGCAGCACCCCCCACCCCATTCAATTAGTTTTTTTTTTCTAGGATTCGCCTTACGCAGTGCGGTCTTGCATTGCCGAGTTGGAGAATGACGCCTTTTCTGCCGACAATCGCTGGCCACTTTTCAATTTAAGATTGACTAGCCCGCTGCAACCGTTCACTGTAGAGGTCTGCATTAGGATTTTTCCCCGGTTTCAGCAATTCAAAATGAAGACTGCACAAAAGCGCTTACTTGGGGGTGTAAACCTGGCTCAGCAGTATTCCAAGGGACTTCATTCGGGGAGAGCCAATGCCTTTCGCGTTTTGGATTACCTTATGTACAGGATCCATTTCTCATCTCCTGGGGGCAAGCGATCGGAAAACACTTCTGTGTTGTGTCGTCAAAGCAGTAAGTCGTATAAGATTGATCGATTAGCATTGTTCTGCTCGGACAGGTTATGTGCGGAACCCAAACACCTGTTCTGCTTGCTTTCCCAATGTGCTTCGAATGTTCTTTGATGGTGGACCAAGATTGATAAAAACTATTTGATAATTCCTCAATCGTATGACACGAATTTGAATCCAACTGACGATCAAGTATTGACATGCGCAGAAGCGTCACTACTTTCCGGTCCCCTTAATTGTATTCCTGTTCCAACGGATCCAGTTGAAAGGATTTCCTCGGTAGCAATTGAAAGGTTGCTGAAGGATCTAGAAAAGACTCTCGTTCGCAGGGATACAGCAGTGGCGACCAGGGGTGGTAGCAAACCTCTCGAAATCGCCACTAACACGAACGTCAAAGTGGCTTTTCAATGCAATTTCATTATCGGAGGGTGACACGATGGGTAGAAGGCTGTGATGCTCCGACACGCTCGCCTTCAAGACAACGTCTAACTGTGGATTCGAACCAGCTTTCACCGTGCAAAAGACTCGAGCGTTGCCACTGTGCTATCACAGCTGTTGCCGTGTCCGGCATTTCGGGCGCTATTAAACCCATCACTTATGTCAAACGAGCTCGAAGAATGGCGACAACCTGAGAACGGATTCGCTCTACCGACTAACGGCGTTGTGAGCGATTGGACAGTATTTACTTCACATAATGCGTCCATAACACCTATTCGGATGCTCAAAAACTGTTCCCTCATTGCGATAAGCAGACTCCAAGAAATCATAGGACTCATACATGAGGTACGGTCAAAGAAGGAGCAAGGTCAGAGTGAGCCGATCTGCTTGGACCCGAAGTCCCTACCGGTATTGATTAATATTAATGATTGTATTGCGTTGATTAATCATCTCTTCGCCTGTTCGTTTTTTTTCCCAAGATATACATGCAGTAGTGTAAAAAAGTGTTCGAGCACCCAATTACAAACAGCTCGGTCCTTCGCGTATATTTCTGATGTAATGAAACATTATCGCATTAATTTTTAATGCTTCATGGGGCTTCAAGCTCTGCGTACATCTCTGTTCTTAAAGGCAGTGTTAAAGACAAGATCCGGTCAAATTCTGACACCACCGAAATTCGAGTTAGATAGTTTGGGCTGGCCTAGCTGAACACTATCTGAACGTTTCGCAAACTCCGAGTCCTTACTTCTGGAGAAAACAGCCTTTAAATCAGGGATTACGGTATTCACAGCATGATAATCATTGTCAGAATGACCGATATCTACACTGCAGTTTTCAAGAAAGCGTGGGCTTAAACATGAACGATGGACACACTTTTCTGACTTTACTGACACAGCGGTTGACGGAAGTGGCTGGAATAACTTGAAGAAGACCGGCTTTCACGCATTTTTTTACAGGTTTTTTGGGACTACCTGTAGCATGCGCACCGATTCAGTGGAGAATCTCAGAATCGAAATTCTGCCCGGACCCTGCCTTTAACGATGAATATCGTATCCGAGTTCAATCCAAATAGGGTTGTTTGGTCGTGAGTTAACGAAATGACGGAATAGCAAAACAAAAAAGCTCAGAATGAGCCTAAATAACGGTTTCTAACGAACGTAAACGTTCAGGGTGCGAACGAGCTTACGTGCCCTACTATGTAGTTTCAGCAAGCAAGCGTTAATGGCGAGATGTGCGCGAATCGATCAGGCTGGACGTGAAGAAATTGCCTGGCGATTCGCCATCGAAGATGTCCACAGCACCACGGAACGGGGGCGGGGCGGGCTTAGCACGCGTACTGGGCTCACGAAATCTTCACTTCGCGGCCGTTTTTATTTATTTCTAGAACGTTTTCTCTGTTTTCTTCGACAATACCCCTCCAGCATCTTTCAGCGTTGTGTTTCACACTTAAAATTCGAGAACAAGATTTATAGAAGACATTGCCTTTGATTTGGTTTTTGGAACAATTATTGATGAGATCTGGATTTTTGAATAATTTTTCAAGGGTTTGGGTATTGTGGGGGGGCGATTATTTGAAGCGATCTTGATCTTGTTGGAGCTGGAAACTGTGGTTACTCATTTACTAGAGAACAAGCTTAGAAGACAGATTTGTGTAACACAAGTGATGAGCTGTCAAATTAAATGGCCAGCAGTGCAACATGATCTGATTTCTGAAAATTCTCTCGAAAATTATATTCTCGAAGTAAATCAATATGAAAACATTCCAAATGAGGACTATGAATGAAACACTAAGCTCATTCAAAATTGAAATTCATAGGGCTTTTCGTGCGCGTTCAGTGACCAAACTTTTTATGTGCAAAGTACCAAACTGCCGCCTTAAGTACCGAGCAGATTTTAGAAAGCGACGGCTAAGAATTTGGGCAGTGACGGATGCCGCTCCGGGAAATCCTACGAATTTCAGCAAAACGCGTGCAGTGTTGTATAAATATTCCTTTTGTGGAAGGTGTTACACCAAAATGGACTTCACAAAGGTTTAGACTTCTGATATTATGCCGATTGCCATGTCCTAGTTTGGTAGATTTTCGTTCAGAATGCGGAAGGATATACATTCAACATTAAACCCCACGGAATGTGGTGTTCCGATACTTCTGACCGCTACAGTATGTAAGTTCATAATTTAGGAAATGTAGAGCGATCCAAAGCAAATCGATAAAAGAACGAGCGGGACCGGATTGCGACGGCTGGCCCCATCTGCGTTTAAGATAGTCTTGCTATGATGGTCACGAAAATCTATTCGGGAGTAGAATTTCGATGGCGATCATACTGTCTTACCCTTTCCTCCTACACACTATTTTGCAGCCCTCTCGCGCGAAGAACGAGGTGGCGCTCTCGTCTCCATCATGGGAGCGACAAGACCACCCGGAAATGGCGAATATTTCTCCTCATAAGGTCGCCATGATGTCGACCTCTCGCGTAATTTTTGCCGCAAAACGGCTTGGGAAAAAGGGGCAACCCCACCGCTTTGGTCAAGTCCGGCCCCTTTCCGCTCCTCGACGTGAACAAATGAATGCTCGAAATTGTGAGATGGGCGATGATTTCCACTCATTAGCCCCATTCTTCCCTTCATTCTCAACTTCTCTCTTTACTCAGGTCAGCTCGTATACATCGGATGCAGAAGACGGAAGTTGCAAGCCTTGGACAACTCGTCCACAATGCTTCATTAGCTAAATTTTTGAGTGACCATAACTCCGTATCCAGAAGGTCGCGTATGATTACAGAGACATCATTGGAATCAGAATGGGACCGTTTCCAAGACAGGCAGAAAATCAAAAAAGGGATTTCTATCGTGAACACTGCCTTTGAGCTCATCATTATGCCGAGCTCTCGCTTGGTTTGCTACTACCCGAGGCGCTAGAAGGATTAACAATGGAACGAACTCGTTGCAGAGAACTGTAAGAGGTTGCTACAAAGCTTCTAAAGAAGAAGAGATAGCCGATTGGTGACTTTAAGTAGTAGTAAGAGATTAGTAGACTTTTTGAAATATGGATCATCAGGCGGTTTTGAGTATGTTCAAAGAGCTGATGGAGGAACATAGAAGAAGTGCTGAGAAGAGGCAGAAAGACGATAGAAACTGTTTTCAGTAGGCTTGCTGGCACGCGTGGTACAGGCACAGTACCTGAAATGAGCTCAGTGCCGATCATGATGGCAGCGCTGTGTAATCGGTTTGAAAATTTTATTTTTCGATCCAGAGTTGGTCCTGAGCTTCACAGGTGGGTTTTCGAGGTTTAATAAGGTATTGTAGAGGATGCAAAGCAAATTTGAAGATTAGACGACATTGCGAAAAACTTGACAAGACCACTTTTGAAAATTACGGGTGGCTTAAACTTCTAAAAGAGATCACGGATGATGGTTTGATGGAACAGTGCTCACGTACTCACGTTGAAACACCTTTTCGTCCTCGAAGTATCGGACCTCAAAGAGCGAAGGAGGCTGAGATACCCACATGCTGTAGTAATAACCATGTTTTGCCGGGCCGGTCACGCTGTGAGCAGCAGAATTCTTCAATTAGAGATTTTCTCTGGAAGCAACGGCCCATGGCCTACTAGATTTCTAGATAGGGCTCACTTCGTTCAACTCAAGCTACCTAACCCGAATTCTGGGAGAGTTAAAATGTCACTCAACATTGCCTTTCATACACATTCTCCTTATTAATCCCCAACACCTTTCAGACGGACGCTTCCTTGGACCTCACCGAACATTCCCAACCATTCTTGTTAGGATAGCTCTCCAATTCTACCAGGAAAGACGATTTGCGACAGAATCTATCAAAAAAGAAAGCTAAAGACGCGAGAACGCGTCTCCGCGTGCCTCATCACAAAAGCTTACCGGCAATACTGTAATTTTTCCGAGTCGGCGACGCTACAGTACGTTGAAAACGTCGTTTTTGTTCGGAGTGGTCATTTTCAAAACATAAAAAGCCATTTTGTTCGCCTCAATGTGCTAATTTTGAAAATGTATATTTACATTCAAAATCCAGGTCTTTACCTAATTATGACCTGCTTCTTCTCCAAGAAACCGCAGTAATCGAGAGTTGTTGACGTTTCTGTTTTTTTTAGATTCTTTGAAAAACAGTTGTTAGCTAGGTAAAGACTTGTGCTTTTTGAAAACAGTAATACATTTCTGAAATCAGCACACTTAAGCGGAGTTAACTTTTTTTTTAGGTTTTGAAAATGTCCACTCTGAACTAAAACAGTGTTTACGACGCGACTCCGCGACGACGACTCGTCTCGAAAGAAAAATCCTGGCTGGTATTGTAAGGGAAAAGTACCGGTGTCTCACTGGAAATCATAAAGTTGCGTTCCAGATTATGTCTCTCAATGTTATTTTCGTGAGTACTCGGGAGCAATTATGGTTTTCGTTTTCATTTTAGTCTGACGCATGGACCAGGCGGCTGGCCGTGCGGGGTTGGCGGCCCAACAGGAGAATGGGGTTTCGATTCGCGCGGAGTGATCTACCGTCGCAGCTCCGTCCACTCATCAGACTAAAATGATTGTGCGAACTCTATCTGAAGCAACTTCCTCCATTACTCGTGGACATTCAACGGAAGTGTCACGCTACATGCCTGTGGGAGCATGGCGCAGGCATGAACACAAGGAGTACAAGAAAGAAGTTGAACTCAAAACAGTATTGTTAGATCTAGTCATGGGTTTTCCTTCCTAGTTAGTCAAACAGGCAATTATTTGGGAGAAAACAAAAGGTGTGAGGAACCATTCAAATGCTTGGGTATGAAAACAACTGCAGCAGCATAAACTGCTATTTTTTCGTATAATGACTTGGGGTAAGAAAAGGTGCCAAAGGAGAACTTGTCAGTGACGAGTAGAATTCGTCATCAAACTGACACTTCAGTCGGTATCCAGAGGCGCTCCAAGAAAACTGACTGGAAAATTTGAAGAAGAAATTCTGTTGGTGAACATCGTACTGGAATTTCATATAGTCAGGCTTTGAATTGTGAAAAGCCGCGTCGTAGCTGGAAGCTCACTTGTCTAGCATGTGGGGTGACAACGTCATAGAGAGAAATTATCAATATCGCTCAGAACTGATTTTGCCATGGCCAACATCCTTTCATTCCCACTTCTTTAACCCTTCTTTTTTTCGTTCCTCTCGAGTCTTGATCCTCTTATTAGAATCCTTCCATAAATTTGCTGATGAGGGAGATTTGAGAGGAAAGATCAAAATTGAAAACTGGGAAACACCAGTTGGAGGGATGTTAGCCATGGTAAAATCAGCGTTGATCAGCTTGAAAAGTTCTCATTCATAGCGGGGTCATCTTGCTCCTAGCTGCTACGAGACTTGACATAACCTTCTAGAGATTGTTTCACCCCATCCGCGTTGGCTTGAAAAACCAGATCCTCTTTGTTGTAGGTCTGTGACAATATAAGCCGTGCTCGAAATCCCGTAACTGCACCGGAGGATTTTGGAAAAGGTCAGAAGTTCAGAACTTCAGAAGTTCAAAACACCCTCAGACATGAATTTTGTAAATTTTATTTCTTCGTGTAGTAGATCCCTCCGGTATAACACGTGCCAAGCACGAGATCTCAGTTCCTCCAAGTAAGCGAGATGTAAGCGACCATCACAGGCCCGACCCTCTTCGCTCACCACCACGGGCCACACCCAGGGATGTGCGCAATAGAAATTTTGTAATTCGTTAGTCGTTATTTGTTCAACCGGCCAAAACCCTCGTTAGTCGTTAATCGTTAGTCGTTAGAAATCTAGGCTCTGAAAATAAGCACAGTTGAGGCAGAAAAAAACCCTTATCAATTAAAAAAAGAAGGAAGTCATGAAGAAATGTATTTTATCCGAAACATTGATGGGCATTAAACACACAAAACATTGATAGTTAGATAACCTAGTTTGATCCGTTAACCTACATACACATAATTAAAAATATGACAGAAAGTACTCGAGAGAGTGTGTTTGACGATTTCTGTCCTTCTTCTTCGGTGAGAAAAGAAGCAATATGGAATGCCAAGGAAATCTTGAGCTCTTCGCTTTTTTTTAGTGCAACATTTGCCATTTTGAGCTCTATGATGTTACATGAGATCTACCCCTAGGTGACAACACGGAAAACTGCACCAACTTTGCACTACTTGTTCTTTGCTCAGTGTCGCGAGCCGTTCTCATAACTTGTTCTCATAATGGGTGAGAGGTCGCAAGAAATTACCACCCAAGTGCAAGTTTCACCCATTGATAGGTCCTAGCACTACTTTATAGGACTCCCATATCTCGAAATTATGACTGAAAATCGGAGGACGAATCGTTTACAATACAGTAATCGAATACAGTTCCCCTCGGTGCGCAGTTGTGGCCTGCAGGCACCGTTCCATATTATCACCTCTGACAGAGCCCTCTGTAAAAATTTCCGCTAGAGCCGGTCGGTGTCGGAACCGGTTGAGTGAGCCTTTCATGAAGTCGCGCGACCGACATAAAGTTGCATAAGTGCTGCGCCTAACCTTTCGCAACGTTCGGTTGGGGTCATGATGTGGGGGTTCCAGAACTGTGAAATAGTGTCAGAAGAAATAACAAATACTGAAGGCTATGATAATTTTGTACCACCCGCCGCGAACAACCAACAGGGTACTATGTATCATTCTCGATGTAATTTTTGGGTTGGAGCGTGATGGGAATGACTATTGATTTTTAACAAATTCTGGGATTGCTTACGAAAATATTTTCTATTTCGTTAGTCGTAGGTCGTTAGAAGTAGCATCTAAAAAGCCCGTTAGTCGTTAAATTCGTTAGACGTTAGTCGTAATTACGGGCATCCCTGGCCACACCCCCTACCAGATTTTCGTGCTCGATAGCGGCGAGATGGGTGGATGAATTCCCAACAAGTCTTCGTTCTTCAGTCCAATTCCGGACTGTCTCTTTATCCTGGCTTTCTCTCGCGCAACGATTGCGAATGAAGAGAAATATAGGTCTGAAACAACTCGCCCACCAGTTTTTCAGCCTCAAAATATGGGCATCTTCAAGATGCCACAACCCTGTTCATTGGGGGATCTTGAACGATTTTAGAGATACCACTGTGATCAGCGTGAGGCTCTCTCCAAGACCAGCATAAACTGAAAAATAATCTTCCGGATGTTCTGTGCCTTTGAAGGCAGTGATGTTCTGTGCCTTTGAAGGCAGTGTCCACGATAAATCTCGTTCTGGAGGTTCAGTGTGATAAAAGTGAGGGGCAGATGCTGGAGGGGATAGGGTCGATGAAAGCAGTGAAAACGGGACAGAAAACAAGAACTCGTATTCTTTGGCGCAAATTTTGTCGAAACTTGAAGCAAGGACTGAATACTATGGAGTGTATTTAATTGAGAAGTGCATGAGGATGCCATAGCAAGCTTCTGAAACTTCGGAGCCATGAGAAATTATACACTTAGTTCAATTCTGAACTGGTGTGAAATGGATGCAGGACGAGTTGTCCGCCTGTTCCTGATAGAGCGCACACTTTTAGGTGGGGTTTCTTCTCTTCTTTTTTGACTATTTGAGTTCTGTTTCTCGCACGTATTCCCATTTAAGTGCTCGAAGTGACTTTTCATTGAGTTTCTCTAAAAAACCCCAAGTTTTGATGGTTTCTTCACCAAAACGTTAACTGAAACAGTTGGAACCCGATTTCTATCATTACTTTTTCCAGAAATCGTTGTTTCTTTCTCGCGGTCACTTCCGAACAAAGTTTCAGGTAAAGAAAAGTTCACTCGTCTCTTGAATGCGGTATAAAAGGCGTTCTATTAAGACCGTCAGCTGATTAGAAAACTCGTGAAAATACGACTCCTTGTCTCAGAACTCGTCCACATTTGAATTCCCTTAGGAAGATTGAAGCTTCCATTTTGGCTGTTTTTGAGGGTTTTTCTGCCATTTTTCATTTATCACTGAACATTCCCAGCTTTCCCTATTTCCACAAAAACAAAACTGATTCGGTTTTCATCGTGACCACTGCCTTCAAAGGCAGTGGTCACGATGAAAAACGTTATTGAAAAAACTACAAAAATCAGCTCAGATCGAAAACAGCTTAGAACTGGCTAGAATTGGAATTTATAGGGCCCAAAGATGCCACAGTGCACAGCGCCGCCCAAAAAGATCGCAGTCTCATGCCGAGCAGTCAAAAATCATCGACATTCAGAGGAAGAAATACATGCAAATTTACCCAATAAAACAGTTAAACAATGAAGGCAAGCACTTCCGTCAGTGTTTTTGACTAGATGAGCTAACGTTCATTGATTGAAATTCAATTTCAAGCCAGCTGATGTTCTTTATATGAGAGGTCATCGATGCCAATGATATGGAGTGGGGCCGTCCACAATCAAAAGACAGAAAGTTCAGGCTTTAAATTTGGCCAACAATAGCGTTTTTTTCGCGATATTTTCTGATAGATCCTACCACTCGAAGCTCAGCGAAGGGTTTGGAGAGGAAAAGAAGACAAGCATATTTGATCGCGGCCACTTCCTTTAAGGAAAGTTAGTGGTAGGGAAGGGTATCACGGAGTTTTCAGAGTGTTCAGAGAGAATTTCAGGATTCGTCTCAAAACTTTCAACTGGGGTCTTTTTGGGCGGTGAACACGAATATGAGGGTCCGTTACCTAACTTACCTTGATATTTGGAAAACCGGCAGATAGACCTCGCATTCGTATTCGGCGTCCCAAATTAATACAACAGAGAATCAAATGTTTATTGCAAGAGGCTGCAAAAAGTTCAGAAATCTGACTTTTTTCGAAAGTTTCCAAAAACCTGGGGTAAAAAGAAAACCCTCTTCCAGCCAGGACTTCTTCTTCAAGATGAGCGTTAGCGCCTTCGTCAGACCTTAAAGGCAGTGTTCACGATGAAAATCGTTTTTCTGTTTTTCCACCTATCTTGAAAAGCGCCCCATGCTGATTCTAATGATGTCTCTGAAGTCGTTCGAGACCTTTTGGGAACGGAGTTATGGTCTCTCAAAGATTGAGCTAAGGAAAATGGTGGAAGAGTTGTCCGAGGCTTGTAACTTCCGTCTTTTGCAGCCGATCTGTGCGAGCTGATCTGAGTGATGAGAGAAGCTGAGAATGAAGGGAAGAACGGGGCTAATGATTGGAAATCATCGCTCATCTGACGATTTCGAGCATTCGTTTGTTCTCGTGGGTGGGCGTGTGATGCGCTTTCGGGGTTTGCCTTGCGCTCGAAGTGGCAACTTCGGGCTCTTTTGGAGCTTTTCCTGGCTTGTTATCATGCGTTCTTTCGACGTCAGCGATACAGTATGCCCCTCCACTACCCATTCCTAGTGGAAACTGAAACACATTTTTTTATCGTGAACACGGCCTTTAAAATATCGAGTATATATCAAACAATAGTGGCGTTGTGCCGTAGTAGGCAAACTAGCCTGAAATGGTGGGCTAACCAGCCCAAACCAACAGAACCGACAACTGTGCAATATCACCATATTTCTGCCCTTAAATAGCAGCGCACCCACAGTGGTGCTCCTATGAAACAATCACGTTATAGTAATCGTGAATAACTACCGTAATCATGCAATGAGTCGGAGCACGTAATGCAACTCGTCTCTGTTGTTTATTTCAGGTGATAGCCGCCTTATCTCCATCGCTTCTAAGATTTTTCTCTCAACAGGATTTTCTACTGACCGGTGGAGTATTGTAGCAGTGAACCTAGAGGATGTTTCCGGAGCATGTTTTGATGTTCTATGTTTAGAGAAGCTGGTATTGGGATAAGATGCCGGATTTCGTGAAGCCCTTCTATGTTCGTCCAAACGTTTGAAGAGCGGCCTCTTTGTTTGCCCTACGTACTTTTCTCCACAACCTTCGCATACTAAGAGGTAAACAACCCCCCTCAACTAACATATCTTGGTATCACTGCAGTTCAAGCAACTTTGCCTTCCGCATCGTTCCTCGTAGGGTCTTGAGAAGGTCAGCAGGTTTTTCAGATTTGGGGGTGGCTATCACCTGAAATAAAGAACAGAGACGAGTTGCATGACGTGCTCCGACTCATTGCATGATTACGGTAGTTATTCACTATTACTATAACGTGATTGTTTGATAGGAGCACCACTGTGGGTGAGCTGCTATTTAAGGGCAGAAATATGGTGATATTGCACAGTTGTCGGTTCTGTTGGTTTGGGCTGGTTAGCCCACCATTTCAGGCTAGTTTGCCTACTAAGGCACAACGCCTCTATTGTTTGATCTATACTCGATATTTTAAGGTCTAACGAAGGCGCTATGCGCCGGAAGCTCACCTTGAAGAAGAAGAAGAAGTCCTGGCCGAAAGAGAGTTTTCTTTTTACCACAGGTTTTTGGAAACTTTCGAAAAAAAGTCAGATTTCTAAACTTTTTGCAGCCTCTTGCGATAAACATTTGAATCACTTATGAGGCTGAGGGACAGGAGTATTTTATCATATCTTCAGCAACTGCAGCGCCAACATCAAATCTGCAGGTATAACTTTTCTGTCCTCCTTAAATATATAGCATGCCATCAAGCCTGTGTGGTGTACAACGAGTCAATACGATTTCTCCTTCGCTGCAAATCGAGAAGAATTACACAAACTTCTTGGAGAATTCGCTGGAGGTGATACCCCACAGGAACAACGCTGAAGTGCGAACGAGTATTTTCCGCCTGAAGAGTGCCCTTCTGGATGCAAGCATCACCGACCGTCGACGAAGGCGAACCGATGGCATTCGTGGTATTATTTCGTCTAGGCACTTTTTGAGTTGCATGGGTAGTGAGCTGTGGGAAGCGATTTCTAACCGAAACCAAGTTGTGTGCTCACATTTACGGCGTGTGGAAGCCGACCGACTTGATCAGAAATTCCAGCGTTTACTGAATGAACAGACCGAATCACGACGGCCGAGCTTTATTAACTTGGATGCAGTACCTCCAAAGCGATGTACTGTGATAGCAACAGATCAAGTTGACAGCGACATGGAAGCGACTCTGAGTCTAGGACCATCGTTCGCTGTAGCGCGACCAGTCACGAAAGAGACTTTATACTCAGTTTCTGTTGGATTTCATAAATCCGCATATCAACTGCGTTGGAGAGAGAATATCGGGCCTACAGTATCAGATAGAGTATCCACAACTCTTGCGACTACACCTTTTCCGAAGTAAACTTTCAATGCACCAAAACCCGCCGAAAATTTCGAGGCGAGACTAACAGCATTGCGAATTAAACTTCAAGAAATATACAGCAGCGCTGAGCAGGTTGGTTTCGGATATCACTTAACTGATCAAGAGAGGAAGGGTTTGAGCAAGCTCCTGAGCAAGAAAGATGAACTAGGATACAGTGTGGGAGACAAAAGTGGAGATTTTGCAGTCATGACTAAAAGTATGGATAAAGCCGTCACGCTCCGAAGCCTGCAAGACAACAACACCTATGCAGAGCAGGGCTGTGCGTAACTGAATTTTGTAATTTCGTAAATCGTGAATCGTAATTTTTGAAATTCCTCGTAATTCGTAAATCATAATTCGTAAATCGTAACTGATAATGAGTAATAAGCCCACACATGACCCAAACCTCATTCGATGTGGAAACACCGTAGCATTTCAGTGATGAGGTGTTTCCATATCGAAGGAGGTTGGAGGTTGGGTTTCAAAGTGACATTTTTAGAGCAGCACTTGAATAAATATTCAGTACACATACGCGGGGTAGGAACGACTTTAATAGACAAAATGGAAACTCTAAGTTTATTTAAAGGCACTATTCGCGATAAACTTCATCCTCGAATTTCTCATGACAAACGCTTCTTGTGGCTCTCAGAAGCAGAACAGCGTCGAAAAAACGGGACGAAAAGCTACCCAGGAGCCGCAAAACGGCTTAGAAAAGTGGGCAAACCCCGCCGCTGTGGGCAAGTCCCGCCCCTTTCCGCCCCTCGACGTGGAAAAGGAACACTCGAAATAGTGAGTTGAGCGATGGTTTCCGATCAACAAAAGCCCCGTTCTTCCCTTCATTCTCAACTTCTCTCTTTACTCAGGTCAGCTCGCATACATTGGCTGCAAAAGACGGAAGGTACAAGCCTCGGACAACTCGTCCACCATGCCTCCCTAGCTCAATTTTCGAGGAACTATAACTTCATTCCCAGAAGGTTTTGTACGATTTTAGAAGCATCACTGGAATCAGAATGGGACCGGTTTCAAGATAGGCAAAAAAAAACAGAAAATCGATTTTTATCGCGAACAGTGCCAGTAGGTTTCGTACAACTTCTGAATACGAAAGCATAGGGAATTATCGCTCTACCAAACACAGTTCAGTTGAAGCCAAGGAGGGCAACACTGTGATGAGAAAAAATTTACGGTTGGATAGTTTTAGCCTTAACCTTTTAAGGAAGGATGCTTGGATAAGGTGGCCATTTCAAAGGGGATATACATTTACAAAACCACTTCTTGACGCAGAAAACGAGTCTGCTCTCTATATTTGTAAAGCGTTGCTCTGAACGGAGTTATAAGCGTTCCTCCCCATAAGCGTAAGTTTGTTGAGATGGAGACGGCGGTATGAGTGGTGAAGGTTGTTTAGGATTTTGAAATGCAAAAGGGTGAGGGCTCCCTCTAAATCTGCGCTTTCAAAAATTAGGTTCTTCATCTTCTTTTCTTTTGCGTTCAGAATTTGCTCCTCATTAAAACATTTGAAAACTTCTTTGAAAAAGTAGGAGACTCTGCAGCCATAATTTCTTAGAAATGTTTCAAACCAAATTTCGAAATTACAGATTACGGCAGATTTGAATTCACGGAGTTCCACTTTTTTGTTTGTATCTTTTTAACCGCTAAAGATGAATGCGTGGGGAAGGTTGTTTTTGAAATCTCCGCAAAATTCTGCAACGAAGTGTAACGTTGGCATGGAACCGGAAGAGACATCGCGTTTCACTGTTGAATGTTGGCGCAAACTGGGTGCCACATGCTGTAACATAGGTGCACCGAGTTTGCGCCAACCTCCAATGGGGACGCAAAGTCTCTTCAGGATCCGTGCCGGTGGTATATTGGGTTCCAACCTTTACTCGCTCCATGAGCCAGCCAGGTCTTTAGAGCCGAGCCCCATATTTACTGTCTATTTATGTGGGAATGGAATTGCTGTCCGCAGCTGCAGGCGACCGCTTTAGAAGTTTACAGAGAGCTAGAAGATAGTGGTGCTGGGACGAATATCAATCATGTCAGGACCTTGCGGTCACAGCATGATTCTGTTTGCAGTAAGTGTTGCAACAGCGGTTGTCTGCAACTGCGGACCGAAATTTTGGTCCGATTTAGACTGCAGCTCCACCAAAGGTCCCTGGTGTTCATCATGTGAAAAGAGCATTCCATGGAAGTGAATAGCTGTGAAGCTACCGACCTGGCTCGGCTTGGGGCAAGGAAAAGTTTGGGTCCGTCAGGGTGAGAAGGGGAGCGATTGGTCATGCCTAACGCTCGTTATCAACAATTATAGTTCTCCATGACTGACCTACTGCTGACTTCGACCGGCCGGGCATGCAAGGGTACGGGTTCACCGAAAACTGAAAATTTGAAGAGTAATCAAATATTAGGGGCGTGTTAAATTGTTGAAGTAGTGTCGTATTGAAAGCGTTAAATTCATATTTGTACTAGACCGATGAGTGGATTTGCTCATTTAACCGCGCTTTCACGTTTTATTACGATTTGTTACGATTCGTTACGATTTAGGTCCCAAATTTCGTAAATCGTAAATCGTAGAAAAATTGTCAAAAACGCCCGTAATTCGTAAATCGTAAACCGTAATTCGTAATTACACACAGCCCTGATGCAGAGTCGTCATTAGCGGCATTTGAGTTGGTTTCGAAACGACTTGAAGGGACCATCAGAAATGTGTTGAGCGGCAAGGTGGACAGGCCGACGCTAATGCGTTTTCTTTCACCTTCGCCTGTTATTCCAACATATTACTCTCTGGTTGAAACCCACAAACTCGGGGACATCCCTGCTCAACGTCTCACTGATACCGACATCAAACACGACCTATAATCTCTTCCTGCGGTGGGCCATCGGATAAAATAAGTTGGTTGCTAGTGAAGCTGCTTTCTCCCCTCCTTCGCCACGTCGCGGCACACCTAATCAACACGGACGATTTTATAACGACTCTGAATTCATGCCAAATTCCACAACATGCTTGTTATGCGAGTTTTGATGTGGTGTCGCTATATACGAATGTCAACACGGCTGATGCGATTGATGCTCTACTGTCTCTTTGGAGTGAGCACAGAAGGGAAATCTACACTCTTGGATTGGTAGAAGGCGAGGTACGTAGTCTGCTAGAGGCAACCGTGGCATGTAATATATTCCAGTTTGACAAACGTTTTTACCTTCAACACCGCGGGCTCGCTATGGGTTTGAGGATTGCACCCTTACTAGCAATCATCCACCTCGACCGCATTGAACGAAGATCACTGACAACTGTAATAGCATTCCATAAGCGGCACATCGACGATGTTTTTGTTATTGGCCACTCGCAATCAGACTTTCGACTACTTGAATTCACGTGACCCGGCTATTAGGTTCACAGTGGAAAGACCGAATGAGGAGGGTTTCGTTCCATTCCTGAACACCAAAATCAAACTGCGCTGCATGAGGAAACCAAGGAGCTTTTGTGGTACAAAAAGGAAACATCAAAAAATGTATTGCTGCACTCTAGAAGTTGCCATCCCTTGTACATGAACGTGGACGTAGTTCGTAACCTCATATTGACGAAGGAGAAGGTTTGCACGTGTAGGTCAGATTAGTTGGATTCGGTGATAGATTGCATTTTAAGCGAAAATGGGTACAACGCAACACTACCACATTCATGGAGGGCCTACACCACAGCAGATGGTATACCCATGATAATGCCGTACGTCAATGAAAACGTGGCACAAAAGGTGAACAGTTTTGTGAAATCCTCATCGCTGCCTGTGCGATTAATATTCCGGCCACCCCCAAATCTGAAAAACCTGCTGACCTTCTCAAGACCCTACGAGGAACGATACGGAAGGCAAGGTTGCTTGTAATGCAGCGATACCAAGATATGTCAGTTGAGGGGGGTTGTTTACCTCTTAGTATGCGAAGGTTGTGGAGAAAAGTACGTCGGGGAAACAAAGATGCCGCTCTTCAAACGTTTGGACGAACATAGGAGGGCTTCACAAAATCCGGCATCTTATCCCAATAACAGCTTCTCTACACATAGGACATCAAAACATGCTCCGGAGGCATCCCCTAGGTTCACTGCTACAATACTCCACCGGTCAGTAGAAAATCCTGTTGAGAGAAAAATCTTAGAAGCGATGGAGATAAGGCGGCTATCACCTGAAATAAACAACAGAGACGAGTTGCATGACGTGCTGCGACTCATTGCATGATTACGGTAGTTTTTCACGATTACTATAACGTGATTGTTTGATAGGAGCACCACTGTGGGTGCGCTGCTATTTAAGGGCGAAATATGGTGATATTGCACAGTTGTCGGTTCTGTAGGTTTGAGCTGGTCAGCCCACCATTTCAGGCTAGTTTGCCTACTACGGCACAACGCCACTATTGTTTGATCTATACTCGATATTTTAAGGTCTGACGAAGGCGCTAAGCGCCGAAAGCTCACCTTGAAGAAGAAGTCCTGGCTGGAAGAGAGTTTTCTTTTTACCACAGGTTTTTGGAAACTTTCGAAAAAAAGTCAGATTTCTGAACTTTTTGCAGCCTCTTGCAATAAACATTTGAATCACCTATGAGGCTGAGGGACAGGAGTATTTTATCACAACAGAGAATATTTAAACAAAATCTGAGACCTTGACCAAACTCTCGTACACCGTAATTCTAGGAAACAACCGGTTGAAAAATAGACCTTGAGTTGTTGCTAAGCGATCCAAGCTACTCTTATAGAGATGTTCCGGGGCAGTTTCATCGAAGTGTTTCGGAATTCGCCAAATGTCGCGTTTTGCCAGCAGTGATTCCCACAATGGAAAGATTTGAACCAAATCGGCCGCAAACTTTGAAAAATCGACAAACGAATCTCAAATTTGTAATTAGCACCCAAAACAACTCCTAAAAATATTTTGAGCCAAATCGGCAACACTTTTTTCCTGAACATCTTACAAGGGAACCACAATTAGCCATAGTAACCATTCGGAGTGAGATGTATACACGATTGTAGGTCCAGGTAAGGTAGTAAACATATATCAATACTAGCTGCCTAGACCTCCCACAGAGAGCGCTGTGACCCGCCGAAGTTTGCTCCCCGCAGAAGAGGGGACACGTCCACGCGGGGTAATCATTTTATGGTGTGGCAGCCGTGGTATAGTGGTAGAGCTCTCGCTTCGTGAGTGAGCTATGGAGGGTTCGATCCCCGAGCCGTGCGAAATTTTTGCATTTTTAGTTTTCTCCTCGGACCTTAATGATTTTCTTACCTTCGACATTTTTATCACTTTCGCACATATAATCAGGTTTCGGAAGTACAATTTTAGACACATTCTCTCGACGCATTCTGTTGCCTTGATGGAAGAATTGCGTTGTTTTCTCTTCGTTTGGCGTTGAAAATGGAGAGCGAAAATTCATTTTAACACTGATGGAACGATACGAAAAAATGGGAAAAGCACAAATGATGTTCACAAACGGCGCATCGAATAAAAACAACGAGGTTTGGAGCCTCAAAGTGACCTTGACGAGGGAAAACTCCGTTTCTTTCCTGCAGAAGGACAAACAGCTTGTCTCCAAGTCTGCCATCGGCGTAGACTAGTGGCAACACTGTGTAGGAGTGCGTGGTTGCCGCTTTGCTATCCACTATTCTTTCAACCTATAAAGCCAGATGACGGTTATTTGGCTTATTGAAGGGGGTAATCAAAGCAATAGCTATTATTCACCTTTTTACAACCGGCTGGTGCTAGACTTCGAGCCGTGGTCATTTCTTTCGCAAAGCCGGATTGGTCCCCATTACAAAAACAGGCCAAAGGAAGCGTTCTCATGTCGATTTTCACGGATTCCACGAACTCTCTTGCCTGCATTTCTATATCTTCACGGGATCTGAACGTCCGTCTTGTCACGAACGTTCTAATTCTCCTTGAAACGACTCCATAACATCTTTTGAATGAATCAATCCATGTTGAGCTCGCCGTAAAGTTCTCAATGTTTTGTTGACGTGCGAGGTTTAAAGCCAGCGAACGAAGGTCGTGATCATGCAGCGTTACTCCTTCAAAAATATTCGAGTGAATTTGTGTGACAATATTCTCCGTGTTATTACATTAGTACACACCTGCTTGAAACTTGCTCTGAACAATTTCATGAAGCAGATTGGCGAGATTCTTAAGTTTTGCGGCCCGCTGAAACCTCTGCACTTCGTGCTCCTCAATCGCTCGCAATTTCGTCACATGATTCCAGCATTTGATCTATCGGAAATTATGTTGCATAACCTTCAGCGTACGACTACCCTTCACTGATGCTCGATAGAAGGCAATAGCATCTTTAACCTAGAATATGTCCAAATGGAAAATGAATTTTGGAACAAAAAACATTCTCAAAGCTGACTAGTGGTAGTTAAACACACCCTGGCCGTTGGAACATAAGCGTCCCCGAAAATCACTACATCTTCGCCTGTTTCAACCGAGGAGTTTCCACCCAAGTAATCGTCTTCGCCGTTCCAGTCTGGATCATCGGCAGCATCGCTATCCAGGTCTTCTTCCGAGTCGGCGTCGCAGTGTGCCAAGATGCAGTCGCGTAGTATACGTATGAATTTTTCCGCAATCTTCTTCTCTTCGCGACAAGCATCTTGACAGTCGAAAGGCTGTCCAAACTCAGCGATTAATAGAGAAACAACCTTTTCAGGACGGAAAACCATCGCGAATAATCAATAGGCGGTAGACGGCGCGTGAACGGGAAAATCTCATGATCTCTCCAATCAATATATCACAAGCACCGTTGATTAACAGTCCGCTCAGACTGCACCTGACTAGAGTCACTTAAACATTCTATTGTGGGTGCAAGTGCTCCAACAGAGATAAAAAAGTTTTTCTCTCCATTTTCAACGCCAAACGAAGAGAAAACAACGCAATTCTTCCATCAAGGCAACAGAATGCGTGGAGAGAATGTGTCTAAAATTGTATTTCCGAAACCTGATTATATGTGCGAAAGTGCTAAAAATGTCGAAGGTAAGAAAATCATTAAATTCCGAGGAGAAAACTAAAAATGCAAAAATTTCGCGCGGCTCGGGGATCGAACCCTCCATAGCTCATTCACGAAGCGAGAGCTCTACCACTATACCACGGCTGCCACACCGTAGAATGATTGCCCCGTGTAGACGTGTCCCCTCTTCTGCGGGGAGCAAACTTCAGCGGGTCACAGCGCTCTCTGTGGGAGGTCTAGGCAGCTAGTATTGATATATGTTTACTACCTTACCTGGACCTACAATCGTGTATACATCTCACTCCGAATGGTTACTATGGCTAATTGTGGTTCCCTTGTTAGAGATGGCCTTTCGGGTACCCCTTTCCTCTTTGCATAGCTATGAAAATGTTTTCTCCTGGAAACTCCTGAGACAATAGGATATTTTGGTATTCCTACAGGACTATACCTAGAACATCCGAAACGGTTTTTTTAAACATCGAGGTGTATGTAAAAGTAGCCGTAGTGAGAGATTGACGACATTTGGTCACGGAAGTTCATTCACGTTGTTGAGGAGTGAGTCGACCTGGACTACATCGAAAGCGCTTCAAGTTTGATATCCTAAATTAGCTCGTTAGACATTAGTGAAATCTGAAATTTTTCTGAGGTTTTTCCGAAAAACATACTGCTGGTTTTATCCCTAGTTTGGTCAGCTGCAAGTCGCGTCTGAGCCAATCTAGAAAGTGTTTTCACTACCAATAAGGGTCTATGCGTATCTCTTTTCCATTTTCAGCGTAAACTTTTGTAAGAACGATGGGAAACCGTGAGCGAAATATTCACGTAACGCAGTGAAAACAAACAAAAATATGACTCCGGTTTTTCTAAGGCTTGAAAGCATTGCGGACACCCTGTATATTGACTTGTGTCACTTTGGAAGCTAGGCTAATGGTGAGAAATCCGAGCTCTTTCCCATGATTTTCCCGCCCTCCTGTTCAGTTTATGGTAGTGTGAAAACAAACCCTTAAAAGCCGTATTCACGATGAAAGTGTTGCCCATCTTTTCGCTAAAGCGTAAGCTTTGAATCTTTTTAAGAAGTGTAAGGAGGTAAATAAGACGAAAAACGGCCAGCAAGTGGATGAAAATCCCGTGGGCCAGCGGACCCATTGGATCATCACGCCCACGTAATATCGTTTCCACCGTTCGTTCCACCAGAAAAACAGTTGAAGAATTTTGGAATATTTTTGTTCCGAAAGACTCTAAACTTTAAGCACATGCATCTAGACATCTTATTTTGAAGAGTTTTCGGTACAAGAAACAGGAAACAAAGTCAATTTCTTGAAAACTTTGAAGCTCAGAACTATTTGGGACGTCTGGATTGTCGAGGGTCCGCACTGGGCAAGACCCACCGAAGAGGCCTTATTAATTATTATGGGGTTTTTTTGTGAACCGTTTCCCCCCAATTTTAGGATTTTGAGGGAACTTTTCTTTATCATTCTGTACTGAGTTGATTTGCACACTCAAAAAAAAAATCGAAATTAGAATACGATCTTTCATCGTGAAAACTGTCTTTAACAGAAGTCTAACAATGTTTTCCAGCCATGTTAGCCATTTAGAGCTACTTTTAACAAACAAACGTGTGCTCGTTAAACTATATTTACTCTATATATTATATTCTAATTTACATAATACCTATTTTTAAGCAATACTCATGTATTCTGACGATCTTACGGATACGTACACTATATGAACAGCGTATGTATTCTAACGATGTTATTGATAGGTACACAACGCGTACAAGTACACAATGCGAATAGTACACAACGCGGATCGCATCTATCATAAATGAAGAATCGTAATCTCAGAAAATACTCCAACGTAGGTAACATTCCTTCACACTGCTTGAATATGTATAAGTGAGAGAAAGAAAGAGAGGGAGAGAGAGAGTGAGAGAGAGAAAGAAAAAAAAGAAAGGAAAACTCAAAAACAGTGTTCACGACACGACATTGTTTCCGTCGAGTGAAAGCTTAAGGTCCATCTAACTAGGGAAAGTCTTGAAAGACCCGCGTTTCGGGAAACGTCGAACTTTAAGTTGTAAAGGACGAATACAGTAACAAACATGTATGCTGCGTTTTCCCAACGGACCATTCGGTAGGTCAAAAACAAACGAAAAACGACAAAAATAGAGTGCATCTTCTCTTCTAGTGGCTCTCATGGCTGCATTTCTTATTTTCTACGAGCGCAAATCGGCTAGTATGTGCAGCAGCCCCCCCCCCCCCCCTTCGAAAAACACCATACCTGAGAAAATCTGTACAATTTTTTTTGAGTTTTTCACCATGTATAATAAATAAAACCTAATATATGTGTGCCCAGATTTTCAAAAAAATATTTTCGTTTCAAGTATGTTAAGTAGTTTTCGGTGAAGGGTTGGCAGTTATGTTAGTCAACCGAGTGTCGCCTTCTAAAAGTGAAGCATAGAGCTATAATGGCTTTTGAAAAGAAGGGATCGCTCACCTTGCCTATATTTGTCATTTTCTTTCACTTTGTTTGTATGCACACGAGTGTTCTGATCCTCAACAATTCTTTATAGAGCGGAATTAATTCAAAATGAGATAGTATAGATTATATAATACTTCATCATCAACAGAAAATGCTCGCAGCTGTGACTGCGTTTTATGAGAAACAAGCGAAGCAGAGGCACTTGTAGCACCAGCGGGCCTTCCTTTCGGCCGCGGCAGAAAGAATATTGTTGTGGTCCTTGGAACCGGGCCAACTGTCAACTAGTACCATCGTTAGCTGAGGTGAGGACGATCGGGAGGGAAATGGACGATAAGTCGAGCAATAATGCGAGAAGGTGAGAACACTTGGTTGCGAACACACAGACGAATTTTCCCTATGCTTTGGATATCCACGCGATGAAAGGTTGGATACATAGTTATCAAATGGACAACTATGATCAAACCCAAAGACGTGATCTATCATATGGAATCTCAAGGGGAACAGTCCCTCCGGAGCGATATTCAACAATTTTCTACCACAAGAAAGCGCATGTCAGTCATTGAGCTTACTGGCTAGGTCAGCACAAAGAAAACATATATGCTCAAAAAAATTTACAAAGTTATTCGGAATGTGAAAAAGAGGTACATTAGGTAAACGAATAGACAGAGGAAAGTCGAACAGGGTAGAAATCGCAAAGCTGGATTCGAACCCGTGATACTGCCTCACTCTGAGAGAACTGGCCGCATTCGTGCCTCACTCTGAGAGAACTGGCCGCCCCGGCCGGTGCCGCAGAGGCACAATTGCGGTACGACTGCGGGGCGATTGCGGGCAGCCACGACCTTGCCGCAATAGCCCCCTCCCCCCAATGGTACCACATTAGCGCCTTTGTCTCAGCTTTGGCGCTCCTGCTAAGCCTATAATTTTGTTTCCAAGCCATTTCTGCAATCACCAAGTCATTATTGGCCACGTCTTCTTGATTCTTACACAATCTTCACTGAATAAAGTATCTTCCCGTGGCCCATAAGATAAATTTACTTTCAGTAGCATTATTCACGCACTGGACGTCAAAAATCGGCTGCCTAGACTATGAATACGCGCTGTGTAGTTACGTTGGCATTATAGTTCACGAGAAAGCAGAAAATACTCAAAAACACATTTATCTTGCACGTGATCATAACTTTGTCAGGAATACATATCAATAATATCAAATAGGAATATCATAATAGGATAGGAATATCATAATAGGATAGGAATATCAAATCGGAAGGTGATCAGTCTTTTCCGAAGACTTAAGCATTCGCATCAGGCATCGTCCATACGTGGCGAGCGCGTGCGATTACGCAAAATCGATGCTCATCAAGGGCACACGTTTTGCTTGCCGTTCACGCACGCTCCCTCTTGCGCGCTCACGCCCGCTCGCTCTCGTGCGCTTTCTCCAGCTCGAAGAAGGAAGCAGCAGCTCTCGAGATTACTGCTCAACCCTTGAAGTACGAGGCATTTAACCTGTCGTAAAACTATTGCCCTTGTTTTCCATAATTCCACCACGGAAGTCAAAAACGGAGGGAAATCACTGGCCTTTGCGTCGATTCGAGCGATTGATCACCCTGTCAAAGATTGTCAATCGAATCAAAACGAGGTGGGGGCGTTTGCCAGTGCATAAATGCGAGCAAGGGCTACTCCTGCGTCGAGGAGCGGTGACAGGCGCACAACAGCGGGATCGCGCGCTCTCGCCACGTATGGACAGAGCCTCATACCACCCAGCGGTGGCAGCGACGTAGTCCATGGCCAACTTGGCCTCGTGATCTTCGTCGGAGAGAAGTTGAAAGAGGGCTTTCCCCTTTGTGCGCCGCATGGGTGACATCTCCCTGAAAAATTGGGTCATAAAAAACAACCATGCACAACTGATTTTTCTCAACAGAAAAAATCTCACAAAATGTAATGAATCTCATCGTGAATCACTGAAACCCAACTCTCGGGAACCACTTCGTTCTTGGTGTCGAATCCAAGCTGTGCTGCTTGCCTACGGACGGAGATCATTTTGATAAGTGAGGCTGTAAAGGAAGACATATCTCTCCAATATGAAGCGCTCGATGATGTGCATAAATAGAATCGAAGTGACAGTCTAATACCTCTTTGAACTGCTCTACAAATGAGTATGTGGCGATGTAGCGTCTTTCCGAAATTGTCGACCTCCTCCCAATGTGAGCATGTAGAAAATGGATGTAAGCATGAAGAAGTTACAGCTGCATGTAGGCATTTAATCAGACGGCAATTCCTATTCTTACCCAACATATGAAAACGTCCGACAACCATCGTCAGTCAAGGCCTCATCACAGATACTGCACAGCGAGTGGGTTTCAACGTCGATTTGAGCCAGAATTGTTTGCTCCAAGGTATTAACATCTTGCCCAGAGACTTGCGCTACGGATCCAAAGATGGCGCCACCTGCCTGATAAAATGATCTCATGGTCGCTTGCGACCAACACTCGCGAGTCTTTTTTGCGAGGATGTACCAAAAAAGGTCGTCGCGGTAGCCTAAAAAAAATTACTGCATATTGTTGAACTGCGTAGGTGCAGCGAAAGACCTACGCGCATATCTGCTTAGAAAATAAATTCCTGGCTCAGATTCGTTCCTCATACCAACATCAATTGTATGAGGTGCATGAGCATCAACATTCTCACAAGGGAAGTGTTTGGAGCGGTAAACGCACCTACGAAGACGGTATGCATTGTCAGTTTCTCTTGGTCCTCTAAAGCAACTTTGTGAAACATCCAGCCTCGAGCTGTTGATTTCGAGGAGCTACGAGCCCGAAAAGTCTAGCTCTCTCTGCTCATTGATTTTGGCTGCATCCACTCATTGATCTTGTCAACCAGGAAGGAAGGTAGTTTGATTGTGGCGGCTTGGTGTCGTGGGTAGCGATATGGACTCTTGAACATGTGACGCTAAAGGTTCGATTCCGTACCTGTAGGTTTTCCTTGCAATTACATTGGGATTTTGCATTCTACCTGAATACAATGCCTTTGTTATTGTTTTAGCGTTTTAAAGGCTTTTTAATCACCCTGGTATCACAAGGGATCATTCACGAACAGTGGACTACATGAATTCACAATCAATAACAGCGATAGCAAACTTATTTATTGTTTCTTCGTTTTTTTTTCAATCTGAGCACCAATGATAAACTGGCACATAGCGTTGGAAACATAAAGCCTATTCACAGAAGGGGCAGCGGATGAAGGACAGCGAAATAAGGATAACAAAATATGGATGATGTGTGACAAGGTAAGTGTTTTAGTGGTAAACGCGTCTGCTAAAACGACTAGTATTGTTAGAATCTCTCGTTGCTCAACAGTAGAAAAGAGCAGTATCTGGCTCAGAGCCGCAGGTTTCAAGAAGCTATGAGCGTTTTTAAGCTTCGCGAAAAGGCAAGGGTACCCATCAGGCATTTTTTTGGATGTTTCAAAAAATTTTCTCGAATATTGCTCAAATATTGTATGTAGGGGTAATCTATGGTGCTGCGCACAAATCTGGAGCTTATCTGTCAATTTTCCAAAGTTTTCGACGA
The DNA here is from genome assembly GCA_029168955.1 of Aplectana chamaeleonis. Classification (NCBI taxonomy): domain Eukaryota; kingdom Metazoa; phylum Nematoda; class Chromadorea; order Rhabditida; family Cosmocercidae; genus Aplectana; species Aplectana chamaeleonis. Next base: position 1,543,777 of record JAPDOI010000004.1, on the reverse strand, counting down.
ATATAGTTCAAAAGCTCCAATCGGTGGAAAATTTGAGGACAAAATGTGACTTTTGCCGATTTCCAGAACGCTACAATGAAAATGGCTCAAAATGTCACTCTGTGGGTTGTTTGGAGTGCTAAACAAGAATCTGGGGTCCGTGTATCGAATTTTTGTTAATCGCGGAAGATTACGGTGGGTATACGGTAATTTGGTCAAAATCTTAGATTTTAATCAACATTTGTATACGGGGGTTATTCGGGGTGGAGAATACGAATTTAACGTCCGTTTGACGATTTTCAAAATACTAAGGTGGCTTTCGCCCCCTAAATGACATGTTACCTACCTTAACCTACAGTAAATCTGGGAACTTCGACAAATAGGCTCCAGATTCGTGTTCACCACCCTAAATTACCCCTACATACACGTTTTGAGCAATATTCCACAAAATTTTTTAAAACACCTGAAAAAATGCCTTATGGGGTAGGTACCCTTGCCTTTTCGCGAGGTTTGAAAAAGGCTCATAACTTTTTGGAACCTGCGGCTCGGAGCCAGATACTGCGCTTTTCTACTATTGAGCCCTAAGAGATACTAACAATACTAGTCGTTTTCACAGATGCGTTAACCACTAAAGCACTTACCTTGTCACACATTATCCATATTTCGTTGTCCTTATTTCGCTGTCCTTCATCCGCTGCCCCTTCTGTGAATAGTCTTTATGTTTCCAACGCTATGTGCCAGTTTATCATTGGTGCCCAAATTGACAAAAGCAAAGAAACAATAAATAAGTTTGCTATCGCTGTTATCGCTTAGGAATTCATGTGGTCCACTGTTCGTGAATGATCCCTTGTGATATCAGGGTGATAAGAAAGGCTTCAAAACGCTAAAACAATCTCAAAGGCGGTGTATTCACGTAGAATACAAAATCCCAATGCAATTGCAAAAAAACACACAGGTGCGGAATCGAATCTTTGATATCACATGTTCAAGAGTCCATGTCGCTAACCACTACACCAAGGCGCCACAGGCAACGCTATTCCTTTCTGGTTGACAAGATCAATGCGTGGAGGCAGCCGAAATCAATGAGCGGAGAGAGCCAAACTTCGCGGGCTCGTAGCTCCTCGGAATCAACAGTTCGGGGCTGGAAATTTCACAAAGTTACTATAGAGGACTAAGAGAAACTGACAGTGCATACCGTTTCCGTAGGTGCGTTTCCCGCTCTAAACACTTCCCTTGTCAGATGTATGATCGTGGCCAATATACTCGTTGCTGACAATATCTTTGAGGGAGTTTACATTATCCCTCCACACATTCTACAAAATAATGCTTATCTTTGTTTTTATTTTTGTCAATAAGAGCATTAGAAACCTGTGAATCTTTCATCCTCTCGAACCCCATTTGGTGGTTCTGCTGCAACTACGACTTCATTAGCTTTTGAATTAGATATTTTAATGTTGCCTAACTAAAATCGTTGCAGTGCATTGGAGAGATATCACATTTTCGTTCGACCACATTGCGATACAATGGTTGTCATTGTTTATGGACTGCTCTCTTTCAGTAAAAACTATAGAAAACCTGTGAGCGTATCACCATTTTCCGTTCCAACAGGACCATCGAGATTTTCCCTTACAGGGGTGTTGTCACAATTCTCTGGTACTATACTCAAAGCTTGTCTTCGCCGATGAAGCATTTTTCTGTAAGACACTCGGAGATTTCAGAAAAATAGCGAAAAGTACCATAGTGTAAGAGAGAGAACTAAACCTCTCAACAACGACACTCCTTGATATTGTCTCCTATTCATCTTTGAGCTACAACCTAGAAAAGCACAGGGAAATGATTACTATGATGAGTAAACAGTGAACTCAGTGAACATCAATGAGTTGAAGTTTAAGGACGTTGTCACTAATAATAATCATTGGAGACTTGAAAGACGAAGGCGAATGGATGAGAAGCGTGGCAAGCCGGGTTGATTGGGTCGATAAATGGCATGGCTGGTTTCAGCGGCCCTGTGATTTTGCGGCAGTAGCTCCGCAGTGGTACCGCAATCACTGCGACGCTATTGCGGTATTTGACACAAGTGCGATCCCACTGCATCGTCATTGCGGTACGACTGCGGAACTATGGGGACTGCGCCACGATTGCGGTACTACAGCGGCCAGTTTTCTCAGAACATGACCGTATTCCACTTCGTTATCCTCTCAGCCACCGCTGCTGATAACACTGTGCTGTTTTAGTTGAGTGAAAAGAAGAGTTCAAATTATGCGATGATCTCGTAAACTCCAAGTTCGACTCTCGATTAACCTCGGCATCAGAACAATGTGTTGAACGTTCGTCTGCAGCACGCACGAGGTGGTACGATGACTTTAATGACTAACGTTTCGGCGGATTCGCCCTCGTCGGAGTCTGAAACGGTCAAATTTACTTGTAAAATTAATCGGCCAAATGTAGCTACTATCCTACAGAAATTCAGACAAATTTTCCAAAACGAATGGCACGGAAACATAGAATTGAGTGGCATACCTGTTCAAAAGTCCTCAGAAAACCATGTGATCAGTAGAACAACAAAGCGGGTACCAGAGTGACAGAAAGTACCCTAATCAGAAGCCGAGTCTGATGTAGGGTTGGAGTTCCCGTGTTATATTTATACCCTCGTCCTTCCAGTTGACCTTGGGATCTCTCGCACCGATCCAGAATGCCTCCAGCGCTTTTCGCGCACTAGTCTGGGCCTCCCGCGCTAGGATCTCCACTCTCACCTCAAAATCATTTCCCTCATGGCAATTAACCCTGTGGCAACCCAGTGCAGTGCCGACCCGCGACCTTTCTTTCCCATCTAGGTGTTCCTTAATTCGCACATGTAAGGGGCGAGCCGTTTCGCCGATATACTCTTCACCGCAGCTCTGACATGTGGCGTAATCTACATTATCACATTATTTCCATTATCACGAAGGACGAGGGTATAAATATAACACGGGAACTCCAACCCTACATCAGACTCGGCTTCTGATTAGGGTACTTTCTGTCACTCTGGTACCCGCTTTGTTGTTCTACTGATCACATGGTTTTCTGAGGACTTTTGAACAGGTATGCCACTCAGTTCTATGTTTCCGTGGCATTCGTTTTGGAAAATTTGTCTGAACTCTGTAGGATAGTATCTACATTTGGCCGATTAATTTTACAAGTAAATTCGACCGTTTCAGACTCCGACGAGGGCGAATCCGCCGAAACGTTAGTCAATAAAGTCATCCTACCACCTCGTGCGTGTTACAGACGAACGTTCAACACATTGATCTCGTAAACGGCTCATACCTCAAGAATGAGCCGAAATCAAGGTGCCAAACTTTGTGTATGCTAATTTCGTAATAACCTTAAGCGTACTGAGCAGTTATTTTCAGTCCATTTGCTCTGACTGAAAAAAATTCAGTGAGGTTTATCTAGTTTTTGTCATTTTTTGGCCTACCAGAAACCCCGTTGAGAAAACCCTGCATACATTTTTGTTACTTCATTCATCCCTCACAACCTTCACTGGAAATTTTTCCGAAACGTCGCGGGGTGTGAAAGCCAGTCCCTAGTAAGAGGAGTGACGAAGAAGGACGACGAAAAACGTGCAGAAAACAAAAAATATCGGGTGTATCAGTTAACCTACTCGATCATTCTGCTCAAATTGTAGAAGAGGAGCAGTTGCCAAAGATTTGGATGATTTCCATCGTGACTGAAATTAACATTCCAACTTGCTCATTAAAAACTTTTCATTTTTGAGGAGTTACCGGTAGAAGAACACAGAACCAAGCAACTAACCCAAGAAGTTTGTAGCTCAAAACGATTTCCTACGTTTCGGATTCTGAGTATCCGGACTGCATCAAGCACACGATACCGGCATAATTCAATCTGTGAAGATTTCAGAAATGTTGCGAACAATAATTTCAAAAACTTACCGGTCTTCCGTAAGTTGTTGAATTCGTGATCGTAAGTTGCCCAGCCTCATGCCCTAATGTGTTCGCAGCATTTTCGGGACTGTTCTGTAACTATCTAAAATGTTGATTTCAACTATTAGTGTCGCGCCGCGATCGACTGATCGCGACGCCCCCCCCCCCCCCCCCCCCCGGCCGCGGGGTTCGCCTTGCGACGACGGGCGATCGGGGCGCAGGGCTCCGCCCGCGTATAAGTTACCTGCATGTGCATCTATGTATTGGGAGCGGTTGAAACCGTTCATAGGAGAATGAAAGTGTTGTAACCTGACTAAACCACCATTCGAAGTAGCACAATGAGCATTTGATGCAGGAATAATCGCGGTTTTTCGAAAAAAAAAAGATTTTTTTCTACTCTGTTCAAGCTGTTTTGATAAGACGTAATATATTAGGTTGTAACATAAGTCTTGGAAGATTTTTGTTTACAATACTAGAATTTTCCATTCCTAGCCGATATAGATCAACTAACTCATGATAGCGAGAGAAGTATCTGGGAGCTTCTTAGCGAAACCTTCATAAACGCGCGCTCTCACTTCACCGTCGAATTATGCGTTCTCTTCCTTCACCCCAACGTCGACTCCTTGCGTACAACAACTGGCGCCGCGGCACCTCGGTGATGACTACAGTCGCCAATATCAACGCTGTCATTGGCGAGGAGTCTGCCAACTACTCCAGCTTTCATCGCTGGTTTACTCGCTTTCAGAAAGGAGATACCGACTTCGAAGACAAACTGTAGAAGACTCGACCATTCTTGAAGTCGTCAAAGAGAATCCAGAAGCGAGTGTGCGGGAACTGGCGACGAAGATCGAGTGCAGCCATATGACCATCGATCGTCGTCCTTCGAATCTTGGATATCGGAAAGTACTCAAACAATTCGCCGACGGTCAAAGGATGACCCGACTGTCTATATGTCAGTCTTTTCTCCTCCGCTCCAATATGAAGGACTTTCTGGAGGATGTGGTGACTGGAGATGAGAGTTGGATACTATACGACGCGGACGCACACAGAGCCTTCTGGATTCCTCGAGGAGAACAGCCGCCAACTCAGTCAAAACCGTACCTTCATCGCAGGACTTCATCGATGCACAGACTCCTGGGTTCTGCGAAAAGGGAATCAGCGACTTGCCTATTAGATGGATTAAGGCTGTAGATAGTTATGGTGATTATATTGTGGATTGAATGTGTGAAGCAATAGAGAAAAAAAATTCAAAAAATCTTCCAAGACTTATGTTACAACCTAATAACATTCGGTTTCTCTTACTAACCCAGGCTCTTTATTGCTTCCCGCAAGACTTTTCATTTTTGGAAGTTTGCATTTGAATAAGGAGAGCAATAGCAATAGTGAACAATTATATCTGTCGATACTTGTCTCCTTTAGAATCGCCTAATCTATCTCTAACGAAAGAGCATTCGGTTTCTATTAGCACTAGATGATGACACCCACATAGACTCATGGGATTCCTTCATGAGAGCAATTTTAGCTTTTTTTCAAAAACTTTAATTCACAAAATTTCTTCTTTGTGTGATAAATTTGAGACGTAAATTTTGCTAGTTAAAAAGTTCAAGCAAACCACTAATCAGCAATATTTATTTGGCAAAGTATTGATTTTGTTTTCAAACATTTAAAAAAAAACTTATAATAGATTGTTTGGTAAAACAATAAATAACTGATGATATAAACAGTTTTAATTAGGGAACTGCTTTTATTACTGAGCTATATATGAAGTTAGCGCTCCGAAAAGAAGAAATTTCAAGAATTGATGGTATTTCATTAAAGGCAGATTAGGCGATTCAAAAGGACACGACTATCGACGGATATGATTACCAAGTTGTTCAATAAGTTTTGTCGTTCGATAAGAAAAACACAGTTTTATGGTTCAAAATACACTTTATTGTTCAGTATAATCTCCCTGAACATTAATACACTTGCTCCAACGACCCTCCAATCTGTGGATCCCATCCCTGAAGTGAGAATCCGCAAGGTCTGCAAATTACGCTTCAACAGCAGTTACTCCACCAACGCGTAGCTAGATGCCTCACACGGAAACCAGAGATGCCCATGGTTTCGGAGGCATCTAGTCTGATTTCTACACGAGAGTTTACGTAAGTTACGGGAAGTTCAGCTTCAGTTGGTGAAATTTTAGCTACAACGCCCGCATATTCTACGTAAATTGTCGCTACAGCACCCGCATATTCTACGCTTATTCTCGTTGCAGCACTCGGTCGATCGACCCACCCAGTCTTGATCCGTACTAGAAAAGCGATCTCCGCTGCGATCGAGCGCATCGCCGTTTCTTCCCCACGGCTTGCAGCATACCAGCGGCCGAAATTATCCCTAGCAAGGTTTTCCAGAGAGCGAAACGGGGTCGCCCTCCACGACCACCCACAGAGTGTCAAGTTATCTGTGGGTTGACTGAGACAAGACTGTTCGAACCGCATTTCTGCGTTCCGCGTAGCCAACGCGGATTTGAGATGCATTTCAACGCAGGCTGTCGCTGAATCCGTAGAGTCTCGCTACAAAATTATAGCGAGAATATACGGGTTCGGCGACAGAGAGATCATTGTTTCGAATTTAGCCTTCGTTTTTACGTAGAATACGCGCAGAATTTACACCCTTGTAGCCTCGACACAAGAATATGCGGGTTTTAGCTATCGTAGCCGGAACCCGTAGTTTATCGCTACACGGAATGGGGCGGCGTTTCAGGACGCACCATCGGGACATCTACTCAGACATTCGCCGGGTCCGACCCCAGCTCGAACGGGGTCCATCCCCAGATTTCTGTCGGGTCGGACCCTTCAGCATTGTCCCTCCACGTAGTCCCAAGTGAGACGACATGGGGGGAGAATGAATTTTACTTCTCCCCCACGTCGTCCCAGTCGGAGGAAGTGAGGGGCGAGAACGGTAAGGGGTTCGACCCGACAGAAATCTGCGGTCGGACCCGTTGAGTTTCCGAGTAGCTGACCCCGAGGGCGCGGCCTGAAACGCCGCCCTATTCCATGCAGAGTATGACCTCTTCATTTGATGAAAGAAGCTTGCCACGCATAAATTTTGAGTCCTGGAAACAAATGGAAGTCGCTGGTGGCCAAATCTTGTGAATATCTTGTGAACTCCAACAATGCGAACTTTAATTCATGGATTTTAGCCATTGTCAAAATGCTCTTGTGACACGGTGCACTGTCCTGATGAAAAAGGCTTTTTCCTTCTGCAAACCGGGTCTTTTTTCACTAATTTTTTTTCCATCAACTAGTCCAAAAGGTTGCAATAATATTCAGAATTAATTGTTTTACCAGTTTGCAAGTAATCCAAGAACAAAATTCTTTTCGCATCCCAAAAAACTGATGCCATAACCTTCCTGGCCGATTTCCGGACACGAACTCGTTTCGAAGCCGAAAAACCAGGTTCAGACCACTTTTTTGCCTCTTGTTTTGATTCAGGATTATGGTGATAGACCCAAGTCTCATCCATAGTGATGAATCAACGCACAAAATCGACGCACAAAATTCTTTTTCGAAAAACCGCAGTTATTCTAGCATAAACTTTTTAAAAATTTGCCCATCTCATTCATTCACCAAAAGCTGTTATAATCTATGACTTGGAAAATTATTGCTTCATCGTACAAATATTCCTCATTCAGTGGCTTACCATTTGTGCCCATTTGAATTAACACAGTCTCAGGAGAGCAGAAGTTTGCTTAAAAGTGTGATTTCTACAGTATTACGCAGTACGTTGTAGAACATGCGATTCACGTCTTCTCCATCCGCTGACGTGTACCCCGACTACTTTGGCAATAAACCTTGGCTGTAGCTGTGAGCACGGCTCTCTGTTCCTAGTATATTCTTGGACTGCTCCACCATCTTCTTCCAGAAGGGGAACTCGTGGCAGTGAATAAACAACTTCAATCTTTCACTAATTCCGTAGTACTATCACTTGAAAACATCGTAAGTTCGCCACGAAGAGAAGGCTGTAGAAAACTACTCGGAACCTTTTTGCAAAGCATGAAACCTTTTTGCAAAGCATGAAAGCTCAAAAAATCGCTCGAAGATTTCTTTGTAAAGCCAAAATAGCCATAAGGTAAAAAAACGTGTGGTAGTAACTCTAATCTTCATGCTAAATTTTTTTTTGGTAAGGATATTGAGATTCTCTATCTAATATAAAATAAAATCATCAGTTAATAGCTATACTAGGTACATATAATATAACATCATCAGTTAAAGGCAGTGGTCACGATGAAAAACGGTATCGAAAAAACTACAAAACTCAGCTCAGATCAAGAATAGCTCAAAAACTATGAAAGTAGAGCGGTGAAAAACGGGCTAGAATTAGAGTTATTATGACCCTAAACTTCCAGTTCGTGCACACGTGCACAGAAAGATCACAGTCTCATGCCAAGCCGTCGAAAATCATCGACACTCAGAGGAAGAAATAAATGCAAATTTACCTAAGAAAACAGTTGAACAATCAAAGCAAGCACTTCAGTCAATGTTTTTGACTAGATGTGTACATAAATCCGAAGGTTCATTGATTGAAATTCAATTTCAGGCCAGCTGATGTTCTTGACACTAGAGATCATCGATGCCGATGATGTGGGGAGGGCTCGTCCACCATCAGAAGACAAGGAAGTTCAGGCTTCAAATTTGGCCTAGAACAGCGTTTTTTTTTCGCGATTTTTTCTTATGGGTTCTACTACTCTATACCCAGAAAAGGGTTCAGAGAGGGAAAGAAGACGAGCATATTTGAGCGCGACCACTGCCTCTAAAAAACACCACATATTTTCCAGTAGAGCGCATGCTGTTGTTCTTTCAGAAGTTGTTAGACATTCGCACGGATTATTGATCCAGATATGCTAGGTTATTAACCCCAAATCCATTTTTTGGTGGCCATAAAACCATGGGAGCGCATTTTTAGGGTCTCAAGCGGCATTGGTGACCTCATCTAGTCCCAATATAGAGATTGTGCTTGAAAAGCGAGTCATTTTGAGAGCACAAGATGTCTTAGGTACTTAACCCGGGTTCCAGAAAGGATTCTTATTTTGCTGTCTCGTTTGTCCTAGATTTCTTCCACTTTTTCACGTTCACCTGAACGAAAGAAACAAACGGGACTCTGAGAGAATCCCCCGCGATCGTTCACGGATAGAATCCCCTCGGTTTCTGGTAGAGGCCGAGAGGATACTAGCATGGGGCTATCGCCGAACGATCGCGAGATTCTGCCAGTCTCAAACCGCGAGCGTACCGCGTTCGTTCATCGACGCTCTATAGCGGAACCGCGAGGAATCGAACCTGGGCCTATCATGGAACGTCCGCGAGATCCTACCAGCTTTAACCTGAGGGCAAATCGTGTCTATAAATTCATGTATTCGGATTGTTACATGGCGGAACCGCGATCAAGCGAGCCCGGAACTATCGCTGGACGGTCGCGAGCTCCTCCCAGCCGTCTACCCTGGTCGTACCGCCTCCATGCCCTCTCGATGTTTCACCCGGGCGAGTGTTGCCTATCAGGTCAGCACGAAGCTATAAGGTATTGCCCTTGCCGTATTCCGTGCTGCTTTACAAATCTGCACATCATGAGAACGCGGAACCGGGGGGAAACAATCACGGTACCATCGCGGATCGCGAGTGCACCACGGTATTAGCGCGGTAAACCTCTCAACGATCGCGGTATCATCACGGTACGAGAACGAGATTGCCAACGGATGAGTCAATTGGGTAACTATCGCGGAACGAACGCGGATCGCGCGACTAGGATGAGGCGAAGACGGTACTACCGCGGATCACGGAAGCATCACAGTACTAGCGCGAAAGATTCTCTCAGAGGATGTGGCAGATAATGTGACCACCAGTCCAAGACTGTATTGCTAATAGTTTTGAAGTGTTTGAAATTTCTAATAATCAAATGGCACAAAGCGGTCAAAACCTGACTTCTGAACACGCTGTTTAATTTTTTTTTGCTCGTGCTTGCTTCCTCGTCACGAAATTAACGTAAACAATAACAGGATTCTAACGGGAAATTCAATATGCAATCGAAAAAGAAAAGATTTGGGAAAGGACGTGAAATGCACGAGCAAAGTGAAAGGTGGAAATTGATTAAACTGATCAATAAAAGAGAGGTTGCGAAAGTCTTTCGGTGAGTTGTTCCTGCACATATTTGTCTCGCTCCCGACGTCTACTAGGTTGCCTGCCGAATAGCGCTACTTGTAACTAACGGAAACTAAACTGCAAGTTCTTCACGCTCATAAGGCCCGTCGAAACATAATTTTAGCATATTAAGCTGCTCGTAATTTTACCGAAAACTTCAGGGATAGGTTAAAGCTTTTGGAACAGATTTTTCTGCGAAATTGAGGGAATTGCGGAACTTCCCGCTGCTATTCTGTTTTTCGTAGACTTACCTGACAAAAACATAGTTTCGTTGATTTAGGCTCAACTCAGAACTTTTTTCACAACTCACGGCCAGTGTAACTAACTTACTGGAAAATAAGACGAGGCGGGGCAGCGTCCATACGTTGCGAGGGCGTGCGATTAGGCAAGGTCGATGGTGGTCATCAACACACGATTTGCTAGTCGCCGACGTGCGCTCATGCTCACTATCGCGCGTTTACGCCCGCTCTTGCTGGCTCACGCTCACTCCGAGGAAGAATCAGCTAGTCTCAAGCTTATCACTCTGTCCCTAAAGCATTTAGCCTCGAGCCTACTTCAAAACAAATGCCCTCGTATCTTATAGTCCGAACACGGCTGTCACAAACCGTTTTAAAGGAGCAGTCAAGGATTCGAATTGATTGATTGATCACTAGGGGAACAGTCGTCAATCGAATCAACACGAGACAGAAGGTGTTTGCTGTCTCTCTCTCTCTCTGTGCACCGGGCACCTATTAACGCTAGGGAGCGTTGATGAGCGAGCAGCGAGAGCGCGAGTTTCCGCCACTTAGGGGTCGGTTATACTCCCGCCGCCGAGCGGTGCGGCACAGTTCATTTCTGTAATATTGATCATGCGGTGCGGCACGATGTAGGATTGCACTCCGCTCGGCGGCAGAAGTATAAACGACGCTTTATGGACGGAGAATGAGAGACGCCGATTGATGGCCGCCTTGAATAGGCTGTAGATCGAAACAACAATAGTGTCGAGGATCAACGTTTCCGATTACGGCATTCGATGTCTAGCCCCGCATAGGGGCTTTCCACACACAGAGGGCGGAGTTGTCCTTTTTTTCAGTTTGACACGTCACGCTACCCAATTCAAAGGGAAGTGGTACCGAGTGGGATTTGAGCCGCGAAAAGCAAGACAACTTCTCCCTTGGTGTGCAGAGGGCACCTAACGTCGGCATGGATTGGGAAGAGACTTCGCGTTCACTATTGAAGGTTGGCGCAAACTCGGTGCCATATGCTATAGCATAGGTGCGCCGAGTTTGCGCTAACCTTCGACAGTGAACGCAAAGTCTCTTCCCGATCCACGCCGATGTTATCCTTTTAGCCCTCACCACCTTCTTTTTCATAGCCTCTCACAGCCTCGCACTACAACTTTTGGCTAAGTTGCACCTAGTAAATGCAAACCGGTGGTCTTATAAACAACGGTGGATTCAACTGACTACCAGGCAGCGCTGAGAACTCATCTGTTACCTAATCTGACTGTAGAAAAAGAAAAAAAAAGAGAAAATAATGTCTTCTAGAATGAGTCGACCCCACCAATCACGTGTGCCAACAAACGTGAAGGTGTTTAAAGTCGGGTAGAGTCGCTACGCTGCGTGACCAGTTTGCAGCGCTGCTTCCAGCCCTGCGGAAAACCTATGCGACCTTCCTGCAATAAAAGTTAAAAGCAATGATGGCCAGTTTTCTCCAGTTCTCGAAATGAAAATTTTATTTGAAGGCAGTGGTCGCGATAAAATATGCCTGCCTTCTTTTCACCCTTTTCTGGAGTTCAGAGTAGTAGAACCTGTAAAAAAAATTGCGAGAAACCCCTGTTTCGAGCCGAATTTGGAGTCTGAACTTTCCTGTCTTTTAAAATAATAATAATAGTAATAATAATGTATTACGTAATTTAAGACATATGTCAGATATGAAGAAACAGAAAAAAAGAAATGAGGACGCAAGCAAACCGCAGTGCTATTCGAAAAGAATCTGTGTTCTTGCCAAAACTTTCTAAATAACTGAGGAATAGGCTGTAGCTCGTGCCTTAAAGGCAGCATATACGCTCAAAAATGATATCAATTTTATGGAATGAATCGAAGGTCTGAAGCTGTTAATATTCAGAGATAACAAAAAAAACCTGGAAAAAATCAACTGAAATAAAGATATAACGGTTCGTTCTACATTGGCCCAGAAGTGGACGAGTTTTACTGCATTGGCTGAAATAGCGGAGCTAGCGGCAAATTTGTTGGGATAACGACGCTAATGTATTCGTACGACCCTTTCTGGAACGCTTACGACGTTTGAAGCGTAAAAAATGAGCCAAAATGACCGTAATCGAGCATTGAACATTGGTATTGAGGGGCGGAGCCCGTATCGGTGGGCGGAGAAAGGATGATTTTGTGACTCAGTACGGCTCAAATACGGTCATTTTAACTCGTTTTCAACTCTCCCAACTTGGTGAGGGCTCTTCTAGGGCCCGTACAACCCCATTAATGTAGTTATCTCAACAACTTTTGCGAGCGTGTATGCTGCCTTTAAGGACACGTATGCAGAGCCCGCTCGAAATTTTCACTGAATCACCACGAGTCCGTGAAGGTAATAAAGTGAAGATTCGCGAAACATCAACTTTCATGATGCTTGATATCAACTTGAACACCATACATACATTTCTCACTTTTCGACGCGATTCCAAGCTACTCAGTTTCAAGGAATTGTTTCTTACTCGCGCTCGGGGTATCCTCGAATATGTGAATCCAAATGTACGGATGAACAGTTTTCTCGTGTAATTGCTCTGAACTTTCTCAATCAGTGCAATATCCTTCTTTCTAGACAAACATAACACTGTTGTTTCAGTTCCGGTCCGGTCATCGGTCTGACATACGTTTTGTATGCCTTTAACAGAATCTCCTTATCTTTTGTGCAAAGACTTTTGAAAATCTGGAACGTTCTCGTTTGCGTCTTTCTACTTATTATTTTTAAATGTTCAGAAAAGTCCAATCTGCCATTATAATGAAATCCGAGATCTCTGAAATTGCGAACCCTCAGAATACTTTGATCATTGATCATGTATTCAGACGTGATGTCAGAGGATCCCAACCGCACGAAAACTGTTTTTCCGGGCGAGAGGAAGCTCCCATGAATGGGACCATGAGACAACTACATCGATAACCGACTGCAAAACGATTTGATCAGTGGAATCAGTTATTTCGCGGTAGACTTTGATGTAGTCAGCGAACTGCTTCATCATCACACCATTACCCACTGCTTGAGGTAAATCCGAGGTGTAAATGATAAACCATAGAGGTGATAGTACACCACCCTGTGAAACCTTACTTCTGACATTTCTACAAGACGAAAACTCTGGTCCCACTTTTACTTGGAATGTTCTATTAGTGAGAAATTCTTCAAGCCATTTGCAAATTACTGGATGTGCCTTCAGTTGAAAAAGCTTACACAGTAACTTGCTATGGCTAGCCTTATCGAATGCCTTTGAAAAGTCAAAATACACCACATCATTGGTCCGCTTGAAGTCAAGAATTCCTCTCCAGCCGTTTAAACACTCAAGCATGTTGGTTTCTATCGACCTACCGGAAGCAAATCCGTGCTGGCAGTTAGGTATCAAAAGGTTACTCTGTAGGTATTCGAATAAATGGGTCTTGATGACTTTTCCGAATGTCCTGCATAGGAAAGACGTAATGCTGACTGAACGGTGGTTTCCTAGGTCACTTGCAAATTTTCTTGAGCTATGGTGTGATTAAGGAATGCTTCCACCTCAAAGGAATCTCGCAATACATAAGAAATTGATTGTATATGTATGATAAAGAGGTGATTGCCACATGTGCTATTTTTTTCAGAAAGGTCGCAGGAATAAAATCCGGTGTCAGAGAAGGAGAAATCTGCCACTTTCTTATAATTTCAAGAAGGACGGATTCGTTGAACCAAGAGAATGTGTTCATTGGTTTAGCAACCACTGGATTGAAAGCTGGTGTACACCCATTGTCGTCAAGAAAAACTTCGCAAATTTTATCTGCCAAGATATTAGCCACATCAATATCAGGGCCAGTAGCAATCCCCGATTGTGGTGACTTTAAATAGGCAGCCAACCTGAGGTTGGTGACGCCTATATGCCTCCTATGGTTGACACCCTGGAACGAGATTTTTCTCGAAGGGTGGTGTTGAATGCAAAACTCTCAATCGTAGGAGCGCTTGAACCAACACAGCACGAGCCTAGGCGATGGACGCCCAGCACAGCGCCTTAGACCACTAGGCCACACGTACACATATGAGTGGACGTTTCATGTTTTTCTACATACACTCCCTCCTCAGTTCTTCGTATCCATTGCAACTTTGATCGAGGTAGTGGTCGTAAATATGGGTTTCGAGAACGTGCCCATGTGTACCTTTCAGGTATAACAATTCTTCACCATTGAACTATGGGATTCTAGAGTCTTCCACGAAAATCATCGAACCGACAGAATTTTAGGTTTAGAAAGCGATTTTGAGATTATTTTGTTAGATGGCCATTTATCACCGATATCACGATACACAAGGTTGCAATTTCATTGCAACCTTGTGATTTCCTTCGCAAGGTGAACCAAAGAGTTCAGAGAGAATTTTTTTTAAATTATGGACTAATTTTTCCTCAGTCCGTTTCATGCTTCCCAGCCCACATAGAAAGTAATGAAATTGTTCCTAGAGAAGTGAAAGACAATAGCCGCACTCAGATGAACAATTATACAGAGTTTAGTAACTAGAACACGCGGTTCACGTAAATTTTATGCTTTTTCTCGAGAACGAAACAATTTCGCAGCCATCACTTTTAGATGGCTATCTTGGCGAATCTGTTCTTACCTGCAGTGAGCGACTATTAAAAAAATCCAAAATTGGTCGAATATAGCCAAAACAACTTCTAGGAAATTCAAATTTAGCTCAGAATTGTAGTAAAGCATGTGAAATCTATAAAGGAGGCTCCCTCATGACAGCTGCGTTCAATTCAAAGTGAATCTCTCACCAATCTTTGCCAGGAATCTTCGAATCATCAATTGAACCTTCGAACGTTTCGCCTGTCTTTCCTTTCAGCTGGCAGCGGAGCTGGATGGCTGCCAGCCGGCAGGTGCAATTATTCCTTGGCCTTCTAAACAGCGAGAATGGCCGCCCTGCTGTGATGGGGTGATAAGTGGACAGCGGACTGGTCGGTTCGCAAGCGCTCCACTGCCTTCTCTCGGGGCGCACTTTACTCAAAAAGTCGCCACCATTGGACGTGCACGACCCCACGTCCGCGGTATCGACCAATATTCTCTTCGCATCGCGCGCTATTTCTCTTTCCTTTGCGGCGGTGAGCGAAGTCACCACCCGTTTCTTGCAGTCAGCCACCTCGCAAAAGAACGCTCACTGCTGCCAGGTGGCTGACTACAACGGTCATTAACTTGGGCGCCGCCTGTGCAATTCTATGCCGGCGTGTTCACATCGATAGCCAATCACTGATTGACACTGTCACCACGCAGTGACAGCCGGTAGCTGCCACCTCCCGAGGGGATTGCTACTGGCCCAGAAGTCGCCACATAGCTACCCTTCTTTATACTGCCAATCCAACTACTACCTCTCAATTTTTTGTTCAAAAGTTTGTAAAAGTCGTTTTTGTCACCGGAACTGATTATGTTTTTCTCAATGTTGCTATTATACTTCTCCAATGCGCTTAGGAACTTTTTTTGCGTACTGATGAAATTTGTCCCAATCATACTCACTCTGAGAGTGCTTAGCCAAATAGACAAGTTCGATGACCGAACATGTTTTGTAAATAAGTTGGTAGATGTGTATGTGTTGCAGAGACGCGACGCCACGGGACGAACAATCCTATCACATGCGTGAGTATGCTTAGGAACATCTCATATTTTTCGTTTACACTAATCACTGAGTCGAGGGATTCCCTCCAAGCATCACTGCGCAAGTAAGTACATACTTGGGCATAATCACAGCCACCAAACTGCTGCTAATACGTGTAATTTGGCGTAACAAACCCTCTAAAAAACGTCGAAATTCACATCACTCGAGGCGCGAGTGGCGTACGCTACGCCTCGGCTCCCGTCTGCCCTATGCTCTCTCACTCTCTCTAGCCTCCGCTCCACACCAGCACGCGTAGGAATCAAGTGAACTTCGCCGTTTTATAGCCTGTATGTGCAACAGACGCGAAAAGTAATGCTATTGTGATCACTGGACCCTATATGAGGTCCTACACATATATCATCCGTAAGCGTCTGGTCATTAGTAGGAAGAATATCGAGAATATTTTTGCCTTTGGTAGGTTCACTGATGTACTGCTTCAGATTATGAGCAATTGTCATCTCCACGAAGGCAATTTAATCAGGCGAAAGAGGTTTACTTAAAGGCACAGGACACTCAGAAAACTAATTTTCAGATTTTATGCTGATCTGGGAGAGAGTCACACGCTGATCACAGGGGTATCTCTGAATTCGTGCAAGACCCCCCTTGAACAGAGTTATGGCTCTTCAAAGATGCCTAGATTTTGTGGGTGAAAAATTGATGGACGAGTTGTCCCAGGCCTGTATTTTTCTTCATTCACAATCGTTGCTTGAGAGAAAGCCAGGATATGGAGACAGTCCGGGAGTGGACTGAAGAAGACGACTTGTAGGAATTCATCCGTCCATCGAGCCGCTATCGAGTTCGGAAATCTGTTAGGGGGTCGGGCCTGTGGTGGTGAGCGAAGGGGGTCGGGCCTGTGGTGGTCGCTTATATCTCGCTTATTCGGAGGAAATAAGATCTGGCATTTGGCATGTGTTATACAGGAGGGGTCTTCCACAAAACTACATGAAAATCTAAAAATTCGTATCTGAGGGTGTACTGTGCCTTTAGAATTCAACCAGCTTTCAGTAAAAATATAAATATCAAAATTTTTCTCAAGTACAAGATCGATGTACAGATCATTTTCGGGAATGGATCGTGCATTAGCGTAAAAACAAGATAAGAATTTGTCCGAAAATTGACTGCAGTTTTCTAGTTTAGCGACTTTCACGTGCGATTGATCTGAGTGTGAAGTTACAATATTACTGGTTGCGGTGCCGTTAACATGACCTCTACGACTCCGACGTTACTCTCGTCAACGATTTCTGTTTTCCCATTTGAGCGACTGGCGTACACCCTCTTGTAAAAGAAGAATCGCATACGAGGGGCCTGTCGAAGTGTTTCCTTCTGGAAGCATGTCGTAGGTAGGACTTCTTTCAAGAGAAAAGACTGGACAGCCCCATTCGATACAAGTTGTAGGGAAAACATTCAACACCAAGATAGTCAAGGATAGTGCTAGTGCAATTAACATCATAGTCCAATCTATCATACGAACCACTGGGATCGCTTTCTGGAACCCCGGATGTTACAATCGAGCGCTTGAGATCGTGATCGTATTCAATAGGTGTAGGAACAGCAGTAGGAAGCACAAGACGATCATCACTAGCAGGTAAAGCACGAGAATCAGTGCTACTTTTCGAAAGTAAACTATCAACTCTCTGCTGCAATACGAAATTCTCCTCCCTAGATTTCCTATTCTTCTCAAGTATGGCACTATTCGTTCTGCTGACTTCTGCCAATTCGCGCTTCGTTTCTAGAAGAAGCTCCACAATCAACTTCACATAAACGGGCAGTCTCATCCGCTACCGTGTTGTGGAGTCTCCCCACGAGACCTTCTTGTTCTGCTTGACGACCACTCATAACTGGAACAGACGAGAAACGTCAACGTGGTCGTGTTATAGGAGTAACCGTGTTAACAAAACAGTGGCACTACGATTTATGTACTACTGGATGTTGAGACTCGCAACACAACTCAAACAAAATCACCGTTAATAGTGACGATAACTTCGATGAACACAAATTCAACTCACTCCCCGTCACTAGGAGTAACGCGTAGTCTAAGAACATGTTTTGATGTTGGACGAGCCCACTCCACATCATCGGCATCAATGATAACTTAGGATACTGATTTTTATGGTTTTTTCCACAACTTTTTCGAGCGCGACCACTGCCTTTAAGGAAACCTGGAGCGGGATAAGATCTTTCGTACTAAAACGTGGCTAGGAGTTAGCCTCAGCAACACTTCAATGTTGCATGGCGTAGTCATGATTTCACACAACCAAAATTGATTGTGTGTTAATCGATAAAATATCGCTGTAATACATCAAATTTGAAGTATCAAACCACATACATGTATTGTCAGTGTGTCTGATTTGAAAGCCGAGCTCAGCAATTGGGAGCAAAATAATTCGATCAATAGCCGTCCTTCGTTTTCTGTCGCGCGATTTTTCCCGCCAGGCAGCGTCGGGGCTTCCTCCCACCCAGAGGTTCTTCATCATTATTTTGGACGAAGAATCCGAAAATCATAACCGCGATTTGATCGGAGTTCTCGCTTTCTCAGAAACGCTGTTTTCAGGTGTGATATTATTGTTATGAAACACACTGTGTGAGTAATCCAAATATTCATTGATTAACGTTTGAGCTGTCTACATGCATAATCCTTGACAACAAAGCAGGCCTACGAGAACATTTATTAACGTCGTGATTAGGCCTTAACGATTTTCGAGCATTCATATTGAGACAGGTCCACGAGGTTCTTGGCGTTTGTTAGGAAGCATGTCCATTCGAGTTTGGTGACAGTCTAGAATATTTATCATGACTAAGTTGCAACTGGTCGAAAGTGGATGCCGACAGATTATGGGGGAACTCACAGCAGCCAGCTTTTTACAGACATCTTCAATCAGTGCTTTTGTCATTTGTGCTGCAGCCGTTGTATACCCGACAGTGTAAACATCGTTTAAATTCTTACCCGCAGTCTTCGCATTTCTAATGTCGGTCGTTACCTGAAAATAGTGGTTGCATGAATGAAAAAAATCTGCCAAGAAGAACGAAAGGTGATGTGTGCCGAGTCAGGAATACTTATAGTCAATCATTGGATGAGGGAAACCGTGACGCTTTTTGGAGGGAATAGTCGCGCGCGAGAAAACGAAAGAAGGATGGCTATTGATCGAATGATTTCGCGCCCGATTGTTGACAGCGGCTCCCTACTTTCTGGACACTGACGATATTTACACGCATCAAAATATTACCACTATTTTCTGCCTCTGAAATTCTGAATAAAACTTTTGATCACTGTCGAAAGTACCCACTCTATTATAGACATTCTGAAGGGCAACTTTCGCAGGTGGTGTGATTTTATCGATGAGCTTCATGGTGGTTTGTCCTTCCGGTTTCAGGCACTTGTCCACTGAAAGTAATTACCAAAGTTATCGATGAATATGATGATTTGCGCGTCAAGTAACTCACTTGACGACATCATGCTCATCAGTGTGATATACTTTCCAGCAGGAGTTTTATTCAGAGCACATTTTATTGATTCTGAAATGTGAAGACGTTTATAGCAATTTTGAGAAAGCTAGAGGGGTCTGGTGGTTTGACAACCCACGCATTATTTGTGACCCCTTCCTTCATAATAAGCCCACTTTCAGTTGGTATTCAATGTGGTTGGTTTTCAATATAACACTTTACAGTTGTGAGAACACAATGTGGAAAAGTTTTGTACGCGACAAGCATACTGCGGTTATATGGGCCAAATTCCGGTCCGCAATTGCGTCTCGACACGCTTTGCGGCCGCACGCTTTCGAGTCGGAAGAGTTTCCAGCGCCGCAGCCGCCGATCTACTGACTCTAGGTGGGTTTTGAGAACGGGAAACCAAGAAAAATTGGAGAAAATTGTAAAGAAAGCCACATCGAGTCGGCTTTGGCGCTGGAAACCCGACTGACTCGAGCGCGTGCGGCTGCAAAGCGTGTCGAGACGCAATTTCGGACCGGAATTTGGCCCAGATAAGCACAGTAGTTCACAACAGCCTCTAAAAAACTCTGAATCAAAGGAGTGTTGCCCAAATTGACGCTTTGACGATGGAAGTGTCTACAGCATTAGCGGGAACGAATTGTATAGCTAGTTTTTCTTGGGGCCATAGAATTCCGTACTATTCTGTCTCGGGCTGCTGCCAGAAAAAAAGGTGGGTCCCAAAGAAGGACAAGCGAGATCATTCCCGGTAGGGGACAAAAAACAACCCCAGCCAAAATTTTCAGTGAAAGACAATCCAATCGCATGTGAGAACTGTCATCGATATATACGTCAAAAGATCAAAACTGACCCAAGTTGGGGAGGAGGGGTGTAAAGAACTCAAGGTACGAAAAGGAGGGAAGTCATAATTTGTGCGGTCATATCGCAACGTCGGGCCAAACCTTGGTGGCTGGGTTGGAGTAGTTGTTAGCTGGAAACGGACATTGCTGTACCTATTTTATAGCCCATCTCCCTCATTTTGAGCCGGTTTAAGTGGAGCTTATCGTGTCTTTAACATACTGTGCCACGCGCCGTAATCTTCTGAAAGTGTGGAAATGGGACTCAAAAGCGCGTTGTTAAGAAGCTAGTAATTCAGAAAGGTAAAAAAGACGCAAAACGCGTTTTTGTGCGCTTTTGACCAAATCCTACGATCGGTACTGTAGATACCAGTGTCTTTTGTAGGGTTCCGAAAAAACGTTTATAGCTAATTAGAACCAGCAGCTCGAGACCTGATGGTGAGTAGTTTTACTATAGAGGCCCAAGATATACTGACAATGACATTCGTTTTCGCAGATGCGTTTAAAAGCCCATGCATACGCGAGCGATAAAAGTCGCGCCGCAATGATCGAGAAAAAATGGGAAGACACGAAAATTCGTTGCCGCCCTCTATCCTTCATTGTGGCTGCGCGGGTTTTGGCTGTCATACAGTAGAAGAGCAAGCGCTGAGCTGGTAGTGAAAATTATAAAACTGATATGACTTACTGTCTTTTATTTCATCCATGGTGGCGAGATCATAAAAGCATTCATCAACGCAGTCGGTCAACTAAATATGCTTGCATAGCGATTTTTGTTACAGATAAAATCACTTAGTCAGTGGTAAAGCTACCGCGGAGATTTCGTTCACTGTGTAGAAGCAGACACCCAAGACTTTTACTTTTGAGTCGAACTTGCTCTTCGCCGTCTGAGCAGTAGCTGGATGAATAGCCATCAAAGAAGCAGCAGCCATGATGAGGAGAGAGTTCATCTGAAGTAGGAAAGGTTTTAAAACTGTTTGAAAACTTCGGTATACCTGGTGATTACCTAGCTGTGTACAGGTCGAGTTACACGTTTTAGTGGGAAGAAGGAGAGCGCTCAGTCGACATGCCTCGTCTCCCCTTAGGGTCGTTTACACTTCCGCCAACGAGCGGCGCGGCGAAGTGGAATTCAACAATATTGAGCGCCGCTTCATCAATATCAAAGAAACGAACTTCGCCGCACCGCTCAGTGGCAGAAATATAAACGACGCCTTAGAAGCTACCTCGACCCGTGCAGCAACGCCACCGCTCGCACTGTCATCAGCTCACTCACTAGGGCTTGCCTTGGGCGCTATTCATACTACTCAACGCCAGCGCGACACGCGCGTGCCGCGCTGACGTGGCGTTCGTGTATGAATGGCTTGACGCCCCGCCCGCTCCGCCATGGCGTCGCCGCTGCAGTATTCATACTGCCACCTGGAACGCCTTGGCGATTTCATTAACTGATATTATTTGTCGATCGTCTCATTCATTCCAGCTTCACCGCTCGGCCATGGCGTCGCCGCTGGATTATTCATAGTCTCCGCAAGCGCGTCACGCGCGTCACGTGCGTAGAAAGTATTCATACACAAACGTCACGCCAGCGCTGCACGCGCGTGCCGCGCTGGCGTTGAGTAGTATGAATAGTGCCTTACAATCCCGGTGGGCTTTTATAAAACCATGTGTTGATTGTTGTAGGTATGGGACACAGCACTTATGACCCCTTTTCCGAATCCCCTAAATGCCTGAGAGATTTACAGGAGATTCCCAAAACAACTTGTTTCTAGGGGTTTTTGTTAGATGCTGATCACGAATCTGATGCCCATTTGTCCATTTTATAGGAAAAATTTGTTCGATTTAATCCAAAGCTTCGAAACCGGTTAAAAGTTGCTGGAAAAACGCCACTTTCGGCGATTTCAAGAATGCTACGATCAAATCGCCTCAAAACTTGTACATAGGAGTTATTCGGCCAGCCTAACACGATTCTGCAAACCGTTCATCGACTTTTGATAGATTACGGTAGATTACGGCGGGTACACGGTAGCTCGGTCAAAGTTTCAGGTTTGACTAAAAATTTCACTGTGGGTGTTATTTGGAACGCTGAACATGATTTTGAGGTACATTTCTCGATTTTCAAAATCTCAAGGCAGTTAAAAGCCATTTTGCCTACCGTAACCTACCGTAACCCTTAGTCAGGCGAGAAATAGACCCCAGATTCAGATTCATATATATAACGCCCAGATGCAAGTTTTGACACGAATCCGAAAATCAACACCCCAAAAAATCCCTGATGCCCCCTTACCTTTTTTTTGAAGCAATGAAAATGCCATTTTTCGGAATCCCAGCAGCCATTCAGGGAATATCAAGTACGGATTATTAATGTACTGTCACAGACCTACAGCAAGGACTACATAATTTTCCAAATCTCCACGGGAAGTTTGAAGCAGTCCCTAGTCAGGGAAAGGTTTTATGCGGACAATCAATTCGATCATTTGGATCCAAAGTAGGGTTGTAAGCAGACTTTGGACTGGTTTGAAAATGATGTTTTCGGTTGAATCGGATTACGAGTGATTAAGAATCGACGGTTTTCTGTGAATTGAGTTTGGAGTCGTCCGGGTCGTCGAAACTAGAAGTATTTTCGTGAAATCGTGTTTTTATCGGCAGAAATTCGAATCGCTAGATTGAATATCCCTGAATAAGGAATCTGCCCCAATTTATCAATACAGTGGTCTTCTGCACTACATAGTTCGCCTTGCACTTCCTAAAAGCTAAATTTTTTATACATTCCGCTGTTCTGCAAGGATACTCTCTGAAAATGTGAATTTGAAAAAAAAATGGTAGCACATACAGCGCGGTTAGTTTTGTGTTTATGCGAGTAATTGAACGGACCGTTTAGTAGTACCCTGAAAGGCACCTTTGAATAGAACAACCTTGTTTTGACCTGAAAGCAAAGTCATACGGTATGTGAATTCTTGGTTTTTGGTGTAGAGTAACACAGAGTTGAAAGATGATATTTGAAATGCGATGGAACTGATTGGTGCACAATCGAACTCTTTCTATACCAAACCTATATGGGTGATATAATCCGTGTGTTGCCCTCTAATTGGCCCGCTATACTATGTGGATCGCAAAGATTTTTCGATCACAAATCAGCTGGAATCATGATAGAACTTTGGTGTTCGTTCCTATGGTGATTTTATTTGTCCTTTATACATGCATTGAATTTCATGCAGTATGAAAGTTTGCGTGCACTTCAATCGTCAGGCGAAAGGTGGAGAAAAGTATGTACAGTAGCGGTCATAAAGCTATTGACATCGGCTTTTTTCCAAATATCCTTGCTCTAACTGGGGCTATCAATTTCATATTCTGATATGATGTTTTCGGTCGCAATGCCGTTATAACAAAGAATGTTTCAGGACTATAACGCGAATATATGTACATCGTCGGGAAAGCTTACTTGTCAATATCCGCCATCTGCGACTTAACTTTAACTTTAACTTTTATTACGATGCTTAAGGCATACGTCATAAAACGACCACTAAGGAAAAAGGAAATAAAATTCCAATCAAGTAACGGATACAAAACAGAATAGAGTAAAGGGTCGTCAGAAATCTAAACACATCTTTCCTGCAATGCGCTTGAAGGACATGAAACTGTGAGAGGTAGGTAGAAATTCGAGCCTAAGTGAAAGAAAGCTGGAGCCCGCTCTACATGTGAACGAATTTGATCTAATTCCGGATTTAGGTATGCCATACGATATCTTCTCTAATCCGCCCCTAGTTCTGGAGCTATTTACACGATAAAAATTGTTGAGATCCACTCTAGTAGCGCCAGATACAATCTTGAAAACCATGCACACGTCATAAAGTTTCCGCCGAGATACTAACGAATGCAACTTAAATTTTTTATTTCTCAGTTTTGGTCCTATAACCCTAAGAAAATTTCCGGTAAGAAACTGCTTGGTGTAGTCATTCTGAATTTTCTCTGAATATTCAATATCCTTCTTCTTGTGTGGCGAAAATACCGGACTCCCACATTCCATGATCGGTCTCACATAGGTCTTGCAAACCTTCAATAGAACTTCCTGGTCACGAGTTGATAAGCTTTCAAAGATTTGATAAGTGCGAGAAGAATTCTAACTAGGTGCTTGAAATCAGCTGTGAAATTTTGTTTGTCATCATAGAGGAAGCCCAAGTCCTTACCAGAGGAGACTCTACTCAATGTGTGAACCCCCAATTTGTAATTGCCTGACAACGTGCACCTCCCGACTCTCATGCAAACAGTTTTTTCCGGTGCTACCGGCAGTTGCCTTAATTCCGACCAGTTTGAAATCGCATCCAAAGCAGATTGAATTTTGGTATGATCTTCATAATTTTCAAGCCTGCGAAAGATCTTGATGTCGTCAGCAAATCGTTTGCAAACAACCCCACAATCCTCTAAAATTTGAGGAAGATCAGCGGTGTAGATTGCAAACAAAAGTGGCGAGAGAACGCCTCCTTGTGGAACACCGCTAAGAACCATTTTGGGAGAGGAAAAAGAGGAGCCAATTTTGACTCGAGAACTTCTGCCTGTAAGATACTCTCGTAACCATTTCTCAATAATATGATGGAATCTGAGATGGGAGATTTTCATGAGAAGTTTAGAGTGGTCCACCCGATCGAAAGCCTTCGAAAAATCAAAGTAAACGATATCGCAAGATTTCTTCTCATCCAAATATTGAGTCCACTCATTGAAACTTTCCAGTAAGTTTGTTTCGGTAGATCTTCCCTTCACAAAACCGTGCTGATTACAGGGAATGATTGAGTTTCTTTCCAAATGACAAACAATGTGTGACTTCAG
This sequence comes from Aplectana chamaeleonis, assembly GCA_029168955.1. Classification (NCBI taxonomy): domain Eukaryota; kingdom Metazoa; phylum Nematoda; class Chromadorea; order Rhabditida; family Cosmocercidae; genus Aplectana; species Aplectana chamaeleonis. The sequence continues at coordinate 1,518,739 of JAPDOI010000004.1, read as the reverse complement.
AGCTCTCTCGAAAACTCGGCAGAAGGAGGATGTCAAACTTATGGGCCTGTAGTTTTCGACTGGAATTGCCGGCTCCTTTTTCAACACAGGAGTAACAAAAGAATGTTTCCACCTAAGCGGAACCTCTGAAAACAACAGGGACTGATTGAACAAGTAGGACAAGGGATCAGCAATGACATGCGCTATATTTTTCACAGAAGTAGCTGGAATATAGTCAGGTGTAACGGAAAAGGAGCACGGCAAATCCTTGAGATATTTGAAAAGAGAAGCACCATCAAAGCACGGAAATGTAGCCATTGGGAATTCGACTGGCCACTGGAAAGACGGTGAATAGCTGTCTGGTTCAGTGAATACTTCGCAGAATTTCTCGGCTAGCAGATTGGCTTTATCGGAGTCCAGAACAGCGGTGGTGTCACCTCTTCTCAAACAAGGAATCTTTGCAGTAGCCCGAAGTTTTTTGTTCAGAAACTTGAATAAGCCCCGCTTATTACCACCATTGATAATCTTTTTCTCGATGTTTTTGTTATACTTATCGAGGCATCGCTGGAAACTTTCAGAATAGCTTTTGAACTTTTCCCAGTCCGGCTCCGAATGAGAAGAGATTGCAATATGGAAAAGACAGCTACTGTGGTCAATCATGTTTTGTAAATACGCAGGAAGTGAAGCTCGAGAAGCAGACACCCGCTTCAAAGAAACGAATAAAGCTATGGAATGATGAAGAATTTCGATGAACATTTCATACTTCTCATTTACGGAGCTAACCGATTCAAACGAACCCCTCCATGCTATAGAGTATAAATAGTCAGAGAGACCCTAATAATCACAAGCAGAGAAATTCCTACGAACAGTCAAAATAGGCTCGACATAATTAAACTTTAAATCAAAAGAAATACTATGGTGATCACTACTACCAACATTTGGCGCTACCTTCAAATTTCTGATAATTGAGGTATCATTACTCAAAACAAGGTCAAGAATTGCTTCTCATCTCGTAGGAAAGTTCACAAATTGTTTTAGATCAGCATTTCTGTAAAACCGGAAACAGAGGGAGGAGGTTCATTTTCCTGGCAATTCCAATCAATCCCGGGATAATTGAAGTCACCAACAATAATTGCTGAATACTCGCACATTACCAAATCACTAATGACTTTAATGAGTTGCGCGTTAGACGCCGAGGAACAGGAAGGGGTTCTATAAACAGCAATAAACCGGAAATTGTGAAATTCAAGAATGATATCAAGCGCTAAAATTTCGAAACTATCAGGGACGGACTCAGAGAAAATTTCTTCGTAACTGATAATGTTACGGATGAAAAATGCAACACCTCCCCCTTGCTTTCTCAGCCTGTCACAACGAATGGTATGATATTCGTCATTAAAGCCGCAGAACAAAGACGCCACAGAATGAGAGGCCTTGAGCCAAGTTTCAACAAAGACATAAACGTCAAATTTTTGGCCCAAAACAAGCTCAATATGATTAGAGTTTTTCGGAATAGATCTAACATTAGAGTAAAAGCAGGAGATGTATCTATTAAAAGACTGACGACCCCCGCTCAGTTTCTCAGATACTCGCGGCTTAGTAAGGCAGCACGAGGGGATTACTAACGCATTTACTCGTCGAGGTGTAAGCCCCTTTCGTTCCCCCAACTGCTGCCAAGGGCAGCACGTTTTGTCCTCCTGCTCCGCTCACTGCCCCAACTGCTACTCGTATAGTTGCCCCACCTGCTGCTACAGTCGCCCCAACTGCTCCAGTCGTCGCCCCAACTGGTGCTCTTCATTGTGTCCCCAAATGCTGCTCCTCATTGTGGCCCCAACTGCTGCTCTTCATTTATGATCCTGCCTTTCTTTCTCATAATCATTTTCCTACAGGGGATATGTCGAGCTCACCATCAGTGCTGGGTCGACCTATCAAAAATAGAGACCTCATTGAGGCTCATTCATATCTACAAAGGCTTATTTATCTTTGATTACACCCTTTGATCTTCGCTACAGCTGATGGAAATGATGCTGGCACTACGGGCTGTCTCATGCCCACCCTAGGCGGCCTCGTATCTGGCACGAGTTTGCGAGGGCCGTTCAACACAGGCCTCGGTCAGTAGTGATTGTGAGTCTCCAAAAACATTTCTTGACACAGAATTTCTCTATACCTTGAACAATAAATGATTTTCACTCGGTTTCGGGACTGTAGAGATGTGAATTAGGCGTGATAATATGTTTCTCTCATTTTGAAAAACGATTTATTCATTTATTTTTTATCAATAAACTGCATAAGGTGGACGTGAAAAAAACGGGCGTAGAGTATGATACAGCAGAAAAACAAATTGAAAAAATACCACGCAAGAAGAATACTTGAAGCTTTGCGTTTGAAAGCAGGAAAAGAACGGGGTACATTCTCCAAATTTAATTTCAAGGAGACGAATGCTGAACCAGCCCTACACGTGAAACTGTTCAATCTGAGATTAGTTTTGGGAACCCCATACCAATTTTCTCAGAGTTTCCACGCGCAGAATTATGACTTTCTTTGTAAAAAAAAGTTATATCCACATATTCCAAGAATAAAGTTCCCCTCAAAATATTTTTGAGTCGCTGAAATCAGCACTGTTTAGAGGAACTTTCAGGGTTGAACGGAATTCAAATATCAGAGTATTCATCACTTATTGAATGGTGATTTCTTCTCTTCCAAAAAACAACGATTTTAGAATTTCTTGAACATTTTTTCTTATTTCTAAATAATTACCGTGGACATTTTTCGGAAGAGTTCGAATTATTATTTTCATTGAAAGGTTGTTTTTGAGAGTTGTCGGCTTTGAATTCTGTGAGCATTGTGCTTTTCGTGAAGAAAAGGTATGTATTGCCCATTTTGCCTAATTTTTGGTAAACCATCGCCGCTCAGCATTTGAAAAATACAAGTTTCTGTCATTAAACCGAAACAATTGGTTTTTCTATCAAAAATGCGAGTAACGTTTGAGTTCAAGAATACGCATTTCAGAGTGAGAAGGTGATTTCTTAAAATTTTCCGTTTACACCTTCGAGAGTTTAAAAAAAATTGTTGCAAATCTGAAAGAACACGCTAAAAAAATCGTCCATAAAAAGCCGAACCCTCTCGATTATTTGGCCGGTTTTACACAACCACCATCCAATGAGATGGACGACTCATCCCTTTTTCCAGAACGATTCATCTGTTTTTTAGCCGGGCTGAACCGTTCAAATTGCTCGCAATGAACTTCTTTTCTCGAGTGTGCCATTTTAAATTTTTAATTGACATTTTCATCAGAGTGAAACGGCGTTCAATTTGATAATCAGTGAAATACCGAAAGTTTTTTTTTGAAGACTTGATGCAACGAAAATGTGAATCTTGCATAAAAGTACCACGTTTGAGAGGTCGCGCGCTGATAAAAGTGAGCTCCCCGCGCAAATCATTGGCCGCCACCGCGCGTTTAGCCTAAGATTGAGTCATAGAAAGGCGACCAGTTGGAGATGAAATGAAAGTGTTGAAAAATGGCTTCGAGCAGTTGGCAGTTAATGGCGTCAGGTCGCGGCGATTTTGCGATTGGATGGCAGCGTGTCTTGGTCGACGGCGACCGGGCGGCGCCTGGTCTTTAACTCGAAGACAAACTGGCATTGAATTGACAAACCTTTGCTGCAGATTCATGAGGAGGGATCGTTTGACTTCAACTCCCTGTATTGTTTTTTTGCGAGCAACAGATGTTGGTACACTTGACCTGATAACAGGACTGTCGAAAAAGTGTACAGCGGGGAAGGTATGCGAAAATCATTCCGATGCACTCACTGATCCAGAAATATGAAAAAACCAGCAATGTCAGAAAAACGGCTACGAACGAGCATGGAAAGACCTGTGCGGCCCTAAATCTGAGTGTTCCGCTCACGCCACGCCCACTCCTTTCAACCGGTTCCGATCCATAAACTACTGAAAACCCGGCCTTAGGGGTAACAACATACATCCAGGATGTTACAATCCACTCAGCTCAATAAAACTTACCCCATTTGATAATCGATTGCCTTCTTATAGTCGAGTCACTTCAGTCACACACTTTTATCGGTAGCCGTTGAGAAAGTGGGCGTGGCGTGAGCGGACATTCAAGTTTGGGACCGTATAGGGCTATTTTGTGATCGTTATTAGCCGTTTTTTCGGCACTATTGATGCATTGAGCCCCGGGTCTTTCGATTTACGTTGGAAACCCGAAGTGTTTTGATCGTGGGCACTGCCTTCAAGGTATTCCGTGTGATAGGGCTGGAGATCGATTGGTTGTGTTAACTCAATACATCTTCCCAGGAAGTGGACATGTTCATGTTCTTAAAAGGGAAGAACACTCCATGTTAATCATGCGTATGGTCGTAGTTACCTACGGGACCACTTTGAGCAGTGTTACCACACTAAGCTGGCCACAACACAGAGCAGGAGCTGGGGCGACAAATGGAGAAGGAGGGCAGCACGTGCTTCTCGAGCAGCGACTCGTCCCCTTGTGCTGCTCTCGCTATTCTAGTAAAAGTGAGAGATAGTTGCGCTCCTAGACAGCCCACGATCGTCTGAGATGAAGATCAATCGATTGCTTAGATTCCATACACCTTGCTTGGGGGGAGAAAAGAGAATTGGTGAATTGACATATAATTAATCAGATGTCTATATGTGCATGCTCAAAACAAAGAAGTCCCCATGCTGATTGTAAATATGCTCGTAGCTGTCCAAACGGACCACTTTGAGCAATGTTACCACACTACAATTCCCCCAAAAAAGAGCAGCAGCTGAGGCGACAAATGGAGGACGAGGGCAGCACGTGCTGCTAAGAGCAGCACAAAGGCAGCACGTGCTGCTCGAGCAGCAGCTCTTCCCCTCGTGCTGCCCTCGCTATCCTCGTCGAGGTGAAAGCCTATTGTGCTCCATTACGACCCCGCGATCCTCTGAGTTAAAGAATTGACAGGGGAGGCGTCAACATTGCCAGAGGCAATTAGATCATCATTCGCATGAGAATAAGTCAGAGGAGAATCAATACATGGTGATGGCTGAGCAGTCGATGGACTACGGGAGGTTTGATCACGTCTGTGACTCAATTCCTGTTCAGTGAGCGAATCCCGAAGGAACAGCCCACCGCTGGAAGAGTACCTCAGCCACGGTGCCCCCCTAACAGCCAATTTTTGATGGAAAGTGGATGGCAAAACAACTTTCATGAGTCTCTTTTTTCCTGGGATATATTTCCCGAGTCGGTAAACTGCAACAGGATAACAATCAATTCTCAGTTGATCTAGCACATTATTGACACTATAATTATCATAATCACGACGGCGATTCAAAGAGACGTTGCAAAGTTCAGGTAAGTTCCCAACGACAACGGAACGCAGGCGCTCTTTTTCAGAGCAGTTACACGGCAATGGAGAATCAGCAATTTGAGAAGACAGCGGAGCACGAGAAACAGTAGATAAGGACTCAAAATCACTAATCTTAACTTTCAAAAGCTCATTTTCCTCACGAAGGTATTGATTCACCCTTCGGAGAGACAAATTCTCCCTAGTTATTGAACTCAGCTGTACTTTTTGTCTCTACTTGGACCCGTTCACTTTCTTCGCCGTTTTCAAAATTTATTTGGTGGTTTTTTTCATTTAACAGATTTGATAGTTCATTTGAAAGTAAAAAGTTGTCAGATAGTGATCAAAGACCTTCCATATGGGGTTCTGAAAGGGGTCTATCAAAAGCCTTTCTGGGAAACTGTTGGCGATCACAGTACAAGCCGCTTAAAAAATATTGAAGGTTGGCACTGGTCACCTATTCAGACAGTGATCTTGAGAAAGACTTCTTGAGATAAGAGCAATACTGAATGTTATCATAACACACGAATTAAGCGACATTCTGGGGCCCAAAGCTTAAGACATTAAAAGAATTCTTAAGGAGTTTTATGAAACACTAGTGATTTTGCCAATTGATTTTTCCTTGAGAATTCATAAAGAGGTTTCTATGGTATCATTAAATACTGCCAAGCATCGTTACACTGACTCTGGAGTTTTTGCACGTCGTCGCATCAAATGGCTTTTGATCGGAGCAAGGCATCAGAAGACCATGCCAGTGGACGATGGAGCATCTTCACTAGACTCCTTAGCAATGAAAAAAAGTAGCTTTACCTGCTGAGTCTGCCCCTCGCTCGCCTGGAGCTCCAAATTCAGTTGAGAAAACTGCTTTTTTTTCATTGCTGTGGAGTCCAGTAGAGATGCTCTGTCGTCCACACTGGCATAGTCTTCTGATGCCTTGATCCCATCAAAAGATATTTAATGGGACGACGTGCGAAGACTCTGGGACAGGGGCTCTCTACACACCGTGAGAGGAGTTGTCGCGCCTTTTGCGGCACTAATTCCACTCGGGACCCCTTCGCTTGCGTTGAGTATCTTGACGCGTCAAACTGCACAAACAGGTTAACTCCAACCTCTGTGTGTAGAGAGCACCTGACCCAAAGACTCTCCGAAAACGGCTCCTGATAGTCCCCTTTCAGAACTTCATACGAAAGGTCTTTGATCACTATGTCGCAACTTTCCACTTTCAAATGAACTACCACTCCTTTAAAATACAAAAGTCACCAAGTGATTATCGAAAACGACGAAGAAAGTGAACGAGTTCAAGTAGAGACTGAAAGTCGCAGATGGCGGATATTGGCAAGTAAGCATTCCCAACTATGTACATTCGCGTCATAGTCCTGCAACATACTTCATTATGTCGGAATTATGACCGAAAATATCATATGAGAATATGAAATTGATAGCTCCACTGAGAGCAAAGATATTTGAAAAAAAAACTGATGTCGATAGATTCATGATCGCTACACAAATGCACACAAATGCTCGAAACTTATATACTTCACAAAGAAGTATCGCAAAATAGCTTTTCGCACAAATATCCGTTTAAGTTCTGGGGCATTTCTAGTAAGCTTCTGATTTTGATTCATCAAGAAGGGGCCGCTTTTCTTTCGAAACATCCTTATCACCACATTTTTAGTTTTCAGAAGCCCACCGCTCCGCAGCTGATGATAATCGAAATCGAAAGCCCACTAGAGGTCCATCAGAGTTTACTTGGCCACGTTTTTTTCTCGTTGGTGCGCATTCATCATCAAAACTGATGAAGGTAACTTTGTAGCCAAAGTTACGGAAAAAGTGAGAGGATTAAAGGCACTGCTCACGATAAACTTCATCCTCGAATTTTCCATGAAAAACGCTTCTCGTGGCTTTCAAAAGCAGAACAGCGTCGAAGAAACGGGACGAAAAGCTACCCAGGAGCCGCGAAACGGCTACTCAGGTCAGCTCGCATACATTGGCTGCAAAAGGCGGAAGCTACAAGCCTCGGACAACTCGTCCACCATGCTTCCCTAGCTCAATTTTTGAGGGAACACAACTCCATTCCGAGAAGGTCTTTTACGATTCCAGAGACATTATTAGAATCAGTATGGGGCCGCTTTCAAGGTAGGCGAAAAAAACAGAGAAGGAATTTTCATCGTAAACACTGCCTTTAAAGGCAAAGGACACCCATAAAATTATTTTTTAGTTTTTATTATTATCTTGGAGAGGATCACACTCTGAGCACAATGGTATTCCTCAAATCGTCCAAGACCTCCTACGAACGGATAATGTCTCCTTGAAGATGCTTGTATTTTGATAGCATAAAATTGGTGGACGAGTTGTCTCAAGCCTGTATTCTTCTTGATCCGCAGTGGCGGTACGAGAGCAAGCCAGGATGAGGAGATAGATCGGAAAGGGAGTGAAGAGCGACAACTCGGTTGAAAATCATCCATTCATCTATCCGCTTTTTTGATCGAAAAATCAGAAAGGGGGCCGGGCCTGTGGTGGTCGCTTATATCTCGCTTATTTGGAGTAATCGAGACCTCGCATTTGGCACGTGTTATACACGACGGGTCTACAGCACAATCAAATGAAATACACAAACATCATATCTGAGGGTGTACTGTGTCTTTAAGTGACTCATGTGGATATGAAGATGGGAAAATCTCTCAGTGCATAATATATAATACGCAGATACAAATCTTCTCTACGAAAATCAAATCCCCACCGTGCATAGAATCTCTCAAAATACCTTCCTTGAAGTTTATGAAAAGGTTCCACACAGATATGTAGTACTGCACGGTAGTAAATAGGCTGCCGAATTTCGCGATGGATTTCTGGAGTCCGATCGCGCTACGTTGCGATTGCCGGCAAGGCGGCGCAACTGACGCATCGCCTTGAGAATTGCGCGCCAACACTCTCTGTCAGGTATATTTTGGAGCTCCCTCGCAGCGCGCGATTAGATGTTTTCTGTGAGCGTCGACCGATATGCGCCGCTCGTAGACCCAGATGTGAAGCCTTTTTTAGAGTTGGATTGCGGCGCTGCGATGGTAGCGCTCCATATCGATCAGATCGCGTCGCGTGGCGGCGTAGCGTTCTCTTAAGTTTTTGATAAAGTTACGAGAAGCTTGAAATGCTACATATAATCATGTTTAAATGAGCCTGATAAGCGTGACGAAACTTGCAGTTCAGTTTTCGTTACTTACAAATAGCGCTGTTCGGTGGGCCACTGAGAAAAAGTCGGAAGCGCGACAAACACAGTACCCTGCAAAAGTTTGTTTGCCTGGCTTTATCAGGAATAATGTTTTTATACATATCTTGGTTTGCCCTTAGCTAAACTTGATGACACTTTAGTATGTTATGGGCCATCACAACCCCAGCCTTGCACATACATTTACTGGTTTTTGAGTGCGCACTTTTTTAAATATGGAATTTATTAATCATTTTGTGATATTATCTCAAATAGGGACAATTTCTTAAAAACATGGCTATTACAATTCCAAAGCCGTAGCAGTTATTCGCTATTCCAAAGTCTTCGGATCTTTGTAAAGCTTTGTGAGAAAATCGTCTCTATCAGTATTTTCTGAAGACCGAAAATTGAACAGGTTGGAGTTAATTTTTGGAAATTCACCCCTATAAAATTATTCACCCCAGAACCATTCCAAAATATGTGCTAGTTGCGCTTTGACAAAGCACAATTGGAACATAATTTTCACTCTTTTTCGATAACTTCAAAGAGAGATACTTAATAGGTGCAATATTTCTAAAAAACTTCCGAAGGAGATTAATTTTTGACAAGTTTATACAACGGTTCCAAAAACCTCCAAATGGCAAATAACTGCTACGGGTTTGGAATTGTAATAGCCATGTTTTAAAGGAATATTCCTAATTTAGGATAATACCACAAGATGATGAATAAATTCCATATTTCAGAAACTGCACGCTCAAAAACCAGTTTTGTGCATGTGTAAAGCAAGGGTTGTGATGCCCCATAACATACTAAAGTTTCATCAAGTTTCGCTAAGGGCAAGCCAAGATATGTATAAAAACATTATTCGCGGAAATGCCACGCGAATAGACTTTTGCACGCTACTGTAGGTATGTGCAGAAACAGCTAACTAAGGGGCTTTCGCGGCCTTTCCCTATACTGATCAGTTACATTGTTTTCCACCATTGATTTTATTCTTGCAACGTACGTCCTGTCCCAACTTTTTTTTTGACTGCATATAAAATTTCCTTTTAAGAACTCGTTGAGGTGTGCTATAATTTTGAGACGAGGGAACAAATAAGTAAAAGCAAATAAAACAGTATGTTGAGAATCCAGGTTTTGCATGTTTTGAGTGTAATGTAATCTCACACTACTGTTAAACTATCAGAAATACAGTCGCATTGCACTGCCTGGCGGGATTTGTTACCACATATCTGCAACATCCCGTTCTTTATTTTTTTCACTCATGTGAACGTAAAAAGTAAAAAAGAATCCTGAAGCTGTGTACACAAATGAGATAGCAGAATGAGAATCCCATCTAGAACCCGAGTGAAGCTTTAACAGGCAAACTCTTTCCTCATAATCGCTTTCCTGTTATTCCTCTTGCCATGGAGAGAATTTCGCGCTGATCACAATGGTGTCTTCAGAGTCGCTCAAAGCCCTTTACGAACAGGTGACTTCTCAAAATTGTGACTTTGACTGAGAGAGATTTAGAGGTTCTACACATCTAGCTTACACCATATCCTTCTAGCTTACACCACCTACATTCGACCGCTAGTTGAGTCGGGAACCTCGGTTTTCAATCCGTCTCAGAAGAAATATATAGAGCTTCTAGAGAAAATACTAAATAATTTCTCTCGGAAGATCTTTATTAAGACTGGGATGGCGACTTACTCTACAACGCCTAGTGCGCAGAGGAGGAATGTTTGTCTTGGCATTCCTTCTTTAGAAACCCGACGGGCAATGTTTGACGTATGCATGGTGCACAAGATACTCAATGGTGTAATTTAAGTGAAAGTGAACAGCTTTTTCACCTGTCTTCCATCGATCACTCGTGGTGGGAGTAATAAGATAACCTTTCACAGGGCCAAAACCTCTTTGCGATCTAGATTCTTTACGAACCGCGCAGGCTCGATATACTTGAAGCTCACAAAATGCGAGACATCGTCGCTCACACTCAAACGTTTCAAACGCAAATTCGCCGCCAAGTTATTAAAGCCGTAGTATGCCGTATACTTTCCCTCCTTTCCCTTTCATGTCTCGGAAATCATCATTTATCATTACAAATATTCGTATGGCTCTTATTGTACTCTTTTTAGTCTTATTTGTCTTATTTATGTGTGTTTGTGTGTATATTTATGTGTATATGACGTTTGCCTTAAGTGACATAATAAACAAAACAAAACAAACAAAACAATCTCATTAGGCAGTGTGAGCCATATTTGAAGTGATATTTTGAGTTTTAGGAAGCTGTGTGCACAATAGGTGCCGCATTCGCTAACAATGGAACAAAAAGACGTTCGAATGCGACTGCCCTGCACCATTTGGAGTGTTTAAACAGGATAAAGTGGATTTTGTGCGTCGTTTCATCACTATGGATGAGACTTGGGTCTACCACCATGATCCTAATCAAAACAAGAGGCTAAAGAATGGTGTGAACCTGGGGTGGTAATAAATGGAATGTTAAACGCGAATAAACCGCCACCTCCAAGCCGCCAACATACCGCGACATAAATGCAGTAGAGCCGCCAAATTAACGCGAACGAACCGCCACCTCCTGGCCGGCTGCGAATCGCGACATAGGTGCAACGGTTTGTTGCCGGTTTAACGAAAGCTGCTGTTTGCTTACACATACATTATGCGTGACCTTCGTCCGCATAAGTATTTTCTACACTTGGACACGAACGACGTTTACGGTGGAAAGACGAGAGATCGGAAGGATTATACAAGTAATGCTAAATATTTTATTCATTACGAAGAGCATTCAAAGGGAACTTCGTAATATTTCGCCTGTTCGAAACACGATCAGAACGCAATTTTTCAAATTTTCCTTGGAAATTTTTTATGAGCTCCGTGAGTTTTCAGGACCACTCTCGAAAAGACATGTTAGGTTAATAATTAGCCTCAATCAATCAAATGCGTGTGATCTGACAAAAGTTTGCATTTGTCGTAAAATTGTTAACATTTCAAAAATTTCTCAAAAGGAAATTTCGAGCGAACGAAAATTAGATGATTTCTGGATTAATTATTTACAAGGTGTTCTTGGGAAGGTAACGCTAGGTGCGAAAACGATATTCCGAAACTCGTCGAGTAATGCATAAATTCAAAGAATGTCCTGCATTCAACTGAAATGGATAGTTAAAAACCTATAAGAATGATGATAAAGTAGATAGTCTATTTTCGTTCCTGAAAAAGAATTCAAGTGTTTTTTTGGAAGCGTGCAACTGAGGTCTGGCGTCCGAGATTGGGGTAATGGTGCGGTTTCGGTGATTGATGCAGTTGAATTTGTGAAGTTTGCCGTCTTCTCAAAACGAAACTAATATCCCGCCCGCATATAATGCTGAAAATATATAGAAACACTGTTACACACTCATATGCGCATCCTGCAAGGAAACGATTTTGTGCACATATTTCAAGGTAAGAATTTGAAACACTTCGAGTGGCTCTACCAATGCACCAAAGTAAGTGCGTCGTGGACCCTCAAAAAAAAGAGGCCACGATGGCACTGATCTGGCAATGAAAGAGGATTATTCGAATCTTGCAGAGAAAGGAGAACAAATAAAGTAGGTTTTAGAAACAAGTTTGCATTTCTTTCCCACAAAACTTGCCCGATACGCCCCGACTAATGCTGATTAAACATTACTAAAGCATCAAATTACTTGAAAATCACTCGCTTGGAAAATTTTCGCTTTTTTGCAATAAATAAGTTGTGGGAACCTGTTAGAAACGCGAGCAAGCAAATAATTTACTACATACTCCTCATAGCCTGTGCTATGAAATGAATTATGAAAATGAAACTAACCTGATAATAGCGAAGCGAATGAATTTCGGAAGAAAATAAACAAAAGCCGGAGAAGTGCCGGCGCTCGCCAAAAAATTAACACCTGATTGGGAGGGATTGAATAGTGCCACCAAAGAAGACGGCCAACGTGTTCCAGCAATGATCCCTGCTTCGTTTTTGATCCATCATCGCCCGTTTCCCTGGCGGAAGCCGTTAAAAGACTAACCCTCGAAACACCTTTCAGTTTTGAAAATGGGTTGACGTCCTGAATCAAAATGGCTTACAGTGCTATCAAACTTCCTTAACCCTCTGCATTAATTAAACTCGCACTTGCCCTCAGTAGAGATGGTCAAAGCTGTTCCTACTGTATCTTGCTAACCGCATCCAAAAACTCCTCGGGAGCAGTTTTTCGTCAACCGCCAGTTTCTCTCGCATTTCACCACTATTTCCGTGCTGTCTGCGAGAGTATGTTAGACGCGAACTTACCGCGAGGATGCCACATCTCGGAATTGTAGAGAAAAAACAGCCCTGAAAACGTTTTAAAATCGCTATTTTCTGTAACAATGGTTGCAATCGTCGCTTTTTCGAGGCGTTTTCATTGAAAGTGCAACAAATGCCTACCACTGAGGTATGTTAGGGTGAAACTAGAGCAAATTCTCTCCCAACTATTAGGAGTCCTGCTCAGATTCTGTTGTGGTTTAACTCGCGTTTAACGCGAACTTAACGGCTGTTAATTCGCGTTTAAAGGCAGTGGTCACGATGAAAAACGTTATCTAAAAAACTTCAAAAATCAGCTTAGATATAAAACAGCTCAAAAACTATGAAGGTAGCGTGGTGAAAGACGGCCTAGAATTAGAGTTATTAAGACCCTAAATTTCCAGTTCGTGCACACGTGCACAGAAAGATCACAGTCTCATGCCGAGCAGTCGAAAATCATCGACACTCAGAGGAAGAAATAAATGCAAATTTACCTAATAAAACAGTTGAACAATGAAAGCAAGCACTTCAGTCAATGTTTTTGACTAGATGTGTACATAAAGCCGAAGGTTCATTGATTGAAATTCAATTTCAAGCCAGCTGATGTTCTTGATATAAGAGATCATCGATGCCGATGATGTGAGTGGGCTCGTCCACCATCAAATGACGAGAAAGTTCAGGCTTCAAATTTGGCCCAGAAAAGCGTTTTTTTCGCGATTTTTCCTTATAGGTCCTACTACTCGAGACCCAGAAAAGGGTTTAGAGGGGAAAAGAAGCCAAGCATAATTGAGCGCGACCACTGCCTTTAACACCCCGAATTACTACCTCCCCTGATTGCTCGGCTTCAAAACGAGTTCGTGTCCGGAAATCGGCCAAGAAGGTTATGGCATCAGTATTTTGGGATGCGAAAGGAATTCTGTTTGTGTATTACTTGCGAACTGGTAAAACAAATAGTTCTGAATATTACTGCAACCTTTCGTACCAGTTGAAGAAAAAAATTCGTGAAAAAAGACCCGGCTAGCAGAAGGAAAAGTGTTTTTCCATCAGAACAATGCAATGTGTCACAAGAGCATTTTGACAATGGCTAAAATCTATGAACCAAAGTTCGAATTGTTAGAGCATCCACCGTATTCACCAGATTTGGCCCCTAGCGACTTCCATTTGTTTCCAGAACTCAAAAAATTTAAGCGTGGCAAGCGTTTTCCATCAAATAAAAAGGTCATAACGGCGGCTGAAGCGTATTTTGCAGGCCTTCCGGATTCTCACTTCAGGGATGGGATCCACAGATTGGACGATCGTTGGAGCAAATGCATTAATGTTCAGGGAGATTATACTGAACAATCAAGTGTAGTTTGAACTATAAAATTGTGTTTTTCTTATCGAAAGACAAAACTTGTTGAACAAATTGGTATACCTCGCGAAAGCTAATTCTGGCAATTCCTCCCAACTACAATGTCCTCGCTAAGTTTTGCAAAAACGGTTAGCATTTGCCAATTTGGCAAGAAAAAACGTCCGGAGCTTGTAACGTCTTCAAACTAGGATTTTTTTTGGAGTCTAGAAACGGTAACATATTCACAACTCAAGTTCCTACCCAATAATGTGCTGTGTGGATCGGAGTTTCCTAAAATCATTTTTTTTCTGATTGAAATTATTATTGCGGTCCTTTCTCAAACGCGTAGCGCGCGGCAAAGTGCGGTGAAAATCTTGAATTTACGCCCAATTTGTTTCCCTTGTGAGGCCACAGGAGAGGAGTGAGGCCAGTCTAATTGAATGAAGTGCTCACGATACAAGAAGCCTTTGAATTTTCAAAGGAAAATAAGAGCTCCGAAAGGAATGGTGGTCGAATACACAGAATGAGAGGCATTTAGTGACAGTTCGACTGTTACATGCGACGCGCGACGGAAAGCCGCTGCGCTCACGTGGTCGCTCAAACGCCGCGTGCAGTGCGTTTAGCCAGCCGGTCTGCTCTTGGACGCTTCCCTACCTGTCTATTCTGCATAAAGACCGGCACGAGGCCTACTATTACACCAGCGTCTGCTAAAAACGACCAATAAATCGCTCTAAACGGTACCTCTTCTTCTTCTTTTTCTTCAGCGTTTGTCCCGCTCCAATGCGGGGTCCGCTCTTCTTATGCGCTGGTGCCCTTTTTCCCTGTCCTGAGCCTGATCGGGGTGCATGCCGGCTATTCCCAAATCGGTGTGCAGCGTGTCAAGCCACTGCTGCCTTGACCGTGCTTTGGGTCTCTTTCCAGGCACGTCAAGGGTAAGCCCAGTCTTGCATACGGCATCACTTCCAGCGCGAAGAACGTGCTCATACCATTGCAATCGAGATTCACGCAGCTTCTCGGCAATCGGAGCAACACCAAAACGCTTCCTGATATCGTCGTTCGTGACGTGGTCCAAGCGGGTGACACGCGCTGTCCAACGTAGCATTTTCGTCTCCATTACAGCGAACCTAACGCTCTGCTTCCTTGGTAGCAGGCCAGCACTTTGCTGCATACAGCGCAACAGGCCGGACAACAGTTCGGTAAATCTTCGACTTTAGGCGATCGGGCATCTTCCAGTCGCATAGCACTCCTGTCACTGACCGCAATTTCAAACGCGCAGCGCTGACCCTTGTGCTGACCTCACTATCTAGACTGCAGTCAGATGTAATCATCGAACCAAGGTACTTGAAGACGTCAACGGGAGGAAGCTCGGTACCATCAATCTTGAAGGAGGCACTCTCATTTCTATCCGTAGTCAGATACTCAGTCTTCCTAACGTTGAGGCGACACCCAAATCGAGCCAATCGGTCACTCCAGTTTTGCAAGTTTTGCACCTGTCGCTCGAGATCCAATTTATTTTCAGCTGCGAGCATCACATCATCCGCATACAAAAGATTGCCGCGGACGCCGTAGCATTAACAGATACTTTAAACACCATTGCATGTGGTGTGACAGGGATGATCATCGGCCGACTTGTCACACGGGCGAAACGCCCTGGTCTGTCGCCGGAACACGAATTTCCGTTTTCAGCTCACCTCGACAGAATCGAGGAGTTTCCAGTGGCACCAACGTGGAGGAGCGGACTGCGCCACCGCTCTATACGGTACCAAAACTTAAATATGCGTGGACGCCCCACTCACTTCCCCTGTGGCTACCGAGGAAGTGGGTGGGGCGAGCATGCCACATTCAAGTTTTGGGGACGTAATTACTATTGGTTGCTTGTTTTGAGCCGGTTTTCGACACTGCTATTGCAATGGACCTCGGACCTTCCGATTTCCGGCGAAAAGCTAATTGGGGTTCAAATAGTCGCCTCCAAGGATTTTTGAATTTTTTCATCTTTACACCATTTCTTAACATACTCAACCTGACAGGGATCAGCCCTTCGTTTCAGTTAGTGATCTCAAAACTGAAAATATTAACGAACATTCATTACCGTCAGCCCGCCACCGACGATGAACGGACCGATTTGCGCGAGTTCTCAACTGGTTCATAGGTCTAAAAGGGCTGCTTTCACGCGACAACAGTAACAACACTTGGTTTTGTAATCTTGGAACTTCCAGGAAGCTTCTGAATTTTTTTTGTATTTTTGGAATTCCTAAGGGACTACGAGAATTTGATGAATAAGAAAAGACTTTTGGAGGAGCCCAAACAACTTAGAACTTGGACGAACTCTTCTGATTACCCAGTGAAAATAGGTTCGTCAGTTACCTATGTGGAGGGCACATCACATGAGCTAAAACTAGTAGCTGGAAATGGTCAAAATAAATAATTTTTGCTGCTTCGAATCGCTGACCAACACAGGTGCGGTGAGGGCAAACCCTGTTGTTTTAACGCATTTTTGCGAAAAATTTGCCGTTTTAAGCGAAAATTCTGGCAAACGGCAATGGCAACGGCAAACCCCAGAAATGGCCGGCAAACGTCAAACGGCAATCGGCAAATGGCAATTGCCGCACACCCCTGATGGTGAGTGGTTCCGAGGAACTCAATCACATCTTGGTTTTCCACCCATCCTCTATAGTTGTACAGGCTATAAAACGGCGAAATTCACTTGGTTCCTACGCGTGCTGGTGTCGAGCGGAGGTTAGAGACAGTGAGAGAGCCTAGGGCAGACGGAGGCCGGGGTGTCGAGCGCGCCGCTCGAGCCTCGAGAGATGTGAATTTCGACGTTTTATAGAGGGTACACGAACGGAATTTTGGAAAATTTTCCGTAAGATTTTTCGAAATTTTTTTCGTACGTTCGAAATTTCGTCGAACGAATTTTTCTCAAATTTCGTTCGTTCAAAACTTTTTCGAACTAAAATTCTTCAAATTTCTTTCGTTCAAATTCCGTTTCTTCGAATTTTTTTTTGAAGTTCGTTCGTTCGAAATTCTTTCGAAAAAAAATTCGAGAAAAGTCCGAAATTTTCAAAAGAAAGTCTGAAATTTCTAACGAATTTCGAAGGAAAATCTGAAATTACAAAAGAAATCGAAATTTCGATCAATTTCGAAACTCGTTCGTTCGAAATTCTTTCAAAATAAAGAATTTTTCATTTTTTGTTCGTTCGAAAATGTTTTGAACAAAATTTTTTCGATTGTCGTTTGTTCGAAAGTTCTTTGAACAATTTTTTTTCATTCTTCGTTCGTTCGAAAAGTTTTCGAACGAAAAATTCTTTTGGCATTTTTTCGAAATTGTACAACTATGCCACCCTCCTAGACTCAGAAATAACGCCGAATTCTGGAATAAAGAAAAAAGTTGTAATTTGATTTTTTCGCAATTTGGTTCTTACCTGAAGCCGCCTTACAACCTGCGATAACTGGGAGACAACGGTACAAACATGAGTGAAATCACATAACAAATTGATTCTATCGACCTCACGACAAGCTCTATCAACGTTTGTTTTGAGGAAAGGAAACCAGAAGTCTTCACTCAGTCTTTCCTGCTTTGAGAACTTCCACCGGGTTAGCCACGGTGGCGGTTCATTTGAGGCAACGTGCGCAGTATTGATCGATATCCGAGACATGTCAGGTGAACTGCGTTGGCACGTTCGCGCGCGTTGGCCGCTTTCGGACGCCCTCATCTGTGAACATTGCTTTTGATCCTTCTCGGTGCAGTTTTGCAAGTGTTGTTTTGGGCTAAGTGGGAGGTTGTATGCTAGATTTTCATTTATAACTTTTGCCCTCTATTTTACTCGATCTCATTGAGTGCTGCTATTGTTTTGTATTTGAGGAGGCTAAAGTATCCGCTTAAGCGAAACCCCCATTAGCCCTTTTCGTCAGTAAACTATATCACGAAACCATGTCCTATTTCTTATTCTGACTATCGAAAATTGAAGATAAAGCAAAGAAGGCGTTCCTTTTTCCTGAAATTGTCGAGTTTTTTTTTCGGAGATCTTCGACAATGCCATTGCAGGACTTTTTCGCGCTCATATCTCGTTTCGCTTTTTTTCAGAATGCTGAATGCTAATGGGAGGCCCATTTCCGGTTTTTCGGGAGGTCCCTATTTTATTGAAACTCTTTTGAGAAGGGTCTCCAATCCATTGGCTTGCGGAGAGGTTGCCCACGCCGAATTTTTTATTAAAGACAGCGTTCACGATGATCTTCCTCGGTGACCTTCCACAGTAAAATGATGGGCGAGAAGGAATCTAGGCTCCCAGTGCCGAGAGAACGGTAGAAAGCTAGCCAGGAGTGGCGAAATAGCGGCAGCAAACAAGCGTTTTGGAGTCCCAGAACCGCTCATGCTCCATTTCCGTCCCCCCCCCCCCGATGTGAACAAATGAACACATAGATTACAGGAATGCTCAAGTCAAGGAAGTGCTGATAAGTGAGCTGATCGCCGGTTTCACTGATAGGCATCATCCTTGATAGCGGTCATTCCCTTAACGCTCGAAAATAAGCGTAAACAAAGGAGGGCGTATTTTGGCTCAAAAACGCGCCTTTCGTGTCTTCTTTAAACATACCTTGCTATATAGGGCACCAGACCTTCTGTAAACCGTGAAGATATCAGAAGCGAAGTTCATCGTGAACACTGCTTTAAGAGATCTTTCTTGGCAATGGTGAGCCGTACGACAGATACTTGAATGCCCCGCCGAGCCTGACACGAAAACTAGAGAAAGTGTATGGAACAAAATAATTAAAGGATTGACAATGCCCCTTTTGCAGCATCAAGCCATCTTGTGGGGCATGGATCTGCTTCAGATACCTCGGGCAATCGGAATCTGCACGTCTGCAAAACTCCAGGCCGTAAGAGATGGCAAAAATAATTTTCCAAAGTTTCCAGATGACAGTTGTTAATAAGATATCCTTTGAAGACGCTAAGTTTGCCTGTGTTTTCTTAGTTTTGTCGATGTTTTTTTAGATACGGTGTGCGTATAACTTTCAGTCTGAGATACGACTGACATGTCGCGAGTGGTCCTGGCCGCATTCGCAGCGCGGCGCTCGTTCGCTTCAGCTGATCGCGAATCGATTCCGCCGGCCACCACCCCAGCCAAAGCTACCCAGTGGCTGATTTTTCTTTTCAAGTGGTTTTTGTTTTCATTTATTCGCTCTCAATTCATAATTATTGCTTAGCCATTCTTCTTTTGCTATTATTACCTTCAATACTGTTTTTTCCTTCTTTTCCATCACGTTGTAAAAAGTTTCTCACCATTTTATGTATATTGCGAATGTAATTTTTTTCAGCGTTTTAGGGACCCCCAAACAATGCTGCGGATCCATGACTGACGACTCACTCATCGTAAGGTGAGCATCTTCCTTCCAAATATTCTTATGTGGTTGGGGTGGGAAGTAGCCCGATTATGAAAATCAAAAAACAGTCGCACATACCCCACGTGTCCTTTACCCCCGAACCATGTTCGAACGCGTCACGGGGATATGTCAATTTCTAGTCTCAACAGTGGAGGAGAACTCTTCAATTCACTTCAGAAATAACAAAATCTTTTGTGCTCGACATACATATTTGCCTGCGTAAGATATTCCCATGAACGTTTGGCTAATATGCGGTACAGATCCAAACATTTCCGCATTTCTGATTGGTCTTGGTAATGGGAACCCCGAAGAATCCAGGCTATGTTTTTATTCTTCCACAAAGCTGCCCCTTCGGCTCCGGTGCGACACCGAGGCGGCAGGCTGCCGACAAATTCCCGGTAGAATCCGGGCGTTTGGGGAAGCTACGTCAATCATTGTCCCAGATACTTCTCTGGGTTGTTTATGATTAATCGATCATGAGGTGATTCTAATAAATTCATCTAAAAGCTGCCATGACGATATTACTCTGGCTTGTTTTAAAATAATCGATCATGATGCAATTCTAATAAATTCATCTCAAAGCTGCCATTACGATAATACTCTGGCTTCTTTTCAAATTGATCGATCATAATGTTATTCTAATAAAATCATCTCAAAGCTGCCATTATGATACTACTCTGGGTTGTTTTTAATTAATCAATCATGATGTGATTCTGATAAAATCATCTCAAAGCTGCCATTATGATACTACTCTGGGTTGTTTTCAAATTAATCCATCATGATGTGACTCTAATAAAATCATCTCAAAGCTGCCATTATGATACTACTCTGGCTTGTTTTCAAATTAATCGGTAATAATGTTATTCTAATAAATTCATCTCAAAGCTGCCATTACGATAATACTCTGGCTTGTTTTCAAATTGATCGATCATAATGTTATTCTAATAGAATCGTCTCAAAGCTGCCATTATGATACTACTCTGGGTTGTTTTAAATTAATCGATCATGATGTGATTCTAATAAAATCATCTCAAAGCTGCCATTATGATACTACTCTGGCTTGTTTTCAAATTAATCGATAATAATGTTATTCTAATAAATTCATCTCAAAGCTGCCATTATGATACTACTCTGGCTTGTTTTCAAATTACTCGATAATAATGTTATTCTAATAAATTTATCTCAAGCCTGCCATTACGCTAATACTCTGGCTTGTTTTCAAATTGATAGATCATAATGTTATTCTAATAAAATCATCTCAAAGCTGCCACTATGATACTACTCTGGCTTGTTTTCAAATTAATCGATAATAATGTTAATCTAATAAATTCATCTCAAAGCTGCCATTATAATACTATGGCTTGTTTTCAAATTACTCGATAATAATGTTATTCTAATAAATTCATCTCAGAGCTGCCATTACGATATTACTCTGGCTTGTTTTCAAATTGATCGATCATAATGTTATTCTAATAAAATCATCTCAAAGCTGCCATGATGATACTACACTGGGTTGTTTGTAATTAATCGATCATGATGCGATTCTAATAAATTCATCTCAAAGCTGCCATTACGATATGAACAAAAAATGCTTCACTAGGTGATATCTAGTTGCGGAACGACATGAGGCGGTCCGTCGAGGATCAATAGACAGCGCGTTCACAATCGACTAAGCCACTGACTATTTATTTATTCATTTTTTCATGGAAGAATGGAGCGAATGTAGTTCACATCGAGAAGATCGCTGATGAGAATGGATCATCAAATGTATGAAAGGTAAGATGTTTATTATTTGCAATAACGACAAATGTGGAAAAAATATCGTCGCCCAACGACCGTTTCACTTCTGTAACAAAGAGCCGTTTTTCTCTCACTGAAGACAGAAAAATAAGGTGCAGGTTGGTCCATAACGTTAGAATCCCCTTGCCATTGTATATTCCGCCCCAACAGACCGCTCCGCGGCGTACTCCTTCTGGTCGCCAAGAAGCAAGGGTCACTGGACAATGTCTGGTGAATCAGTATGTCCATGGGACTATTTCCCTTTTTATATAGACACCTACAGTCTATTCCATCAGTAGTTGCACTCTCAAGCCTGCATACGTCGTGCGACGCGATGACATGACGGCTAGCACTCCCTCGTTCAGAAATATTGAGCTGGTTAAGTTATTTCATGTAGTGATATTCTGTTCAAGATTCCCTTTCTGAAGCTGCTGTCAAATAATCTTTTTCTTCTATTGAATAAATGTACTTTTGCAGATTACAGACTCCAGCTCTGCTTGAGCAAGAAAATTGTTTGGTAGTGTTGTTAGAAACAACCACTCTAGTCAAATCAGAGTATTCTGGTGGGCAGAAATGGCGACAGCCATTGTATAACCTGTGAAGACATTTCACACGCCATTTGATGTAATTATCGTTATACCATATTAATTGATAATTGGCAGCGGTGCTTCCTCGAAAAGTGCCAGCTTTTGCCTTGTCAATCCCTGACATAATTGGCAGCTCAAAACCCTAATAGGTTGGTAACGCTCCCGAGATTTTGTATGAATAGGAAATTATTTTTAGTTTAACTATGGTTTGTATTTGTTGCTATACGCAATAAATTATTAGTAATATTCGTCTATCAACAGCCGTGTCACCGATTCGGTGCATCGGCCGGGAAGGCCACGGAGCAGCCTAAGAATAGGATGCTTGATACATCGGGGAGCCCCTCCACGGGGTGCCCCTTTGTCCCGAGGACTAGTTACTGTGAAGTGTGCTTCTTGGCCGGAAACCAAGCTTCAGGATGCCGCTCCAGAGCGAAAATGGAGCCTGCTCACGTGTAAGACATTTATAATAGTAAAGGAATTTGTAGAAATACCATCGCATCCACAAGTTGGGAATGTTTAGGATTTGAGGTGATTATGTAATCATTAGTGTAGATATTTTGTAATTGTAATAATTGTTTAGATATGGTAGTGATTTTGACCTTTTCTGCATCAAATTATTTTTGTAAATATCTTCCATCACTGGATGAGGGATCGCCGCGACGCTGCTTGGCGGGAAAAATGACGCGATCAATAGCCACTCTCCCTTCGTTTTCCCGCCCGCAATTTTCCCGCCAGGCAGCGTCGCGGCGATCCCTCATCCAGTGAAGGACGATAAATGTTATATGTTGGTGAAGCGATAATTATCGATTGTATGGTACGAATGAATTATTAATAATCACGCAGTGTGATGGTCTTGGCAATTTGAAGTTCTATTGTTAACACACCAAGGCTAATTTTAGTCACCGCCCAGTGTTGTTAGAAACAACCATTCTAGTCAAATTATAGTATTCTCATGGGGAATGGCGACACCTATTGTATCACCTGAGGAGACATTTCACAGGCCATTTGATATAATTATCGTGATACAATATTAATTGTTAATTTAGCTTCCCACGATTTGGGAATGGTGAAAAAACTTTCAAAAATATCTTGAAATATCTTAAAAAATGATTTGGCGTAAAATAGCCTGGAGAAATAAAAAAACTAGGAAATGAAGTAAAATAATCAAAAATGCGATTTGGTGGTCGACCGTTTCACAAGCCTCTCCCTTAAACTTATCAAAACGAAATCAAGCACGATATGGAATGGTGTTCACATAGCTTGACCTAGGCTGATACCCTTACTACAGCTTTCAAAAATGGCGAATATTTACGTTTCTTGCTTGATTTCGTCTTGATAAGTTTAAGGAGAAGCTTGTGAAACGGTCGACCACTGAATCGCATTTTTGGTTATTTCACTTCATTTCCTAGCTTTTTTATTACTCCATGCTATTTTACGCCAAATCATTTTTTGAAAATATTTCAAGACATTTTTGAAACTTTTTTTGACTATTATCAATTCGCTACTTTTGCCAGGAAGCTAAATTTTCAGAAATCGCACATATTTATTCCGAAGGTTCCCTTTCTGACTTCAATTTTCTATTTTGGAATGATGATACATCTAACAGACGACATTGTCGTATGAGTACTACAACTCTTGAAACCTATGACCCACAACCGTAAAAAGAGTACTCATTGGCGAATTTTGCGCAACATGTGAAAAAATCTATACTATTGATCACTAGTATTTGATCTTGCATGATTAGAAGAATTTCAAAAACAAGTGACTTAGAGCCATCAACAATCGAAAATCATTGCGGCATTTTGTGCAGCAGGCGAAAAATTCAATATTGTTGATTGGTATTTATCGACAATGACTGACGAGCAGTCTCCAACCAAAAAAACGAACCCCATCAACAATCACCACTCCTAGCCGCTTTTTGTGCAAAAAGCGCGAAAAGCGATTATATTGATAATCGATCAATGACGTGTCATGAGTACGAATTCTGAGAAGTTCGCTACTTATCTCCGACGAGCTGTGTTGATTGGCTGCAGATTCACCTACACACCCCGGTCTCCACCGTCATAGCAGAAAAAAAAAGTTTTCGTGCTCCACGGCTAATTTAGTATGTAAACCCACGATTTTGAGGTACCCTTCAAAGTTAAAGTATCATGTTCAAGTTGGAATAGGAGCGACCTGCATCCATTTCCAGCCTCCTATCAAAAGATGAGCTCCCTAGCTCGATTTTAAGTGTACCAACAAGATTATGTACGCCGTCTGAAAAAAAAGAGATCAACAACAGAAACGCGCGGTTTTTCATTTTATACTCAAAAACCAGTGAACCGTTCTTAACCATTTTAGGGTACACACACCAACTTTTTACGCCCTTTTTAATGCAAATTACATGGTACACAGCAATTGTAACTCCACTAATGTAGTCTACTGCATGATCTGTACGGACTGTATTAAACAGTATGTAGGTATCACTACTAGAAAACTTAGAGCTAGGATGTTGGAACACCTTAGAAACATCAAAAATAAGGAAAACAAAGTTTTTTTAATGAGCACTTTTAGTTAGAAGGACTTGATCCCAATAACATAAGAATTTCTATTCTAGATAGCTCAGATGAAAACAAAGACAAAGCATTTTACTAGATAAGGAATTATTTTGGATTAAGTTACTAATGACTGCTACTCCTCACGGTTTTAATGTTAATATTAAAGGATACGGTAATCTTTCTGGTATTAAAAATCCTCTCTTACATAGTAAACCTAATCATCCTTTCTTCAATTTGAAAGTAGTCAACAAATGCAGGAATAGAGGGAATAATAAAAAGAAGAAGGTGAAAAAGAAATATAGTTCTCAAGAAGCTTTGGAACACACTTGCAGCATTCAAGCGCAACATAACAACAAATACGGCATCTTTAGATGTTTGAAGAATAAAAACAACAACTTTCTTGACACTTCAATTCAACTTGTCACCAACAATTCTCTTCCTTTCGAAATGAGTAAGAATGAGAAGATAAGTTTATTCACATCTCTTTCTATACATTATTTCCGTAATAATAGGTTCACCTCAGAAGAAGCTAAAACCAAGTTCGTGAATTTGAGATTTCCTTTTTATTATGATATCTCAGAGGATCGCGGGTTCGTAATGGAGCACAATAGGCTTTCACCTCGACGAGGATAGCGAGGGCTGCACGAGGGGAAGAGCTGCTGCTTGAGCAGCACGTTCTGCTTTTGTGCTGCGCTCAGAAGCACGTGCTGCCCTTGTCCTCCATTCGTCGCCTCAGCTGCTGCTCTCCGTTTTGGCCAGCGCAGTGTGGTAACTTAGCTCAAAGTGGTTCATTTGGGCACATTTGGGCAGCTACAATGGCATTCATAATCAGCTTGAAGAGTTCTTTCGTTTGAGCATGTTCATTTAGACTTCTGGATATCTACACTACCGCTCGTTGGCTTTGGTCAGAAAGTGAGCGAAGTCGGGTTTTCGCGTCTTTCTTGTATAACTCGCTTCAATGTCAACCTTGAGCAAAACCAGGAAGATACCCATGATCCTGGCGTTGAGCGCTATCAAATGCTATAGTCATTGTTAGGGTTTCGCTGAGATTCATGGAAGTTTCGCAATCAGCCTGCTCTCTATATACCGTAGACAAAGGGAAAGGCAGACAGAAATGGTAGCCCCCGATCCGCCATGGTACTGTAATTGTAAACCTGGCTGATTGCGAAACTTATATATTTCTTAATGTAACCACCACAAAGGCTTAACCATTGGGTAGCTCTGGTTTCCAGGATAATAAATATCACCCTAGTTTCGCTCAACGTTGAGTTTGAAGCGAGTTATACAAAAAAGACGAAAAAGAAGCGAAAACCAGACTTCGCCCGCTCTCTGACCAAATCCTACGAGCGGTGTAGTATATATCAGTTGACATCTTCTGTTTTTCTCCTAAATAATGTGTATAGAGCTAAAGCAAAACATTTGGTCTTCATCTTAAACGGTCGTTGGGTTGTAATGGGCACAATTGGCACTCAGCTCCACGAGAACAACTAGGGCAGCACAAGTGGACGAGCTCCTGCTTGAGGAGCACGTGCTGCCCTCGTTCTCCATTCGTCTCCTCAGCTGCTGCTCTCTGTTGCGGCCAGCACCGTGTTTTAATATTACTCAACGGTGATCCACTCGGGTAGCTACAAACACAGTCATAATCAGCACGAAGAGTTCTAAAACGTCGTAATTCACATCATTCGATGTGCGAGCGGGGCGCGTGACGCCTCGGCCTCCGTCTGCCCTACGCTCTCTCACTGTCTCTAATCTCCGCTCCTCACCAGCACGCGTAGGAACCAAATGAATTTCGCCGTTTTATAGCCTGTACAACAGTTAACACAACCAATCGATCTCCAGCCATATCACAAGGAGTACCTCAAACCACAGTCCAAGCTCAGAATCCATTTTTCGTTTTTCAGCATATCTTGGAGGAAATTTCATGCTGATCGCAATGGTGTCCCCTGAATCGCTCAGAACTTACTACGAACTGGGTTACGGCTCCTCAAAAATTTTGAATTTGAACTGGTAAAAGTTCGCGGACGAGTTGTCTCGAACCTGTATTTTCTCGATATTCGCAGCCATATTCAAAGTTAAAGTATCATGTTCAAGTTGGAATAGGAGCGACCTGCATCCATTTCCAGCCTCCTATCCAAAGATGAGCTCCCTAGCTCGATTTTAAGTGTACCAACAAGATTATGTACGCCGTCTGAAAAAAAAAGAGATCAACAACAGAAACGCGCGGTTTTTCATTTTTTACTCAAAAACCAGTGAACCGTTCTAAACCATTTTAGGGTACACACACCAACTTTTTACGCCCTTTTTAATGCAAATTACATGGTACACAGCAATTGTAACTCCACTAATGTAGTCTACTGCATGATCTGTACGGACTGTATTAAACAGTATGTAGGTATCACTACTAGAAAACTTAGAGCTAGGATGTTGGAACACCTTAGAAACATCAAAAATAAGGAAAACAAAGTTTTTTTAATGAGCACTTTTAGTTAGAAGGACTTGATCCCAATAACATAAGAATTTCTATTCTAGATAGCTCAGATGAAAACAAAGACAAAGCATTTTACTAGATAAGGAATTATTTTGGATTAAGTTACTAATGACTGCTACTCCTCACGGTTTTAATGTTAATATTAAAGGATACGGTAATCTTTCTGGTATTAAAAATCCTCTCTTACATAGTAAACCTAATCATCCTTTCTTCAATTTGAAAGTAGTCAACAAATGCAGGAATAGAGGGAATAATAAAAAGAAGAAGGTGAAAAAGAAATATAGTTCTCAAGAAGCTTTGGAACACACTTGCAGCATTCAAGCGCAACATAACAACAAATACGGCATCTTTAGATGTTTGAAGAATAAAAACAACAACTTTCTTGACACTTTAATTCAGCTTGTCACCAACGATTCTCTTCCTTTCGAAATGAGTAAGAATGAGAAGATAAGTTTATTCACATCTCTTTCTATACATTATTTCCGTAATAATAGGTTCACCTCAGAAGAAGCTAAAACCAAGTTCGTGAATTTGAGATTTCCTTTTTATTATGATATCTCAGAGGATCGCGGGTTCGTAATGGAGCACAATAGGCTTTCACCTCGACGAGGATAGCGAGGGCTGCACGAGGGGAAGAGCTGCTGCTTGAGCAGCACGTTCTGCTTTTGTGCTGCGCTCAGAAGCTTTTACGATGTGCTGCCCTTGTCCTCCATTCGTCGCCTCAGCTGCTGCTCTCCGTTTTGGCCAGCGCAGTGTGGTAACTTTGCTCAAAAAGGTTCATTTGGGCACATTTGGGCAGCTACAATGGCATTCATAATCAGCTTGAAGAGTTCTTTCGTTTGAGCATGTTCATTTAGACTTCTGGATATCTACGCTACCGCTCGTAGGATTTGGTCAGAAAGTGAGCGAATTCGGGTTTTCGCGTCTTTTCTGTATAACTCGCTTCAAAGTCAACTTTGAGCAAAACCAGGAAGATACTCATGATCCTGGCGTTGAGCGCTATCCAATGGTAAAGTCATTGCTAGGGTTTCGCTGAGAACCATGGAAGTTTCGCAATCAACCTGTTCTCTATATACCGTAGACAAAGGGAAAGGCAGACAGAAATGGTAGCGCCCGATCCGCCATGGTACCGTATTTGTAAACCTGGCTGATTGCGAAACTTATATATTTCTCAACGTAACCACCACAAAGGCTTAACCATTAGGTGCATAGCTCTAGTTGCCAGGATAATAAATATCACCCTAGTTTCGCTCAACGTTGAGTTTGAAGCGAGTTATACAAAAAAGACGAAAAAGAAGCGAAAACCAGACTTCGCCCGCTCTCTGACCAAATCCTACGAGCGGTGTAGTATATATCAGTTGACATCTTCTGTTTTTCTCTAAATAATGTGTATAGAGCTAAAGCAAAACACTTGGTCTTCATCTTAAACGGTCGTTGGGTTGTAATGGGCACAATTGGCGCTCAGCTCCACGAGAACAACTAGGGCAGCACAAGGGGACGAGCTCCTGCTTAAGGAGCACGTGCTTCCCTCGTTCTCCATTCGTCTCCTCAGCTGCTGCTCTCTGTTGCGGCCAGCACTGTGTTTTAATATTACTCAACGGTGATCCACCTGGTAGCTACAAACACAGTCATAATCAGCACGAAGAGTTCTAAAACGTCGTAATTCACATCATTCGATGTGCGAGCGGGCGCGTGACGCCTCGGCCTCCGTCTGCCCTACGCTCTCTCACTGTCTCTAATCTCCGCTCCTCACCAGCACGCGTAGGAACCAAATGAATTTCGCCGTTTTATAGCCTGTACAACAGTTAACACAACCAATCGATCTCCAGCCATATCACAAGGAGTACCTCAAACCACAGTCCAAGCTCAGAATCCATTTTTCGTTTTTCAGCATATCTTGGAGGAAATTTCATGCTGATCGCAATGGTGTCCCCTGAATCGCTCAGAACTTACTACGAACTGGGTTACGGATCCTCAAAAATTTTGAATTTGAACTGGTAAAAGTTCGCGGACGAGTTGTCTCGAACCTGTATTTTCTCGATATTCGCAGCCATCGTTCTGAATCAGGTCACAATATAAGGTCAGAGCGAAAACAAAAGGAAGAACATAGGTTTCGAACAAAATAATTCGTGCGTCTCTTCCCTATTGAGATCGGAAGCCTGCCAGTAGGCGTTACCCATTTCTTTTTTCAAAGGGCCATGGTCGACTTTTTCCTGGCTTTTTCTCGCTTATTTAAGCGAACCGAGATTTTGCGCTTGGCAGGGTTGCCATAGACGGCGACCGGACCAAAATATCAAAAGCTACCTCTGGGGTTGGACTGTACATTTAAAGGCAGCGTACGCGCAAAAACTGCATTCTTTTTTGAAATTTTGGACAGGTAGGTCTACCAGGTTGTGACATATCGCAAAGAGGCCACCCAAAACGCTTAAGCTTTGGAGAAAAACTCGTTTCAAAATCCCGTAGCACTCAGCTTCCTTTTTTCACGTCTGTCAGGTGTGTGTTCTGTAATTTTTTTCGCCTCTCTGTTCTCGAAAGTTCTCTAAAACAAGAAGCTCTAATTACTCGCGTCTGAACTCGAGGATCTCTCGGAATGGAGAAAATAGATTTTTGAAGTTCCGCGGCCTGTCGGAGCCTGTCGTGGCGCTTCTGTTCCTCGTGTTAGATGACACCTTTCCAGACCACGGATCAGTTTTACCGAGTTTATCGCATTATGAATGCGCGATATTGAGGTCTTAAATTTCGCTATCTCTACTTGGTTCAAACTTTGGAGTGAGAAGAAAACGCCGAATGCGGATTTCCCGCGCTTAAGCTGCCTTTAAAGGCACAGAACACCTTGAAGAATAGTTTTTATGCTGATCTTGGAGTGGGTCACACTATGATCACAGTGGTATCCCTGAAATGGTCCAAGATCCCCCATGAACAGAGTTATGGCTCCTTAAAGATGCTTATATTTTAAGTGTGAAAAATTGGTGGATGAGTTGTCTCAGGCCTGTGTTTCTCATCATTCGCAATCGTTGCGCGAGAGTGAGCCAGGATAAGAAGACAGTCCGGCAACGGACCGAGGAACGACGACTTGTTGAGGATTCAGCCATCCATCTAGCCGCTTCAGAGTTTGAAAATCTGGTAGGGGGTCTGGCCTGTGGTGGTCGGGGAAGGAGGTCGCGTCTAAGATGGTCGGCGAAGGAGGTCGGGCCTAAGGTGGTCTGTATCTCGCTAATCTGAAGGAATTGAGTTTTCGCACTTGGCATGTCTTAAATAGGAGGGTTCTTCTAAACAATCAAACAAAAATCACAAAATTCATGTCTGAGGGTGTTCTGTGCCTTCAAGGTACACAACCGCTTGTTTGGTGGGGGTGTTCTCACCGCGTTTTATGAGACGACGCATTACGAATTATCCATGTCGAAATCGTATATAGTGTAATGTCGCATATGGAAAAGCTTGCCAGAAGTTTGTATGAAGGAAATGGAACCTTTTTTTCATGAGACAGTTTGCCATCGGAAGAAATCAGGGCGCAACTGGCTTTACCAGTCGGTAAGCAGATCGGCACCGCTATATTTCTCTATGCATCAGTATTCCGCTGTTTTTGATAATAGAAATCCTGAGCTCTATAGAAGTACCCCAAAGATTAGGTTGTTCACATTAGACTAAAATAGAGAGCACATAAAACATTAAATCTGTAGTAAACTAGGAAATCTGTATATTACCAAACATGTTTTGGTGATTTTTAATAATTTCCATCGAAATCCAGGAAGAATGCATTTAAGTGCGCTTTCGGATCGGATAAGCAGGGTGGGGTGCCGCAACATGCGCTCGGCGGGAGGCGGACACGCGGAGCTTTTGGCACGGTCTGAGTCTGGGGTCTTGCCCATACACTTTTCAGTTCCGAGCGTGAGCGATTTACCTGTTCACCTGCGCGGCCACCTCAAACGTGGTAATCTTATGCAAGATTAAAATTTTCGTTGCGTCAAGTCTTCTAACAAAATTTGGTATGTTATTGATTATCAAATCAAACTCCGTCTAAAAAAAATAATTTTCGTTAGGTTCTTGGTATGTTATTGATTATCAAATCAAACTCCGTCTAAAAATAGGATTTTCGTTAGGTTCGAGGTGGTACAATTGAGTAGAGTAGTTCCTTGCGAGCAATGTGAATGGTACAGCTCGGTTAAAGACTGATGAATTGAACTGAAAAAAGATGATGAGTCATCATTCTCATAGTATGATAGTCGTGTGGAACCGACCGAAAATTTGAGAGATGCTCAACTTTTTTAAAATAATTTATTCAGTGTATTCTACGAAATTTGACAAAGATTTGCGCTATTTTTAAAACTGGATGGTATGAGCCGAAAACTTTGATAAATCCCGTTCTCACTTTGATATGCGTTTTCATGACTTCGAACTTAACTCGCATTTTTCAGTGAAATAATTTTTCTTGGTTTTGGACGAGGACTCGTATTTTTCAAAGTTTCAGCGGTGATGGCTTGCCTAAGATTCAACGAAAATTGAAATATTGAACCTTTTCTGAGAAAAAAAAACCATTTCTTCATGAAAAACAATGCTCACAAAATTCAAAGCCGAGAGTTCTCAAAAATAACATTGCAAAAAAGACAATGATTTTAAACCATCCTGAAAATGTTCACGACACTATTTCTGAAAGAAGGGAAAGTTTTCTTTGACTCATTGTTTTTTCGTAGGGAAGAAATCACCATTTATAAAGAGATCATTAAATGATGAATTCTCTAATGTTTGAAATTCCATTTGCCCTAGACATTCCTCTAATAAGTGCGAATTTCAACGATTTAAGAACATTTCGAGTAAATCTTCATCCTTGGAATATGTAGACATAATTTTTAACAAAGAAACCCATAACTCGTCTTTAAAATCCATTAAAATAGATTATCACGCCCAATTCATATCTCTGCAGTCACAAAACCGAGTGAAAATAGATTCTTGTTCAAGGAATAGAGAAATTCTCTGTTGAGAAATGTTTTTGGGACACTCACATTCACTACCGACCGAGGCCTGTGTTGAACGGCCCTCGCAAACTCGTGCCAGATACGAGGCAGTCTTTGGTGTGCATGAGACAGTCGGCAATGCGAGCATCATTTCCTCGATCGGTGGCGAAGATCAGTTGTTAGAATCAAGGATGAAAAACCCGTTAAGGTTATTGATGAGCCTCACGGGGGTCTTTATTTTTGATGAGTCGCTGCAGTGCTGCTGCTGCACTCGACACATCCCTCGCGAGAAAAAATTATAAGGAAAAAGCAAGGATCAAAAATGAGGAGCAGCAGTTGGGGCGAGAATAAAGAGCAGCAGTTGGGGAGAAAAGAGCAGCAGTTGGGGCCGCAATGAAGAGCAGCAGTTGGGGCCACAAGCAGGAGCTGGGGAGACGACTGGAGCAGTTGGGGCGACTGCAGCAGCACGTGGGGCCATTATACGAGCAGCAGTTGGGGCAGTGAGCGGAGCAAGGGGACACAACGTGCTGCCCTGAGCAGCAGTTGGGGGAACGAAAGAGCTTACACATCGACGAGTTAGTGCGGTAGTAATCCCCTCGTGCTGCCTTACTAAGCCGCGAGTATCTGAGATATCAAATCATACGAATATCAACAAAATAGTTAATCATAAGATCATCAAAGATTCCATTATACATAATTCCAAAGTAGAATTTGTGCCTTTCCGGGTGTTGTATAGCTATGAGAATCCCATTTCTAAATCGGTCTTCAACTATGACAAATTTCTCAAGAATATTACTAGATCTGAAATTCAGAAACTTACTCAATCCTCATGTCTTCGCGATTCCCATCCTTTCGCACAATTTCGTGATCTTCAAGTCAAGCATGTAGTAACACGAAATATTGACATCGTTACGAATCCTGACATCAAATATATTCTACAAAAAGGTATAAAATTCAGACCCAAAATTGACAGAAAAATGGAAGATTTGAAAAGATTTGGGAGGAGTTTTTAGAACAAGTAAAAAACAAAATTAAAACAAAATATAGAATAAAATCTGAAAAAAATAGTGAATTTCATAATTTGTATTCTCCTTTCTTCTCACGGAAAACCAGACCTCTGATCTACAACATAAATAGATTCGATAATACCGACATCAGTAATTTCAAAAATAAGATACACTTTCCACAGAACAAATTTATTATTTGCCCTCTAGACAAAGCCAGTAATAACAACGGATTTGTGTGCAAAAAACTATACTTAGAAATTATTCTTAGCAAAATGGGAATACTACTTCAAAACATTACTACCAATGATATTTACCAATTAACCGCGATTGAAAAAAAAGAAGAAATCATAGAACAACACAAAAACTAATGATATTTGATAAAATCGATTTTACTTTAGATTCTGATATTCCGATTATCTATTGTCTATCAAAACTACACAAAAATCCAATTAAATTTTGCTTCATGTGTGGCGCATACAACAGCAGCATGAAAAACTTAGCGGTAGAACTCAAAAACGTGTTTTCTTTATTCAAAAATCATTTTAAAAATTACTGTGGCATAGTCACCAATAACGCGAGATGCATCAAAAGTTTTTGGTCAATAGATAACATTGCTACATATCTAAACAGCTAGAAAACAACGTTGGAAAAAATTTGAAATTGTATTAGGCTGATCTCACAAACATGTTCACCAATATTCCACATAAAATATTGTTTATAATAATACTGAAGTTCTGAAAAATTGCTTCAAGAAATTCCAATAAAAATATGTCGCCACTAACAACTTCACTACTTTTTATACCAATAAAAATGATAACCCCAAGCACAGATTTTATCAGTTATATGATATTATCCACTGTCTTTTGGGGACTTTCGGGTTATTTAAACAAATCAAGGGAGTTCAACAAGGCGGTAATACTAGTACAATCATTGCGGATCTCACATTGAGTTCCTTAGAATATATTTCTTCAAAAACTCTGCTGCTTGTGACTAATGAAGTTTTTGAACCCTATAGACATATGGATGATCTCCTGATCATACATACCTTTGATGAAGAATTCATTACAACTCTTCTCAGAAACACGTATCAAAACATTATGAATTTTGAAGGCACCCATTTTAATCGAAAATAAATTGTGTATATTTGGATCTTAACATAAAAATTGATCACGATAAAATTCTCACAAAACTATACAATAAATCAGAACTTTTCGATTTTAAAAGGCATAGATTTCCCCATTATGAATCCAGTATTTCCTCCAACTTGAAGGAAGCTATAATTTACACGGAAACGCTTGGGATTTCTTGAACTTGTTCTTCAACAATAGATTTCGAAGATAGAATAAAATTACTGAGCAGAAATCTCATTGACATACAGTATCTTAGACCATTTGTTCTCAGTGCTTTTCTAAAATGTGTTGCTAAAATAACTTAGGACATGAATTTGGAATAGGTAATGATTTCAACCTGATAAGAAACACACTTCTTTCCGTATTTTACATTAAATAAACATAGATCACAATTACTTTTATCTTGCTGGTCTCACAGATAGTACTAGAAAGTTCTCTCTTAGCTCCTCAATTGATCTCAGAGTCATATAAATAGCACTTACGTCAGGCACTCTTATTCATACTACACTCCTTGCCCTACTGACGAGCCTCGAGGAGTGTCAGTTTTTATTTCTTTTTTTTTATACGACTCTTTAATAACCACTCACTATCGTATAGGGCTAAGAGGCGAAACGATAACAGTTTATTTTTTTTCTATTAGCTCTAATTTCTACGTTCGCTCTGAACCAGGGATGAGCGGATTTTTTTTTGATTTGCGGAAATCAGAAATCGGAACAACCTTCTCAAACTCGGAAATCGGAATTCGGAAATCGGAACGCCAAAAACCATCGGAAATCGGAAATCGGAAATGGTCAGCAAAATTCTTAACCCTGCCCTGGTGATTGTTCCTGCCAAAAAAATCGGGCCTATCCAAATTTATTGAACAAGATTTACACCCACGCATACTTGTAGGCTTGTATCGTGACGCTTAGAGTCATTGCAGAATCAGTTAGGTCCCACACACTTTTCCAGGCGCCTGCAGCACTTCAAGGCGGTCCAAAACAGTTTCCCTGGCGATCGGCACACTCCCAGTAGAACAGACTCCCACAAACTTTTACTCCCGGCACTTGGCGCACTCCTAGTTGGGTGCAACACACTTTTCTCCGCGCTTCACGCACTCCTGGATGGGGTGCCACACACTTTCGCCGGCGCTCGGCGCATTCCCAGTTAGGTCCCGCACACTTTTCCAGCGCTTGGTGCACTCCAAGTGAAGCCAAGCGCACTGTTTTGGCGCTTGACGCACTTCAACTCAGAAATTGATGAGCAGGTTACCTGAGACTTCAACGGAAGTTGCATGATGGCCTCACGCAACTTGCTTTGAGTCCACAAGTAACTTGAAGCGATGTTACGTGTAATTTCACGAGATTTTTGATTAAAGTAACGTGCGCTAATAATAAATACACAACATTGCGAGTAACTTGCACTGTTGGTATATGTTACTTGACATGTACACGCGACGTGGCCGGTACATTGACAAGCGACGAGGCCAGCACACCGTCACCCGACTGAGACTGCTCGGCGGCAACGACTGGCCCGGCAGCGGTCTGTCAGGCCTCCAGTCGGTGTGCGGGGCCAAGTACCTCAAAACTTGGGTAACTGAAGGGACGACGCTAGTGCATCGTATACCTCCCTGGAGAACGTCACGCCGCGTAGATAAGTTACATGTGCGATAAAATAATACATTTAAGTTACACGCCATCGCTTTATGTCACTTGTAACTCATCTCGCACCATGGAACACACATCCAATGTTTAAGGTCAAATGTAACTTAAAGTTGTAAAGACAGGTTGCCGACAACATGTGTAGAGCCCTTAATTCGCATGTGACTCTGTCAGAAATTCCTTACATGTGGAGTCCCGCACCCTTCCCTCGGCAAACTCACAGCGAGCCTTTAATCTCACATGCAACCGTTCATGAAACCCTTCAGCGATCTTTTATTTAGGGAACTGATTATATCGTGTTATCAGTACACGCCATCCCACCATAATATCAACAAACCGAATCGCTTCATTTTTGAAAGAAAACGACCGAATTTCCGTTCTATCTTACAAACACACACACACACACACACACACACACACACACACACACACACACACACACACACACACACACACACACACACACACACACGCACACACACACGCACACACACACACACACACACACGCACACACACACACACACACACACACACACACACACACACACACACACACACACACACAGAGTTATGCAAATATATGTAGATAGTAGGATAGTTATTGAATAATTTTCCTGTAAATGCACTCAACTCTAGCTTTCTGAAAAGTGGAGACGGACCTTGAATTCGAATTCAGCGCCCCAGATATCCCTGGGAATCCGGCAATTAAAAGAGTTCAAAAATCTAAACTCCGATATTTCCGATTTTTTCCGCATTTTCAGGCTTTTTTTCGGAAATCGGAAATCAGAAGGCCAAAAACTATCGGAAATCGGAAATCGGCATCCCGCACATCCCTGCTCTGAACAAAGATTTCGAAAATGGGGTTGCGCGCGTGGCCGATTCAAAACCAAATCTGGTGCGCGCATTGCGCGCACCACAAATGGCACCGGCGCTGCTTTTAAAGCCACAGTCCAAGCTCAGGGGTAATTTTTGATATTATACTCCGGTCGCCGCGTATAGCAACCCTGCCAAGCGCGAAATCTCAAATCGCTCAAATAAGCGAGAAAAAGCCAGGAAAAAGTCGACCCCGCCCCCTTGGGAGAAAAAGTGGGTAACGCCCACCGACAAGCTTCCGATCTCAATAGGAAAGAGAAGCGCGACCGATTTTGTTCCAAGTCTATGTTCTTCCATTTAATTTCGGTCTGGCTTTATTTTGTGACCTGCTTCAAAACGATGGCTATGAATAACGAGAAAAGGCAGGCTCGAGATAACTCGTCCACGAATTTCTCGCCGTTCAAATTCAGAATGTTTGAGGGGCCATAACTCCGTTCATAGTGACTTCTGAGCGAATCTGAAGACACTTTTGTGATTAGCGTAAAATTTTCTTCAAGATAAACAGGAAATCAAAATTTCGATTTTGAGGTTGGACTGTGCCTTTAAGAGGGAAGTACCAGCCTTCGCATCGTCAATTCCTGCCATAAATAGATTGGTAACGCCCCCCGAGATTATGTTTAAGTAGAGAGTTATTTGTAGTTTAACGATCGCCTGTATCTGTTGCTATACGCAGTCAATTACGAGAAATATTCGTCTATTATGGTGGGTGTAACCGCGAAAGGGATAACCTTGGACCACTCAGCAAGCCGCACGCCTGTCGCGTGCGCCGATCTCACACCACATTTCTTGTGGGCGCACACGCAATCTGCTCAGGTGTCCGCAGCGATCCCTTTTCTGGTTACCCGAACTATAACAGTCGTGTTACCAAAGGTAGAGTGGTAGAGAAGGGTATTGGTGCAAGATAGAAAATACTATTGTTCCCTTTTGTCGAAACGTTTGCTACGCGAACCAAACCATTTTTGCTTGGAAGACCCCCTTGTTATAGAATAGATCTAGGGTTATAAAGTGAAACCTCTTTTTTTACGCTTCATTTGACTAATCCTAAAATTGAGAAAGTTGAATCTCTAGGCAAAAGCCAACCTGGCCAACAGGTAGAGCAATTAAATCTCTTTCGAAAAATCTATAGCATGGCAACGGAATTTGCGGAATTCGATGGGAAATCTCCAATTTGAAAAAAAAAAACGCAACAACTTGTCTTTCAAGAGACGTGCTTAGATTGCGAAACGCATCGGCGAAAACTACTGGTATCGTTAGTACCTCTTCTGGCTCAATAGTAAAAATGCGCAGTATTCCGCCCCGAGCTGCAGGTTCAAAAAGTTGTGAGCATTTTTCAAGCCTCGTGAAAAGGCAAGGGTACCTATCAGGCATTTTTTTTGGAGTTTCAAACAATTTTTCTCGAATTCAGCTCAATACTTGTATGTAGGGGTAGTCTAGGGTGGTGAACACGAATCCAGGGTCCAATTGTCGAAATTTTCAGGTTCACTGTAAGTTACGGTAGGTAACATGCCATTTAGGGGACAGAACTCACCTTAGTATTTTAAAAACCGACAAACGGACGTTGAATTCGGATTCTTCACCTCGAATAACTCCCGTATACAAATTTTGAGTAAAATCTGAGATTTTGACCAGACTACCGAATACCCACCGTAATCTACCGTAATCTGCAGAATATCGATAAATGGACGCCAGATTTGTGTTCAGCGCTCCAAATAACCCTCAAAGAATAATTTTGAGACACATCTATCGTAGAGTTCCGTAAATCTCGAAAGTGGCGTTTTTCCCTGGAAATCTTCCCCGGTTGAGAAGCTTCGAACGGAATCAGACGAAAACTCTGGAAAATCGACAAATAAACCACAGATTCGTGATCAGCGCCCAGAAAACTCCCCTTGGAGAATTTTAAGTCGAATCTGAAACATTTTGAAACGCTTCCAGAGCCCTCTAATCGGTTAAAATAAACGCCCAACCGAAAATCCGCTTAAAGGCAGTGTTCACGATGAAAATCGTTTTTCTGTTTTTCCGCCTATCTTAAAAACGGCCCCATGCTGATTCCAATGGTGTCTCTGAAATCATACAAGACCTTCTGTGAGCGCAGGTATGGTCCCTCAAAGATTGAGCAATGGAAACATGGTGGACGAGTTGTCCGAGGCTTGTAACTTCCGTCTTTTGAAGTCGATCTATGCGAGCTGACCTGAGTAAAGAGAGAAGCTGAGAACGAAGGGAAGAACGGGGCTAATGATTGAAAAATCATCGTTCATCTCACGATCTCGAGCATTCATTTGTTCACGTTGGTGGGCGTGTGATGCGCTTTGGGGGTTTTCAATGCGCTCGAAGTTGAAATTTCGGGCTCTTTTGGGGCTCTTCCTGGCTCGTTTTCATGCGTTCTTTCGACGTTAACGTTACAGAGTGTCCCTCCACTACCCAATCCGAGTGGAATTTTGAAAACTTTTTTCATCGTGAACACTGCCTTTAAGTCCAAAATGCTGCCTGTCTGGACAATGTATGGAAAATGTGCCTTCACCCGGACTTTGCTCAGGGGGGAAGGTAGTTTTCGGCGCTGAACACATTTATTAGGTTCGTTTCCGAATTTTCCGAAGACTAATGCGCTTTTTGGAAGGTACAAAAAGCACAAAAAACGACCTATTAAGCTTGTAACTTCTTGGAACCTGCAGCTCGGAGCTGGATATTGCGCAGTTTTACTATTGAGCCACAAGATATACTAACGGTACTAGTCGTTTTCGCAGATGCGTTTGACACTAAACACTTCCCTTGTTAGCCTCGTATAACAATGCCCTAGGGTGGGCCTTACGGGGAAAACTCGGAAGGCCAGCCCCACCATTTGAAAGATGATGTTTTCTGGTCAATTGTGGCTCGTTGTCTCCGAATCTGACATCCGGTTTTGCTGCGGACACTGGTTAACGAAGGTATATGCGTTTTCGAAGCTTCGCGAAAAGCTAAGGCAATTTAAAGCCAGTGTTCACGATGATTTTCGTCCCCGAGTTTTTCTCATAAAACAATGCGATGGCCTCGAAGTGTTACGAAAATCACGAAGAAACGTCGAGAAACGCATCAAAACGTCGTATTTCAGTGACATTATTCTATAACATGGGCTAGTTTTCCGGTTGGATGAACATGTTCATGGTGGTTGTCACCGGTGAAGAATGAGGTCAATCGAAGATGGAAGAATATTTTACGCAAGACAGTATTAGTTAGAGTCAGAACAAAAGAATGGAGCAATAGAGAGTAGAGAATTGCAAAGGACGGGTCCACAAAAGATTTCATTGTCACAACAAACACTTCCTGTGATGGCGGGGTGATACTTAAAGACAGTGTCCACGATAAAAACCATGTCTGATTTTTTGGTGGAGATCGGCAGATGCGGGGCCTAGCGCAACCCCAACGCTTAAAAAACCAAGAAAAATTAGCGCGGAACGGTCCCCTACGGCCCCAACATCAGCTCGTCACCCCCAGATGCACTTTCCACGCCCACCGACATGAACAAATGAGTGCTCGAAATAGTGAGATGAGCGATGGTTTCCGGTCAAAAGCCCCGTTCTTCCGTTGATTCTCAACGTCTCTCTTTACTCAGGTCAGCTCGCATACATCGGCTGCGAAAAACGGAAGTTACAAGCCTCGGACAACTCGTCCACCGTGCTTCCCTAACTCAATTTTTGAGGGACCATAGCTCCGTTACTATAAGGTCTTGTACGATTTCAAAAACATCATTGGAATCAGCGTGGGACTGTCTTCAAGACAGGCGGAAAAGCAGAAAAACGATTCTTATCGTGAACACTGCCTTTAAGGATTTCCTGTACTTTTGGAGAGCTTTTCTCAATTTCTACGTCGTTTTAGTTCTACCCGGGGGCCACTTAATCAATCTAGCGAATAAGCTCAAAATTGAAGATTATCGTGAACACTGC
This sequence comes from Aplectana chamaeleonis, assembly GCA_029168955.1. Classification (NCBI taxonomy): domain Eukaryota; kingdom Metazoa; phylum Nematoda; class Chromadorea; order Rhabditida; family Cosmocercidae; genus Aplectana; species Aplectana chamaeleonis. The sequence goes on along the minus strand of JAPDOI010000004.1, from coordinate 1,478,319 downwards.
TTTTAAAAGGCATGAGCCAATTTCTAGAATGTTCGAGAAAATTCTTTCAGGTTCGACTCAAAACTTTCGGCGAGGGATTATTTAGGGCGCTGAACGCGAGCCTGGGGTCTCTTTGTCGTTAGACTTCGGCTTACTGTAGGTTACGGTAAGCAGAATGCCTTTTAACTGGCGTTCCCTACCTTAATATTTCGAAAATCGAAAAATGGACCACAAATGCGTGTTTGGCGTCCCAAATAATACCCACAGAGAAATGTTTAGCCAAATCTGAGACTTTGACCAAGCTACAGTATACCACCTCAACCTATCGAAATCTGTCGAGAATCGATAAACAGATTGCAGATTCGTGTTCAGCACTCCAGAAAACCACCACAGAAAAATTTTAGGCCTCACCTATAGGGCCATTCCGGAAATCGTCGATTATGGCGTTTTGATCCCAAAATTTTCCCCCGATGGGAAACTGATCAAAATATGTAGAATACTCCCGAAAACTGTCAATTGAACTCAACAAACAATTAGAGAATTCTTGCCTCTTCAAATCTGTAACTCATGGATTCCCAAAGCACAGTACGTCAAAAAACCCTTCATTGATGTTTTTGAGCCACTTTCATCCAGGAGCTACAAACGTCACGTTAAAGGCACAGTCCAACCTCAGAGGTAATTTCTGAAATTTTGGTCCGGTCGCCGTCTTTAGCAACCCTGCCAAGCGCGAAATCTCAGATTGCTCAAATAGGCGAGAAAAAGATAGGAAAAAGTCGACCACGCCTCCCTGAAAGAAGAAATGGGCAACGCTCACTGGCAGGATTTCCATCTCAATAGGGAAGAGAGGCGCGAACGATTCTATTTAAAATCTATATTCTTCCTTTTGTTTCCGGTATGGCTTTATATTGTGACCTGCTTCAGAATGATAGCTGCGAATGACGAGAAAATATAGGCTCGAGAAAACTCGTCCGCGAACTTTTACCAGTCAAAATTCAAAATTTTCGGGGAGCCGTAACTCAGTTCGAAGTGAGTTCTGAGCGATTCTGGAGACAACATTGTGATCAGCGTGAGATTTTCTCCAAGATAGGCAGGAAAACGAAAAATCGATCCTGAGCTTGGACTGCTGCTTTAAGCTCAGCTGTAGGAAACACGAAATTTAACCGGCTACAGTTTTTTTCGGGTCCGCAACAAAATCCTAGTTCAGTTTTGGAGAGTTCTTGCCAGACTTGACTAGAAAACATTCATCAGCTTTCTGATCCGTGAGAACACCACGCGAGGTTCTCTAGTTACATAGCTGTGCTTTGCACGTACATAGATCGTATTCTCACAGGGTACAGTAGTACAGTAAGATCAACTATGGAATTTCATCGGAGCAGAATACCTGTACCCTAGCTCCCTCATTTTGAGCCGGTCGAGGTAGGGCTCATCGGGCTCATCATGCCAAAACCTCCTTATCACTATCATATTTTGCCATAACCGACTGTGCCGCTGCACGCTCCGCCCGGAATCATCCGGACGAGCTGGGCTCTGGAAGTATCCGTCGCATTGTTTTGGGCCTTTCAAGACTTCTCAGAATAAAGCGTCTTTTCGGTGATACTGTAGACCATTTGAATTACCTCTAAGAATGGAAAAAATATTTTATTTTTTTAATGCAATTTATGTTTTTTTTTGTAACACAGAATGGTTATTACTATATGTAGGGAAATGCTCACCACCTTCGATAGGAAGAAAACCTCACAAGAACTTATGTACATAAAAACGGTGAAAATTTTTTCACAACTCTGAAACTCGCTCGGGATTCGCTTCTATTTTTACAACTCTGAAACTCGCTCGGGAGTCGCTTCTATTTTTACAACTCTGAAGCTCGCTCGGGAGTCGCTTCTAGGAAAAGTTAGAGTTGCCTCGTTACATCGAGGCAACTCCCGCTGAATCAACCTTTGTCTCGTCTCATTTTGGTGAAATTTTCGCCTCAGCTGATGAAAAAGTGGGGCGATTTTAGAGATGTGGGACGATTTTAGAGATTTCGCGACGTTTACTGCATCAGGAAAGAAGAAATTTTTTTTTTGGCCTGAAAAATCAGCAGGCTTATCCTTCCATATAATAAAAGAATCGGAGCACAAAGTACGACCACCTGGACCTCCATCACTATAGCACTACATATCTCGTCACATCTCTAACCACTCCAAAACAGTATTGAGCTGTATGTGCATTTCAGTCCACCAAAACCTTCAAAGTATAGTTAGGCTCATACGATTGTGCACTCATTTAGGGGAAGGTTGGGGGATGACGTTTCTCGGTTCTCAACATTCTGCCATCGAAATAGCCAAAAAATCAGCGAGCAGTCTTAGCTCGTTTCCTTTCTTCAGCCAAACGACTTCACCCTCATTACGTGGAGGAGATTCAACTCTCGGCATTATCTGGGGTCAAAACCTTCGTGCGTTGGTGACACGACAACATCATTGACGTGACTTAAAACCACTTCCCAGACTTATTCCCCGCCCCAAACCCCGATGAACCGCTATCAAAATCTTTTCAAGCAGCTCCAAGATCCATTAGAGGATGTCTGTGTAGCTTAAAACCTTCTTCAACGACCACAACTTCACGGATTTATTCTGCAAAAGTAATCAAGGACTATTCTTTAACCACCGGTCGGACAACCCTTTAAATTCTGATACTACACAAACTCCCCAACCCAAACTCACTCCATAACTCATTAACGAGACTTTTAAATGCAAAATTGATAGCAAATTCGTGATCAGCGCGTCAAATACCATTGGACACCAATTTCGCGACGTTTACTGCATCAGGAAAGAAGAATTTTTTTTGGCCTGAAAAATCATCAGGCTTATCCTTCCTATAATGAAAGAATCGGAGCACAAAGTACGACCACCTGGACCTCCATCACTATAGCACTACATATTTCGTCACATCTCTAACCACTCCAAAACAGTATTGAGCTGTATGTGCATTTCAGTCCACCAAAACCTTCAAAGTATAGTTAGGCTCATACGATTGTGCACTCATTTAGGGGAAGGTTGGGGGATAACGTTTCTCGGTTCTCAACATTCTGCCATCGGAATAGCCAAAAAATCAGCGAGCAGTCTGAGCTCGTTTCCTTTCTTCAGACAAACGACTCCACCCTCATTACGTGGAGGAGATTCAACTCTCGGCATTACCTGGGGTCACAACCTTCGTGCGTTGGTGACACGACAACATCATTGACGTGACTTAAAACCACTTCGCGGACTTATTCCCCGCCCCAAACCCCGACGAACCGTTATCAAAATCTTTTCAAGCAGCTCCAAGATCCATTAGAGGATGTCTGTGTAGCTTAAAACCTTCTTCAACGACCACAACTTCACGGATTTATTCTGCAAAAGTAATCAAGGACTATTCTTTAACCACCGGTCGGACAACCCTTTAAATTCTGATACTACACAAACTCCCCAAACCAAACTCACTCCATAACTCATTAACGAGACTTTTAAATGCAAAATTGATAGCAAATTCGTGATCAGCGCGCCAAATACCCATTACACACCAATTTCGCGACGTTTACTGCATCAGGAAAGAAGAATTTTTTTGGCCTGAAAAATCATCAGGCTTATCCTTCCATATAATAAAAGAATCGGAGCACAAAGTACGACCACCTGGACCTCCATCACTGTAGCACTACATATTTCGTCACATCTCTAACCACTCCAAAACAGTATTGAGCTGTATGTGCATTTCAGTCCAACAAAACCTTCAAAGTATAGTTATACTCATACGATTGTGCACTCATTTAGGGGAAGGTTGGGGGATAACGTTTCTCGGTTCTCAACATTCTGCCATCGAAATAGCCAAAAAATCAGCGAGCAGTCTGAGCTCGTTTCCTTTCTTCAGCCAAACGACTTCACCCTCATTACGTGGAGGAGATTCAACTCTCGGCATTATCTGGGGTCACAACCTTCGTGCGTTGGTGACACGACAACATCATTGACGTGACTTAAAACGACTTCCCGGACTTATTCCCCGCCCCAAACCCCGATGAACCGTTATCAAAATCTTTTCAAGCAGCGCTAAGATCCATTAGAGGATGCCTGTGTAGCTTAAAACCTTCTTCAACGACCACAACTTCACGGATTTATTCTGCAAAAGTAATCAAGGACTATTCTTTAACCACCGGTCGGACAACCCTTTAAATTTTGATACTACACAAACTCCCCAACCCAAACTCACTCCATAACTCATTAACGAGACTTTTAAATGCAAAATTGATAGCGAATTCGTGATCAGCGCTTCAAATACCATAGGACACCATTTTCGCGACGTTTACTGCATCAGGAAAGAAGAATTTTTTTTTGGCCTGAAAAATCATCAGGCTTATCCTTCCATATAATGAAAGAATCGGAGCACAAAGTACGACCACCTGGACCTCCATCACTATAGCACTACATATTTCGTCACATCTCCAACCACTCCAAAACAGTATTGAGCTGTATGTGCATTTCAGTCCACCAAAACCTTCAAGGCATAGTTAGGCTCATACGATTGTGCACTCATTTAGGGGAAGGTTGGGGGATAACGTTTCTCGGTTCTCAACATTCTGCCATCGAAATAGCCAAAAAAATCAGCGAGCAGTCTGAGCTCGTTTCCTTTCTTAAGCCAAACGACTTCACCCTCATTACGTGGAGGAGATTCAACTCTCGGCATTATCTGGGGTCACAACCTTCGTGCGTTGGTGACACGACAACATCATTGACGTGACTTAAAACGACTTCCCGGACTTATTCCCCGCCCCAAACCCCGATGAACCGTTATCAAAATCTTTTCAAGCAGCGCCAAGATCCATTAGAGGATGTCTGTGTAGCTTAAAACCTTCTTCAACGACCACAACTTCACGGATTTATTCTGCAAAAGTAATCAAGGACTATTCTTTAACCACCGGTCGGACAACCCTTTAAATTCTGATACTACACAAACTCCCCAAACCAAACTCACTCCATAACTCATTAACGAGACTTTTAAATGCAAAATTGATAGCAAATTCGTGATCAGCGCGCCAAATACCCATTAAACACCAATTTCGCGACGTTTACTGCATCAGGAAAGAAGAATTTTTTTGGCCTGAAAAATCATCAGGCTTATCCTTCCATATAATAAAAGAATCGGAGCACAAAGTACGACCACCTGGACCTCCATCACTGTAGCACTACATATTTCGTCACATCTCTAACCACTCCAAAACAGTATTGAGCTGTATGTGCATTTCAGTCCACCAAAACCTTCAAAGTATAGTTATACTCATACGATTGTGCACTCATTTAGGGGAAGGTTGGGGGATAACGTTTCTCGGTTCTCAACATTCTGCCATCGAAATTGCCAAAAAATCAGCGAGCAGTCTGAGCTCGTTTCCTTTCTTCAGCCAAACGACTTCACCCTCATTACGTGGAGGAGATTCAACTCTCGGCATTATCTGGGGTCACAACCTTCGTGCGTTGGTGACACGACAACATCATTGACGTGACTTAAAACGACTTCCCGGACTTATTCCCCGCCCCAAACCCCGATGAACCGTTATCAAAATCTTTTCAAGCAGCGCCAAGATCCATTAGAGGATGTCTGTGTAGCTTAAAACCTTCTTCAACGACCACAACTTCACGGATTTATTCTGCAAAAGTAATCAAGGACTATTCTTTAACCACCGGTCGGACAACCCTTTAAATTCTGATACTACACAAACTCCCCAACCCAAACTCACTCCATAACTCATTAACGAGACTTTTAAATGCAAAATTGATAGCGAATTCGTGATCAGCGCTTCAAATACCATAGGACACCAATTTCGCGACGTTTACTGCATCAGGAAAGAAGAATTTTTTTTTGGCCTGAAAAATCATCAGGCTTATCCTTCCATATAATGAAAGAATCGGAGCACAAAGTACGACCACCTGGACCTCCATCACTATAGCACTACATATTTCGTCACATCTCTAACCACTCCAAAACAGTATTGAGCTGTATGTGCATTTCAGTCCACCAAAACCTTCAAGGTATAGTTAGGCTCATACGATTGTGCACTCATTTAGGGGAAGGTTGGGGGATAACGTTTCTCGGTTCTCAACATTCTGCCATCGAAATAGCCAAAAAATCAGCGAGCAGTCTGAGCTCGTTTCCTTTCTTCAGCCAAACGACTTCACCCTCATTACGTGGAGGAGATTCAACTCTCGGCATTATCTGGGGTCACAACCTTCGTGCGTTGGTGACACGACAACATCATTGACGTGACTTAAAACGACTTTCCGGACTTATTCCCCGCCCCAAACCCCGATGAACCGTTATCAAAATCTTTTAGAGCAGCGCCAAGATCCATTAGAGGATGTCTGTGTAGCTTAAAACCTTCTTCAACGACCACAACTTCACGGATTTATTCTGCAAAAGTAATCAAGGACTATTCTTTAACCACCGGTCGGACAACCCTTTAAATTCTGATACTACACAAACTCCCCAACCCAAACTCACTCCATAACTCATGAACAAGACTTTCAAATGCAAAATTGATAGCAAAATCGTGATCAGCGCTTCAAATACCATAGGACACCAATTTCGCGACGTTTACTGCATCAGGAAAGAAGAATTTTTTTTGGCCTGAAAAATCATCAGGCTTATCCTTCCATATAATGAAAGAATCGGAGCACAAAGTACGACCACCTGGACCTCCATCACTATAGCACTACATATTTCGTCACATCTCTACCCAGACCAAATGAGTATTGAGCTCTATGTGCATTTCAGCCGACCAAAGCCTTCAAAGTATAGTTAGGCTCATACGATTGTGCGCTCATTTAGGGGAAGGTTGGGGGATAACGTGCCTCGGTTCTCAACATTCTGCCATCGAAATAGCCAAAAATCAGCGAGCAGTCTGAGCTCGTTTCCTTTCTTCAGCCAAACGACTTCACCCTCATTACGTGGAGTGAGATTCAACTCTCGGCATTATCTGGGGTCACAACCTCCGGGCGTTGGTGAAACGACAACATCATTGACGTGACTTAAAACCACTTCCCCGACTTATTCCCCGCCCCAAACCCCGATGAACCGTTATCAAAATCTTTTCGAGCAGCTCCAAGATCCATTAGAGGATGTCTGTGTAGCTTAAAACCTTCTTCAACGACCACAACTTCACAGATTTATTCTGCAAAAGTAATCAAGGACTATTCTTCAACCACCGGTCGGACAACCCATCAAATTCTGATACTACACAAACTCCCCAACCCAAAGTCACTCCATAACTCATGAACAAGACTTTTAAATGCAAAATTGATAGCAAAATCGTGATCAGCGCTTCAAATACCATAGGACACCAATTTCGCGACGTTTACTGCATCAGGAAAGAAGAATTTTTTTTGGCCTGAAAAATCATCAGGCTTATCCTTCCATATAATGAAAGAATCGGAGCACAAAGTACGACCACCTGGACCTCCATCACTATAGCACTACATATTTCGTCACATCTCTAACCACTCCAAAACAGTATTGAGCTGTATGTGCATTTCAGTCCACCAAAACCTTCAAAGTATAGTTAGGCTCATACGATTGTGCACTCATTTAGGGGAAGGTTGGGAGATAACGTTCCTCGGTTCTCAACATTCTGCCATCGAAATAGCCAAAAAATCAGCGAGCAGTCTGAGCTCGTTTCCTTTCTTCAGCCAAACGACTTCACCCTCATTACGTGGAGGAGATTCAACTCTCGGCATTATCTGGGGTCACAACCTCCGGGCGTTGGTGAAACGACAACATCATTGACGTGACTTAAAACCACTTCCCCGACTTATTCCCCGCCCCAAACCCCGATGAACCGTTATCAAAATCTTTTCGAGCAGCTCCAAGATCCATTAGAGGATGTCTGTGTAGCTTAAAACCTTCTTCAACGACCACAACTTCACAGATTTATTCTGCAAAAGTAATCAAGGACTATTCTTCAACCACCGGTCGGACAACCCATCAAATTCTGATACTACACAAACTCCCCAACCCAAAGTCACTCCATAACTCATTAACGAGGCTTTTAAATGCAAAATTGATAGCAAATTCGTGATCAGCGCGTCAAATACCCATTAAACACCAATTTCGCGACGTTTACTGCATCAGGAAAGAAGAAATTTTTTTTGGCCTGAAAAATCATCAGGCTTATCCTTCCATATAATAAAAGAATCGGAGCACAAAGTACGACTACCTGGACCTCCATCACTGTAGCATTACATATTTCGTCACATCTCTAACCACTCCAAAACAGTATTGAGCTGTATGTGCATTTCAGTCCACCAAAACCTTCAAAGTATAGTTAGGCTCATACGATTGTGCACTCATTTAGGGGAAGGTTGGGGATAACCTTTCTCGGTCCTCAACATTCTGCCATCGAAATAGCCAAAAAATCAGCGAGTAGTCTGAGCTCGTTTCCTTTCTTCAGCCAAACGACTTCACCCTCATTACGTGGAGGAGATTCAACTCTCGGCATTATCTGGGGTCACAACCTTCGTGCGTTGGTGACACGACAACATCATTGACGTGACTTAAAACCACTTCCCGGACTAATTCCCCGCCCCGAACCCCGATGAACCGTTATCAAAATCTTTTCAAGCAGCGCCAAGATCCATTAGAGGATGTGTGTGTAGCTTAAAACCTTCTTCAACGACCACAACTTCACGGATTTATTCTGCAAAAGTAATCAAGGACTATTCTTTAACCACCGGTCGGACAACCCTTTAAATTCTGATACTACACAAACTCCCCAACCCAAACTCACTCCATAACTCATTAACGAGAGTTTTAAATGCAAAATTGTTAGCAAATTCGTGATCAGCGCGTCAAATACCCTTAAAACACCAATTTCGCGACGCTTACTGCATCAGGAAAGAAGAAATTTTTTTTGGCCTGAAAAATCATCAGCCTTATCCTTCCATATAATAAAAGAATCGGAGCACAAAGTACGACTACCTGGACCTCCATCACTATAGCACTTCATATTTCGTCACATCTCCAACCACTCCAAAACAGTATTGAGCTGTATGTGCATTTCAGTCCACCAAAACCTTCAACGTATAGTTAGGCTCATACGATTGTGCACTCATTTAGGGGAAGGTTGGGGGATAACGTTTTTCGGTTCTCAACTTTCTGCCATCGAAATAGCCGAGAAATCAGCGAGCAGTCTGAGCTCGTTTCCTTTCTTCAGCCAAACGACTTCACCCCCATTACGTGGAGGAGATTCAACTCTCGGCATTATCTGGGGTCAAAACCTTCGTGCGTTGGTGACACGACAACATGATTGACGTGACTTAAAACCACTTCCCGGACTTGTTCCCCGCCCCAAAACCCGATGAACCGTTATCAAAATCTTTTCAAGCAGCTCCAAGATCCATTAGAGGATGTGTGTGTAGCTTAAAACCTTCTTCAACGACCACAACTTCACGGATTTATTCTGCAAAAGTAATCAAGGACTATTCTTTAACCACCGGTCGGACAACCCTTTAAATTCTGATACTACACAAACTCCCCAACCCAAACTCACTCCATAACTCATTAACGAGACTTTTAAATGCAAAATTGATAGCAAATTCGTGATCAGCGCTTCAAATACCATAGGACACCAATTTCGCGACGTTTACTGCATCAGGAAAGAAGAATTTTTTTTTTGGCCTGAAAAATCATCAGGCTTATCCTTCCATATAATAAAAGAATCGGAGCACAAAGTACGAATACCTGGACCTCCATCACTATAGCACTACATATTTCGTCACATCTCCAACCACTCCAAAACAGTATTGAGCTGTATGTGCATTTCAGTCCACCAAAACCTTCAAGGTATAGTTAGGCTCATACGATTGTGCACTCATTTAGGGGAAGGTTGGGGGATAACGTTTCTCGGTTCTCAACATTCTGCCATCGAAATAGCCAAAAAATCAGCGAGCAGTCTGAGCTCGTTTCCTTTCTTCAGCCAAACGACTTCACCCTCATTACGTGGAGGAGATTGAACTCTCGGCATTATCTGGGATCACAAACTTCGTGCGTTGGTGACACGACAACATCATTGACGTGACTTAAAACCACTTCCCGGACTTATTCCCCGCCCCAAACTCCGATGAACCGTTATCAAAATCTTTTCAAGCAGCGCCAAGATCCATTAGAGGATGTCTGTGTAGCTTAAAACCTTCTTCAACGACCACAACTTCACGAATTTATTCTGCAAAAGTAATCAAGGACTATTCTTTAACCACCGGTCGGACAACCCTTTAAATTCTGATACTACACAAACTCCCCAACCCAAACTCACTCCATAACTCATTAACGAGACTTTTAAATGCAAAATTGATAGCGAATTCGTGATCAGCGCTTCAAATACCATAGGACACCAATTTCGCGACGTTTACTGCATCAGGAAAGAAGAATTTTTTTTTGGCCTGAAAAATCAGCAGGCTTATCCTTCCATATAATGAAAGAATCGGAGCACAAAGTACGACCACCTGGACCTCCATCACTATAGCACTACATATTTCGTCACATCTCTAACCACTCCAAAACAGTATTGAGCTGTATGTGCATTTCAGTCCACCAAAACCTTCAAGGTATAGTTAGGCTCATACGATTGTGCACTCAATTAGGGGAAGGTTGGGGGATAACGTTTCTCGGTTCTCAACATTCTGCCATCGAAATAGCCAAAAATCAGCGAGCAGTCTGAGTTCTTTCCTTTCTCCAGCCAAACGACTTCACCCTCATTACGTGGGGAGATTCAACTCTCGGCATTATCTGGGGTCACAACCTTCGTGCGTTGGTGACACGACAACATCATTGACGTGACTTAAAACGACTTCCCGGACTTATTCCCCGCCCCAAACCCCGATGAACCGTTATCAAAATCTTTTCAAGAAGCGCCAAGATCCATTAGAGGATGTCTGTGTAGCTTAAACCTTCTTCAACGACGACAACTTCACGGATTTATTCTGCAAAAGTAATCAAGGACTATTCTTTAACCACCAGTCGGATAACCCTTTAAATTCTGATACTACACAAACTCCCCAACCCAAACTCACTCCATAACTCATTAACGAGGCTTTTGAATGCAAAATTGATAGCAAAATCGTGATCAGCGCTTCAAATACCATAGGACACCAATTTCGCGACGTTTACTGCATCAGGAAAGAAGAATTTTTTTTTGGCCTGAAAATCATCAGGCTTATCCTTCCATATAATGAAAGAATCGGAGCACAAAGTACGACCACCTGACCTCCATCACTATAGCACTTCATATTTCGTCACATCTCCAACCACTCCAAACAGTATTGAGCTGTATGTGCATTTCAGTCCACCAAAACCTTCAAGGTATAGCGTTAGGCTCATACGATTGTGCACTCATTTAGGAAGGTTGGGGGATAACGTTTCTCGGTTCTCAACATTCTGCCATCGAAATAGCCAAAAATCAGCGAGCAGTCTGAGCTCGTTTTCCTTTCTTCAGCCAAACGACTTCACCCTCATTACGTGGAGGAGATTCACCTCGGCATTATCTGGGGTCACAACCTTCGTGCGTTGGTGACACGAAAACATCATTGACGTGACTTAAAACCACTTCCCGGACTTGTTCCCCGCCCCAAACCCCGATGAACCGTTATCAAAACCTTTTCAAGCACCGCCAAGATCCATTAGAGGATGTCTGTGTAGCTTAAAACCTTCTTCAACGACCACAACTTCACGGATTTATTCTGCAAAAGTAATCAAGGACTATTCTTTAACCGCCGGTCGGACAACCCTTTAAATTCTGATACTACACAAACTTCCCAACCCAAACTCACTCCATAACTCATTAAAGAGACTTTTAAATGCAAAATTGATAGCAAATTCGTGATCAGCGCGTCAAATACCCATTAAACACCAATTTCGCGACGTTTACTGCATCAGGAAAGAAGAAAATTTTTTGGCCTGGAAAATCATCAGGCTTATCCTTCCATATAATAAAAGAATCGAGCACAAAGTACGACTACCTGGACCTCCATCACTATAGCACTTCATATTTCGTCACATCTCCAACCACTCCAAAACAGTATTGAGCTGTATGTGCATTTCAGTCCACCAAAACCTTCAAAGTATAGTTAGGCTCATACGATTGTGCACTCATTTAGGGAAGGTTGGGGGATTACGTTTTTCTGTTCTCAACATTCTGCCATCGAAATAGCCAAAAATCAGCGAGAACTTCGAGTTCGTTTCCTTTCTTCAGCCAAACGACTTCACCCTCATTACGTGGAGGAGATTCAACTCTCGGCATTATCTGGGGTCACGACCTTCGTGCGTTGGTGACACGACAGGATCATTGACGTGACTTAAAACCACTTCCCGGACTTTATACTCCCGCCCCAAACCCCGATGAATAGTTATCAAAATCTTTTCAAGCAGCTTTAAGATCCATTAGAGGATTTCTATGTAGCTTAAAAACCTTCTTCAACGACGACAACTTCACGGATTGATTCTACAAAAAGTAATCAAGGACTATTCTTTTAACCACCAGTCGGATAACGCTTCAAATTCTGATACTACACAACCTCCCCAACCCAAACTCACTCCATAACTCATTAACGAGACTTTTAAATGCAAAATTGATAGCAAATTCGTGATCAGCGCTTCAAATACCCATTAGACACCAATTTCGCGTCGTTTACTGCATCAGGAAAGGAGAAAATTTTTTGGCCTGAAAAATCATCAGGCTTATCCTTCCATATAATAAAAGAATCGGAGCACAAAGTACGACCACCTGGGCCTCCATCACTATAGCACTATTTCGTCACATCTCTAACCACTCAAAAACAGTATTGAGCTGTAGGTGCATTTCAGTCCACCAAAACCTTCAAAGTATAGTTAGGCTCATACGAATGTGCAGTCATTTAGGGGTAGGTTGGGGATTACGTTTTTCTGTTCTCAACATTCTGTCATCGAAATAGCCAAAAATCAGCGAGAACTTCTGAGCTCTTTTCCTTTCTTCAGCCAAACGACTTCACCCTCATTGCGTGGAGGAGATTCACTCTCGGCATCACCTGGGGTCACGACCTTCGTGCGTTGGTGACACGACAGGATCATTGACGTGACTTAAAACCACCTCCGGACTTTATACCCCGCCCCAAACCCCGATGAATAGTTATCAAAATCTTTTTCAAGCAGCTTTAAGATCCATTCGAGGATTTCTATGTAGCTTAAAAACCTTCTTCAACGACGACAACTTCACGGGATTGATTCTACAAAAGTAATCAAGGACTATCTTCCCTTTAACCACCAGTCGGATAACGCTTCAAATTCTGATACTACACAACCTCCCCAACCCAAACTCACTCCATAACTCATTAACGAGACTTTTAAATGCAAAATTGATAGCAAATTCGTGATCAGCGCGTCAAATACCCATTAGACACCAATTTCGCGTCGTTTACTGCATCAGGAAAGGAAGAAAATTTTTTTGGCCTGGAAAATCATCAGGCTTATCCTTCCATATAATAAAAGAATCGGAGCACAAAGTACGACCACCTGGGCCTCCATCACTATAGCACTATTTCGTCACATCTCTAACCACTCCAAAACAGTATTGAGCTGTAGGTGCATTTCAGTCCACCAAAACCTTCAAAGTATAGTTAGGCTCATACGATTGTGCACTCATTTAGGGGTAGGTTGGGGATTACGTTTTTCTGTTCTCAACATTCTGTCATCGAAATAGCCAAAAATCAGCGAGAACTTCGAGTTCTTTCCCTTTCTTCAGCCAAACGACTTCACCCTCATTGCGTGGGGAGATTCAATTCTCGGCATCACCTGGGGTCACGACCTTCGTGCGTTGGTGACACGACAGGATCATTGACGTGACTTAAAACCACCTCCCGGACTTTATACTCCCGCCCCAAACCCCGATGAATAGTTATCAAAATCTTTTCAAGCAGCTTTAAGATCCATTCGAGGATTTCTATGTAGCTTAAAAAACCTTCTTCAACGACGACAACTTCACGGATTGATTCTACAAAAAGTAATCAAGGACTATTCTTTAACCACCAGTCGGATAACGCTTCAAATTCTGATACTACACAACCTCCCCAACCCAAACTCACTCCATAACTCATTAACGAGACTTTTAAATGCAAAATTGATAACAAATTCGTGATCAGCGCGTCAAATACCCATTAGACACCAATTTCGCGTCGTTTACTGCATCAGGAAAGGAGAAAATTTTTTTGGCCTGAAAAATCATCAGGCTTATCCTTCCATATAATAAAAGAATCGAGCACAAAAGTACCACCACCTGGCCCTCCATCATTATAGCCCTATTTCGTCACATCTCTAACCACTCCAAAACAGTATTGAGCTGTAGGTGCATTTCAGTCCACCAAAACCTTCAAAGTATAGTTAGGCTCATACGATTGTGCACTCATTTAGGGGTAGGTTGGGGATTACGTTTTTCTGTTCTCAACATTCTGTCATCGAAATAGCCAAAAATCAGCGAGAACTTCTGAGTTCTTTTCCTTTCTTCAGCCAAACGACTTCACCCTCATTGCGTGGGGAGATTCAATTCTCGGCATCACCTGGGGTCACGACCTTCGTGCGTTGGTGACACGACAGGATCATTGACGTGACTTAAAACCACCTCCCGGACTTTATACCCCGCCCCAAACCCCTGATGAATAGTTATCAAAATCTTTTCAAGCAGCTTTAAGATCCATTCGAGGATTTCTATGTAGCTTAAAAACCTTCTTCAACGACGACAACTTCACGGATTGATTCTACAAAAGTAATCAAGGACTATTCTTTAACCACCAGTCGGATAACGCTTCAAATTCTGATACTACACAACCTCCCCAACCCAAACTCACTCCATAACTCATTAACGAGACTTTTAAATGCAAAATTGATAGCAAATTCGTGATCAGCGCGTCAAATACCCATTAGACACCAATTTCGCGTCGTTTACTGCATCAGGAAAGGAGAAAATTTTTTTGGCCTGAAAAATCATCAGGCTTATCCTTCCATATAATAAAAGAATCGGAGCACAAAGTACGACCACCTGGGCCTCCATCACTATAGCACTATTTCGTCACATCTCTAACCACTCCAAAACAGTATTGAGCTGTAGGTGCATTTCAGTCCACCAAAACCTTCAAAGTATAGTTAGGCTCATACGATTGTGCACTCATTTAGGGGTAGGTTGGGGGATTACGTTTTTCTGTTCTCAACATTCTGTCATCGAAATAGCCAAAAATAAGCGAGAACTTCGAGTTCTTTTCCTTTCTTCAGCCAAACGACTTCACCCTCATTGCGTGGGGGAGATTCAATTCTCGGCATCACCTGGGGTCACGACCTTCGTGCGTTGGTGACACGACAGGATCATTGACGTGACTTAAAACCACCTCCCGGACTTTATCTCCCGCCCCAAACCCCGATGAATAGTTATCAAAATCTTTTCAAGCAGCTTTAAGATCCATTCGAGGATTTCTATGTAGCTTAAAACCTTCTTCAACGACGACAACTTCACGGATTGATTCTACAAAAGTAATCAAGGACTATTCTTTAACCACCAGTCGGATAACGCTTCAAATTCTGATACTACACAACCTCCCCAACCCAAACTCACTCCATAACTCATTAACGAGACTTTTAAATGCAAAATTGATAGCAAATTCGTGATCAGCGCGTCAAATACCCATTAGACACCAATTTCGCGTCGTTTACTGCATCAGGAAAGGAGAAAAATTTTTTTGGCCTGAAAAATCATCAGGCTTATCCTTCCATATAATAAAAGAATCGGAGCACAAAGTACGACCACCTGGGCCTCCATCACTATAGCACTATTTCGTCACATCTCTAACCACTCCAAAACAGTATTGAGCTGTAGGTGCATTTCAGTCCACCAAAACCTTCAAAGTATAGTTAGGCTCATACGATTGTGCACTCATTTAGGGGTAGGTTGGGGGATTACGTTTTTCTGTTCTCAACATTCTGTCATCGAAATAGCCAAAAAAATCAGCGAGAACTCTGAGTTCTTTTCCCTTCTTCACCCAAACGACTTCCCCCTCATTGCGTGGGGAGATTCAATTCTCGGCATCACCTGGGGTCACGACCTTCGTGCGTTGGTGACACGACAGGATCATTGACGTGACTTAAAACCACCTCCCGGACTTTATACCCCGCCCCAAACCCCGATGAATAGTTATCAAAATCTTTCAAGCAGCTTTAAGATCCATTCGAGGATTTCTATGTAGCTTAAAAACCTTCTTCAACGACGACAACTTCACGGATTGATTCTACAAAAGTAATCAAGGACTATTCTTTAACCACCAGTCGGATAACGCTTCAAATTCTGATACTACACAACCTCCCCAACCCAAACTCACTCCATAACTCATTAACGAGACTTTTAAATGCAAAATTGATAGCAAATTCGTGATCAGCGCGTCAAATACCCATTAGACACCAATTTCGCGTCGTTTACTGCATCAGGAAAGGAGAAAAATTTTTTTGGCCTGAAAATCCTTCCATATAATAAAAGAATCGGAGCACAAAGTACGACCACCTGGGCCTCCATCACTATAGCACTATTTCGTCACATCTCTAACCACTCCAAAACAGTATTGAGCTGTAGGTGCATTTCAGTCCACCAAAACCTTCAAAGTATAGTTAGGCTCATACGATTGTGCACTCATTTAGGGTAGGTTGGGGGATTACGTTTTTCTGTTCTCAACATTCTGTCATCGAAATAGCCAAAAATCAGCGAGAACTTCGAGTTCTTTTCCTTTCTTCAGCCAAACGACTTCACCCTCATTGCGTGGGGAGATTCAACTCTCGGCATCACCTGGGGTCACGACCTTCGTGCGTTGGTGACACGACAGGATCATTGACGTGACTTAAAACCACCTCCCGGACTTTATACCCCGCCCCAAACCCCGATGAATAGTTATCAAAATCTTTCAAGCAGCTTTAAGATCCATTCGAGGATTTCTATGTAGCTTAAAACCTTCTTCAACGACGACAACTTCACGGATTGATTCTACAAAAGTAATCAAGGACTATTCTTTAACCACCAGTCGGATAACGCTTCAAATTCTGATACTACACAACCTCCCAACCCAAACTCACTCCATAACTCATTAACGAGACTTTAAATGCAAAATTGATAGCAAATTCGTGATCAGCGCGTCAAATACCCATTAGACACCAATTTCGCGTCGTTTACTGCATCAGGAAAGGAGAAAATTTTTGGCCTGAAAATCATCAGGCTTATCCTTCCATATAATAAAAGAATCGGAGCACAAAGTACGACCACCTGGGCCTCCATCACTATAGCACTATTTCGTCACATCTCTAACCACTCCAAAACAGTATTGAGCTGTAGGTGCATTTCAGTCCACCAAAACCTTCAAAGTATAGTTAGGCTCATACGATTGTGCACTCATTTAGGGGTAGGTTGGGGGATTACGTTTTTCTGTTCTCAACATTCTGTCATCGAAATAGCTAAAAAATCAGCGAGAACTTGAGTTCTTTTCCTTTCTTCAGCCAAACGACTTCACCCTCATTGCGTGGGGGAGATTCAATTCTCGGCATCACCTGGGGTCACGACCTTCGTGCGTTGGTGACACGACAGGATCATTGACGTGACTTAAAACCACCTCCCGGACTTTATACCCCGCCCCAAACCCCGATGAATAGTTATCAAAATCTTTTCAAGCAGCTTTAAGATCCATTCGAGGATTTCTATGTAGCTTAAAACCTTCTTCAACGACGACAACTTCACGGATTGATTCTACAAAAGTAATCAAGGACTATTCTTTAACCACCAGTCGGACAACGCTTCAAATTCTGATACTACACAACCTCCCAACCCAAACTCACTCCATAACTCATTAACGAGACTTTTAAATGCAAAATTGATAGCAAATTCGTGATCAGCGCGTCAAATACCCATTAGACACCAATTTCGCGTCGTTTACTGCATCAGAAAGGAGAAAATTTTTTGGCCTGAAAAATCATCAGGCTTATCCTTCCATATAATAAAAGAATCGGAGCACAAAGTACGACCACCTGGGCCTCCATCACTATAGCACTATTTCGTCACATCTCTAACCACTCCAAAACAGTATTGAGCTGTAGGTGCATTTCAGTCCACCAAAACCTTCAAAGTATAGTTAGGCTCATACGATTGTGCACTCATTTAGGGGTAGGTTGGGGATTACGTTTTTCTGTTCTCAACATTCTGTCATCGAAATAGCCAAAAATCAGCGAGAACTTCGAGTTCTTTTCCTTTCTTCAGCCAAACGACTTCACCCTCATTGCGTGGGGAGATTCAATTCTCGGCATCACCTGGGGTCACGACCTTCGTGCGTTGGTGACACGACAGGATCATTGACGTGACTTAAAACCACCTCCCGGACTTTATACTCCCGCCCCAAACCCCGATGAATAGTTATCAAAATCTTTTCAAGCAGCTTTAAGATCCATTCGAGGATTTCTATGTAGCTTAAAACCTTCTTCAACGACGACAACTTCACGGATTGATTCTACAAAAGTAATCAAGGACTATTCTTTTAACCACCAGTCGGATAACGCTTCAAATTCTGGATACTACACAACCTCCCCAAACCCAAACTCACTCCATAACTCATTAACGAGACTTTTAAATGCAAAATTGATAGCAAATTCGTGATCAGCGCGTCAAATACCCATTAGACACCAATTTCGCGTCGTTTACTGCATCAGGAAAGGAGAAATTCTTTTTTGGCCTGAAAAATCATCAGGCTTATCCTCTTCCATATAATAAAAGAATCGGAGCACAAAGTACGACCACCTGGGCCTCCATCACTATAGCACTATTTCGTCACATCTCTAACCACTCCAAAACAGTATTGAGCTGTAGGTGCATTTCAGTCCACCAAAAACCTTCAAAGTATAGTTAGGCTCATACGATTGTGCACTCATTTAGGGTAGGTTGGGGATTACGTTTTTCTGTTCTCAACATTCTGTCATCGAAATAGCCAAAAAATCAGCGAGAACTTCGAGTTCTTTCCTTTCTTCCAGCCAAACGACTTCACCCTCATTGCGTGGGGGAGATTCAATTCTCGGCATCACCTGGGGTCACGACCTTCGTGCGTTGGTGACACGACAGGATCATTGACGTGACTTAAAACCACCTCCCGGACTTTATACCCCGCCCCAAACCCTGATGAATAGTTATCAAAATCTTTTCAAGCAGCTTTAAGATCCATTCGAGGATTTCTATGTAGCTTAAAAACCTTCTTCAACGACGACAACTTCACGGGATTGATTCTACAAAAAGTAATCAAGGACTATTCTTTAACCACCAGTCGGATAACGCTTCAAATTCTGATACTACACAACCTCCCCAACCCAATCTCACTCCATAACTCATTAACGAGACTTTAAATGCAAAATTGATAGCGAATTCGTGATCAGCGCGTCAAATACCCATTAGACACCAATTTCGCGTCGTTTACTGCATCAGGAAAGGAGAAAAATTTTTTTGGCCAGAAAAATCATCAGGCTTATCCTTCCATATAATAAAAGAATCGGAGCACAAAGTACGACCACCTGGGCCTCCATCACTATAGCACTATTTCGTCACATCTCTAACCACTCCAAAACAGTATTGAGCTGTAGGTGCATTTCAGTCCACCAAAACCTTCAAAGTATAGTTAGGCTCATACGATTGTGCACTCATTTAGGGTAGGTTGGGGATTACGTTTTTCTGTTCTCAACATTCTGTCATCGAAATAGCCAAAAATCAGCGAGAACTTCGAGTTCTTTTTCCTTTCTTCAGCCAAACGACTTCACCCTCATTGCGTGGGGAGATTCACTCTCGGCATCACCTGGGTCACGACCTTCGTGCGTTGGTGACACGACAGGATCATTGACGACTTAAAACCACCTCCCGGACTTTATACTCCCGCCCCAAACCCCGATGAATAGTTATCAAAATCTTTTTCAAGCAGCTTTAAGATCCATTCGAGGATTTCTATGTAGCTTAAAAACCTTCTTCAACGACGACAACTTCACGGATTGATTCTACAAAAGTAATCAAGGACTATTCTTTAACCACCAGTCGGATAACGCTTCAAATTCTGATACTACACAACCTCCCCAACCCAAACTCACTCCATAACTCATTAACGAGACTTTTAAATGCAAAATTGATAGCAAATTGTGATCAGCGTCAAATACCCATTAGACACCAATTTCGCGTCGTTTACTGCATCAGGAAAGGAGAAAAATTTTTTTGGCCTGAAAATCATCAGGCTTATCCTTCCATATAATAAAAGAATCGGAGCACAAAGTACGACCACCTGGGCCTCCATCACTATAGCACTATTTCGTCACATCTCTAACCACTCCAAAACAGTATTGAGCTGTAGGTGCATTTCAGTCCACCAAAACCTTCAAAGTATAGTTAGGCTCATACGATTGTGCACTCATTTAGGGGTAGGTTGGGGGATTACGTTTTTCTGTTCTCAACATTCTGTCATCGAAATAGCCAAAAATCAGCGAGAACTTCGAGTTCTTTCCTTTCTTCAGCCAAACGACTTCACCCTCATTGCGTGGGGGAGATTCAATTCTCGGCACCACCTGGGTCACGACCTTCGTGCGTTGGTGACACGACAGGATCATTGACGTGACTTAAAACCACCTCCCGGACTTTATACCCCGCCCCAAACCCCGATGAATAGTTATCAAAATCTTTTCAAGCAGCTTTAAGATCCATTCGAGGATTTCTATGTAGCTTAAAAACCTTCTTCAACGACGACAACTTCACGGATTGATTCTACAAAAGTAATCAAGGACTATTCTTTAACCACCAGTCGGATAACGCTTCAAATTCTGATACTACACAACCTCCCCAACCCAAACTCACTCCATAACTCATTAACGAGACTTTTAAATGCAAAATTGATAGCAAATTCGTGATCAGCGCGTCAAATACCCATTAGACACCAATTTCGCGTCGTTTACTGCATCAGGAAAGGAGAAAATTTTTTTGGCCTGAAAATCATCAGGCTTATCCTTCCATATAATAAAAGAATCGAGCACAAAGTACGACCACCTGGGCCTCCATCACTATAGCACTATTTCGTCACATCTCTAACCACTCCAAAACAGTATTGAGCTGTAGGTGCATTTCAGTCCACCAAAACCTTCAAAGTATAGTTAGGCTCATACGATTGTGCACTCATTTAGGGTAGGTTGGGGATTACGTTTTTCTGTTCTCAACATTCTGTCATCGAAATAGCCAAAAATCAGCGAGAACTTCGAGTTCTTTTCCTTTCTTCAGCCAAACGGACTTCACCCTCATTGCGTGGGAGATTCACCTCGGCATCACCTGGGTCACGACCTTCGTGCGTTGGTGACACGACAGGATCATTGACGTGACTTAAACCACCCTCCCGGACTTTATACTCCCGCCCCAAACCCCGATGAATAGTTATCAAAATCTTTTCAAGCAGCTTTAAGATCCATTCGAGGATTTCTATGTAGCTTAAAACCTTCTTCAACGACGACAACTTCACGGATTGATTCTACAAAAGTAATCAAGGACTATTCTTTAACCACCAGTCGGATAACGCTTCAAATTCTGATACTACACAACCTCCCCAACCCAAACTCACTCCATAACTCATTAACGAGACTTTTAAATGCAAAATTGATAGCAAATTCGTGATCAGCGCGTCAAATACCCATTAAACACCAATTTCGCGTCGTTTACTGCATCAGGAAAGGAGAAAATTTTTTTTGGCCTGAAAAATCATCAGGCTTATCCTTCCATATAATAAAAGAATCGGAGCACAAAGTACGACCACCTGGGCCTCCATCACTATAGCACTATTTCGTCACATCTCTAACCACTCCAAAACAGTATTGAGCTGTAGGTGCATTTCAGTCCACCAAAACCTTCAAAGTATAGATAAGCTCATACGATTGTGCACTCATTTAGGGGTAGGTTGGGGGATTACGTTTTTCTGTTCTCAACATTCTGTCATCGAAATAGCCAAAAAATCAGCGAGAACTTCGAGTTCTTTCCTTTCTTCAGCCAAACGACTTCACCCTCATTGCGTGGGGAGATTCAATTCTCGGCATCACCTGGGGTCACGACCTTCGTGCGTTGGTGACACGACAGGATCATTGACGTGACTTAAAACCACCTCTCCCGGACTTTATACCCCGCCCCAAACCCCGATGAATAGTTATCAAAATCTTTCAAGCAGCTTTAAGATCCATTCGAGGATTTCTATGTAGCTTAAAACCTTCTTCAACGACGACAACTTCACGGATTGATTCTACAAAAGTAATCAAGGACTATTCTTTAACCACCAGTCGGATAACGCTTCAAATTCTGATACTACACAACCTCCCCAACCCAAACTCACCCATAACTCATTAACGAGACTTTTAAATGCAAAATTGATAGCAAATTCGTGATCAGCGCGTCAAATACCCATTAGACACCACTCGCGTCGTTTACTGCATCAGGAAAGGAGAAAATTTTTTGGCCTGAAAATCATCAGGCTTATCCTTCCATATAATAAAAGAATCGGAGCACAAAGTACGACCACCTGGGCCTCCATCACTATAGCACTATTTCGTCACATCTCTAACCACTCCAAAACAGTATTGAGCTGTAGGTGCATTTCAGTCCACCAAAACCTTCAAAGTATAGTTAGGCTCATACGATTGTGCACTCATTTAGGGTAGGTTGGGGATTACGTTTTTCTGTTCTCAACATTCTGTCATCGAAATAGCCAAAAATCAGCGAGAACTTCTGAGTTCTTTTCCTTTCTTCAGCCAAACGACTTCACCCTCATTGCGTGGGGAGATTCACTTCTCGGCATCACCTGGGGTCACGACCTTCGTGCGTTGGTGACACGACAGGATCATTGACGTGACTTAAAACCACCTCCCGGACTTTATACTCCCGCCCCAAACCCCGATGAATAGTTATCCAAATCTTTTCAAGCAGCTTTAAGATCCATTCGAGGATTTCTATGTAGCTTAAAACCTTCTTCAACGACCACAACTTCACGGATTGATTCTACAAAAGTAATCAAGGACTATTCTTTAACCACCAGTCGGATAACGCTTCAAATTCTGATACTACACAACCTCCCCAACCCAAACTCACTCCATAACTCATTAACGAGACTTTTAAATGCAAAATTGATAGCAAATTCGTGATCAGCGCGTCAAATACCCATTAGACACCAATTTCGCGTCGTTTACTGCATCAGGAAAGGAGAAAAATTTTTTTGGCCTGAAAATCATCAGGCTTATCCTTCCATATAATAAAAGAATCGGAGCACAAAGTACGACCACCTGGGCCTCCATCACTATAGCACTATTTCGTCACATCTCTAACCACTCCAAAACAGTATTGAGCTGTAGGTGCATTTCAGTCCACCAAAACCTTCAAAGTATAGTGTTAGGCTCATACGATTGTGCACTCATTTAGGGGTAGGTTGGGGGATTACGTTTTTCTGTTCTCAACATTCTGTCATCGAAATAGCCAAAAAATCAGCGAGAACTTCGAGTTCTTTCCTTTCTTCAGCCAAACGACTTCACCCTCATTGCGTGGGGAGATTCAATTCTCGGCATCACCTGGGGTCACGACCTTCGTGCGTTGGTGACACGACAGGATCATTGACGTGACTTAAAACCACCTCCCGGACTTTATACCCCGCCCCAAACCCCGATGAATAGTTATCAAAATCTTTTTCAAGCAGCTTTAAGATCCATTCGAGGATTTCTATGTAGCTTAAAACCTTCTTCAACGACGACAACTTCACGGATTGATTCTACAAAAAGTAATCAAGGACTATTCTTTAACCACCAGTCGGATAACGCTTCAAATTCTGATACTACACAACCTCCCCAACCCAAACTCACCCATAACTCATTAACGAGACTTTTAAATGCAAAATTGATAGCAAATTCGTGATCAGCGCGTCAAATACCCATAAGACACCAATTTCGCGTCGTTTACTGCATCAGGAAAGGAGAAAATTTTTTTGGCCTGAAAAATCATCAGGCTTATCCCTCCATATAATAAAAGAATCGGAGCACAAAGTACGACCACCTGGGCCTCCATCACTATAGCACTATTTCGTCACATCTCTAACCACTCCAAAACAGTATTGAGCTGTAGGTGCATTTCAGTCCACCGAAGCCTTCAAAGGATAGTTAGGCTCATACGATTGTGCACTCATTTAGGGTAGGTTGGGGATTACGTTTTTCTGTTCTCAACATTCTGTCATCGAAATAGCCAAAAATCAGCGAGAACTTCGAGTTCTTTTTCCTTTCTTCAGCCAAACGACTTCACCCTCATTGCGTGGGGAGATTCAATTCTCGGCATCACCTGGGGTCACGACCTTCGTGCGTTGGTGACACGACAGGATCATTGACGTGACTTAAAACCACCTCCCGGACTTTATACCCCGCCCCAAACCCCGATGAATAGTTATCAAAATCTTTTTCAAGCAGCTTTAAGATCCATTCGAGGATTTCTATGTAGCTTAAAACCTTCTTCAACGACGACAACTTCACGGATTGATTCTACAAAAGTAATCAAGGACTATTCTTTAACCACCAGTCGGATAACGCTTCAAATTCTGATACTACACAACCTCCCCAACCCAAACTCACTCCATAACTCATTAACGAGACTTTAAATGCAAAATTGATAGCAAATTCGTGATCAGCGCGTCAAATACCCATTAGACACCAATTTCGCGTCGTTTACTGCATCAGGAAAGGAGAAAATTTTTTTGGCCTGAAAAATCATCAGGCTTATCCTTCCATATAATAAAAGAATCGGAGCACAAAGTACGACCACCTGGGCCTCCATCACTATAGCACTATTTCGTCACATCTCTAACCACTCCAAAACAGTATTGAGCTGTAGGTGCATTTCAGTCCACCAAAACCTTCAAAGTATAGTTAGGCTCACACGATTGTGCACTCATTTAGGGTAGGTTGGGGGATTACGTTTTTCTGTTCTCAACATTCTGTCATCGAAATAGCCAAAAATCAGCGAGAACTTCAAGTTCTTTTCCTTTCTTCAGCCAAACGACTTCACCCTCATTGCGTGGGGAGATTCACTCTCGGCATCACCTGGGGTCACGACCTTCGTGCGTTGGTGACACGACAGGATCATTGACGTGACTTAAAACCACACCTCCCGGACTTTATACCCCGCCCCAAACCCCGATGAATAGTTATCAAAATCTTTTCAAGCAGCTTTAAGATCCATTCGAGGATTTCTATGTAGCTTAAAACCTTCTTCAACGACGACAACTTCACGGATTGATTCTACAAAAGTAATCAAGGACTATTCTTTAACCACCAGTCGGACAACGCTTCAAATTCTGATACTACACAACCTCCCCAACCCAAACTCACTCCATAACTCAGTAACGAGACTTTTAAATGCAACATTGATAGCAAATTCGTGATCAGCGTCAAATACCCATTAGACACCAATTTCGCGTCGTTTACTGCATCAGGAAAGGAGAAAATTTTTTGGCCTGAAAATCATCAGGCTTATCCTTCCATATAATAAAAGAATCGGAGCACAAAGTACGACCACCTGGGCCTCCATCACTATAGCACTATTTCGTCACATCTCTAACCACTCCAAAACAGTATTGAGCTGTAGGTGCATTTCAGTCCACCAAAACCTTCAAAGTATAGTTAGGCTCACACGATTGTGCACTCATTTAGGGGTAGGTTGGGGATTACGTTTTTCTGTTCTCAACATTCTGTCATCGAAATAGCCAAAAATCAGCGAGAACTTCGAGTTCTTTCCCTTTCTTCAGCCAAACGACTTCACCCTCATTGCGTGGGGAGATTCACCTCGGCATCACCTGGGGTCCCGACCTTCGTGCGTTGGTGACACGACAGGATCATTGACGTGACTTAAAACCACCTCCCGGACTTTATACCCCGCCCCAAACCCCGATGAATAGTTATCAAAATCTTTTCAAGCAGCTTTAAGATCCATTCGAGGATTTCTATGTAGCTTAAAACCTTCTTCAACGACGACAACTTCACGGATTGATTCTACAAAAAGTAATCAAGGACTATTCTTTAACCACCAGTCGGATAACGCTTCAAATTCTGATACTACACAACCTCCCCAACCCAAACTCACTCCATAACTCATTAACGAGACTTTTAAATGCAAAATTGATAGCAAATTCGTGATCAGCGTCAAATACCCATTAGACACCAATTTCGCGTCGTTTACTGCATCAGAAAGGAGAAAATTTTTTGGCCTGAAAAATCATCAGGCTTATCCTTCCATATAATAAAAGAATCGGAGCACAAAGTACGACCACCTGGGCCTGCATCACTATAGCACTTTTTCGTCACATCTCTAACCACTCCAAAACAGTATTGAGCCGTAGGTGCATTTCAGTCCCCCAAAACCTTCAAACGATAGTTAGGCTCATACGATTGTGCACTCATTTAGGGTAGGTTGGGGGATTACGTTTTTCTGTTCTCAACATTCTGTCATCGAAATAGCCAAAAATCAGCGAGAACTTCGAGTTCTTTTCCTTTCTTCAGCCAAACGACTTCACCCTCATTGCGTGGGGAGATTCACTCTCGGCATCACCTGGGGTCACGACCTTCGTGCGTTGGTGACACGACAGGATCATTGACGTGACTTAAACCACCTCCCGGACTTTATACCCCGCCCCAAACCCCGATGAATAGTTATCAAAATCTTTTCAAGCAGCTTTAAGATCCATTCGAGGATTTCTATGTAGCTTAAAACCTTCTTCAACGACGACAACTTCACGGATTGATTCTACAAAAGTAATCAAGGACTATTCTTTAACCACCAGTCGGATAACGCTTCAAATTCTGATACTACACAACCTCCCCAACCCAAACTCACTCCATAACTCATTAACGAGACTTTTAAATGCAAAATTGATAGCAAATTCGTGATCAGCGCGTCAAATACCCATTAGACACCACCTCGCGTCGTTTACTGCATCAGAAAGGAGAAAATTTTTTTGGCCTGAAAATCATCAGGCTTATCCTTCCATATAATAAAAGAATCGGAGCACAAAGTACGACCACCTGGGCCTCCATCACTATAGCACTATTTCGTCACATCTCTAACCACTCCAAAACAGTATTGAGCTGTAGGTGCATTTCAGTCCACCAAAACCTTCAAAGTATAGTAGTTAGGCTCATACGATTGTGCACTCATTTAGGGTAGGTTGGGGGATTACGTTTTTCTGTTCTCAACATTCTGTCATCGAAATAGCCAAAAATCAGCGAGAACTTCGAGTTCTTTCCTTTCTTCAGCCAAACGACTTCACCCTCATTGCGTGGGGAGATTCACCTCGGCATCACCTGGGGTCACGACCTTCGTGCGTTGGTGACACGACAGGATCATTGACGTGACTTAAAACCACCTCCCGGACTTTATACCCCGCCCCAAACCCGGTATGGAAGGAATTCAATTATCATTGAAGGCTGAAACACAAAAATTTTAAGAGAATTCAATTCATGTGTATGGGCTTTACCACTGTCGAAAACAAAGTGGTTTTCATGGGCGATTTTGATAAGTTGGAAAGGTGAAAGGAGGGCAGTCAGGCTAAGTCCCTGCAAAGACGGCTTTTGTTTTTTTATATGGGGCTCTGGAAGTTATGGGGAGGGTGCGGACGGACGACAAAAACGACATTGAACAATAGTCTTTGTTCAGTTACTGTTCCACTCCAAATGCGCGGTAATTCATAAAAGCCTAGAGAGGCTACTGATCAGGGATGAGCGAAAATCTTTTTGAAACTTTGAATTCGGAAATCGAACGACCATTTGAATTTCGGGAATCGTAATTCGGAAATCGGAAGGCAAAACCATCAGAAATCTTAAAATCGGGTAATCGGAAATAAGTTCACCTGGATGGATTCCAACCACTCATGGTGGCTGTGTGTACCTACCGTACTTCTAATATAATGAGCTTTCAAAACTGTTCTTAATTCTAGCTGGGAGGAGATCTCCTCCCAATAAAAACACTTAATGATTCTTAATATTTTTTTCTCATTTTTCACGAAATTCGCTTACACGACCAAACCGAGAATCCAGACAAATCTGCTCAAATTTCGCTTTCAATTAATTCTTTTCAGGTAGCACACTTTAGATACTTCGAGACAACACTCACTAATTCACTGTAGCCCAATAAGTTATCATTTTGTGTAATGTAACTTAAATAGTGAGTGTAACCATTCTATAACAAGAGCTATGTATATAGCTATGTATACCATTAGAATCACAACAAGTACATTTGAACAAAAAATACTATAGTAGATAATGGCGACTTTCTAAGCATTGTCTAGCGGATGGGCGAGGCGCGCTCATTGCGGAGAGCAGTGCGGAGTTTGCAACACCCCGGCAAACAGAGTTTCGATCGCGCGTCTGCCCTTCGCAGCCCCGTCCATTTTTTACACCACACATTCTGAGAAGATATCACACGTTCACTCTGTTCCTACTGTCTCCACATAAACGTAAAACACCGCAGGACCGTATTAGATTCAATAAAAGCATGGACAAATCCGAATATCTCTGAAAGAGCCCAGTTTGAGAATGGTTCAACATGAATTTGAGGAAAAGAGCCCAATCACAGTGAGTTTTTGGTTCATTTCAAGAAAATATAGTTCCTATTGACATATGGAACCTTATTCCTTGCTCTTTTTAACATCAAAACAAACCTCCGGTTCAGGTTAAGCCCTTAAAGAACACCCTAAATGTCTTGCAGAAAACAATGCGTAACCTCCTGAAATTGTAATCTTCTACTCATTTCCGATTCTTTCCGCGTTTTGGGGCATTTTTTCGGAAATCAGAAATCTGAAGGCCAAAAACCATCGGAAATCGGAACCGCTCATTCCTGCCACTGATCTATCGCGACAAGGCACAACGCCCTATTGCCTCAAACTCTGCCTGTGACTGCCTTTAAACATAAGTGTAGTGAGCTCACACTATGTTTAAGGCAGTCGCTTAAAGGCACAGTCCAACCTCAGAGGTAATTTTTGATATTTTGGTCCGGTTGCAGTCTTTAGCAACCCTGCCAAGCGCGAAATCTTAGTTCGCCCAAATAAGCGAGAAAAAGCTAGGAAAAAGTCGGCCACGCCACCTTGAAAGAAAAAATGGGCAACGCCCACTGGCAGGTTTCCGATCTCAATTGGGAAGAGACGCGCGAATGATTTTGTTCAAAATCTATGTTCTTCGTTTTGTTTTCGGTCTGGCTTTATATTGTGACCTTATTCAGAATGATGGCTGCAAATAACGAGAAAATACAGGCTCGAGACAACTCGTCCGCGAACTTCTAATAGTTCAAATTAAAATTTTTGAGGAGCCGTAACTCAGTTTGTAGTGAGTTCTAAGCGATTCTGAAAACACCATTGTGATCAGCGTGAAATTTTCTACAAGATAGGCTAGAATACGAAAAAATCAATTCTGAGCTTGGACTGTGGCTTTAAGGCTGATTTGATCAACGTCGTTCTTTCGTTGGCCAGTCCCCTCTCACTGTTTTCCGAATCGCAGTTCCGGAAAAAAACAAGAAATATGGCGAGTCACCGCTCTTAGCTGCTCTGAACCCTACCATACATACCAGCGCGCTACTACAGCACTCTGCAGGTACGCAATCACGTTACTTACGCGGTATTCATTCTACGGTAATCATGAAAACTGGAGCAATATACAAAAAAATTAAGGGTTAGCGGAAACAACTATAAATTCTGGTGTTCTGAATTACGGTGTGGCAGAAACTGTGTAAGAGGCGTGACTGGGTAACCGCTGGTGGGGAGATAACAATGCTTCTTGGGACTCTCCACCGGGACGGATTATAGGGTGCAGAAGCAGCAAAACTTAGCGTTCAGTAAGGGAAGTGTGATGCGGTACTGGAAGTTTATTCAGGACCAAACTGTTTGACTAATCCCTACACAGGAAAATTTAGATGCAAGTTCTCCTGCGGTGTCTTCCTTTTTTCTCAGTTGTTTTTTTAGAAATTTTTGTAATTAGGAGAATACAGTTTTGTTACTCTGAAATTTGAAAATCTTACTAACCGACTAGAGGTTCTATTGAGCTAGGAACCCTAGCTATGGTGTCACATTTTCAGCTTCACCTACAACGGCCTTTTTTCGGACTTGAACGGTAATCCACACGTCAAAGTGGATCTTAAATTTTGGTTATGAAGAAGTTTGAACGAATCGTTCGTAAAACACAAGGATGAAGGGGAAACTGTGGAGAGTTCCGAAAATCGTATCAGTCTGTAAGTAGTGTCGTTATCGGAGTGAAATTACGGTCTGGAGCTGTGCACTGCCGCGTTTGAGACAGTCCTGCCACACAAAAATCGCAGTGCAAGGATCACGGCCAAATTTTTAATTCTTCTGTGAAAGCACTCCTGAGAGAAATGCAGTTTCAAAAAGTCATTAAGTGAAATATAAATCATTAATGGAAATCTGAGGATAGGAAAGTGTAGTGTTTTCTACACACTACTGGACCTCTTTGTAAGTGGCAGAGTTGTGGCGGGACCATTGACATAATTCTCGTGTAGAGATAGTGCACGCTTCAGTCAATAGGGATTTTTCTCTCGAAAAAGAAACGGTAACTCGCAATTCTAAGCAAATCGTAGGAGCAGGACACATCGTGATTATAGGGCTCCTCGGGAATTTAATACCCACCTCGCCATCCCCCCGTTTCAGGTGTTTTATAGTTACTTTGAAACAGAAAGTTGGCGCTTTGGCTGGGGTTTTCCTGACCGTGAGGCTGGATTTAATTCGGTTCAAAAAAGCCACACACAGTTTCTCTGGGACAGAGCGCCGCGAAGCCGGGCGCGAACCCCCCGGTTTATGGTTCCTGGACTAAGCGCGCCGCGAAGCGGCGCTTTGGCCGGGGTTTTCCTGACCGTGAGGACGATTTAATTCGTTCAAAAGCCACACAGTTTCTGGACAGAGCGTCACGCGAAGCGGCGTGCGAACCCCTGGCTTATGGTTCCTGGACTAAGCGCCGCGAAGCGGCGCTTTGGCCGGGGTTTTCCTTGGACCGTGAGGGATTTCCAATTCGTCTCAAAAAGCCACACAAAGCTTCTGGAGTCAGAGCGCCGCGAAGCGGCGCGAACTCCCGGCGAGGAAACTTATGCGTTCTGGACAAAGCGCCGCGAAGCGGCGCTTTGGCCGGGGTTTTCTGACCGTGAGGATTTAATTCGTTCAAAAAGCCACACAGTTTCTGGACAGAGCGCCGCGAAGCGGCGCGAACCCCCGGCTTATGGTTACTGGACAAAGCGCCGCGAAGCGGCGCTTTGGCCGGGGTTTTCCTGACCGTGAGGGATTTAATTCCGTTCAAAAAGCCACACAGTTTCTGGACAGAGGCGCCGCGAAGCGGCGCGAACTCCCCCGGCTTATGGTTCCGGATCTAAGCGCCGCGAAGCGGCGCTTTGGCCGGGTTTTCCTGACCGTGAGGGATTTAACCGGTGCCGCTAAAAAGCCACAACAGTGTTCTGGACAGAGCGCCGCGAAGCGGCGCGAACCCCCCGGCTTATGGTTTTCTGGATTAAGCGCCGCGAAGCGGCGCTTTGGCCGGGGTTTTCCTGACCGTGAGGATTTAATTCGTTCAAAAAAGCCACACAGTTTCTGGACAGAGGCGCCGCGAAGCGGCGCGAACTCCCCGGAGCGAGAGCCGGTTCTGGAGTTCCGGACAAAGCGCCGCGAAGCGGCGCTTTGGCCGGGTTCTTTTATTATATGGAAGGATAAGCCTGATGATTTTTCAGGCCAAAAAAATTTTTCTCCTTTCCTGATGCAGTAAACGACGCGAAATTGGTGTCGAATGGGTATTTGACGCGCTGATCACGAATTTGCTATCAATTTTGCATTTGTAAAGTCTCGTTAATGAGTTATGGAGTGAGATTGGGTTGGGGAGGTTGTGTAGTATCAGAATTTGAAGCGTTATCCGACTGGTGGTTAAAGAATAGTCCTTTGATTACTTTTGTAGAATCAATCCGTGAAGTTGTCGTCGTTGAAGAAGGTTTTTAAGCTACATAGAAATCTCTCGAATGGGATCTTTTTAAAGCTGCTTTGAAAAGATTTTGATAACTAGTCATCGGGGTTTGGGGCGGGGTATAAAGTCCGGGAGGTGGTTTTAAGTCACGTCAATGATCCTTGTCGTCAAAGTCACCAACGACACGAATAAGTCCGTGACCCCAGGTGATGCTGAGAATTGAATCTCCCCACGCAATGAGGGGTGAAGTCGTTTGGCTGAAGAAAGGAAAAGTGAACTTGAAGTTCTCGCTGATTTTTTGGCTATTTCGATGACAAGAATGTTGAGAACAGAAACGTAATCCCCAACCTACCCCTAAATGAGTGCACAATCGTGTGAGCCTAACTATACTTTGAAGGTTTCCTTTGGGTGGACTGAAATGCACCTACAGCCTTCAATACTGTTTTGGAGTGGTTAGGAGATGTGACGAAATAGTGCTATAGTGATGGAGGCCCAGGTGGTCGTACTTTGTGTGCTCCGGATTCTTTTATTATAAGGGAAGGATAAGCCTCGATGATTTTTCAGGCCAAAAAATTTTTCTCCTTTCCTGATGCAGTAAAACGACGCGAAATTGGTGTCGAATGGGTATTTGACGCGCTGATCACGAATTTGCTATCAATTTTGCATTTTAAAGTCTCTGTTAATGAGTTATGGAGTGAGATTGGGTTGGGGAGGTTGTGTAGTATCAGAATTTGAAGCGTTATCCGACTGGTGGTTGGC
Organism: Aplectana chamaeleonis; assembly: GCA_029168955.1. NCBI lineage: Eukaryota > Metazoa > Nematoda > Chromadorea > Rhabditida > Cosmocercidae > Aplectana > Aplectana chamaeleonis. The sequence goes on along the minus strand of JAPDOI010000004.1, from coordinate 1,445,529 downwards.
CAAAGAATAGTCCTTTGATTACTTTTTGTAGAATCAATCCGTGAAGTTGTCGTCGTTGAAGAAGGTTTTTAAGCTACATAGAAATCCTCGAATGGATCTTTTTAAAGCTGCTTGAAAAGATTTTGATAACTATTCATCGGGGTTTGGGGCGGGGTGTAAAGTCCGGGAGGTGGTTTCTAAGTCACGTCAATGATCCTGTCGTGTCACCAACGAAGACATAATGAAGGTCGTGGACCCCAGGTGATGCCGAGAATTGAATCTCCCCACGCAAATGAGGGTGAAGTCGTTTTGGCTGAAGAAAGGAAAAGAACTCGAAGTTCTCGCTGATTTTTTTGGCTATTTCTGATGACAGAATGTTGAGAATCAGAAAACGTAATCCCCCCAACCTACCCCCTAAATGAGTGCACAATCGTGTGAGCCTAACTCATACTTTGAAGCGTTTTGGTGGACTGAAATGCACCTACAGCTCAATACTGTTTTGGAGTGGTTAGGAGATGTGACGAAATAGTGCTATAGTGATGGAGGCCCAGGTGGTCGTAATCACTTTTGTGCTCCGATTCTTTTTATTATATGGAAGCGATAAGCCTGATGATTTTTCAGGCCAAAAAATTTTTCTCCTTTCCCTGATGCAGTAAACGACGCGAAATTGGTGCTCTAATGGGTATTTGCCGCGCTGATCACGAATTTGCTATCAATTTTGCATTTAAAGTCTCGTTAATGAGTTATGGAGTGAGATTGGGTTGGGGAGGTTGTGTAGTATCAGAATTCTTGGAAGCGTTATCCGACTGGTGGTTAAAGAATAGTCCTTGATTACTTTTGTAGAATCAATCCGTGAAGTTGTCGTCGTTGGAAGAAGGTTTTAAGCTACCATAGAAATCCCTTCGAATCGGGATCTTTTTTAAAGCTGCTTGAAAAGATTTTTGATAACTATTCATCGGGGTTTGGGGCGGGGTATAAAGTCCGGGAGGTGGTTTTAAGTCACGTCAATGATCCTGTCGTGTCACCAACGTGCACGGAAGGTCGTGACCCCAGGTGATGCCGAGAATTGAATCTCCCCACGCAATGAGGGTGAAGTCGTTTGGCTGAAGAAAGGAAAAGAACTCGGAAGTTCTCGCTGATTTTTGGCTATTTCGATGATGCCAGAATGTTGAGAACAGAAAACGTAATCCCCCAACCTACCCCTAAATGAGTGCACAATCGTGTGAGCCTAACTATACTTTGAAGGTTTTTGTGGACTGAAATGCACCTACAGCTCAATACTGTTTTTGGGAGTGGTTAGAGATGTGACGAAATAGTGCTATAGTGATGGAGGCCCAGGTGGTCGTACTTTGTGCTCCGATTCTTTTTATTATATGGAAGGATAAGCCTGATGATTTTTCAGGCCAAAAAATTTTTCTCCTTTCCTGATGCAGTAAAACGACGCGGGAAATTGGTGTCTAATGGGTATTTGACGCGCTGATCACGAATTTGCTATCAATTTTGCATTTTAAAGTCTCGTTAATGAGTTATGGGAGTGAGTATTGGGTTGGGGAGGTTGTGTAGTATCAGAATTTGGAAGCGTTATCCGACTGGTGGTTAAAGCAATAGTCCTTGATTACTTTTTGTAGAATCAATCCGTGAAGTTGTCGTCGTTGAAGAAGGTTTGTTAAGCTACATAGAAATCCTCGAATGGATCTTGTAAAGCTGCTTGAAAAAGATTTTGATAACTATTCATCGGGGTTTGGGGGCGGGGTATAAAGTCCGGGAGGTGGGTTTTTAAGTCACGTCAATGATCCTGTCGTGTCACTCAACGGCATCGAAGGTCGTGGACCCCAGGTGATGCTGAGAATTGAATCTCCCCCACGCAATGAGGGGTGAAGTCGTTTGGCTGAAGAAAGGGAAAAGAACTCGAAGTTCTCGCTGATTTTTTGGCTGCTATTTCGATGACAGAATGTTGAGAACAGAAAACGTAATCCCCCAACCTACCCCTTTAAATGAGTGCACAATCGTGTGAGCCTAACTATACTTCCTTTGGAAGGTTTTGGTGGACTGGAAATGCACCTACAGCTCAATACTGTTTTTGGAGTGGTTAGAGATGTGACGAAATAGTGCTATAGTGATGGAGGCTCCAGGTGGTCGTACTTTTGTGCTCCGATTCTTTATTATTATGGAAGGATAAGCCTGATGATTTTTCAGGCCAAAAAAAATTTTTCTCCTTTCCTGATGCAGTAAACGACGCGAAAATTGGTGTCTAATGGGTATTTGACGCGCTGGATCACGAATTTGCTATCAATTTTGCATTTTAAAGTCTCGTTAATGAGTTATGGAGTGAGATTGGGTTGGGGAGGTTGTGTAGTATCAGAATTTGAAGCGTTATCCGACTGGTGGTTAAAGAATAGTCCTTGATTACTTTTGTAGAATCAATCCGTGAAGTTGTCGTCGTTGAAGAAGGTTTTAAGCTACATAGAAATCCTCGAATGGATCTTGTAAAGCTGCTTGAAAAGGATTTTGATAACTATTCATCGGGGTTTGGGGCGGGGTATAAAGTCCGGGAGGTGGCTTAAAGTCACGTCAATGATCCTGTCGTGTCACCAACGGCACGAAGGTCGTGACCCCAGGTGATGCCGAGAATTGAATCTCCCCCACGCAATGAGGGTGAAGTCGTTTGGCTGAAGAAAGGAAAAGAACTCAGTTCTCGCTGATTTTTGGCTATTTCTGATGTGACAGAATGTTGAGAACAGAAAAACGTAATCCCCCAACCTACCCCTAAATGAGTGCACAATCGTGTGAGCTCTGAACTATACTTTTTGAAGGTTTTGGTGGACTGAAATGCAAATCTCCACAGCTCAATTACTGTTTTGGAGTGGTTAGAGATGTGACGAAATAGGGTGCTATAGTGATGGAGGGCCCAGGTGGTCGTACTTTTGTGCTCCGATTCTTTTATTATATGGAAGGATAAGCCTGATGATTTTTCAGGCCAAAAAATTTTTTCTCCCTTTCCTGATGCAGTAAACGACGCGAAATTGGTGTCTATTGGGTATTTGACGCGCTGATCACGAATTTGCTATCAATTTTGCATTTTAAAGTCTCTGTTAATGAGTTATGGAGTGAGATTGGGTTGGGGAGGTTGTGTAGTATCAGAATTTGAAGCGTTATCCGACTGGTGGTGTAAAGAATAGTCCTTGATTACTTTTGTAGAAATCAATCCGTGAAGTTGTCGTCGTTGAAGAAGGTTTTTAAGCTACATAGAAATCCTCGAATGGATCTTTAAAGCTGCTTTGAAAAGATTTTGATAACTATTCCTGAATCGGGGTTTGGGGCGGGGTATAAAGTCCGGGAGGTGGTTTTAAGTCACGTCAATGATCCTGTCGTGTCACTCAATCGCACGATAATGAAGGTCTGTGGACCCCAGGTGATGCCGCCGAGAATTGAATCTCCCCCACGCGCAAAATGAGGGTGAAGTCGTTTGGCTGAAGAAAGGAAAAGAACTCGGAAGTTCTCGCTGATTTTTTGGCTATTTCTGATGACAGAATGTTGAGAACAGAAAACGTAATCCCCCAACCTACCCCTAAATGAGTGCACAATCGTGTGAGCCTAACTATACTTTGAAGGTTTTGGTGGACTGAAATGCACCTCCACAGCTCAAATACTGTTTTTGGAGTGGTTAGAGATGTGACGAAATAGTGCTATAAAGTGATGGAGGCCCAGGTGGTCGTACTTTGTGCTCCGATTCTTTTATTATATGGAAGGATAAGCCTGATGATTTTTCAGGCCAAAAAATTTTTCTCCTTTCCTTCGATGCAGTAAACGACGCGAAATTGGTGTCTAATGGGTATTTGACGCGCTGATCACGAATTTGCTATACAATTTTGCATTTTAAAGTCTCTGTTAATGAGTTATGGAGTGAGGGATTGGGTGTGGGGAGGTTGTGTAGTGATCAGAATTTGAAGTGTTATCCGGACTGGTGGTTAAAGAATAGTCCTTGATTACTTTTTGTAGAATCAATCCGTGAAGTTGTCGTCGTTGAAGAAGGTTTTAAGTTACATAGAAATCCTCGAATGGATCTTAAAGCTGCTTTGAAAAGATTTTGATAACTATTCATCGGGGTTTGGGGCGGGGTATAAAGTCCGGGAGGTGGTTTAAAGTCACGTCAATGATCCTGTCGTGTCACCAACGCACGAAGGTCGTGACCCCAGGTGATGCCGAGAATTGAATCTCCCCCACGCAATGAGGGTGAAGTCGTTTGGCTGAAGAAAGGAAAAGAACTCGAAGTTCTCGCTGATTTTTTGGCTATTTCTGATGACAGAATGTTGAGAACAGAAAACGTAATCCCCCAACCTACCCCTAAATGAGTGCACAATCGTGTGAGCCTAACTATACTTTGAAGGTTTTGGTGACTGGAAATGCACCTACAGCTCAATACTGTTTTGGAGTGGTTAGGAGATGTGACGAAATAGTGCTATAGTGATGGAGGCCCAGGTGGTCGTACTTGTGCTCCCATTCTTTTATTTTATCTTTACTATATATAAAGGGGATCTGTCAGTCTGTCACGGTATCTTTACTATATATAAAGGGGATCTGTCAGTCTGTCACGGTATTTGGTCCATGGCGCATCGTATGTCAACCGTGTTACCAAAAAAAGGATACGACGCACTTTCCAGCCATGACTTAGGAGTCAACAACGTCGCCGGTTCAATTACCCAAGTTTGAAGCACTTTTGGCCACGCCCTGACACCCGGCGTTCTGCCCATCCGGTGGTGGCCCCGGTGCCGGCCGCGACGCGTGCGGTCGAGATTGCCGGGTGCGGATTCGGGTCTGGGGTGCAAGGGAAGTGTACGGTGGAAGCAAGGTCAAGCCTCCTAAAATGCCGAGGCAAATCACCAGGAGTTTCGTCACCCTCCTTAGGTCACGTGTCTCGTGAGTCCTCCCCACACTGCCTCGCCTCCTATAAGAGCGAACCAAATCGTCAGGAGTTTCGTCACCCTCCTTAGGTCACGAGTCTCGTCAGTCCTCCCCACATTCCCTTTAGTTCCGCGCGTGGTTTCGTCGTGGATGCTCCAACCAGTCATCTCGATTCTCAGTTTCTCTCTTCTCATCCTCTTCTTATCCCTTCTTTCATATTCACTCTTAACCTGTCTCTATTTTCTTCAATTCAATTCCGACAATTACAGGACCAGAAAATCTAGGATTTTTCATACAGAAAATCCGAATTTTTCATTTCTCGATGCATAGAGCTTTTTTCAGTATTGTTGGCGATGTCCTCATCCCCTTAAACGAAATTCATGGGATTTTTGAGGGCTGTATCCTGAGAGATTCTGTGAGATATGCACAGAAAATCTGAAATTTTTCATACAGAAAATCTGAATTTTTTGATTTCTCGATGCATAGAGCTTTTTTCAGCATTGTTGGCGATATCCTCATCCCCTCAAACCAAATTTATAGTATTTTCGAGGGCTATATTCTGAGAGATTCTGTGAGATATGCTGAGAAAATCTGAAATTTTTCATACAGAAAATCTGAATTTTTTGATTTCTCGATGCATAGAGCTTTTTCAGTATTGTTGGCGATATCCTCATCCCTCAAACGAAATTTATAGTGTTTTCGAGGGCTATATCCTAAGAGAGAGATATCCTGAGAGATTCTGTGAGACATGCACAGAAAATCTGAAATTTTGATTTCTCAATGCATATACGTTTTTTCAGTATTGTTGGCGATATCCTCATCCCCTCAATCCAAGTTTATAGTATTTTCGAGGGCTATATCCTGAGAGATTCTGTGAGATATGCACAGAAAATCTGAAATTTTTGATTTCTCGATGCATAAAGCTTTTTTCAGTATTGTTGGCGATATCCTCATCCCCTCAAACGAAATTTATAGTATTTTCTGAGGGCTACATCCTGAGAGATTCTGTGAGATATGCACAGAAAATCTAAAATTTTTGATTTCTCGATGCATAGAGCTTTTTCAGTATTATTGGCGATATCCTCATCCCTCAAACAAAATTTATAGTGTTTTCGAGGGCTACATCCTGAGAGATTCTGTGAGATATGCACAGAAAATCTAAAATTTTGATTTCTCGATGCATAGAGCTTTTTTCAGTATTATTGGCGATATCCTCATCCCTCAAACAAAATTTATAGTATTTTCGAGGGCTATATCCTGAGAGATTCTGTGAGATATGCACAGAAAATCTAAAATTTTCGATTTCTCGATGCATAAAGCTTTTTCAGTATTATTGGCGATATCCTCATCCCTCAAACAAAATTTATAGTATTTTCCGAGGGCTATATCCTGAGAGATTCTGTGAGATATGCACAGAAAATCTGAAATTTTCGATTTCTCGATGCATAGAGCTTTTTTCAGTATTGTTGGCGATATCCTCATCCCCTTAAACCAAATTTATAGTATTTTCGAGGGCTAAATTTATAGTATTTTCGAGGGCTATATCCTGAGAGATTCTGTGAGATATGCACAGAAAATCTGAAATTTTTGATTTCTCGATGCATAAAGCTTTTTTCAGTATTGTTGGCGATATCCTCATCCCCTCAAACCAAATTTATAGTATTTTCGAGGGCTATATCCTGAGAGATTCTGTGAGATATGCACAGAAAATCTGAAATTTTCGATTTCTCGATGCATAGAGCTTTTTTCAGTATTGTTGGCGATATCCTCATCCCTCAAACCAAATTTATAGTATTTTCGAGGGCTATATCCTGAGAGATTCTGTGAGATATGCACAGAAAATCTAAAATTTTGATTTCTCGATGCTTAAAGCTTTTTTCAGTATTATTGGCGATATCCTCATCCCTCAAACAAAATTTATAGTATTTTCGAGGGCTATATCCTGAGAGATTCTGTGAGATATGCACAGAAAATCTAAAATTTTTGATTTCTCGATGCATAGAGCTTTTTTCAGTATTATTGGCGATATCCTCATCCCTCAAACAAAATTTATAGTATTTTCGAGGGCTATATCCTGAGAGATTCTGTGAGATATGCACAGAAAATCTAAAATTTTTGATTTCTCGATGCATAGTCTTTTTTTCCGTATTATTGGCGATTTCCTCATCACCAAACCAAAATTTATAGTATTTTCGAGGGCTATATCCTGAGAGATTCTGTGAGATATGCACAGAAAATCTAAAATTTTTGATTTCTCGATGCATAGAGCTTTTTTCAGTATTGTTGGCGATATCCTCATCCCCTTAAACCAAATTTATAGTATTTTCGAGGGCTAAATTTATAGTATTTTCGAGGGCTATATCCTGAGAGATTCTGTGAGATATGCACAGAAAATCTGAAATTTTTGATTTCTCAATGCATAAAACTTTTTTTCAGTATTGTTGGCGATATCCTCATCCCCTCAAACCAAATTTATAGTATTTTCGAGGGCTATATCCTGAGAGATTCTGTGAGATATGCACAGAAAATCTGAAATTTTCGATTTCTCGATGCATAGAGCTTTTTTCAGTATTGTTGGCGATGTCCTCATCCCTCAAACGAAATTTATAGTATTTTCGAGGGCTACATCCTGAGAGATTCTGTGAGATATGCACAGAAAATCTAAAATTTTTGATTTCTCGATGCATAGAGCTTTTTTCAGTATTATTGGCGATATCCTCATCCCTCAAACAAAATTTATAGTATTTTCGAGGGCTATATCCTGAGAGATTCTGTGAGATATGCACAGAAAATCTAAAATTTTTGATTTCTCGATGCATAGAGCTTTTTTCAGTATTGTTGGCGATATCCTCATCCCTCAAACAAAATTTATAGTATTTTCGAGGGCTATATCCTGAGAGATTCTGTGAGATATGCACAGAAAATCTAAAATTTTTGATTTCTCGATGCATAGAGCTTTTTCAGTATTATTGGCGATATCCTCATCCCTCAAACCAAATTTATAGTATTTTCGAGGGCTAAATTTATAGTATTTTCGAGGGCTATATCCTGAGAGATTCTGTGAGATATGCACAGAAAATCTAAAATTTTTGATTTCTCGATGCATAAAGCTTTTTTCAGTATTGTTGGCGATATCCTCATCCCCTTAAACCAAATTTATAGTATTTTCGAGGGCTATATCCTGAGAGATTCTGTGAGATATGCACAGAAAATCTAAAATTTTTGATTTCTCGATGCATAGAGCTTTTTTCAGTATTATTGGCGATATCCTCATCCCTCAAACGAAATTTATAGTATTTTCGAGGGCTATATCCTGAGAGATTCTGTGAGATATGCACAGAAAATCTAAAATTTTTGATTTCTCGATGCATAGAGCTTTTTTCAGTATTATTGGCGATATCCTCATCCCTCAAACAAAATTTATAGTATTTTCGAGGGCTATATCCTGAGAGATTCTGTGAGATATGCACAGAAAATCTAAAATTTTTGATTTCTCGATGCATAGAGCTTTTTTCAGTATTGTTGGCGATATCCTCATCCCCTTAAACCAAATTTATAGTATTTTCGAGGGCTAAATTTATAGTATTTTCGAGGGCTATATCCTGAGAGATTCTGTGAGATATGCACAGAAAATCTAAAATTTTTGATTTCTCGATGCATAGAGCTTTTTTCAGTATTGTTGGCGATATCCTCATCCCCTCAAACCAAATTTATAGTATTTTCGAGGGCTATATCCTGAGAGATTCTGTGAGATATGCACAGAAAATCTGAAATTTTCGATTTCTCGATGCATAGAGCTTTTTCAGTATTATTGGCGATATCCTCATCCCTTAAACCAAATTTATAGTATTTTCGAGGGCTAAATTTATAGTATTTTCGAGGGCTATATCCTGAGAGATTCTGTGAGATATGCACAGAAAATCTAAAATTTTTGATTTCTCGATGCATAGAGCTTTTTTCAGTATTGTTGGCGATTTCCTCATCCCCTTAAACCAAATTTATAGTATTTTCGAGGCTAAATTTATAGTATTTTCGAGGGCTATATCCTGAGAGATTCTGTGAGATATGCACAGAAAATCTAAAATTTTTGATTTCTCGATGCATAGAGCTTTTTTCAGTATTATTGGCGATATCCTCATCCCTCAAACAAAATTTATAGTATTTTCGAGGGCTATATCCTGAGAGATTCTGTGAGATATGCACAGAAAATCTGAAATTTTTGATTTCTCGATGCATAGAGCTTTTTTCAGTATTGTTGGCGATATCCTCATCCCCTCAAACCAAATTTATAGTATTTTCGAGGGCTATATCCTGAGAGATTCTGTGAGATATGCACAGAAAATCTAAAATTTTTGATTTCTCGATGCATAGAGCTTTTTCAGTATTGTTGGCGATATCCTCATCCCTTAAACCAAATTTATAGTATTTTCGAGGGCTAAATTTATAGTATTTTCGAGGGCTATATCCTGAGAGATTCTGTGAGATATGCACAGAAAATCTAAAATTTTTGATTTCTCGATGCATAGAGCTTTTTTCAGTATTATTGGCGATATCCTCATCCCTCAAACAAAATTTATAGTATTTTCGAGGGCTATATCCTGAGAGATTCTGTGAGATATGCACAGAAAATCTAAAATTTTTGATTTCTCGATGCATAGAGCTTTTTTCAGTATTGTTGGCGATATCCTCATCCCCTTAAACCAAATTTATAGTATTTTCGAGGGCTAAATTTATAGTATTTTCGAGGGCTATATCCTGAGAGATTCTGTGAGATATGCACAGAAAATCTAAAATTTTTGATTTCTCGATGCATAGAGCTTTTTTCAGTATTGTTGGCGATATCCTCATCCCCTTAAACCAAATTTATAGTATTTTCGAGGGCTATATCCTGAGAGATTCTGTGAGATATGCACAGAAAATCTAAAATTTTTGATTTCTCGATGCATAAAGCTTTTTTTCGGTATTGTTGGCGATATCCTCATCCCCTTAAACCAAATTTATAGTATTTTCGAGGGCTAAATTTATAGTATTTTCGAGGGCTATATCCTGAGAGATTCTGTGAGATATGCACAGAAAATCTGAAATTTTTGATTTCTCGATGCATAGAGCTTTTTTCAGTATTATTGGCGATATCCTCATCCCTCAAACAAAATTTATAGTATTTTCGAGGGCTATATCCTGAGAGATTCTGTGAGATATGCACAGAAAATCTGAAATTTTTGATTTCTCGATGCATAAAGCTTTTTTTCAGTATTATTGGCGATATCCTCATCCCTCAAACAAAATTTATAGTATTTTCGAGGGCTATATCCTGAGAGATTCTGTGAGATATGCACAGAAAATCTGAAATTTTTGATTTCTCGATGCATAGAGCTTTTTTCAGTATTGTTGGCGATATCCTCATCCCCTTAAACCAAATTTATAGTATTTTCGAGGGCTAAATTTATAGTATTTTCGAGGGCTATATCCTGAGAGATTCTGTGAGATATGCACAGAAAATCTAAAATTTTGATTTCTCGATGCATAGAGCTTTTTTCAGTATTGTTGGCGATATCCTCATCCCCTTAAACCAAATTTATAGTATTTTCGAGGGCTAAATTTATAGTATTTTCGAGGGCTATATCCTGAGAGATTCTGTGAGATATGCACAGAAAATCTGAATTTTTTGATTTCTCGATGCATAAAGCTTTTTTTCGGTATTGTTGGCGATATCCTCATCCCCTTAAACCAAATTTATAGTATTTTCGAGGGCTAAATTTATAGTATTTTCGAGGGCTATATCCTGAGAGATTCTGTGAGATATGCACAGAAAATCTGGAATTTTTGATTTCTCGATGCATAGAGCTTTTTTCAGTATTGTTGGCGATATCCTCATCCCCTTAAACCAAATTTATAGTATTTTCGAGGGCTAAATTTATAGTATTTTCGAGGGCTATATCCTGAGAGATTCTGTGAGATATGCACAGAAAATCTGAATTTTTTGATTTCTCGATGCATAAAGCTTTTTTTCGGTATTGTTGGCGATATCCTCATCCCCTTAAACCAAATTTATAGTATTTTCGAGGGCTAAATTTATAGTATTTTCGAGGGCTATATCCTGAGAGATTCTGTGAGATATGCACAGAAAATCTAAAATTTTTGATTTCTCGATGCATAGAGCTTTTTTCAGTATTATTGGCGATATCCTCATCCCCTTAAACCAAATTTATAGTATTTTCGAGGGCTAAATTTATAGTATTTTCGAGGGCTATATCCTGAGAGATTCTGTGAGATATGCACAGAAAATCTAAAATTTTTGATTTCTCGATGCATAGAGCTTTTTCAGTATTGTTGGCGATATCCTCATCCCCTTAAACCAAATTTATAGTATTTTCGAGGGCTAAATTTATAGTATTTTCGAGGGCTATATCCTGAGAGATTCTGTGAGATATGCACAGAAAATCTAAAATTTTCGATTTCTCGATGCATAGAGCTTTTTTCAGTATTATTGGCGATATCCTCATCCCTCAAACAAAATTTATAGTGTTTTCGAGGGCTAAATTTATAGTATTTTCGAGGGCTATATCCTGAGAGATTCTGTGAGATATGCACAGAAAATCTAAAATTTTTGATTTCTCGATGCATAAAGCTTTTTCAGTATTGTTGGCGATATCCTCATCCCCTTAAACCAAATTTATAGTATTTTCGAGGGCTAAATTTATAGTATTTTCGAGGGCTATATCCTGAGAGATTCTGTGAGATATGCACAGAAAATCTAAAATTTTTGATTTCTCGATGCATAAAACTTTTTTTCAGTATTGTTGGCGATGTCCTCATCCCTCAAACGAAATTTATAGTATTTTCGAGGGCTATATCCTGAGAGATTCTGTGAGATATGCACAGAAAATCTAAAATTTTTGATTTCTCGATGCATAGAGCTTTTTTCAGTATTATTGGCGATATCCTCATCCCTCAAACAAAATTTATAGTATTTTCGAGGGCTATATCCTGAGAGATTCTGTGAGATATGCACAGAAAATCTGAAATTTTTGATTTCTCGATGCATAGAGCTTTTTTCAGTATTGTTGGCGATGTCCTCATCCCTTAATCCAAATCTATAGGATTTTCGAGGGCTAAATTTATAGTATTTTCGAGGGCTATATCCTGAGAGATTCTGTGAGATATGCACAGAAAATCTGGAATTTTTGATTTCTCGATGCATAGAGCTTTTTTTCAGTATTGTTGGCGATATCCTCATCCCCTCAAACAAAATTTATAGTATTTTCGAGGGCTATATCCTGAGAGATTCTGTGAGACATGCACAGAAAATCTGAAATTTTTGATTTCTCGATGCATAGAGCTTTTTTCAGTATTATTGGCGATATCCTCATCCCCTCAAACAAAATTTATAGTATTTTCGAGGGCTATATCCTGAGAGATTCTGTGAGATATGCACAGAAAATCTGAAATTTTTGATTTCTCGATGCATAGAGCTTTTTTCAGTATTATTGGCGATATCCTCATCCCTCAAACAAAATTTATAGTATTTTCGAGGGCTATATCCTGAGAGATTCTGTGAGATATGCACAGAAAATCTGAAATTTTTGATTTCTCGATGCATAGAGCTTTTTTCAGTATTGTTGGCGATATCCTCATCCCTCAAACAAAATTTATAGTATTTTCGAGGGCTATATCCTGAGAGATTCTGTGAGATATGCACAGAAAATCTGTAAATTTTGATTTCTCGATGCATAGAGCTTTTTCAGTATTGTTGGCGATATCCTCATCCTCAAACGAAATTTATAGTATTTTCTGAGGGCTATATCCTGAGAGATTCTGTGAGATATGCACAGAAAATCTAAAATTTTTGTTTTCTCGATGCATAGAGCTTTTTCAGTATTATTGGCGATATCCTCATCCCTCAAACAAAATTTATAGTGTTTTCGAGGGCTATATCCTGAGAGATATCCTGAGAGATTCTGTGAGACATGCACAGAAAATCTGAAATTTTTGATTTCTCGATGCATAGAGCTTTTTTCAGTATTATTGGCGATATCCTCATCCCCTCAAACCAAATTTATAGTATTTTCGAGGGCTACATCCTGAGAGATTCTGTGAGATATGCACAGAAAATCTAAAATTTTTGATTTCTCGATGCATAGAGCTTTTTTCAGTATTATTGGCGATATCCTCATCCCTCAAACAAAATTTATAGTGTTTTCGAGGGCTATATCCTGAGAGATATCCTGAGAGATTCTGTGAGATATGCACAGAAAATTTAAAATTCTTGATTTCTCGATGCATAGAGCTTTTTTCAGTATTATTGGCGATATCCTCATCCCTCAAACAAAATTTATAGTATTTTCGAGGGCTATATCCTGAGAGATTCTGTGAGATATGCACAGAAAATCTAAAATTTTTGATTTCTCGATGCATAGAGCTTTTTTCAGTATTATTGGCGATATCCTCATCCCTCAAACAAAATTTATAGTATTTTCTTTCGAGGGCTATATCCTGAGAGATATCCTGAGAGATTCTGTGAGATATGCACAGAAAATCTGAAATTTTTGATTTCTCGATGCATAAAACTTTTTTCAGTATTGTTGGCGATATCCTCATCCCCTCAAACCAAATTTATAGTATTTTCGAGGGCTATATCCTGAGAGATTCTGTGAGATATGCACAGAAAATCTAAAATTTTTGATTTCTCGATGCATAGAGCTTTTTTCAGTATTATTGGCGATATCCTCATCCCTCAAACGAAATTTATAGTATTTTCGAGGGCTACATCCTGAGAGATATCCTGAGAGATTCTGTGAGATATGCACAGAAAATCTAAAATTTTTGATTTCTCGATGCATAGAGCTTTTTCAGTATTGTTGGCGATATCCTCATCCCCTCAAACCAAATTTATAGTATTTTCGAGGGCTACATCCTGAGAGATTCTGTGAGATATGCACAGAAAATCTAAAATTTTTGATTTCTCGATGCATAGAGCTTTTTTCAGTATTATTGGCGATATCCTCATCCCTCAAACAAAATTTATAGTATTTTCGAGGGCTATATCCTGAGAGATTCTGTGAGATATGCACAGAAAATCTGAAATTTTCGATTTCTCGATGCATAAAGCTTTTTTCAGTATTGTTGGCGATATCCTCATCCCCTCAAACGAAATTTATAGTATTTTCGAGGGCTATATCCTGAGAGATTCTGTGAGATATGCACAGAAAATCTAAAATTTTTGATTTCTCGATGCATAGAGCTTTTTTCAGTATTATTGGCGATATCCTCATCCCTCAAACAAAATTTATAGTATTTTCGAGGGCTATATCCTGAGAGATATCCTGAGAGATTCTGTGAGACATGCACAGAAAATCTGAAATTTTTGATTTCTCAATGCATAAAACTTTTTCAGTATTGTTGGCGATGTCCTCATCCCTCAAACGAAATTTATAGTATTTTCGAGGGCTACATCCTGAGAGATTCTGTGAGATATGCACAGAAAATCTAAAATTTTTGATTTCTCGATGCATAGAGCTTTTTCAGTATTATTGGCGATATCCTCATCCCTCAAACAAAATTTATAGTGTTTTCGAGGGCTATATCCTGAGAGATATCCTGAGAGATTCTGTGAGACATGCACAGAAAATCTGAAATTTTCGATTTCTCAATGCATAGAGCTTTTTTCAGTATTGTTGGCGATGTCCTCATCCCTCAAACGAAATTTATAGTATTTTCGAGGGCTACATCCTGAGAGATTCTGTGAGATATGCACAGAAAATCTAAAATTTTTGATTTCTCGATGCATAGAGCTTTTTCAGTATTATTGGCGATATCCTCATCCCTCAAACAAAATTTATAGTGTTTTCGAGGGCTATATCCTGAGAGATATCCTGAGAGATTCTGTGAGACATGCACAGAAAATCTGAAATTTTTGATTTCTCGATGCATAGAGCTTTTTTCAGTATTGTTGGCGATGTCCTCATCCCTCAAACGAAATTTATAGTATTTTCGAGGGCTACATCCTGAGAGATTCTGTGAGATATGCACAGAAAATCTGAAATTTTTGATTTCTCGATGCATAGAGCTTTTTTCTGTATTGTTGGCGATATCCTCATCCCTCAAACAAAATTTATAGTATTTTCGAGGGCTATATCCTGAGAGATTCTGTGAGATATGCACAGAAAATCTGAAATTTTTGATTTCTCGATGCATAGAGCTTTTTTCAGTATTGTTGGCGATGTCCTCATCCCTCAAACGAAATTTATAGTATTTTCGAGGGCTACATCCTGAGAGATTCTGTGAGATATGCACAGAAAATCTAAAATTTTTGATTTCTCGATGCATAGAGCTTTTTCAGTATTATTGGCGATATCCTCATCCCTCAAACAAAATTTATAGTGTTTTCGAGGGCTATATCCTGAGAGATTCTGTGAGATATGCACAGAAAATCTGAAATTTTTGATTTCTCGATGCATAGAGCTTTTTCAGTATTGTTGGCGATATCCTCATCCCTCAAACCAAATTTATAGTATTTTCGAGGGCTATATCCTGAGAGATTCTGTGAGATATGCACAGAAAATCTAAAATTTTTGATTTCTCGATGCATAGAGCTTTTTCAGTATTGTTGGCGATATCCTCATCCCTCAAACAAAATTTATAGTATTTTCGAGGGCTATATCCTGAGAGATTCTGTGAGATATGCACAGAAAATCTGAAATTTTGATTTCTCGATGCATAGAGCTTTTTCAGTATTGTTGGCGATATCCTCATCCCTCAAACCAAATTTATAGTATTTTCGAGGGCTATATCCTGAGAGATTCTGTGAGATATGCACAGAAAATCTGAAATTTTGATTTCTCGATGCATAGAGCTTTTTCAGTATTGTTGGCGATATCCTCATCCCTCAAACAAAATTTATAGTATTTTCGAGGGCTACATCCTGAGAGATTCTGTGAGATATGCACAGAAAATCTAAAATTTTTGATTTCTCGATGCATAAAGCTTTTTTCAGTATTGTTGGCGATGTCCTCATCCCTCAAACGAAATTTATAGTATTTTCGAGGGCTATATCCTGAGAGATATCCTGAGAGATTCTGTGAGACATGCACAGAAAATCTGAAATTTTCGATTTCTCAATGCATAGAGCTTTTTTCAGTATTATTGGCGATATCCTCATCCCTCAAACAAAATTTATAGTATTTTCGAGGGCTATATCCTGAGAGATTCTGTGAGATATGCACAGAAAATCTGAAATTTTCGATTTCTCGATGCATAGAGCTTTTTTCAGTATTATTGGCGATATCCTCATCCCTCAAACAAAATTTATAGTATTTTCGAGGGCTATATCCTGAGAGATTCTGTGAGATATGCACAGAAAATCTAAAATTTTTGATTTCTCGATGCATAGAGCTTTTTCAGTATTATTGGCGATATCCTCATCCCTCAAACCAAATTTATAGTATTTTCGAGGGCTAAATTTATAGTATTTTCGAGGACTATATCCTGAGAGATTCTGTGAGATATGCACAGAAAATCTAAAATTTTGATTTCTCGATGCATAGAGCTTTTTTCAGTATTATTGGCGATATCCTCATCCCTCAAACCAAATTTATAGTATTTTCGAGGGCTAAATTTATAGTATTTTCGAGGACTATATCCTGAGAGATTCTGTGAGACATGCACAGAAAATCTAAAATTTTTGATTTCTCGAACCATAGAGCTTTTTCAGTATTATTGGCGATATCCTCATCCCCTTAAACCAAATTTATAGTATTTTCGAGGGCTACATCCTGAGAGATTCTGTGAGATATGCACAGAAAATCTGAAATTTTTGATTTCTCAATGCATAAAACTTTTTCAGTATTGTTGGCGATATCCTCATCCCCTCAAACCAAATTTATAGTATTTTCGAGGGCTACATCCTGAGAGATTCTGTGAGATATGCACAGAAAATCTAAAATTTTTGATTTCTCGATGCATAGAGCTTTTTCAGTATTATTGGCGATATCCTCATCCCTCAAACAAAATTTATAGTGTTTTCGAGGGCTATATCCTGAGAGATTCTGTGAGACATGCACAGAAAATCTGAAATTTTCGATTTCTCAATGCATAGAGCTTTTTTCAGTATTGTTGGCGATGTCCTCATCCCTCAAACGAAATTTATAGTATTTTCGAGGGCTACATCCTGAGAGATTCTGTGAGATATGCACAGAAAATCTAAAATTTTTGATTTCTCGATACATAAAGCTTTTTTCAGTATTGTTGGCGATGTCCTCATCCCTCAAACGAAATTTATAGTATTTTCGAGGGCTACATCCTGAGAGATTCTGTGAGATATGCACAGAAAATCTGAAATTTTTGATTTCTCGATGCATAGAGCTTTTTCAGTATTATTGGCGATATCCTCATCCCTCAAACAAAATTTATAGTATTTTCGAGGGCTACATCCTGAGAGATTCTGTGAGATATGCACAGAAAATCTGAAATTTTGATTTCTCGATGCATAGAGCTTTTTCAGTATTATTGGCGATATCCTCATCCCTCAAACAAAATTTATAGTATTTTCGAGGGCTATATCCTGAGAGATTCTGTGAGATATGCACAGAAAATCTAAAATTTTTGATTTCTCGATGCATAGAGCTTTTTTCAGTATTGTTGGCGATATCCTCATCCCCTTAAACCAAATTTATAGTATTTTCGAGGGCTAAATTTATAGTATTTTCGAGGACTATATCCTGAGAGATTCTGTGAGATATGCACAGAAAATCTAAAATTTTTGATTTCTCGATGCATAGAGCTTTTTCAGTATTATTGGCGATATCCTCATCCCTCAAACCAAATTTATAGTATTTTCGAGGGCTAAATTTATAGTATTTTCGAGGGCTACATCCTGAGAGATTCTGTGAGATATGCACAGAAAATCTAAAATTTTTGATTTCTCGATGCATAGAGCTTTTTCAGTATTGTTGGCGATATCCTCATCCTCAAACCAAATTTATAGTATTTTCGAGGGCTATATCCTGAGAGATTCTGTGAGATATGCACAGAAAATCTGAAATTTTTGATTTCTCGATGCATAGAGCTTTTTCAGTATTGTTGGCGATATCCTCATCCCCTCAAACCAAATTTATAGTATTTTCGAGGGCTATATCCTGAGAGATTCTGTGAGATATGCACAGAAAATCTAAAATTTTTGATTTCTCGATGCATAGAGCTTTTTCAGTATTGTTGGCGATATCCTCATCCCTCAAACAAAATTTATAGTATTTTCGAGGGCTATATCCTGAGAGATTCTGTGAGATATGCACAGAAAATCTAAAATTTTTGATTTCTCGATGCATAGAGCTTTTTTCAGTATTATTGGCGATATCCTCATCCCCTCAAACCAAATTTATAGTATTTTCGAGGGCTACATCCTGAGAGATATCCTGAGAGATTCTGTGAGATATGCACAGAAAATCTGAAATTTTTGATTTCTCGATGCATAGAGCTTTTTCAGTATTGTTGGCGATATCCTCATCCCTCAAACCAAATTTATAGTATTTTCGAGGGCTATATCCTGAGAGATTCTGTGAGATATGCACAGAAAATCTAAAATTTTTGATTTCTCGATGCATAGAGCTTTTTCAGTATTGTTGGCGATATCCTCATCCCTCAAACCAAATTTATAGTATTTTCGAGGGCTATATCCTGAGAGATTCTGTGAGATATGCACAGAAAATCTGAAATTTTGATTTCTCGATGCATAGAGCTTTTTTCAGTATTGTTGGCGATATCCTCATCCCCTTAAACCAAATTTATAGTATTTTCGAGGGCTATATCCTGAGAGATTCTGTGAGATATGCACAGAAAATCTAAAATTTTTGATTTCTCGATGCATAAAGCTTTTTTTCGGTATTGTTGGCGATATCCTCATCCCCTTAAACCAAATTTATAGTATTTTCGAGGGCTAAATTTATAGTATTTTCGAGGGCTATATCCTGAGAGATTCTGTGAGATATGCACAGAAAATCTAAAATTTTTGATTTCTCGATGCATAGAGCTTTTTTCAGTATTGTTGGCGATATCCTCATCCCTTAAACCAAATTTATAGTATTTTCGAGGGCTAAATTTATAGTATTTTCTGAGGGCTATATCCTGAGAGATTCTGTGAGATATGCACAGAAAATCTAAAATTTTTGATTTCTCGATGCATAGAGCTTTTTCAGTATTATTGGCGATATCCTCATCCCTCAAACCAAATTTATAGTATTTTCGAGGGCTAAATTTATAGTATTTTCGAGGCTATATCCTGAGAGATTCTGTGAGATATGCACAGAAAATCTAAAATTTTTGATTTCTCGATGCATAGAGCTTTTTCAGTATTGTTGGCGATATCCTCATCCCTTAAACCAAATTTATAGTATTTTCGAGGGCTATATCCTGAGAGATTCTGTGAGATATGCACAGAAAATCTAAAATTTTTGATTTCTCGATGCATAGAGCTTTTTCAGTATTGTTGGCGATATCCTCATCCCCTTAAACCAAATTTATAGTATTTTCGAGGGCTAAATTTATAGTATTTTCGAGGGCTATATCCTGAGAGATTCTGTGAGATATGCACAGAAAATCTGAAATTTTTGATTTCTCGATGCATAGAGCTTTTTTCAGTATTGTTGGCGATATCCTCATCCCCTTAAACCAAATTTATAGTATTTTCGAGGGCTATATCCTGAGAGATTCTGTGAGATATGCACAGAAAATCTGAAATTTTTGATTTCTCGATGCATAGAGCTTTTTCAGTATTGTTGGCGATATCCTCATTCCCTCAAACCAAATTTATAGTATTTTCGAGGGCTATATCCTGAGAGATTCTGTGAGATATGCACAGAAAATCTAAAATTTTGATTTCTCGATGCATAGAGCTTTTTCAGTATTGTTGGCGATATCCTCATCCCCTTAAACCAAATTTATAGTATTTTCGAGGGCTAAATTTATAGTATTTTCGAGGGCTACATCCTGAGAGATTCTGTGAGATATGCACAGAAAATCTAAAATTTTTGATTTCTCGATGCATAGAGCTTTTTCAGTATTGTTGGCGATATCCTCATCCCTCAAACCAAATTTATAGTATTTTCGAGGGCTATATCCTGAGAGATTCTGTGAGATATGCACAGAAAATCTAAAATTTTTGATTTCTCGATGCATAGAGCTTTTTCAGTATTGTTGGCGATATCCTCATCCCCTTAAACCAAATTTATAGTATTTTCGAGGGCTAAATTTATAGTATTTTCGAGGGCTATATCCTGAGAGATTCTGTGAGATATGCACAGAAAATCTAAAATTTTGATTTCTCGATGCATAGAGCTTTTTCAGTATTGTTGGCGATATCCTCATCCCCTTAAACCAAATTTATAGTATTTTCGAGGGCTAAATTTATAGTATTTTCGAGGGCTATATCCTGAGAGATTCTGTGAGATATGCACAGAAAATCTAAAATTTTTGATTTCTCGATGCATAGAGCTTTTTCAGTATTGTTGGCGATATCCTCATCCCCTTAAACCAAATTTATAGTATTTTCGAGGGCTATATCCTGAGAGATTCTGTGAGATATGCACAGAAAATCTAAAATTTTGATTTCTCGATGCATAGAGCTTTTTCAGTATTGTTGGCGATATCCTCATCCCCTTAAACCAAATTTATAGTATTTTCGAGGGCTAAATTTATAGTATTTTCGAGGGCTATATCCTGAGAGATTCTGTGAGATATGCACAGAAAATCTAAAATTTTTGATTTCTCGATGCATAGAGCTTTTTCAGTATTGTTGGCGATATCCTCATCCCCTTAAACCAAATTTATAGTATTTTCGAGGGCTAAATTTATAGTATTTTCGAGGGCTATATCCTGAGAGATTCTGTGAGATATGCACAGAAAATCTAAAATTTTTGATTTCTCGATGCATAAAGCTTTTTTTCGGTATTGTTGGCGCTATCCTCATCCCCTTAAACCAAATTTATACTATTTTCCAGGGCTAAAATTATAGTATTTTCGAGGGCTATATCCTGAGAGATTCTGTGAGATATGCACAGAACACCTAAAATATTTGATTTCTCGATGCATAGAGCTTTTTCGGTATTGTTGGCGATATCCTCATCCCCTTAAACCAAATTTATAGTATTTTCGAGGGCTATATCCTGAGAGATTCTGTGAGATATGCACAGAAAATCTAAAATTTTTGATTTCTCGATGCATAGAGCTTTTTTCAGTATTGTTGGCGATATCCTCATCCCCTTAAACCAAATTTATAGTATTTTCGAGGGCTATATCCTGAGAGATTCTGTGAGATATGCACAGAAAATCTAAAATTTTTGATTTCTCGATGCATAGAGCTTTTTTCAGTATTGTTGGCGATATCCTCATCCCCTTAAACCAAATTTATAGTATTTTCGAGGGCTAAATTTATAGTATTTTCCAGGGCTATATCCTGAGAGATTCTGTGAGATATGCACAGAAAATCTAAAATTTTGATTTCTCGATGCATAGAGCTTTTTTTTCAGTATTGTTGGCGATATCCTCATCCCCTTAAACCAAATTTATAGTATTTTCGAGGGCTAAATTTATAGTATTTTCGAGGGCTATATCCTGAGAGATTCTGTGAGATATGCACAGAAAATCTAAAATTTTTGATTTCTCGATGCATAGAGCTTTTTTCAGTATTATTGGCGATATCCTCATCCTTAAACCAAGTTTATAGTATTTTCGAGGGCTAAATTTATAGTATTTTCGAGGGCTATATCCTGAGAGATTCTGTGAGATATGCACAGAAAATCTAAAATTTTGATTTCTCGATGCATAGAGCTTTTTTCAGTATTGTTGGCGATATCCTCATCCCCTTAAACCAAATTTATAGTATTTTCGAGGGCTAAATTTATAGTATTTTCGAGGGCTATATCCTGAGAGATTCTGTGAGATATGCACAGAAAATCTAAAATTTTTGATTTCTCGATGCATAGAGCTTTTTCAGTATTGTTGGCGATATCCTCATCCCTTAAACCAAATTTATAGTATTTTCGAGGGCTAAATTTATAGTATTTTCGAGGGCTATATCCTGAGAGATTCTGTGAGATATGCACAGAAAATCTAAAATTTTTGATTTCTCGATGCATAGAGCTCCTTTCAGTATTGTTGGCGATATCCTCATCCCCTTAAACCAAATTTATAGTATTTTCGAGGGCTAAATTTATAGTATTTTCGAGGACTATATCCTGAGAGATTCTGTGAGATATGCACAGAAAATCTAAAATTTTTGATTTCTCGATGCATAGAGCTTTTTCAGTATTATTGGCGATATCCTCGTCCCTCAAACCAAATTTATAGTATTTTCGAGGGCTAAATTTATAGTATTTTCGAGGACTATATCCTGAGAGATTCTGTGAGATATGCACAGAAAATCTAAAATTTTGATTTCTCGATGCATAGAGCTTTTTCAGTATTGTTGGCGATATCCTCATCCCCTTAAACCAAATTTATAGTATTTTCGAGGGCTAAATTTATAGTATTTTCGAGGGCTATATCCTGAGAGATTCTGTGAGATATGCACAGAAAATCTAAAATTTTTGATTTCTCGATGCATAGAGCTTTTTTCAGTATTGTTGGCGATATCCTCATCCCCTTAAACCAAATTTATAGTATTTTCGAGGGCTAAATTTATAGTATTTTCGAGGGCTATATCCTGAGAGATTCTGTGAGATATGCACAGAAAATCTAAAATTTTTGATTTCTCGATGCATAGAGCTTTTTTCAGTATTGTTGGCGATATCCTCATCCCCTTAAACCAAATTTATAGTATTTTCGAGGGCTAAATTTATAGTATTTTCGAGGGCTATATCCTGAGAGATTCTGTGAGATATGCACAGAAAATCTAAAATTTTTGATTTCTCGATGCATAGAGCTTTTTTCAGTATTGTTGGCGATATCCTCATCCCCTTAAACCAAATTTATAGTATTTTCGAGGGCTAAATTTATAGTATTTTCGAGGGCTATATCCTGAGAGATTCTGTGAGATATGCACAGAAAATCTAAAATTTTTGATTTCTCGATGCATAAAGCTTTTTTTCGGTATTGTTGGCGATATCCTCATCCCCTTAAACCAAATTTATAGTATTTTCGAGGGCTATATCCTGAGAGATTCTGTGAGATATGCACAGAAAATCTAAAATTTTTGATTTCTCGATGCATAAAGCTTTTTTTCGGTATTGTTGGCGATATCCTCATCCCCTTAAACCAAATTTATAGTATTTTCGAGGGCTAAATTTATAGTATTTTCGAGGGCTATATCCTGAGAGATTCTGTGAGATATGCACAGAAAATCTAAAATTTTTGATTTCTCGATGCATAGAGCTTTTTTCAGTATTGTTGGCGATATCCTCATCCCCTTAAACCAAATTTATAGTATTTTCGAGGGCTAAATTTATAGTATTTTCGAGGGCTATATCCTGAGAGATTCTGTGAGATATGCACAGAAAATCTGAAATTTTTGATTTCTCGATGCATAGAGCTTTTTCAGTATTGTTGGCGATATCCTCATCCCCTTAAACCAAATTTATAGTATTTTCGAGGGCTAAATTTATAGTATTTTCGAGGGCTATATCCTGAGAGATTCTGTGAGATATGCACAGAAAATCTGAAATTTTTGATTTCTCAATGCATAGAGCTTTTTTCAGTATTGTTGGCGATATCCTCATCCCCTAAACCAAATTTATAGTATTTTCGAGGGCTAAATTTATAGTATTTTCGAGGGCTATATCCTGAGAGATTCTGTGAGATATGCACAGAAAATCTGAAATTTTTGATTTCTCGATGCATAGAGCTTTTTTCAGTATTGTTGGCGATATCCTCATCCCCTTAAACCAAATTTATAGTATTTTCGAGGGCTAAATTTATAGTATTTTCGAGGGCTATATCCTGAGAGATTCTGTGAGATATGCACAGAAAATCTAAAATTTTTGATTTCTCGATGCATAAAGCTTTTTTTCGGTATTGTTGGCGATATCCTCATCCCCTTAAACCAAATTTATAGTATTTTCGAGGGCTAAATTTATAGTATTTTCGAGGGCTATATCCTGAGAGATTCTGTGAGATATGCACAGAAAATCTGAAATTTGTGATTTCTCGATGCATAGACCTTTTTCAGTATTGTTGGCGATATCCTCATCCCCTTAAACCAAATTTATAGTATTTTCGAGGGCTAAATTTATAGTATTTTCGAGGGCTATATCCTGAGAGATTCTGTGAGATATGCACAGAAAATCTGAAATTTTGATTTCTCGATGCATAGAGCTTTTTCAGTATTGTTGGCGATATCCTCATCCCCTTAAACCAAATTTATAGTATTTTCGAGGGCTAAATTTATAGTATTTTCTGAGGGCTATATCCTGAGAGATTCTGTGAGATATGCACAGAAAATCTGAAATTTGTGATTTCTCGATGCATAGAGCTTTTTTCAGTATTGTTGGCGATATCCTCATCCCCTTAAACCAAATTTATAGTATTTTCGAGGGCTAAATTTATAGTATTTTCGAGGGCTATATCCTGAGAGATTCTGTGAGATATGCACAGAAAATCTGAAATTTTGATTTCTCGATGCATAAAGCTTTTTTCAGTATTGTTGGCGATATCCTCATCCCCTTAAACCAAATTTATAGTATTTTCGAGGCTAAATTTATAGTATTTTCGAGGGCTATATCCTGAGAGATTCTGTGAGATATGCACAGAAAATCTGAAATTTGTGATTTCTCGATGCATAGAGCTTTTTCAGTATTGTTGGCGATATCCTCATCCCCTTAAACCAAATTTATAGTATTTTCGAGGGCTAAATTTATAGTATTTTCTGAGGGCTATATCCTGAGAGATTCTGTGAGATATGCACAGAAAATCTGAAATTTTTGATTTCTCGATGCATAAAGCTTTTTCAGTATTGTTGGCGATATCCTCATCCCTTAAACCAAATTTATAGTATTTTCGAGGGCTAAATTTATAGTATTTTCGAGGGCTATATCCTGAGAGATTCTGTGAGATATGCACAGAAAATCTAAAATTTTGATTTCTCGCTGCATAAAGCTTTTTTCAGTATTGTTGGCGATATCCTCATCCCCTTAAACCAAATTTATAGTATTTTCGAGGGCTAAATTTATAGTATTTTCGAGGGCTATATCCTGAGAGATTCTGTGAGATATGCACAGAAAATCTAAAATTTTTGATTTCTCGATGCATAGAGCTTTTTTCAGTATTGTTGGCGATATCCTCATCCCCTTAAACCAAATTTATAGTATTTTCGAGGGCTAAATTTATAGTATTTTCGAGGGCTATATCCTGAGAGATTCTGTGAGATATGCACAGAAAATCTAAAATTTTTGATTTCTCGATGCATAGAGCTTTTTTCAGTATTGTTGGCGATATCCTCATCCCCTTAAACCAAATTTATAGTATTTTCGAGGGCTATATCCTGAGAGATTCTGTGAGATATGCACAGAAAATCTAAAATTTTTGATTTCTCGATGCATAGAGCTTTTTTCAGTATTGTTGGCGATATCCTCATCCCCTTAAACCAAATTTATAGTATTTTCGAGGGCTAAATTTATAGTATTTTCGAGGGCTATATCCTGAGAGATTCTGTGAGATATGCACAGAAAATCTAAAATTTTGATTTCTCGATGCATAGAGCTTTTTTCAGTATTGTTGGCGATATCCTCATCCCCTTAAACCAAATTTATAGTATTTTCGAGGGCTAAATTTATAGTATTTTCGAGGGCTATATCCTGAGAGATTCTGTGAGATATGCACAGAAAATCTGAAATTTGTGATTTCTCGATGCATAGAGCTTTTTTCAGTATTGTTGGCGATATCCTCATCCCCTTAAACCAAATTTATAGTATTTTCGAGGGCTAAATTTATAGTATTTTCGAGGGCTATATCCTGAGAGATTCTGTGAGATATGCACAGAAAATCTGAATTTTTTGATTTCTCGATGCATAAAGCTTTTTTCAGTATTGTTGGCGATATCCTCATCCCCTTAAACCACATTTATAGTATTTTCGAGGGCTAAATTTATAGTATTTTCGAGGGCTATATCCTGAGAGATTCTGTGAGATATGCACAGAAAATCTGGAATTTTTGATTTCTCGATGCATAGAGCTTTTTTCAGTATTGTTGGCGATATCCTCATCCCCTTAAACTTTTGTCAGAAGCTTCGGCGAACAAGACCCTTTGTTCATTAAGCCAGAAGATTACTGCCTATGATTGAAGGAAAGGGCCGGCGAAGCCGGCCCCTCGTTTGGCGAAGCCAAACGACCTGCGGCGTGGGGCGGCGGCAGCCGGCCCGCGACGGAAAAGGGGGCGGCGGAGCCGGCCCCCCCGTTTGGCGCAGCCAAACGACCAGCGGCGCAGGCCGGCGTCAGCCGGCCGGCGCCGCTGGTGGAAGGATAAGCCTGATGATTTTTCAGGCCAAAAAAAATTTCTTCTTTCCTGATGCAGTAAACGATGCGAAAATGGTGTTAAATGGGTATTTGACGCGCTGATCACGAATTTGCTATCAATTTTGCATTTTAAAGTCTCGTTAATGAGTTATGGAGTGAGATTGGGTTGGGGAGGTTGTGTAGTATCAGAATTTGAAGCGTTATCCGACTGGTGGTTAAAGAATAGTCCTTGATTACTTTTGTAGAATCAATCCGTGAAGTTGTCGTCGTTGAAGAAGGTTTTTAAGCTACATAGAAATCCTCGAATGGATCTTAAAAAGCTGCTTGAAAAGATTTTGATAACTATTCATGGGGGTTTGGGGCGGGGTATAAAGTCCGGGAGGTGGTTTTAAGTCACGTCAATGATCCTGTCGTGTCACCAACGCACGAAGGTCGTGACCCCAGGTGATGCCGAGAATTGAATCTCCCCCACGCAATGAGGGTGAAGTCGTTTGGCTGAAGAAAGGAAAAGAACTCGAAGTTCTCGCTGATTTTTTGGCTATTTCGATGACAGAATGTTGAGAACAGAAAAACGTAATCCCCCAACCTACCCCTAAATGAGAGCACAATCGTTGTGAGCCTAACTATACTTTGAAGGTTTGGTGGACTGAAATGCACCTACAGCTCAATACTGTTTTGGAGTGGTTAGAGATGTGACGAAATAGTGCTATAGTGATGGAGGCCCAGGTGGTCGTACTTTTGTGCTCCGATTCTTTTATTATATGGAAGGATAAGCCTGATGATTTTTTCAGGCCAAAAATTTTTCTCCTTTCCTGATGCTGTAAACGACGCGAAATTGGTGTCTAATGGGTATTTGACGCGCTGATCACGAATTTGCTATCAATTTTGCATTTTAAAGTCTCGTTAATGAGTTATGGAGTGAGATTGGGTTGGGGAGGTTGTGTAGTATCAGAATTTGAAGCGTTATCCGACTGGTGGTTAAAGAATAGTCCTTGATTACTTTTGTAGAATCAATCCGTGAAGTTGTCGTCGTTGAAGAAGGTTTTTAAGCTACATAGAAATCCTCGAATGGATCTTAAAGCTGCTTGAAAAAGATTTTGATAACTATTCATCGGGGTTTGGGGCGGGGGTATAAAGTCCGGGAGGTGGTTTTAAGTCACGTCAATGATCCTGTCGTGTCACCAACGCACGAAGGTCGTGACCCCAGGTGATGCCGAGAATTGAATCTCCCCCACGCAATGAGGGTGAAGTCGTTTGGCTGAAGAAAGGAAAAGAACTCGAAGTTCTCGCTGATTTTTTGGCTATTTCGATGACAGAATGTTGAGAACAGAAAAACGTAATCCCCCAACCTACCCCTAAATGAGTGCACAATCGTGTGAGCCTAACTAGACTTTGAAGGTTTTGGTGGACTGAAATGCACCTACAGCTCAATACTGTTTTGGAGTGGTTAGAGATGTGACGAAATAGTGCTATAGTGATGGAGGCCCAGGTGGTCGTACTTTGTGCTCCGATTCTTTTATTATATGGAAGGATAAGCCTGATGATTTTTCAGGCCAAAAAAATTTTTCTCCTTTCCTGATGCAGTAAACGACGCGAAATTGGTGTCTTATGGGTATTTGACGCGCTGATCACGAATTTGCTATCAATTTTGCATTTTAAAGTCTCGTTAATGAGTTATGGAGTGAGATTGGGTTGGGGAGGTTGTGTAGTATCAGAATTTGAAGCGTTATCCGACTGGTGGTTAAAGAATAGTCCTTGATTACTTTTGTAGAATCAATCCGTGAAGTTGTCGTCGTTGAAGAAGGTTTTTAAGCTACATAGAAATCCTCGAATGGATCTTAAAGCTGCTTGAAAAGATTTTGATAACTATTCATCGGGGTTTGGGGCGGGGTATAAAGTCCGGGAGGTGGTTTTAAGTCACGTCAATGATCCTGTCGTGTCACCAACGCACGAAGGTCGTGACCCCAGGTGATGCCGAGAATTGAATCTCCCCCACGCAATGAGGGTGAAGTCGTTTGGCTGAAGAAAGGAAAAAGAACTCAAAGTTCTCGCTGATTTTTGGCTATTTCGATGACAGAATGTTGAGAACAGAAAAACGTAATCCCCAACCTACCCTAAATGAGTGCACAATCGTGTGAGCCTAACTAGACTTTGAAGGTTTTGGTGGACTGAAATGCACCTACAGCTCAATACTGTTTTGGAGTGGTTAGAGATGTGACGAAATAGTGCTATAGTGATGGAGGCCCAGGTGGTCGTACTTTGTGCTCCGATTCTTTTATTATATGGAAGGATAAGCCTGATGATTTTTCAGGCCAAAAAATTTTTCTCCTTTCCTGATGCAGTAAACGACGCGAAATTGGTTGTCTTATGGGTATTTGACGCGCTGATCACGAATTTGCTATCAATTTTGCATTTTAAAGTCTCGTTAATGAGTTATGGAGTGAGATTGGGTTGGGGGAGGTTGTGTAGTATCAGAATTTGAAGCGTTATCCGACTGGTGGTTAAAGAATAGTCCTTGATTACTTTTGTAGAATCAATCCGTGAAGTTGTCGTCGTTGAAGAAGGTTTTTAAGCTACATAGAAATCCTCGAATGGATCTTAAAGCTGCTTGAAAGATTTTGATAACTATTCATCGGGGTTTGGGGCGGGGTATAAAGTCCGGGAGGTGGTTTTAAGTCACGTCAATGATCCTGTCGTGTCACCAACGCACGAAGGTCGTGACCCCAGGTGATGCCGAGAATTGAATCTCCCACGCAATGAGGGTGAAGTCGTTTGGCTGAAGAAAGGAAAAGAACTCAAAGTTCTCGCTGATTTTTGGCTATTTCGATGACAGAATGTTGAGAACAGAAAAACGTAATCCCCCAACCTACCCCTAAATGAGTGCACAATCGTATGAGCCTAACTATACTTTGAAGGTTTTGGTGGACTGAAATGCACCTACAGCTCAATACTGTTTTGGAGTGGTTAGAGATGTGACGAAATAGTGCTATAGTGATGGAGGCCCCAGGTGG
Organism: Aplectana chamaeleonis; assembly: GCA_029168955.1. Classification (NCBI taxonomy): domain Eukaryota; kingdom Metazoa; phylum Nematoda; class Chromadorea; order Rhabditida; family Cosmocercidae; genus Aplectana; species Aplectana chamaeleonis. The sequence continues at coordinate 1,416,203 of JAPDOI010000004.1, read as the reverse complement.
TCGTACTTTGTGCTCCGATTCTTTTATTATATGGAAGGATAAGCCTGATGATTTTTCAGGCCAAAAAATTTTTCTCCTTTCCTGATGCAGTAAACGACGCGAAATTGGTGTCTCATGGGTATTTGACGCTCTGATCACGAATTTTGCTATCAATTTTGCATTTAAAAGTCTCGTTAATGAGTTATGGAGTGAGTTTGGGTTGGGGAGGTTGTGTAGTATCAGAATTTGAAGCGTTATCCGACTGGTGGTTAAAGAATAGTCCTTGATTACTTTTTGTAGAATCAATCCGTGAAGTTTTCGTCGTTGAAGGTTTTTAAGCTACATAGAAATCCTCGAATGGATCTTAAAGCTGCTTGAAAAGATTTTGATAACTATTCATCGGGGTTTGGGGCGGGGGTATAAAGTCCGGGAGGTGGTTTTAAGTCACGTCAATGATCCTGTCGTGTCACCAACGCACGAAGGTCGTGACCCCAGGTGATGCCGAGAATTGAATCTCCCCCACGCAATGAGGGTGAAGTCGTTTTGGCTGAAGAAAGGAAAAGAACTCGAAGTTCTCGCTGATTTTTGGCTATTTCGATGACAGAATGTTGAGAACAGAAAAAAGTAATCCCCCAACCTACCCCTAAATGAGTGCACAATCGTATGAGCCTAACTAGACTTTGAAGGTTTTGGTGGACTAAAATGCACCTACAGCTCAATACTGTTTTGGAGTGGTTAGAGATGCGACGAAATAGTGCTATAGTGATGGAGGCCCAGGTGGTCGTACTTTTGTGCCCCGATTCTTTTATTATATGGAAGGATAAGCCTGATGATTTTTCAGGCCAAAAAAATTTTTCTCCTTTCCTGATGCAGTAAACGACGCGAAATTGGTGTCTAATGGGTATTTGACGCGCTGATCACGAATTTGCTATCAATTTTGCATTTTAAAGTCTCGTTAATGAGTTATGGAGTGAGATTGGGTTGGGGAGGTTGTGTAGTATCAGAATTTGAAGCGTTATCCGACTGGTGGTTAAAGAATAGTCCTTGATTACTTTTGTAGAATCAATCCGTGAAGTTGTCGTCGTTGAAGAAGGTTTTAAGCTACATAGAAATCCTCGAATGGATCTTAAAGCTGCTTGAAAAGATTTTGATAACTATTCATCGGGGTTTGGGGCGGGGTATAAAGTCCGGGAGGTGGTTTTAAGTCACGTCAATGATCCTGTCGTGTCACCAACGCACGAAGGTCGTGACCCCAGGTGATGCCGAGAATTGAATCTCCCCCACGCAATGAGGGTGAAGTCGTTTGGCTGAAGAAAGGAAAAGAACTCGAAGTTCTCGCTGATTTTTTGGCTATTTCGATGACAGAATGTTGAGAACAGAAAAACGTAATCCCCCAACCTACCCCTAAATGAGTGCACAATCGTGTGAGCCTAACTAGACTTATAAGGTTTTGGTGGACTGAAATGCACCTACAGCTCAATACTGTTTTGGAGTGGTTAGAGATGTGACGAAATAGTGCTATAGTGATGGAGGCCCAGGTGGTCGTACTTTGTGCTCCGATTCTTTTATTATATGGAAGGATAAGCCTGATGATTTTTCAGGCCAAAAAAATTTTTCTCCTTTCCTGATGCAGTAAACGACGCGAAATTGGTGTCTTATGGGTATTTGACGCGCTGATCACGAATTTGTTATCAATTTTGCATTTTAAAGTCTCGTTAATGAGTTATGGAGTGAGATTGGGTTGGGGAGGTTGTGTAGTATCAGAATTTGAAGCGTTATCCGACTGGTGGTTAAAGAATAGTCCTTGATTACTTTTGTAGAATCAATCCGTGAAGTTGTCGTCGTTGAAGAAGGTTTTAAGCTACATAGAAATCCTCGAATGGATCTTAAAGCTGCTTGAAAGATTTTGATAACTATTCATCAGGGGTTTGGGGCGGGAGTATAAAGTCCGGGAGGTGGTTTTAAGTCACGTCAATGATCCTGTCGTGTCACCAACGCACGAAGGTCGTGACCCCAGGTGATGCCGAGAATTGAATCTCCCCACGCAAATGAGGGTGAAGTCGTTTGGCTGAAGAAAGGAAAAAGAACTCAAAGTTCTCGCTGATTTTTGGCTATTTCGATGACAGAATGTTGAGAACAGAAAAACGTAATCCCCCAACCTACCCCTAAATGAGTGCACAATCGTATGAGCCTAACTATACTTTGAAGGTTTTGGTGGACTGAAATGCACCTACAGCTCAATACTGTTTTGGAGTGGTTAGAGATGTGACGAAATAGTGCTATAGTGATGGAGGCCCAGGTGGTCGTACTTTGTGCTCCGATTCTTTTATTATATGGAAGGATAAGCCTGATGATTTTTCAGGCCAAAAAAATGTTTCTCCTTTCCTGATGCAGTAAACGACGCGAAATTGGTGTCTTATGGGTATTTGACGCGCTGATCACGAATTTGCTATCAATTTTGCATTTAAAAGTCTCGTTAATGAGTTATGGAGTGAGTTTGGGTTGGGGAGGTTGTGTAGTATCAGAATTTGAAGCGTTATCCGACTGGTGGTTAAAGAATAGTCCTTGATTACTTTTGTAGAATCAATCCGTGAAGTTGTCGTCGTTGAAGAAGGTTTTTAAGCTACATAGAAATCCTCGAATGGATCTTAAAGCTGCTTGAAAAGATTTTGATAACTATTCATCGGGGTTTGGGGCGGGGTATAAAGTCCGGGAGGTGGTTTTAGGTCACGTCAATGATCCTGTCGTGTCACCAACGCACGAAGGTCGTGACCCCAGGTGATGCCGAGAATTGAATCTCCCCCACGCAATGAGGGTGAAGTCGTTTGGCTGAAGAAAGGAAAAGAACTCAAAGTTCTCGCTGATTCTTTGGCTATTTCGATGACAGAATGTTGAGAACAGAAAAACGTAATCCCCCAACCTACCCCTAAATGAGTGCACAATCGTATGAGCCTAACTATACTTTGAAGGTTTTGGTGGACTGAAATGCACCTACAGCTCAATACTGTTTTGGAGTGGTTAGAGATGTGACGAAATAGTGCTATAGTGATGGAGGCCCAGGTGGTCGTACTTTGTGCTCCGATTCTTTTATTATATGGAAGGATAAGCCTGATGATTTTTCAGGCCAAAAGAATTTTTTTCCTTTCCTGATGCAGTAAACGACGCGAAATTGGTGTCTCATGGGTATTTGACGCGCTGATCACGAATTTGCTATCAATTTTTGCATTTAAAAGTCTCGTTAATGAGTTATGGGAGTGAGGTTTGGGTTGGGGAGGTTGTGTAGTATCAGAATTTGAAGCGTTATCCGACTGGTGGTTAAAGAATAGTCCTTGATTACTTTTGTAGAATCAATCCGTGAAGTTGTCGTCGTTGAAGAAGGTTTTAAGCTACATAGAAATCCTCGAATGGATCTTTAAAGCTGCTTGAAAAGATTTTGATAACTATTCATCGGGGTTTGGGGCGGGAGTATAAAGTCCGGGAGGTGGTTTTAGGTCACGTCAATGATCCTGTCGTGTCACCAACGCACGAAGGTCAGTGACCCCAGGTGATGCCGAGAATTGAATCTCCCCACGCAATGAGGGTGAAGTCGTTTGGCTGAAGAAAGGAAAAAGAACTCAAAGTTCTCGCTGATTTTTGGCTTATTTCGATGACAGAATGTTGAGAACAGAAAAACGTAATCCCCAAACCTACCCCTAAATGAGTGCACAATCGTGTGAGCCTAACTATACTTTGAAGGTTTTGGTGGACTGAAATGCACCTACAGCCCAATACTGTTTTGGAGTGGTTAGAGATGTGACGAAATAGTGCTATAGTGATGGAGGCCCAGGTGGGCGTAGTTTGTGCTCCGATTCTTTTTATTATATGGAAGGATAAGCCTGATGATTTTTCAGGCCAAAAATTTTTCTCCTTTCCTGATGCAGTAAACGACGCGAAATTGGTGTCTAATGGGTATTTGACGCGCTGATCACTAATTTGCTATCAATTTTGGATTTTAAAGGCTCGTTAATGAGTTATGGAGTGCGTTTGGGCTGGGGAGGTTCTGTAGTATCAGAATTTGAACCGTTATCCGACTGGTGCTTAAAGAATAGTACTTGATTACTTTTGTAGAATCAATCCGTGAAGTTGTCGTCGTTGAAGAAGGTTTTTAAGCTACATAGAAATCCTCGAATGGATCTTAAAGCTGCTTGAAAAGATTTTGATAACTATTCATCGGGGGTTTGGGGCGGGGTATAAAGTCCGGGAGGTGGTTTTAAGTCACGTCAATGATCCTGTCGTGTCACCAACGCACGAAGGTCGTGACCCCAGGTGATGCCGAGAATTGAATCTCCCCACGCAATGAGGGTGAAGTCGTTTGGCTGAAGAAAGGAAAAAGAACTCAGAAGTTCTCGCTGATTTTTTGGCTATTTCGATGACAGAATGTTGAGAACAGAAAAACGTAATCCCCAACCTACCCCTAAATGAGTGCACAATCGTTGTGAGCCTAACTATACTTTGAAGGTTTTGGTGGACTGAAATGCACCTACAGCTCAATACTGTTTTGGAGTGGTTAGAGATGTGACGAAATAGTGCTATAGTGATGGAGGCCCAGGTGGTCGTACTTTGTGCTCCGATTCTTTTATTATATGGAAGGATAAGCCTGATGATTTTCAGGCCAAAAAATTTTTCTCCTTTCCTGATGCAGTAAACGACGCGAAATTGGTGTCTAATGGGTATTTGACGCGCTGATCACGAATTTGCTATCAATTTTTGCATTTTAAAGTCTCGTTAATGAGTTATGGAGTGAGATTGGGTTGGGGAGGTTGTGTAGTATCAGAATTTGAAGCGTTATCCGACTGGTGGTTAAAGAATAGTCCTTGATTACTTTTGTAGAATCAATCCGTGAAGTTGTCGTCGTTGAAGAAGGTTTTAAGCTACATAGAAATCCTCGAATGGATCTTAAAGCTGCTTGAAAAAGATTTTGATAACTATTCATCGGGGTTTGGGGCGGGGTATAAAGTCCGGGAGGTGGTTTTAAGTCACGTCAATGATCCTGTCGTGTCACCAACGCACGAAGGTCGTGACCCCAGGTGATGCCGAGAATTGAATCTCCCCACGCAATGAGGGTGAAGTCGTTTGGCTGAAGAAAGGAAAAGAACTCAGAAGTTCTCGCTGATTTTTTGGCTATTTCGATGACAGAATGTTGAGAAACAGAAAAACGTAATCCCCAACCTACCCTAAATGAGTGCACAATCGTGTGAGCCTAACTATACTTTGAAGGTTTTGGTGGACTGAAATGCACCTACAGCTCAATACTGTTTTGGAGTGGTTAGAGATGTGACGAAATAGTGCTATAGTGATGGAGGCCCAGGTGGTCGTACTTTGTGCTCCGATTCTTTTATTATCTTTACTATATATAAAGGGGATCTGTCAGTCTGTCACGGTATTTGGTCCATGGCGCATCGTATGTCAACCGTGTTACCAAAAAAGGATACGACGCACTTTCCAGCCATGACTTAGGAGTCAACAACGTCGCCGGTTCAATTACCCAAGTTTGAAGCACTTTTGGCCACGCCCTGTCACCCGGCGGTCCTGCCCATCCGGTGGTGGCCCCGGTGCCGGCCGCGACGCGTGCGGTCGAGATTGCCGGGTGCGGATTCGGGTCTGGGGTGCAAGGGAAGTGTACGGTGGAAGCAAGGTCAAGCCTCCTAAAATGCCGAGGCAAATCACCAGGAGTTTCGTCACCCTCCTTAGGTCACGTGTCTCGTGAGTCCTCCCCACACTGCCTCGCCTCCTATAAGAGCGAACCAAATCGTCAGGAGTTTCGTCACCCTCCTTAGGTCACGAGTCTCGTCAGTCCTCCCCACATTCCCTTTAGTTCCGCGCGTGGTTTCGTCGTGGATGCTCCAACCAGTCGTCTCGATTCTCAGTTTCTCTCTTCTCATCTTCTTCTTATCCCTTCTTTCATATTCACTCTTTACCTGTCTCTATTTTCTTCAATTCCATTCCGACAATTACAGGATCATCAGAAACGAACCTTCTATGGAATCACAGATTTTTGTTTTGTCCCAGTTGCTGAGCGCTGATCGCATCCTGAGAAATTCTGTGCTATATGCCCAGAAAATCTAGGATTTTTCATACAGAAAATCCGAATTTTTCATTTCTCGATGCATAGAGCTTTTTTCAGTATTGTTGGCGATGTCCTCATCCCCTTAAACGAAATTCATGGGATTTTTGAGGGCTGTATCCTGAGAGATTCTGTGAGATATGCACAGAAAATCTGAAATTTTCATACAGAAAATCTGAATTTTTGATTTCTCGATGCATAGAGCTTTTTTTCAGCATTGTTGGCGATATCCTCATCCCCTCAAACCAAATTTATAGTATTTTCGAGGGCTATATTCTGAGAGATTCTGTGAGATATGCTGAGAAAATCTGAAATTTTTCGTACAGAAAATCTGAATTTTTTGATTTCTCGATGCATAGAGCTTTTTTCAGTATTGTTGGCGATATCCTCATCCCCTTAAACCAAATTTATAGTATTTTCGAGGGCTATATCCTGAGAGATTCTGTGAGATATGCACAGAAAATCTGAAATTTTTGATTTCTCGATGCATAGAGCTCTTTTCAGTATTGTTGGCGATATCCTCATCCCCTTAAACCAAATTTATAGTATTTTCGAGGGCTATATCCTGAGAGATTCTGTGAGATATGCACAGAAAATCTGAAATTTTTGATTTCTCGATGCATAAAGCTTTTTTCAGTATTGTTGGCGATATCCTCATCCCCTTAAACCAAATTCATAGTATTTTTGAGGGCTTTATCCTGAGAGATTCTGTGAGATATGCACAGAAAATCTGAAATTTTTGATTTCTCGATGCATAAAGCTTTTTTCAGTATTGTTGGCGATATCCTCATCCCCTTAAGTCAAATTTATAGTATTTTCGAGGGCTATATCCTGAGAGATTCTGTGAGATATGCACAGAAAATCTGAAATTTTTGATTTCTCGATGCATAAAGCTTTTTTCAGTATTGTTGGCGATATCCTCATCCCCTTAAACCAAATTCATAGTATTTTCGAGGGCTTTATCCTGAGAGATTCTGTGAGATATGCACAGAAAATCTGAAATTTTTCATACAAAAAATCTAAATTTTTTGATTTCTCGATGCATAGAGCTTTTTTCAGTATTGTTGGCGATATCCTCATCCCTCAAACGAAACTTATAGTATTTTCGAGGGCTATATCCTGAGAGATTCTGTGAGATATGCACAGAAAATCTGAAATTTTTCATACAGAAAATCTGAATTTTTTGATTTCTCGATGCATAGAGCTTTTTTCAGTATTGTTGGCGATATCCTCATCCCCTTAAACCAAATTCATAGTATTTTCGAGGGCTTTATCCTGAGAGATTCTGTGAGATATGCACAGAAAATCTGAAATTTTTCATACAAAAAATCCAAATTTTTTGATTTCTCGATGCATAGAGCTTTTTTCAGTATTGTTGGCGATATCCTTATCCCTCAAACCAAATTTATAGTATTTTCGAGGCTATATCCTGAGAGATTCTGTGAGATATGCACAGAAAATCTGAAATTTTCATACAGAAAATCTGAATTTTTGATTTCTCGATGCATAGAGCTTTTTCAGTATTGTTGGCGATATCCTCATCCCTCAAACCAAATTTATAGTATTTTCGAGGGCTATATCCTGAGAGATTCTGTGAGATATGCACAGAAAATCTGAAATTTTTCATACAGAAAATCTGAATTTTTGATTTCTCGATGCATAGAGCTTTTTCAGTATTGTTGGCGATATCCTCATCCCCTCAATCCAAGTTTATAGTATTTTCGAGGGCTATATTCTGAGAGATTCTGTGAGATATGCACAGAAAATCTGAAATTTTCATACAGAAAATCTGAATTTTTGATTTCTCGATGCATAGAGCTTTTTCAGTATTGTTGGCGATATCCTCATCCCTCAAACCAAATTTATAGTATTTTCGAGGGCTATATCCTGAGAGATTCTGTGAGATATGCACAGAAAATCTGAAATTTTCATACAGAAAATCTGAATTTTTGATTTCTCGATGCATAGAGCTTTTTCAGTATTGTTGGCGATATCCTCATCCCCTCAATCCAAGTTTATAGTATTTTCGAGGCTATATCCTGAGAGATTCTGTGAGATATGCACAGAAAATCTGAAATTTTTCATACAGAAAATCTGAATTTTTGATTTCTCGATGCATAGAGCTTTTTCAGTATTGTTGGCGATATCCTCATCCCCTCAATCCAAATTTATAGTATTTTCGAGGGCTATATCCTGAGAGATTCTGTGAGATATGCACAGAAAATCTGAAATTTTCATACAGAAAATCTGAATTTTTGATTTCTCGATGCATAGAGCTTTTTTCAGTATTGTTGGCGATATCCTCATCCCCTCAATCCAAATTTATAGTATTTTCGAGGGCTATATCCTGAGAGATTCTGTGAGATATGCACAGAAAATCTGAAATTTTTCATACAGAAAATCTGAATTTTTGATTTCTCGATGCATAGAGCTTTTTTCAGTATTGTTGGCGATATCCTCATCCCTCAAACCAAATTTATAGTATTTTCGAGGGCTATATCCTGAGAGATTCTGTGAGATATGCACAGAAAATCTGAAATTTTTCATACAGAAAATCTGAATTTTGATTTCTCGATGCATAGAGCTTTTTCAGTATTGTTGGCGATATCCTCATCCCTCAAACCAAATTTATAGTATTTTCGAGGGCTATATCCTGAGAGATTCTGTGAGATATGCACAGAAAATCTGAAATTTTCATACAGAAAATCTGAATTTTTGATTTCTCGATGCATAGAGCTTTTTCAGTATTGTTGGCGATATCCTCATCCCCTCAAACCAAATTTATAGTATTTTCGAGGGCTATATCCTGAGAGATTCTGTGAGATATGCACAGAAAATCTGAAATTTTCATACAGAAAATCTGAAATTTTTGATTTCTCGATGCATAGAGCTTTTTCAGTATTGTTGGCGATATCCTCATCCCCTCAATCCAAGTTTATAGTATTTTCGAGGGCTATATCCTGAGAGATTCTGTGAGATATGCACAGAAAATCTGAAATTTTTCATACAGAAAATCTGAATTTTTGATTTCTCGATGCATAGAGCTTTTTCAGTATTGTTGGCGATATCCTCATCCCTCAAACCAAATTTATAGTATTTTCGAGGGCTATATCCTGAGAGATTCTGTGAGATATGCACAGAAAATCTGAAATTTTTCATACAGAAAATCTGAAATTTTTGATTTCTCGATGCATAGAGCTTTTTCAGTATTGTTGGCGATATCCTCATCCCTCAATCCAAGTTTATAGTATTTTCGAGGGCTATATCCTGAGAGATTCTGTGAGATATGCACAGAAAATCTGAAATTTTCATACAGAAAATCTGAAATTTTTGATTTCTCGATGCATAGAGCTTTTCAGTATTGTTGGCGATATCCTCATCCTCAAACCAAGTTTATAGTATTTTCGAGGGCTATATCCTGAGAGATTCTGTGAGATATGCACAGAAAATCTGAAATTTTCATACAGAAAATCTGAATTTTTGATTTCTCGATGCATAGAGCTTTTTCAGTATTGTTGGCGATATCCTCATCCCTCAAACCAAATTTATAGTATTTTCGAGGCTATATCCTGAGAGATTCTGTGAGATATGCACAGAAAATCTGAAATTTTTCATACAGAAAATCTGAAATTTTTGATTTCTCGATGCATAGAGCTTTTTCAGTATTGTTGGCGATATCCTCATCCCTCAAACCAAATTTATAGTATTTTCGAGGGCTATATCCTGAGAGATTCTGTGAGATATGCACAGAAAATCTGAAATTTTTCATACAGAAAATCTGAATTTTTGATTTCTCGATGCATAGAGCTTTTTCAGTATTGTTGGCGATATCCTCATCCCCTCAAACCAAATTTATAGTATTTTCGAGGGCTATATCCTGAGAGATTCTGTGAGATATGCACAGAAAATCTGAAATTTTCATACAGAAAATCTGAATTTTTGATTTCTCGATGCATAGAGCTTTTTCAGTATTGTTGGCGATATCCTCATCCCCTCAAACCAAATTTATAGTATTTTCGAGGGCTATATCCTGAGAGATTCTGTGAGATATGCACAGAAAATCTGAAATTTTCATACAGAAAATCTGAATTTTTGATTTCTCGATGCATAGAGCTTTTTCAGTATTGTTGGCGATATCCTCATCCCCTCAAACCAAATTTATAGTATTTTCGAGGGCTATATCCTGAGAGATTCTGTGAGATATGCACAGAAAATCTGAAATTTTTCATACAGAAAATCTGAAATTTTTGATTTCTCGATGCATAGAGCTTTTTCAGTATTGTTGGCGATATCCTCATCCCTCAAACCAAATTTATAGTATTTTCGAGGGCTATATCCTGAGAGATTCTGTGAGATATGCACAGAAAATCTGAAATTTTCATACAAAAAATCTGAAATTTTTGATTTCTCGATGCATAGAGCTTTTTCAGTATTGTTGGCGATATCCTCATCCCCTCAAACCAAATTTATAGTATTTTCGAGGGCTATATCCTGAGAGATTCTGTGAGATATGCACAGAAAATCTGAAATTTTCATAAAAATCTGAAATTTTTGATTTCTCGATGCATAGAGCTTTTTCAGTATTGTTGGCGATATCCTCATCCCCTCAATCCAAGTTTATAGTATTTTCGAGGGCTATATCCTGAGAGATTCTGTGAGATATGCACAGAAAATCTGAAATTTTTCATACAAAAATCTGAAATTTTTGATTTCTCGATGCATAGAGCTTTTTCAGTATTGTTGGCGATATCCTCATCCCTCAAACCAAATTTATAGTATTTTCGAGGGCTATATCCTGAGAGATTCTGTGAGATATGCACAGAAAATCTGAAATTTTTCATACAAAAAATCTGAAATTTTTGATTTCTCGATGCATAGAGCTTTTTCAGTATTGTTGGCGATATCCTCATCCCCTCAATCCAAGTTTATAGTATTTTCGAGGGCTATATCCTGAGAGATTCTGTGAGATATGCACAGAAAATCTGAAATTTTTCATACAAAAATCTGAAATTTTTGATTTCTCGATGCATAGAGCTTTTTCAGTATTGTTGGCGATATCCTCATCCCCTTAAACCAAATTTATAGTATTTTCGAGGGCTATATCCTGAGAGATTCTGTGAGATATGCACAGAAAATCTGAAATTTTCATACAGAAAATCTGAAATTTTTGATTTCTCGATGCATAAAGCTTTTTTCAGTATTGTTGGCGATATCCTCATCCCCTCAATCCTAGTTTATAGTATTTTCGAGGGCTATATCCTGAGAGATTCTGTGAGATATGCACAGAAAATCTGAAATTTTCATACAAAAATCTGAAATTTTTGATTTCTCGATGCATAAAGCTTTTTCAGTATTGTTGGCGATATCCTCATCCCTCAAACCAAATTTATAGTATTTTCGAGGGCTATATCCTGAGAGATTCTGTGAGATATGCACAGAAAATCTGAAATTTTTCATACAAAAATCTGAATTTTTGATTTCTCGATGCATAAAGCTTTTTCAGTATTGTTGGCGATATCCTCATCCCCTCAATCCAAGTTTATAGTATTTTCGAGGGCTATATCCTGAGAGATTCTGTGAGATATGCACAGAAAATCTGAAATTTTTCATACAAAAATCTGAAATTTTGATTTCTCGATGCATAGAGCTTTTTCAGTATTGTTGGCGATATCCTCATCCCCTTAAACCAAATTTATAGTATTTTCGAGGGCTATATCCTGAGAGATTCTGTGAGATATGCACAGAAAATCTGAAATTTTTTCATACAAAAAAATCTGAAATTTTGATTTCTCGATGCATAGAGCTTTTTCAGTATTGTTGGCGATATCCTCATCCTCAAACCAAATTTATAGTATTTTCGAGGGCTATATCCTGAGAGATTCTGTGAGATATGCACAGAAAATCTAAAATTTTGAATTTCTCGCTGCAGAGAGATTTTTTCAGTAATGATTACGGTATCCTCATCACTCAAACAAAATTTAGAATATTTTCGAGGGCTATATCCTGAGAGATTCTGTGAGATATGCACAGAAAATCTGAAATTTTTCATACAAAAAATCTGAAATTTTTGATTTCTCGATGCATAGAGCTTTTTTCAGTATTGTTGGCGATATCCTCATCCCCTCAAACCAAATTTATAGTATTTTCGAGGGCTATATCCTGAGAGATTCTGTGAGATATGCACAGAAAATCTGAAATTTTTCATACAAAAAATCTGAAATTTTTGATTTCTCGATGCATAGAGCTTTTTTCAGTATTGTTGGCGATATCCTCATCCCCTCAATCCAAGTTTATAGTATTTTCGAGGGCTATATCCTGAGAGATTCTGTGAGATATGCACAGAAAATCTGAAATTTTTCATACAAAAAATCTGAAATTTTTGATTTCTCGATGCATAGAGCTTTTTTCAGTATTGTTGGCGATATCCTCATCCCTCAAACCAAATTCATAGTATTTTCGAGGGCTTTATCCTGAGAGATTCTGTGAGATATGCACAGAAAATCTGAAATTTTTCATACAAAAAATCTGAAATTTTTGATTTCTCGATGCATAGAGCTTTTTTCAGTATTGTTGGCGATATCCTCATCCCCTTAAACCAAATTTATAGTATTTTCGAGGGCTATATCCTGAGAGATTCTGTGAGATATGCACAGAAAATCTGAAATTTTTCATACAAAAAATCTGAAATTTTTGATTTCTCGATGCATAGAGCTTTTTTCAGTATTGTTGGCGATATCCTCATCCCCTCAATCCAAGTTTATAGTATTTTCGAGGGCTATATCCTGAGAGATTCTGTGAGATATGCACAGAAAATCTGAAATTTTTCATACAAAAAATCTGAAATTTTTGATTTCTCGATGCATAAAGCTTTTTTCAGTATTGTTGGCGATATCCTCATCCCTCAAACAAAATTTATAGTATTTTCGAGGGCTATATCCTGAGAGATTCTGTGAGATATGCACAGAAAATCTGAAATTTTTCATACGAAAAATCTGAAATTTTTGATTTCTCGATGCATAGAGCTTTTTTCAGTATTGTTGGCGATATCCTCATCCCTCAAACAAAATTTATAGTATTTTCGAGGGCTATATCCTGAGAGATTCTGTGAGATATGCACAGAAAATCTGAAATTTTTGATTTCTCGATGCATAAAGCTTTTTTCAGTATTGTTGGCGATATCCTCATCCCCTCAATCCAAGTTTATAGTATTTTCGAGGGCTATATCCTGAGAGATTCTGTGAGATATGCACAGAAAATCTGAAATTTTTCATACAAAAATCTGAATTTTTGATTTCTCGATGCATAAAGCTTTTTCAGTATTGTTGGCGATATCCTCATCCCCTCAATCCAAATTTATAGTATTTTCGAGGCTATATCCTGAGAGATTCTGTGAGATATGCACAGAAAATCTGAAATTTTTCATACAAAAAAATCTGAAATTTTTGATTTCTCGATGCATAGAGCTTTTTCAGTATTGTTGGCGATATCCTCATCCCCTCAAACCAAATTTATAGTATTTTCGAGGGCTATATCCTGAGAGATTCTGTGAGATATGCACAGAAAATCTGAAATTTTCATACAAAAATCTGAAATTTTGATTTCTCGATGCATAAAGCTTTTTCAGTATTGTTGGCGATATCCTCATCCCTCAATCCAAATTTATAGTATTTTCGAGGGCTATATCCTGAGAGATTCTGTGAGATATGCACAGAAAATCTGAAATTTTCATACAAAAATCTGAAATTTTTGATTTCTCGATGCATAGAGCTTTTTCAGTATTGTTGGCGATATCCTCATCCCCTCAAACCAAATTTATAGTATTTTCGAGGGCTATATCCTGAGAGATTCTGTGAGATATGCACAGAAAATCTGAAATTTTTCATACAAAAAATCTGAATTTTTGATTTCTCGATGCATAAAGCTTTTTCAGTGTTGTTGGCGATATCCTCATCCCCTCAATCCAAGTTTATAGTATTTTCGAGGGCTATATCCTGAGAGATTCTGTGAGATATGCACAGAAAATCTGAAATTTTCATACAAAAAATCTGAAATTTTTGATTTCTCGATGCATAGAGCTTTTTTCAGTGTTGTTGGCGATATCCTCATCCCCTTAAACCAAATTTATAGTATTTTCGAGGGCTATATCCTGAGAGATTCTGTGAGATATGCACAGAAAATCTGAAATTTTCATACAAAAAATCTGAAATTTTGATTTCTCGATGCATAAAGCTTTTTCAGTATTGTTGGCGATATCCTCATCCCTCAATCCAAGTTTATAGTATTTTCGAGGGCTATATCCTGAGAGATTCTGTGAGATATGCAGAGAAAATCTGAAATTTTTCATACAAAAAATCTGAAATTTTTGATTTCTCGATGCATAGAGCTTTTTTCAGTGTTGTTGGCGATATCCTCATCCCCTCAATCCAAGTTTATAGTATTTTCGAGGGCTATATCCTGAGAGATTCTGTGAGATATGCACAGAAAATCTGAAATTTTTCATACAAAAATCTGGAATTTTTGATTTCTCGATGCATAGAGCTTTTTTCAGTATTGTTGGCGATATCCTCATCCCCTCAATCCAAGTTTATAGTATTTTCGAGGGCTATATCCTGAGAGATTCTGTGAGATATGCACAGAAAATCTGAAATTTTTCATACAAAAAATCTGAAATTTTTGATTTCTCGATGCATAGAGCTTTTTTCAGTATTGTTGGCGATATCCTCATCCCCTCAAACCAAATTTATAGTATTTTCGAGGGCTATATCCTGAGAGATTCTGTGAGAAATGCACAGAAAAGCTGAAAGTTTTCATACAAAAATCTGAAATTTTTGATTTCTCGATGCATAGAGCTTTTTCAGTATTGTTGGCGATATCCTCATCCCCTCAATCCAAGTTTATAGTATTTTCGAGGGCTATATCCTGAGAGATTTTGTGAGATATGCACAGAAAATCTGAAATTTTTCATACAAAAAATCTGAAATTTTTGATTTCTCGATGCATAGAGCTTTTTCAGTATTGTTGGCGAGATCCTCATCCCCTCAATCTAAGTTTATAGTATTTTCGAGGGCTATATCCTGAGAGATTCTGTGAGATATGCACAGAAAATCTGAAATTTTTCATACAAAAAATCTGAAATTTTTGATTTCTCGATGCATAGAGCTTTTTTTCAGTATTGTTGGCGATATCCTCATCCCTCAAACCAAGTTTATAGTATTTTCGAGGGCTATATCCTGAGAGATTCTGTGAGATATGCACAGAAAATCTGAAATTTTCATACAAAAAATCTGAAATTTTTGATTTCTCGATGCATAGAGCTTTTTCAGTATTGTTGGCGATATCCTCATCCCCTCAATCCAAATTTATAGTATTTTCGAGGGCTATATCCTGAGAGATTCTGTGAGATATGCACAGAAAATCTGAAATTTTCATACAAAAAATCTGAAATTTTTGATTTCTCGATGCATAGAGCTTTTTCAGTATTGTTGGCGATATCCTCATCCCCTCAATCCAAGTTTATAGTATTTTCGAGGGCTATATCCTGAGAGATTCTGTGAGATATGCACAGAAAATCTGAAATTTTTCATACAAAAATCTGAAATTTTTGATTTCTCGATGCATAGAGCTTTTCAGTATTGTTGGCGATATCCTCATCCCCTCAATCCAAGTTTATAGTATTTTCGAGGGCTATATCCTGAGAGATTCTGTGAGATATGCACAGAAAATCTGAAATTTTTCATACAAAAATCTGAATTTTTGATTTCTCGATGCATAAAGCTTTTTCAGTATTGTTGGCGATATCCTCATCCCTCAATCCAAGTTTATAGTATTTTCGAGGGCTATATCCTGAGAGATTCTGTGAGATATGCACAGAAAATCTGAAATTTTCATACAAAAATCTGAAATTTTTGATTTCTCGATGCATAAAGCTTTTTCAGTATTGTTGGCGATATCCTCATCCCCTCAATCCAAGTTTATAGTATTTTCGAGGGCTATATCCTGAGAGATTCTGTGAGATATGCACAGAAAATCTGAAATTTTTCATACAAAAAATCTGAAATTTTTGATTTCTCGATGCATAGAGCTTTTTCAGTATTGTTGGCGATATCCTCATCCCCTCAATCCAAATTTATAGTATTTTCGAGGGCTATATCCTGAGAGATTCTGTGAGATATGCACAGAAAATCTGAAATTTTCATACAAAAATCTGAAATTTTTGATTTCTCGATGCATAAAGCTTTTTCAGTATTGTTGGCGATATCCTCATCCCCTCAATCCAAATTTATAGTATTTTCGAGGGCTATATCCTGAGAGATTCTGTGAGATATGCACAGAAAATCTGAAATTTTTCATACAAAAATCTGAATTTTTGATTTCTCGATGCATAAAGCTTTTTCAGTATTGTTGGCGATATCCTCATCCCTCAATCCAAGTTTATAGTATTTTCGAGGGCTATATCCTGAGAGATTCTGTGAGATATGCACAGAAAATCTGAAATTTTTCATACAAAAAATCTGAAATTTTTGATTTCTCGATGCATAAAGCTTTTTTCAGTATTGTTGGCGATATCCTCATCCCCTCAAACCAAATTTATAGTATTGTCGAGGGCTATATCCTGAGAGATTCTGTGAGATATGCACAGAAAATCTGAAATTTTTCATACAAAAATCTGAAATTTTTGATTTCTCGATGCATAAAGCTTATTTCAGTATTGTTGGCGATATCCTCATCCCCTCAATCCAAGTTTATAGTATTTTCGAGGGCTATATCCTGAGAGATTCTGTGAGATATGCACAGAAAATCTGAAATTTTTCATACAGAAAATCTGAATTTTTTGATTTCTCGATGCATAAAGCTTTTTTCAGTATTGTTGGCGATATCCTCATCCCCTCAATCCAAGTTTATAGTATTTTCGAGGGCTATATCCTGAGAGATTCTGTGAGATATGCACAGAAAATCTGAAATTTTTCATACAAAAAATCTGAATTTTTTGATTTCTCGATGCATAAAGCTTTTTTCAGTATTGTTGGCGATATCCTCATCCCGTCAATCCAAGTTTATAGTATTTTCGAGGGCTATATCCTGAGAGATTCTGTGAGATATGCACAGAAAATCTGAAATTTTTCATACAAAAAATCTGAAATTTTTGATTTCTCGATGCATAGAGCTTTTTTCAGTATTGTTGGCGATATCCTCATCCCCTCAAACCAAATTTATAGTATTTTCGAGGGCTATATCCTGAGAGATTCTGTGAGATATGCACAGAAAATCTGAAATTTTTGATTTCTCGATGCATAGAGCTTTTTTCAGTATTGTTGGCGATATCCTCATCCCCTCAATCCAAGTTTATAGTATTTTCGAGGGCTATATCCTGAGAGATTCTGTGAGATATGCACAGAAAATCTGAAATTTTTGATTTCTCGATGCATAAAGCTTTTTTCAGTATTGTTGGCGATATCCTCATCCCCTCAATCCAAGTTTATAGTATTTTCGAGGGCTATATCCTGAGAGATTCTGTGAGATATGCACAGAAAATCTGAAATTTTTCATACAAAAAATCTGAAATTTTTGATTTCTCGATGCATAGAGCTTTTTCAGTATTGTTGGCGATATCCTCATCCCCTTAAACCAAATTTATAGTATTTTCGAGGGCTATATCCTGAGAGATTCTGTGAGATATGCACAGAAAATCTGAAATTTTTCATACAAAAAATCTGAAATTTTTGATTTCTCGATGCATAGAGCTTTTTCAGTATTGTTGGCGATATCCTCATCCCTCAAACCAAATTCATAGTATTTTCGAGGGCTATATCCTGAGAGATTCTGTGAGATATGCACAGAAAATCTGAAATTTTTGATTTCTCGATGCATAGAGCTTTTTTCAGTATTGTTGGCGATATCCTCATCCCTCAAACCAAATTCATAGTATTTTCGAGGGCTATATCCTGAGAGATTCTGTGAGATATGCACAGAAAATCTGAAATTTTTCATACAAAAAATCTGAATTTTTTGATTTCTCGATGCATAAAGCTTTTTTCAGTATTGTTGGCGATATCCTCATCCCCTCAATCCAAGTTTATAGTATTTTCGAGGGCTATATCCTGAGAGATTCTGTGAGATATGCACAGAAAATCTGAAATTTTTCATACAAAAAATCTGAAATTTTTGATTTCTCGATGCATAAAGCTTTTTTCAGTATTGTTGGCGATATCCTCATCCCCTCAATCCAAGTTTATAGTATTTTCGAGGGCTATATCCTGAGAGATTCTGTGAGATATGCACAGAAAATCTGAAATTTTTCATACAAAAAATCTGAAATTTTTGATTTCTCGATGCATAGAGCTTTTTTCAGTATTGTTGGCGATATCCTCATCCCCTCAATCCAAGTTTATAGTATTTTCGAGGGCTATATCCTGAGAGATTCTGTGAGATATGCACAGAAAATCTGAAATTTTTGATTTCTCGATGCATAGAGCTTTTTTCAGTATTGTTGGCGATATCCTCATCCCTCAAACGAAATTTATAGTATTTTCGAGGGCTATATCCTGAGAGATTCTGTGAGATATGCACAGAAAATCTGAAATTTTTTTTTTCTCGAAGCATAGAGCTTTTTCAGTATTGTTGGCGATATCCTCATCCCCTCAAACCAAATTTATAGTATTTTCGAGGGCTATATCCTGAGAGATTCTGTGAGATATGCACAGAAAATCTGAAATTTTCATACAAAAATCTGAATTTTTGATTTCTCGATGCATAGAGCTTTTTCAGTATTGTTGGCGATATCCTCATCCCCTCAATCCAAATTTATAGTATTTTCGAGGGCTATATCCTGAGAGATTCTGTGAGATATGCACAGAAAATCTGAAATTTTTCATACAAAAAATCTGAATTTTTGATTTCTCGATGCATAGAGCTTTTTCAGTATTGTTGGCGATATCCTCATCCCCTCAATCCAAGTTTATAGTATTTTCGAGGGCTATATCCTGAGAGATTCTGTGAGATATGCACAGAAAATCTGAAATTTTCATACAAAAATCTGAAATTTTTGATTTCTCGATGCATAGAGCTTTTTTCAGTATTGTTGGCGATATCCTCATCCCCTTAAACCAAATTTATAGTATTTTCGAGGGCTATATCCTGAGAGATTCTGTGAGATATGCACAGAAAATCTGAAATTTTTCATACAAAAAATCTGAAATTTTTGATTTCTCGATGCATAGAGCTTTTTCAGTATTGTTGGCGATATCCTCATCCCCTTAAACCAAATTTATAGTATTTTCGAGGGCTATATCCTGAGAGATTCTGTGAGATATGCACAGAAAATCTGAAATTTTTGATTTCTCGATGCATAGAGCTTTTTTCAGTATTGTTGGCGATATCCTCATCCCCTCAATCCAAGTTTATAGTATTTTCGAGGGCTATATCCTGAGAGATTCTGTGAGATATGCACAGAAAATCTGAAATTTTTCATACAAAAAATCTGAAATTTTTGATTTCTCGATGCATAAAGCTTTTTTCAGTATTGTTGGCGATATCCTCATCCCCTCAATCCAAGTTTATAGTATTTTCGAGGGCTATATCCTGAGAGATTCTGTGAGATATGCACAGAAAATCTGAAATTTTGATTTCTCGATGCATAAAGCTTTTTCAGTATTGTTGGCGATATCCTCATCCCCTCAATCCAAGTTTATAGTATTTTCGAGGGCTATATCCTGAGAGATTCTGTGAGATATGCACAGAAAATCTGAAATTTTCATACAAAAAATCTGAATTTTTGATTTCTCGATGCATAAAGCTTTTTCAGTATTGATGGCGATACCCTCATCCCTTAAACGAAATTTATAGTATTTTCGAGGGCTATATCCTGAGAGATTCTGTGAGATATGCACAGAAAATCTGAAATTTTTCATACAAAAAATCTGAAATTTTTGATTTCTCGATGCATAGAGCTTTTTTCAGTATTGTTGGCGATATCCTCATCCCCTTAAACCAAATTTATAGTATTTTCGAGGGCTATATCCTGAGAGATTCTGTGAGATATGCACAGAAAATCTGAAATTTTGATTTTTGATTTCTCGATGCATAGAGCTTTTTCAGTATTGTTGGCGATATCCTCATCCCCTTAAACCAAATTTATAGTATTTTCGAGGGCTATATCCTGAGAGATTCTGTGAGATATGCACAGAAAATCTGAATTTTTTGATTTCTCGATGCATAGAGCTTTTTCAGTATTGTTGGCGATATCCTCATCCCCTTAAACCAAATTTATAGTATTTTCGAGGGCTATATCCTGAGAGATTCTGTGAGATATGCACAGAAAATCTGAAATTTTTGATTTCTCGATGCATAGAGCTTTTTCAGTATTGTTGGCGATATCCTCATCCCTCAAACCAAATTTATAGTATTTTCGAGGGCTATATCCTGAGAGATTCTGTGAGATATGCACAGAAAATCTGAAATTTTTCATACAGAAAATCTGAAATTTTTGATTTCTCGATGCATAGAGCTTTTTCAGTATTGCTGGCGATATCCTCATCCCTCAAATGAAATTTATAGTATTTTCGAGGGCTATATCCTGAGAGATTCTGTGAGATATGCACAGAAAATCTGAGAAATTTTTTCATACAGAAAATCTGAATTTTGATTTCTCGATGCATAGAGCTTTTTCAGTATTGTTGGCGATATCCTCATCCTCAAACCAAATTTATAGTATTTTCGAGGGCTATATCCTGAGAGATTCTGTGAGATATGCACAGAAAATCTGAAATTTTTCATACAGAAAATCTGAATTTTTGATTTCTCGATGCATAGAGCTTTTTCAGTATTGTTGGCGATATCCTCATCCCCTCAAACCAAATTTATAGTATTTTCGAGGGCTATATCCTGAGAGATTCTGTGAGATATGCACAGAAAATCTGAAATTTTTGATTTCTCGATGCATAGAGCTTTTTTCAGTATTGTTGGCGATATCCTCATCCCCTCAAACCAAATTTATAGTATTTTCGAGGGCTATATCCTGAGAGATTCTGTGAGATATGCACAGAAAATCTGAAATTTTTCATACAGAAAATCTGAAATTTTTGATTTCTCGATGCATAGAGCTTTTTTCAGTATTGCTGGCGATATCCTCATCCCTCAAATGAAATTTATAGTATTTTCGAGGGCTATATCCTGAGAGATTCTGTGAGATATGCACAGAAAATCTGAAATTTTTCATACAGAAAATCTGAAATTTTTGATTTCTCGATGCATAGAGCTTTTTTCAGTATTGTTGGCGATATCCTCATCCCCTCAAACCAAATTTATAGTATTTTCGAGGGCTATATCCTGAGAGATTCTGTGAGATATGCACAGAAAATCTGAAATTTTTCATACAGAAAATCTGAAATTTTTGATTTCTCGATGCATAGAGCTTTTTTCAGTATTGTTGGCGATATCCTCATCCCCTCAAACCAAATTTATAGTATTTTCGAGGGCTATATCCTGAGAGATTCTGTGAGATATGCACAGAAAATCTGAAATTTTTGATTTCTCGATGCATAGAGCTTTTTTCAGTATTGTTGGCGATATCCTCATCCCCTCAAACCAAATTTATAGTATTTTCGAGGGCTATGTCCTGAGAGATTCTGTGAGATATGCACAGAAAATCTGAAATTTTTCATACAGAAAATCTGAAATTTTTGATTTCTCGATGCATAGAGCTTTTTTCAGTATTGTTGGCGATATCCTCATCCCCTCAAACCAAATTTATAGTATTTTCGAGGGCTATAGCTCCGTTTACACCACCACACTGACGGAAATTCTGAGAGATTCTGTGAGATATGCACAGAAAATCTGAAATTTTTCATACAGAAAATCTGAAATTTTTGATTTCTCGATGCATAGAGCTTTTTTCAGTATTGTTGGCGATATCCTCATCCCTCAAACGAAATTTATAGTATTTTCGAGGGCTATAGCTCCGTTTACACCACCACACTGACGGAAATTCTGAGAGATTCTGTGAGATATGCACAGAAAATCTGGAATTTTTGATTTCTCGATGCATAGAGCTTTTTTCAGTATTGTTGGCGATATCCTCATCCCCTCAATCCAAGTTTATAGTATTTTCGAGGGCTATATCCTGAGAGATTCTGTGAGATATGCACAGAAAATCTGAAATTTTTGATTTCTCGATGCATAGAGCTTTTTTCAGTATTGTTGGCGATATCCTCATCCCTCAAACGAAATTTATAGTATTTTCGAGGGCTATAGCTCCGTTTACACCACCGCAATGACGGAAATTCTGAGAAATTTTGTGGGTGATGCACAGAAAATCTTAAATTTTTTCATTTCTCGATGCATAGAGCCTTTTTCAGCATTGTTGGCGATATCCTCATCCCCTCAAATGAAATTTATAGTATTTTCGAGGGCTATAGCTCCGTTTACACCACCACAATGAAGAAAACCCTGAGAAATTCTGTGTGATATGCGCAGAAAATTCGAAAATTCCACCAAGTTTTGTGTAAGTAATTTTTACCTTCTAGACCTTCGCGTCCATATGAATTTTTTTCACAGGCAAATATTTCAGTGCGCCCATGCTTACTTCCGCATAAAAACATATACAGTCAAAGAGGGTCTTCATGACACATCCTGAGATATCTAATTATTGGTTTTCATGTCAACTGTTGTATATTACTTGAGTAGATTATGAAGTGTTTTCTCAAGCAACTTCTCCAACACGCGAGGCTTTTGCATTGCGATTGAGTATCTTAATTCTAGGCTACCTTCGCTTATGTCGGCGAACTGAAGCGAGCAATAGCTTTCAATCCCCGCATGATTTCAACACAACGTTCCTTCAATTTTGTCAGAAGCTTCGGCGAACAAGACCCTTTGTTCATTAAGCCACAAGATTACTGCCTATGATTGAAGGAAAGGGCCGGCGAAGCCGGGCCCCTCGTTTGGCGAAAGCCAAACGACCTGCGGCGTCGGCCGGCGTCAGCCGGCCGACGACGACGTAAATGGGCCGGCGAAGCGGCTCCCGTTTGGCGCAGCCAAACAACCAGCGGCGCAGGCCGGCGTCAGCCGGCCGGCGCCGCTGGTATGGAAGGATAAGCCTGATGATTTTTCAGGCCAAAAAAAATTTTCTCCTTTCCTGATGCAGTAAACGACGCGAAATTGGTGTCTATTGGGTATTTGACGCGCTGATCACGAATTTGCTATCAATTTTGCATTTTAAAGTCTCGTTAATGAGTTATGGAGTGAGATTGGGTTGGGGAGGTTGTGTAGTATCAGAATTTGAAGCGTTATCCGACTGGTGGTTAAAGAATAGTCCTTGATTACTTTTTGTAGAATCAATCCGTGAAGTTGTCGTCGTTGAAGAAGGTTTTAAGCTACATAGAAATCCTCGAATGGATCTTAAAGCTGCTTGAAAAAGATTTTGATAACTATTCATCGGGGTTTGGGGCGGGGTATAAAGTCCGGGAGGTGGTTTTTAAGTCACGTCAATGATCCTGTCGTGTCACCAATCAGCACGAAGGTCGTGACCCCAGGTGATGCCGAGAATTGAATCTCCCCACGCAATGAGGGTGAAGTCGTTTGGCTGAAGAAAGGAAAAGAACTCGGAAGTTCTCGCTGATTTTTTGGCTATTTCGATGACAGAATGTTGAGAACAGAAAAACGTAATCCCCCAACCTACCCCTAAATGAGTGCACAATCGTGTGAGCCTAACTATACTTTGAAGGTTTTGGTGGACTGAAATGCACCTACAGCTCAATACTGTTTTGGAGTGGTTAGAGATGTGACGAAATAGTGCTATAGTGATGGAGGCCCAGGTGGTCGTACTTTGTGCTCCGATTCTTTTATTATATGGAAGGATAAGCCTGATGATTTTTCAGGCCAAAAAAATTTTTCTCCTTTCCTGATGCTGTAAACGACGCGAAATTGGTGTCTATTGGGTATTTGACGCGCTGATCACGAATTTGCTATCAATTTTGCATTTTAAAGTCTCGTTAATGAGTTATGGAGTGAGATTGGGTTGGGGAGGTTGTGTAGTATCAGAATTTGAAGCGTTATCCGACTGGTGGTTAAAGAATAGTACTTGATTACTTTTGTAGAATCAATCCGTGAAGTTGTCGTCGTTGAAGAAGGTTTTTAAGCTACATAGAAATCCTCGAATGGATCTTAAAGCTGCTTGAAAAGATTTTGATAACTATTCATGGGGGTTTGGGGCGGGGTAAAAAGCCCGGGAGGTGGTTTTAAGTCACGTCAATGATCCTGTCGTGTCACCAACGCACGAAGGTCGTGACCCCAGGTGATGCCGAGAATTGAATCTCCCCACGCAATGAGGGTGAAGTCGTTTGGCTGAAGAAAGGAAAAGAACTCGAAGTTCTCGCTGATTTTGGCTATTTCTGATGACAGAATGTTGAGAACAGAAAACGTAATCCCCAACCTACCCCTAAATGAGTGCACAATCGTGTGAGCCTAACTATACTTTGAAGGTTTTGGTGGACTGAAATGCACCTACAGCTCAATACTGTTTTGGAGTGGTTAGAGATGTGACGAAATAGTGCTATAGTGATGGAGGCCCAGGTGGTCGTACTTTGTGCTCCGATTCTTTTAATATATGGAAGGATAAGCCTGATGATTTTTCAGGCCAAAAAATTTTTCTCCTTTCCTGATGCAGTAAACGACGCGAAATTGGTGTCTAATGGGTATTTGACGCGCTGATCACGAATTTGCTATCAATTTTGCATTTTAAAGTCTCGTTAATGAGTTATGGAGTGAGATTGGGTTGGGGAGGTTGTGTAGTATCAGAATTTGAAGCGTTATCCGACTGGTGGTTAAAGAATAGTCCTTGATTACTTTTGTAGAATCAATCCGTGAAGTTGTCGTCGTTGAAGAAGGTTTTTAAGCTACATAGAAATCCTCGAATGGATCTTAAAGCTGCTTGAAAAGATTTTGATAACTATTCATCGGGGTTTGGGGCGGGGTATAAAGTCCGGGAGGTGGTTTTAAGTCACGTCAATGATCCTGTCGTGTCACCAACGCACGAAGGTCGTGACCCCAGGTGATGCCGAGAATTGAATCTCCCCCACGCAATGAGGGTGAAGTCGTTTGGCTGAAGAAAGGAAAAGAACTCGAAGTTCTCGCTGATTTTTTGGCTATTTCGATGACAGAATGTTGAGAACAGAAAAACGTAATCCCCCAACCTACCCCTAAATGAGTGCACAATCGTGTGAGCCTAACTATACTTTGAAGGTTTTGGTGGACTGAAATGCACCTACAGCTCAATACTGTTTTGGAGTGGTTAGAGATGTGACGAAATAGGGCTATAGTGATGGAGGGGCAGGTGGTGGTACTTTGTGCTCCGATTCTTTTATTATATGGAAGGATAAGCCTGATGATTTTTCAGGCCAAAAAATTTTTCTCCTTTCCTGATGCAGTAAACGACGCGAAATTGGTGTCTAATGGGTATTTGACGCGCTGATCACGAATTTGCTATCAATTTTGCATTTTAAAGTCTCGTTAATGAGTTATGGGTGAGATTGGGTTGGGGAGGTTGTGTAGTATCAGAATTTGAAGCGTTATCCGACTGGTGGTTAAAGAATAGTCCTTGATTACTTTTTGTAGAATCAATCCGTGAAGTTGTCGTCGTTGAAGAAGGTTTTAAGCTACATAGAAATCCTCGAATGGATCTTAAAGCTGCTTGAAAAGATTTTGATAACTATTCATCGGGGTTTGGGGCGGGGGTATAAAGTCCGGGAGGTGGTTTTAAGTCACGTCAATGATCCTGTCGTGTCACCAACGCACGAAGGTCGTGACCCCAGGTGATGCCGAGAATTGAATCTCCCCACGCAATGAGGGTGAAGTCGTTTGGCTGAAGAAAGGAAAAGAACTCGGAAGTTCTCGCTGATTTTTGGCTATTTCGATGACAGAATGTTGAGAACAGAAAAACGTAATCCCCAACCTACCCCTAAATGAGTGCACAATCGTGTGAGCCTAACTATACTTTGAAGGTTTTGTGGACTGAAATGCACCTACAGCTCAATACTGTTTTGGAGTGGTTAGAGATGTGACGAAATAGTGCTATAGTGATGGAGGCCCAGGTGGTCGTATTTTGTGCTCCGATTCTTTTAATATATGGAAGGATAAGCCTGATGATTTTTCAGGCCAAAAATTTTTCTTCTCCTTTCCTGATGCAGTAAACGACGCGAAATTGGTGTCTAATGGGTATTTGACGCGCTGATCACGAATTTGCTATCAATTTTGCATTTTAAAGTCTCGTTAATGAGTTATGGAGTGAGATTGGGTTGGGGAGGTTGTGTAGTATCAGAATTTGAAGCGTTATCCGACTGGTGGTTAAAGAATAGTCCTTGGTTACTTTTTGTAGAATCAATTCGTGAAGTTGTCGTCGTTGAAGAAGGTTTTAAGCTACATAGAAATCCTCGAATGGATCTTAAAGCTGCTTGAAAAGATTTTGATAACTATTCATCGGGGTTTGGGGCGGGGTATAAAGTCCGGGAGGTGGTTTTAAGTCACGTCAATGATCCTGTCGTGTCACCAACGCACGAAGGTCGTGACCCCAGGTGATGCCGAGAATTGAATCTCCCCCACGCAATGAGGGTGAAGTCGTTTGGCTGAAGAAAGGAAAAGAACTCGAAGTTCTCGCTGATTTTTTGGCTATTTCGATGACAGAATGTTGAGAACAGAAAAACGTAATCCCCCAACCTACCCCTAAATGAGTGCACAATCGTGTGAGCCTAACTATACTTTGAAGGTTTTGGTGGACTGAAATGCACCTACAGCTCAATACTGTTTTGGAGTGGTTAGAGATGTGACGAAATAGTGCTATAGTGATGGAGGCCCAGGTGGTCGTACTTTGTGCTCCGATTCTTTTATTATATGGAAGGATGTTTACGTGTTTTTGTCTCACTTGACCCTCAATTTTGAGGTCCCGCAAAAATTGAGCTACCAACTTCAAATTTTGTCAGGAGCTAACGGCAATCATAACAAACTTTCTGGCCAAAAATCAGCTTTCTAGCTCAACGATAAGTGTTCCAACAAGATCATGTACGCCAACTGAAAAAAAAGGAGATGAACCCTTTTTTCGACCAAAATCACGTGGTTTTGACAATTTTTCTCGAATCTCAGGTAACCATTCCAGACCATTTTTTGAGCAGTTATTCAACTTTCTAAAGTGTATTAAATGCAAAAAGAACGGACTTCCTACGTTCACTCTGGACCCTGATACTGAGATCAGGGGGTTGCGCGATGGCGAATCAAAGCCAAATCTGGTGAGCGCTTCGCGCTCACCACAATTAAACTAATATCATCATTTCATGCCGTTGTGGCAATCGGTACCGCACGGTAATTGGAGTTTACTGTTGAAGCCTGTTTTTTTTAAAGGGCGTTTTAGCCTTAATATTAATTTTCAGAATGCTGGAAATAGGCGAAGAGTGCCGTAATGACCGAATTTCGACAACTACTTCATCTGAACTTTTCAAAGAAACTGCTCTCCATCGGCGTTTTTTCCTGAATTAGCTAAATGTAGGACGTGACAAGCCTTCCGTGAGTTCTAGTTATTGCGTCAGTAAATGGACACATTTTGGTTAGATTTCTAGACTGGTTGGTAGCAGCTTATGGTTCGTTTTTCGAGATCGATACTACACTTGGGCACACCGAATATTCGAATATTTCGAATGATTCGGATTTTCGCCTCGAAACCAGAATTTATTTGAACCGTTTCTGCTTCCAAGCATTACTTCAGGGAGCAAGGCTCCTTAAATCCATAAGAGAGTAGAATTATTACCTTTCATAAAACTGAAACTATCGGTTATTCCAAAATTATTCGAATACTTGAATAACTGCTAATTGTAATTTAATGAATGACCAGAAACCTGGTCTGCCATCAATTGTGGGAGCGGTAACCCTAGACCAACTCGAGGAAACGGGAAAAGTTAGAGTAAATTCTGAGATTGCTGCAAAAGATTCAATTATCTGATTTTTCGAATATGGGAAGTGCCCAAGTATAATCGATGCATATGTGTGTTACCCTATGTTCGACTCTTTGGGATTGCCCAGCCTAGCCTTCTCCGATACAGTTTAGTTTCAGGCTCTCTCTCTCTCTCTCTCTCTCTCTCTCTCTCTCTCTTTCGTGAACGTATTGAGAAGAATGTTCAGGTGCTCGCGAAGTCTTGTAAGCCGATTCCAGTCTTGGTCTTTAGAGCGTTGTATGCTGGAAAGAAGTCCTCAGTGAGGAAACATCTAGTCATTGTTATAATCCTACTATATATATTTTGGTAAATTTGTGTGTGCGTGTGTGTGTTTATGTATGTGTGCGTTTCTCTGTGTGTTTGTTTGACCGTTTAATCGGCTTGACTTTCAAGACGGGCTACCTTAAGGGTACGGGCTCAAGAGCGCGCAGAACGCCGTAGAAAGTGTGTGGGACCCAAGTGGAAGTGCGTAGGACGCCGTAGAAAGTGTGCGGGACCCGAGTGAGAGTGCGCCAGACGCCGTAGAAAGTGTGTGGGACCCGAGTGAGAGTGCGCCAGACGCCGTATAATGTGCGGGACCCAAGTGGGAATGCGCAGGACGCCGTATAAAGAGTGCGGGACCCGAGTGAGAGTGCGGCGGACGCCGTAGAAAGTGTGCGGGACCCGAGTGAGAGTGCGCCGGACGCCGTAGAAAGTGTGCGGGACCCGAGTGAGAGTTCGCCGGACGCCGTAGAAAGTGTGCGGGACCCGAGTGGAGTGCGCCGGACGCCGTAGAAAGTGTGCGGGACCCGAGTGAGAGTGCGCCGGACGCCGTGGAAAGTGTGCGGGACCCGAGTGAGAGTGCGCCGGACGCCGTAGAAAGTGTGCGGGACCCGAGTGGGAGTACGCCGGACGCCTTAGAAAGTGTGTGGGACCCGGAGTGAGAAAGCGCCGGACGCCGTAGGAAAGTGTGCGGGACCCGAGTGAGAGTGTGCCGGACGCCATAGAAAGTGTGCGGGACCCGAGTGAGAGTGCGCCGGACGCGGTAGAAAAAGTGCGGGACCCGGGTGAAGTGTTGCCGGACGCCGTAGAAAGTGTGCGGGACCCGAGTGAGAGTGCGCCGGACGCCGTGGAAAGTGTGCGGACCCGAGTGAGAGTGCGCCGGACGCCGTAGAAAGTGTGCGGGATCTAAGTGGGAGTGCGCAGGACGCCGTAGAAAGTGGGCGGGATCTAAGTGGGAGTGCGCCGGACGCCGTAGAAAGTGTGCGGGACCCGAGTGAGAGTGCGCCGGACGCCGTAGAAAGTGGGCGGGACCCAAGTGGGAGTACGCAGGACGCCGTATAATGTGTGCGGGACCCAAGTGGGAGAGCGCCGGACGCCGTAGAAAGTGTGTGGGACCCGAGTGAGAAAGCGCCGGACGCAGTAGAAAGTGTGCGGGACCCGAGTGAGAGTGTGCCGGACGCCGTAGAAAGTGTGCGGGACCCAAGTGCGGAGAGCGCCGGTCGCCGTCGAAACTGTGCGGGACCGAAGTGGAGTGCGCGGGGCGCCGCATAAAATGTGTGAGACCCGAGGGAGATCGCGCCGTAGGAAGTAAGTGAGACCCAAAAGGGAGCGCTGGACGCCGTAGAAAACGTGTGAGACTCAAGAGAGAGAGAGAGAGAGAGAGAGAGAGAGAGCGTTACTTCCAGAATCACTATGTGCGTCTAAAAGAGCGTACACCACTCCTTTCTTCAGGTCCTCCTACCCTTCACCACTCAATTCAACTGCTTAGCTGTTTATATGCACTAACTTTTCTAAATCGGGTTTTATATACGATGAAAATAAGAGTTAATCAAAATCTGCATTCAAATGAAACACAAAACATAATTCTACTTCATTTGGCAATAAAAGTAGCAGAAGTCGGTTGATCATGGAAACGTTTAGTAAATTCCAAACAGCGGTTGTCCTTATCATGACAAAATTAAGATAAATCAAAGGCCACTCCAGGGATCTTATAAAACGGAAGAACGACCGGTGTGTCACGGTACAGATAAGGAGGTAAACGGGCGTAGCAAGGTTTGGAATGCTTTGTGATTCCCGATGGTTTAAGTGTTGCCGCCCAAACCAGCTTATGGGCCGGCGCAGGAAGAAAGAAAGCACCGAGTTATTTGCCCGACACCCAAGATGAGGGCGAAGCCGGCGAATGGGCCGGCGCAGCCGTGCCCCAGCGGCAGAGGCCGGCGTGAGCCGGCCGACGCCGCTGGTGATGGTGATATGATGACAATAAATCTGTTGTAAAATCGGGAAATCACGATCGTTTTGGGGACAAGAAGAAACCTGCATTCGGGAGGTCGAGGGAATACCTGCAGTCGGGAGTTCGAGGGAAGACCTGCGGTCGGGAGGTCGAGGGAAGAACTGCTTTCGGGAGGTTGAGGGAAGACCTGCAGTCGGGAGAACAAGAGAACTTCTCCTAAGGGAACTTCCCCTATTATCTATTTCATTTATCTATTTACACAAGCCTGTGTACCAGACCTATGCGCAACGAACAACGTAAACTAAATCAGCAAAAAAGCATACAGCAAGAACAAAGGAAAACTACCAGTTCCCGATCAAGTAATGTAATGAATTCAAAGCAGATACACGTACAGGCCATAAAACGGCCAATGTCTCACCGTCGACTGCGTGCCACGCGCTGCGCGACCGCACGCGCGTGGTACGCAGTCGACGGTGAGACATTGGCCGTTTTATGGCCTGTATAGCCCATAATGTTGGAGAGAAAAGGAAATTGCTCCGCGGAGGATTAGCGCTCGCCATGTTCGTTCTCGAAGTGTTCAGTTACAAGTTTTCTGAATGCCTTATGGCTCACAGGGATGGATTTGAGCCTCCGAAGCCGTTCGAATGCCGAGGTCGCCCTACTTATGAAGAAAAAGCGCCTGCAGTTTAGGTTTGAAATTTTGCGCAAAATTTTCGAAGCTCCTCCCCTGGTACTCGATGTTCTCACCTCGACAATACACCCAGGCCGGAGACCGAAGTCCGGTTGATACAGGTTTTTATGCAGCAGCAGTAAGTCGTGCGACTGTCTCCTTACCAGAAGAGATGGCAGTTTGAGCTCACTATTCCTGGTTTCTGCAGATGGCATTTGTTGATAATGGCAAAAACCGAGCTTCCTGATCATTAACTT
Source organism: Aplectana chamaeleonis (assembly GCA_029168955.1). NCBI lineage: Eukaryota > Metazoa > Nematoda > Chromadorea > Rhabditida > Cosmocercidae > Aplectana > Aplectana chamaeleonis. The sequence goes on along the minus strand of JAPDOI010000004.1, from coordinate 1,385,014 downwards.
TCTTGTAAACCCGTTTTGCACCTTTTCAAGTTTGACTAGGCTTTTCTTTTTGTGCGGACAATACACTGGTGTCCCATACTCAAGAACAGGTCTCTTGTAGGTTCTAAAGGCTCTAAGTAGTACCGCGCTGTTTCTTGTTCGCAGTCCCCTGAATATATTATTGACAGCCACGGTGGCTCTGGTAGATACCGATTCGCAGTGCTTGTCAAAACTGAGGTTTCGTGTGAGGATGAATCTCAGGTCAGTGATCTGCTCGACATTGTCAATCTCAGTCCCTTCGACATTGTGAGTATGACAGTTATTTGAGGAACCTTAATGCAGACACTTCGTTTTCTCTTTCGATAGCGGCAGGTGCCATTCATGAGACCAGACCGCCATTGCGTCTATTGCATTTTGAATTGTCTTAATGTCCTCACTAGAGCCTGCCTGGCGAAAAATCTTAATATCGTCTGCAAACGGACAGAAATCAGCTCCAAACCCACTCAGTAAGTCCCCCAGCTCGTGCGTGTATATATTGAACAGAATCGGTGAAAGAACTCCACCCTGTGGAACTCCACTGCACACTGGATGATTCGGCGAATACGAAGTGTTCACTCGAACCGAAAAGATCCTATGCTCCAAAAATGAGGTAATCCAGGAAACTATGCGCGGGCGAACGCCTACCACTGTTAGCTTTTGTATTAGCTTATGATATGAAACTTTGTCAAATGCCTTGGAAAAATCGAAGAAAACAACAACAACATCACTACCTTGGTGTAAAAGAGACGTCCAGTTGTTTAGGGCTTCAATCATAGATGTCACGGTTGACTTACACTTTTGAAAGCCATGCTGATGGGGGGAGGGGGGAAATAACCGAACGATTTTCGAGATGTACTACTATTCTCTTTTTTAGAATCTTTTCGAACAACCTAGAAAACAATGGTGTTATACTAACCGGTCTGTAGTTGGAAGGCTCTGTGAATGTCGCCTTCTTAGGAAGCGGGATGAGATAAGATAACTTCCATCGATCTGGGACCTCACTTGTCATAAAGCTCAAGTTGAAAATGAACTCTAGGGGTCCCGCTGATTCATGAGCGACTTTCTTCACAAACATCAGAGGGATATCATCCGGCGTCCTTGAAGATGAATACGGCCATTTCAATAGTTCAGTTATAATTTCTTCCTTATAGAACCAACAGGAATCGTGCATCACCTCGAAGCTCGGAGAAACAAGCCCTGCTTGGTCTAGTGAAGAAGCTCTTGAAAATGAATGTTCGAATGTATTTGCCAAAAGTTCTGCCTTGTCCCTATCAGCCCTGAGGATATTTCCGTCAGACGTCTTAAGCGCCCCAATGGTTTTTTATCATGCATTCTGGAGTTCAGAAGCTTGTAAAACGCATTCCTATCTTCCGACTCAATGACTTTCTTCTCTATACTATCAATGTACTTTTTAAGCTTGTGTTCGAACTTACCATTTATGTCCTTGAACGTTACCCAGCTAGCGGGGGTATTGAGTTCTTTTGCATCAAACCATGCATCTGTGCGCAACCCTTGAAACGCCTTGAGGTATGGGGTAAGCCTGCGATGACCTCCAGGGACCATGTGCATTGGTACAAAAATTTCAATGCAGTGGTGGATTATGGCAATTAAAATTTCGTATTTTCCATTAACCGTAGCCTCTGACTGAAAAGAACTATACCAGTCAACATTCATCAGGTACTCCTTTATCAGGTCAAAACGAGCTGCCTTGAAATTTCTTTTCATCTCTTTCATGGTATTTTGTTTACGAAGCCTGAGCCTGTACTGAACCAAGGAGTGGTCACTCGAACCTAGGGGAGGCAAGACACTTGTATTCGACACGAAATCAGTTTCAGAGCAGAGCACTAAGTCTAGGATATTACCCCCCACACGTCTCCGATTTAACATACTGCGACAGAGTATGAGTTCAGCACATATTCAAAAAAATGAATGAGTGCAGCACATATTACTCTGCTGTCGAGAGGTCCCATTCGCTTCCCCCTGATTCGGGGGAAGTTCCGCATTTGTTCCGAGGGAAGTTCTGCTGTCGTTCTCGGGAACTAACCCCCGAATGTCTGAGGAAGCTCCATATCTACATTTCTAACCAGCGGTGCGATGACGGACAAAGAAAGTTTGGACAAGAAGTCAAAATGAGGAACGATTTGTCGAAGGAGATCGACCGACGAAAAAGAGCAGCGTGGGCAGCAACTCAGGTACTCAGGACGACGGCCGGCGAACCTTTCCCAGCTGGCCCCTGGTCTCCGTCCTCCGGCCGCCCGCTTTTGGTTCGCCGGCCAGCCATATGTCGACGGCCGGCCGACCATTACCAGATGGCGCCCGCGATCATTATTTGTATTATTGTTTACCTCAAGCATGTCACCCCGGCCCCACGGCGAAGAAACGCCCCGCCTCGGTCCGCCGCAGTCTGCGGTGAGGAATCACCCTCCCCGCGGACCACGGCGAACATCCCCCCCCAGCCCCAGCCGTGGAGATACCCCTATCCCCTCAGCGGTCAAAAATATGCTGGCCTCCGTAGAGTGACTCGAAGTCACCTTCCAGGGCCGGCATTAGAATGCCGATTGAGGACTCTAGTGAGATGAGGCGCCTTTTATACCGGCTTTGCACGTGATGACCACGCTACGACGTTATCAGTCGTGATCATTATCAATTATCTTTCCAACTGGCCGAATTGAAGATGGCGTGGCGTGTTTCGTGGTTCGCGGGCGAGCCAATATCCGCGCTGCGTGTGCGTCGCATGCAGCATGGTTCGCCGCCGGCCGGCACCCTCGAAATATGGGGCGCCGGCCGTCGTTTTCGGCATAGAGGTTCGCCGGCCGTCGCCCTGAGTACCTGAAAATCGGCACAATTTGAGAAGTGACCAACGAGATAAGAGATGGCGAGCTGAGGGCTCACTTGTTCGATTCCACGGTGCTCCCTTCTCTGTGCAATGGCACCGAAACGTGAGTGCACACTATGGGGACCTCTGCTGCCCTGAAAACAACGCACAGGACCTTGGAAAGATATATGTTGAGAACCAATCGACGAGAACGGTGGTAAGAAGGACTGAGCAGCCTTAATCTACGGAATGAGTCTGACATTCGAGGTGTTGTGTCCCATATTGAGTTTACAAAGCACAGATGGGCAGGACATGTGCTGCACCGGGTCGACGATAGACTGGAGGAGAAATGCGGGATAGCGGACAAGTTTATAATTTGCCACCGGCACAAAATTCTCACGGAAGTTAAGAAATTTTTCTTTCCAGAGTTCTACATGTTCACACCCGATATCGTGATATCTTTATTACCGGTGAGGCTGCTTCCCTACTCCTTTATCTGTTCAGAGCTCCAGCCGCTTACCTCTGGAGAAAGACGGCGTGTGAATGTAACACACCGCTCTTTATTTTTTTGTACTCTACGCTTTGTGTATCATCAATTTTGTTTACCGTGAAAATTTTGTGCCGCTTGCAATTTATAATCGTCTGGTTTGATCGATACGAATGATTTGTTTAGGAGCAGAACGGGCCCCCGAAGCTCTATATTCGCACTCAGAAATGCCGAACCAGACATATCGCCGGTAGATATTAGTACTCAGGTACTCAGGACGACGGCCGGCGAACCTCTATGCTGAAAACGACGGCCGGCGCCCCACTTTTCTAGGGTGCCGGCCAGCGGCGAACCATGCTGCATGCGACGCACTCGCAGCGCGGATATTGGCTCGCCCGCGAACCACAAAACACGCCACGCCATCTTCAATTCGGCTGGTTGGAAAGACAATTGATAATGGTCACGAATGATCACGTCGTAACGTGCTTATCACGTGCACAGCCAGTATAAAGGGTGCCTCATCTCACTAGTGTCCTCAGTCGGCATTCTAATGCCGGCCCTGGAAGGTGACTACGAGTCACTCTCCGGAGGCCAGCATATTTTTGACCGCTGAGGGGATAGGGGTATCTCCATGACTAGATAAAAAATACCGTGCGGTACCGATTGCCTCAGAGCCATAAAATACTCTACAATTTTCAATTGATAGTTTGAGTCGGTCGGTCTGATATAGCAATGCAACCGATATCATCATTTCATGCCGTTGTAGCAATCGGCACCGCACGGTATTTGGAGTTTACTATCTCCATGGCTGGGGGGGGGGCGGTTTTTGCCGCGATCCGCGGGGAGGGTGGTTCTTCACCGCAGACTGCGGCGGACCGAGGCGCGGCGTTTCTCCGCCGTGGGGCCGGGGTAACATGCTTGAGGTAAACAATAACACAAATTATGATCGTGGGCCATCTAGTAAAGGTCGGCGGGCCGTCGACATACGGCTGGCCGGCGAACCAAAAGCGGGCGGCCGGAGGACGGAGACCGCCGGCCAGCCGGGAAAGTTTCGCCGACCGTCGTCCTGAGTACCTGAGTAGTAGTGGTGTAGCTCGCCAGGAAACACGCCATTTCATGTTTTTTAACATGGAATAACGTGTTGTCTAATGGGCACTTCGTATAAATTTGCCATTTCACGTCTGTTGTGGCAGTACATTTTGTACATTTCAAACACACTAGCTTAAGCTGGTGGGTGTGACCAACCAAGCTGTCGGTCATGCGGAAACATTTTCTGTTTTAATTATATTTTAAAGTGAGTCGTCTGATCCGAAGGAGTACCTTAAAGGCAGTGTTCACGATGAAAACTGTGTTTCAGTTTACACCAGGAATAGGTAGTGGAGGGGCACACTGTGAGTGCGAGTACGGAGCTTCGGGGAACCGTTCTGCTCCTAAAGAAATCATACGTATCGATCAAACGTGTTCAGACAGGTGATAGCAGGTAAACATGTTTTGTCACTTCGGCAGGCATGTTTTAACGTTAGGAGCCGATCGGTTCCCCGAAGCTCTATACCGCTATTCGGCACACTGTAACGTTGACGTCGAAAGAACGCATAAAAACGAGCCAGGAAAAGCTCCAAAAGAGCCCGAAGTTGCCAATTCGAGCGCAAGGTAAACCTCAAAAGCGCAATACACGCCCACCGACGTGAACAAATGAATGCTCGAGATCGTGAGATGAACAGAATTATAAAATTCAAACCGCAGATTCTATCCACCGTAACCCAATGGGCATGATAAGAGTAAAGGTAAACACATCTGCATCCTATTTACAGTCGTCATGAAATCTGGGTTGGTGGAATGTCATGTTCCTTTGAAGGAATTCACTCCAATGCTTGTGGAATGAGGTTCTTCATGACCATTTCATCAGTGTTGTCGAGAGCAGCAGTTGGGAGCATTGGAATGCAGGTATTTGAGTGAACACTGAAGCAGCTGGGGCAGCAATTAAAGTGGGTGAAGCTCCGGTAGAAAGCAGCGTGTTGGTGCAACCAGGGGAGCATAAGGGCCTAACCTGCTATGCACTAGTAGGGGAAACCTACAAGTGTTCCAACACGACGAGCAACTCGATATGAAAATCCTCAGTGCCGCGTTTCAACCGCACGACTGCACGGTCACATAAAACCTTATTACATGAATACCGGAAAGAAATCCTCGCAAGGAGCATGACATCATTTCACCGACCTACGCTTCATCATGACGATAAATGAATGGAGTTGTTTTCAAATACTCTTATCATGACCAGTGGGTTACTGTGGATAGAATCTGCGGTTTGAATTTTATAATTCTGTGTGAGATGAGCGATGATTTCCAATCATTAGCCCCGTTCTTCCCTCCATTCTCAACTTCTCTCTTTACTCAGGTGAGCTCGCATATATCGGCTGCGAAAGACGCAAGTTACAAGCCTCGGACAACTCGTCCACCATGTTTCCTTAGCTCAATTTTTGAGGGACCATAACTCCGTTTCCAGAAGGTCTTGCACGATTTCAGAGACATCATTGGAATCAGCATGGAACTGTTTTCAAGATAGGCGAAAAAACAGAAAAACGACTTTCATCGTGAACACTGCCTTTGAACTCACCTCTCCTGCTGCGCACTCAATTCCGAACATGCACTTTTCCAAGAGTTTCCGTGGTATGAACTTTGGAATACCTTTTTCACGATCAAACTCGTCCAAAGGGTTGAAATCGCTTCTGTAATTATACGTAGCACAGCGGGTGGAAGACAATGTTTGCATACAACGCGAAACATACTCCTCGCCAGCTGGAGCACCCTCCTCGTGACTAGTTGCCTTCATTTGAGTAGAAGCAGGCACTGGCTGAAGATTGAACAGTCCGTACCGAATTTGTAATGGAGATGAAGTCAATAAGATCTACCCCCTCTTTAACCGATTTTATACAAAAGTATATCAGTTGACATGCGATTAAGTGGTTTATCAGTACCGCATACATACGAGCTCTCCTTGCGACACTATTTCGCTGTAAGATTATCTTCTTCACAATATCTCCACTCTGCCAATTCGAGACTTGATGCTTCGGGGAAAGCGGCCTTTATCACACTCTGTTATCATTAGGTATCAAATTCACCTTTAGCGCCATCATCAATGCTTATTCGCGCAAAGGGTAAATTTGCTGAGCGGTCGGATATCAGTCAGCGCAAAGAGTGAAAATACCGCCAGCGCTAACATGTTAATGCGTATCAGTTGTTGAGCGGCTGGATATCACTCAGCGCAAAGGGTGAAATTACCGCCGTTACTGGCATCTCAGAAACATCTACACAAGTGAAAACATCTTAGCGAAAACATGATAAAACAATTGATCACGTCTCGATGTGTTTACCATGAGCACAGCCGGTATAGAAGCCGCCTCATCCCACTAGAGTCCTCATTCGGCATTCTGATGCAGGCCCTGAAAGGTGACTTCGGGTCACTCTCCGGAGGCCAGTTTAATTGTGCCTGCTGGGAGGATACAGTGGGTATCCTCACGGCGGGGGGGGGGCGATTTACGTCGCGGTCCGGAGATGGTGGCTCCTCACCGCAGACCTCGGTGAAGATCACGTCCATGTCGCGGACAAGGAGGGGCTTCTTGCGCTGTGGACCTTCAAATTCGTGAAATTTTCGAGGTAAACTCACCTATTTTTCGAGGTAATTTCACCTCATTTTCGGGGTAAATTGGACCCTCTCTCGCTGCCAGTTCACACCATTTTCACGAGATATTCACCTCATTCTCACCTATCCTAGCGGCAAATTCACCCATACAGTGAATTTGACGCGGCAAATTAAGACTTCATGCTGACTTGTACATGAGCATCAAGTCTCTTTTGTTGAGGCATCAAGTCTCGAATTGGCAGAGCACTCATGCTCTAATTGAGGCATGCCGCTATTTGAATCTGCTTCTAAAGGCATCGCAAGCGCTGAAAACCACCTAAATCGACTTAACTGGTGTAGACTGATTGTTGGTACAACTATTTATTAAGGAGAGTCACCTCTCCGTACCCCTCTACTACAACGAATGAACTCTCTATAACTGAGTGCGTCGCCTTAAAGGCACAGTACACCCAGGAAATTGTTTTTCAGTTTTCATGCTTGTATTGGAGATGGTCACACGCTGATCACAATGGTATCTTTGAAATCGTTCAAGACCCCCAACGAAAGGAGTTATGGCTCCTCAAAAAAGCCTGCTGTCTGAGGGCGAAAAATTGGTGGACGAGTTGTCCTAGGGATGTATTTCCTTTCAGTTGCAATCGTTGCACGAGAGCGAGCCAGGATTATGAGAAGGGCCGGTAATGTACTCAAGAACGTAGACTCGGTTGAAATTTATCCATCCATCCAGCCGATATCGAGGTCGAAAATCAGGAAGGGGGCCGGGCCTGTGGTGGTGAGCGAAGGGGGTCGGGCCTGTGGTATTCGCTTATATCTCGCTTATTTGGAGGAATTGAGATCTCGCACTTGGCAAGTGTTATGCAGAAGGGGTCTACTACACAAACAAATGAAAATCACAAAATTCATATCTGAGGGTGTACTGTGCCTTTAAAGGCAGTGTTCACGATGATTTTCGTTCCGGAGTTTTTCACTCAAAACAATCCGTTGGCCACCAAAGGTTACCAAAATTACGAATAAACTGCTTGAAACGCACTGAGACGTCTTATTTCAGTGACAATATTCTCTGGCCTGGACTAGTTGTCAGAGTGGATGAACATGTTCACGGTGGTTGTCACCGGTGAAAAATGGTGTTAATCAAAAACGAAGAAATATTTTAGGTAAAACAGTATTAGTTAGGGTTCAAAGGAATGAACGGGCCCACAAAAGATTTCATTGTCGCAGCGAACAGTTCCAGTGAGAGTAAAAAGGTGGGGTGAGAGTAAAGGATTTGGTGCTCTCCAGGGGCGTTTTTCTTGATTACTTCGTCATTTCAGTTCTGCCCGGGGCCAAACAACCGATTTAGGGCTGTAGTAAACTCCCTCAAAATGAAGTTAAGATGATCTTAAACGATCGTATGAAGAAATGTGGGAATGATCTGTAAGATTATGTTGATGATATGGTGAAGGATATGAATCTCACCTGTAAGCGCATCATTCAGATGATGAACATTTTTAAGATGATGCTAATTTCATCAGGTTAGCTGAACTTCTACAGATCAGCTGGACAGTGAAAAGCGAGAGAGCATGCATTTCCAGAGAAGCTCGTCTTATCTTTAAGAGTAACCCCGGAGCGCCTCTTATTCTTCAGATGAAATACCAGTTATCGTTATCAGCTATCACAAAACAACAAACATCTGATTTCATTCATTGAAAAAGAAGGTAATGAGTTGGTCGATTAGAGAATGACCACCTACAGAATGAGGGCCGTTTCTTCTTATTCTCACAGGTATAATCATGTGTTATCATATCATGAATATGCGAGGACGACCGCTTTAGAGCGAATCACCGCTAATGAAATGAATACGGGCCTAAGTTCAGCGACGAGCTGCGACTGATAGCGATAATTATGAATCAATACGAAATTAAGATCATCTGAAACTGGTCTGGAAGAATATCAGATCATCTTATCGAAATAATATCAGATCATCTGATAGGGGTGGTTTACTACAGCCCTTAGCCATTAATCTCAAAATCGAAGATTATCGTGAACACTGCCTTTAAGAAGGCAGCGGACGCGGCCTCTGATCGCAGGCCCCTCCCGCGATGCGCAGGCCCCGCCTGCGACGAGAGACCTCGGGGGGAGACGAGAGCGCGAGGCATACATAAGACGCTGGTCACAAATTAGGCTACAACCACTATAAACTATTAGATAATTAGTAGAACTACGGTGCAACACTGGATTTCGAACAGCAACTTTTAACATGCCCGCACTAACAAGAGAGTCGTCCCGACTCACATCACTAATGAGATCACAAAACTCTTCTCCAACATTCCTCTTTTTCATACCATAGCTCGTGCGACCACTGTCACGGCTGCTCTCCACGTCTCCGAGTCGATTTTCTCGATCCGGGTTGATGCGCATTGGCGACATGGGCTACGACGTCTTGGCAAACTGCCACATTGGAAAGGGTTCTGTGCTCGAACCGCACTCTCTCTGTTGCCTCTACAGCTTCTCCATAATTGACACAGTGGTGACGGTGAGCCTCCATGGCTACGGCGATACTACAGGAAGTGAGATTCGTGGAGTTTGTCTTACGGAGCTCGGACTCCTTCCTTTCACCACTCCAGCCCTCTTGTTCTGCAACAGAGGCGACACTCGCCAGTTTGAACATGTCGGCCCCATTTGTTGCTCGTGCCATTCGCCGTGTCAGACTTGCATTAGCGACGCCATCTTGCTGACCGAATAGCCGGCCGGCGCGTAGGTTGAGTGGATGTTCCATTCCAAGACTCGTCCTGAAGCTTCCATTTTTCCGACTCGTTTGAATCTCTGCAGGCGGGTCCCTTCTGGGCATACGCCGCTTCCGACGAGTTCTCAAAGTTAGCACGGGCTCAACTGATATCCCTTTGAGTAAAGTTTCAACCGCATCAAATGGTACTCTGACGGTTTCGTTGAGTCCAGGCTTACGCTGGCTATTATCTCGACGCTTCTCAGGCGCTACCGTGTTGCATCGCCATCCCTCGGGTAAGCTCCTGGCTGATCGTGATCATGGTTCTCAGCACCTCTTTTTCGCTCTGTTGCTGCGCCACATTTCACCTCAAGCTTCCACTTGCCCTTCGGATGCAAAAGCTTCGTGGGCAACTCGACCTCATCTGTGAACACAATATCTGTTGCTCCACAAGGTGCTTCGTCTTCCCCATGTTTGAAGACTTTCGCTCTTGCAAAAGCGTCAGCGACAGAAGCATAGACTCTACGAGTTGTTCGACTGTTCCTGACTCTTGCACCAGCAGACCGCTGGCTGATTTCGCTGCTTCTGGCTATGCCTGTTCTTGACTGCACTGACGGTTCTGCCTTTGCCGGTGGGGATCGACGCTCTTTTAAACCTCTCTAGGTTAAAGGCAGTGTTCACGATGATTTTTCCCCCAGTTTTTCACATAAAACAATGCGTTGGTCTCCAAGTGTTACTAAAATTACGAAGAAACGGCGAAAAACGCACTAAAACGTCGTATTTCAGTGACATTATTCTATAACATGGACTAGTTGTCCGGCTGGATGAACATGTTCATGGTGGTTGTCACCGGTGGAAAATTGGGTCAATTAAAAGTAAAAGAATATTCTATGCAAAGCAGGATTAGTTAGGGCCCTAGGGAGAGAACGGAGCAATAGAAAGTAGAGAATCGCAGACGGGTCCACAGAAGATTTCATTGTCCAAACAAACACTTCCTGTGATACTTAAAGGCAGTGTTCACGAAGGAAAAGTTGCAGGTTTTTCTGGCTTGAACGTAAGGTTTGGGTCCCTCTAAGAAGATTAAGAACGGAAGTGCAACGAAAAACGGCCGGTAAGTGGGTGAAAATCTCGTGGGCCAGTCAACCCATTGGGCCACTCCGCCCACGTCCTCTAACAGTTGATTTGAATTCGTGGTTAGATGAGCGATGGTTTCCGATTAAAATCTTCGTTCTTCCCTTCATTATCAACTTCTCTCTTTACTCAGGTCAGCTCGCACACATCGGCTGCAAAAAAACGCGAGTTACAAACCTCGGACAACTCGTCCACAATGCTTCCCTTGGAATTCCGAGGGGCCATAACTCCGTTTCCAGGGAGTCTTGTACGATTCCAGAGACATCATTGGAATTAGCATGAGACCGTTTTCAAGATAGGCGGAAAAACAGAAAAACGAGTTTTATCGTGAACACTACCTTTAAGTGGCGGGGTGATACTTAAAGGCATCGTATGCGCAGAAAACCGTATATCGTTTTTTCATGTTTTTGTGTAGCTTGGCCTCTCTAGTGAACGAAAAGGTTGAAAGGGCCCATGAAAAACCTTCATTTGTAAAGAAAAGTCAATCGGAACACATTGTAAATACGAATTTGAATTTCGCGCCAAAATCCTTTTTGAAGTTTTTCTGCTTTAGGAGGCCTCGTCACCGTCATTTTCGGAGTTTTTTTGCATGTGGAGTTCGTGCCGTAACTATTTTTCATGTTGTCTTACGGTCGCACCACAATTCTAGGAAAAAATACTAGATGACTGGTGAGAATTGGTGGCGGATCATCATCTTTGACGCCTTCCAACTTCATTGCCCAACGTTTTTGACGCGCCAAAGTTTACCAGTGTGGTGTACCGGGCTCAATCATGAAATTGAGCCTGAAAAATGAAAATTGATTTTCAACGCGAACGATGCCTTTAAGGATTCCGTGTACTTCTGGTGCGTTTTGCTCATTTTCTGCGTCATTTTAGTTCTACCCGGGGGTCACTTAATCATGATAGCGAATAATCTCAATATTCAAGATTATCGTGAACACTGCCTTTAAATCCCAACTTGCCTAACTCTGAGAATTTTCGCATGGCTATTGCATACCTATGGCATGGAAATGCAGCTCTTCCGAGGAATAGCATCGCTGTGGCATAGCATGCGGTGCACGAAATAAAATCGCTATGGCATCGCTGTGGCATCGCTATGGTACTGCAATCTTGAACTTGTTGAGAATGGAGTTTTTTTTCTGGTATCAGTATCATGCTCAAAGTAAACAAACCGTAGGGTATAAAAGGCGCTTCATCTCACCGAACGCTCACTCGGCATTTTGAGGCCGATCCTCGAAGGCGACTTCAAGTCACCTTCGAAGGATCACTTAGGAGCTGAAGAATAATTTTTGGCAGCTGAGGGGATGATCCCCACGGCTAGGGGGGGGGGTGGTCCAGCACACGGAGACCGTGGTGGGAATCATCGAAGTAACCCACATCATGCATCGACGTAACCCACATATAACATTGAAATAATTCACATGTGGCATCGAAATAGCACACGTGTGGCATCGTAATAGCCCACATGTGGCCGACCAGGCCACATGTGGGTCATGACGATGCCATAGCCATGCAAATTTTCTCAGAGAAGGCGTTAAAGCCAAGAACTAGCTATCCGTCTCCTTCTTTGATCACGAAGCATGCGATCCTTCGCTTGTTGAAACCTCCTATCTGCAAGGTGAGCCCTATCGCTCCTCTGAATTTGATAGGATCCCCAGATGCGTCGTACACTGGTGCGCAACTTTGCATTCGGATCTCGACATCATTGTCCAATTCGAAACCAGAGTCAGGAGTTTCTTCCAACATTTCCAGAGGGATGATGCTTACTTGGAAACCTGTGTCCAACAAAGCCCGTCGTGAGAATCCTAGGGATAAGAGTTGCCTTCCCACTAGTTCGTGATGTGGTCTGGATGAGCTTGCGGCTAAACAAATCCACTTTTTCGACGAAGCCGTGAAGTTCTTCACTGGTTTTCCCTCTGCTGCCCCGTTGCTTCCACTAACTTCATGGTGCCAAAGCTCTCTAGAAGCTCGGCATTTACGGGAACGATGACCGGTCTTGCCAAAATCGTAGCACTTCAACGCATTCTTTGGTTCTCCACTTGACAATACAGCTACAGAGCCGTTAGCTGGCTCTGGTTTGGCGGGACTAGTATGTGTTTGATCTCCTCGTTTCGACTGCAAGAACCTGTTTTTTCCAACTTCGGCGGGTCTTGGTCGGCCTCAGACATTGGGATTGGCGGACCGCCGGCATTTGCCTGGCGAGCAAAAACCATTCCCGGTGTCGGACAGCCATTAGCCGGCGGTCCGCCAAAACCCTGCCAGCGGGTTATTACCTGGCAGCCCGCTGTTGAGCAATCATTTGCCAGCGGTCCGTCAGTCTCTTGGCAGACCGATGAATCGGGGTGGGTCCCTCACCGCCGATCATTGCGTAGGAGATCGCCTACGCAACGGTCTGTGGTGAAGCACCCACCCCATGTCCCCCCCCTTACGCCGTGGGGACTTTCCCCTCAGCTGACAAAATTATGCTAGCCTCTGTAGAGTGACTTCAGGTCACCTTCCAGGGCCGGCATCAAAGTGCCGAGTGAGCACTCATTGGACTGAATCGCCTTATATACCGGCTGAGCTTATCAATGAAATCAGAAATCAATTTATAACATGTTAAAACGTGCTCTCTCGAGTGCCAGTCATGTGACGACTCAGCGCCAAGCGAAGACCACTGGGCGTTCAAGCGCCAGCCGAGTGCCGATTGGTGGATAACTGCGTTTTCATGCACTCGGCGATTTTGAGGTGTGATCGCCCTTGTCAGCTGAATGCAAGCTATCACGCAGTTTTAAAACAGCTGGCAGATTTTCGCCAGCGGTCCACCGCTCGCACTAATTGCGATGCCAAGTATGAGCCAGCTGTCGGCTTCGTAATTGCCGATTGCCAGCTAAATGTCAGCTATCATCCAGCTGTTGGGCAACTGGCGAGTTTTTGCCGGCGGTTCGCTGCTCCCAATGTCTGAGTGGCTGTGCAGCTTTCCGCATTGCTGAAGCAACATCTCGATTTCGCTCGCATCGCTGAGCCAATCTTTTGATTATCTCGTATTCACAATCTTCCGGCGCAGTCTCCATCGTTGAGTTAAGCTGAAGGTACTCAGGCCTTGAGTTGTGTTTCCGTGAGTTCCACAGCTCGTGTCTCCGACAGCACTTCATCAGAGGCATTTGGATAAGCCATCCTGGTCAGTGACTCCAGCTCGATACAGAACCGAGTGACGTCGACATCCTTCTTCCAGCGCTTCAGCTCCATATAGGCCTTCATATGCTGTGCAAGGTCACTTGCGCTCAGAATCTTCCGCATTCCATTGAAGATTCCGTCGAGACCACTTTCGCGAACATTTATTGGCAGCGCACCCGGTTCTGCTTTTGAGAATCCATCTAGCTTGAAGAGGAAAAGGTGAGTAAGCATGTCCTTGTCTAACCCAAGGTTTAGATATTTCATCCAGAACCTGAGTACGAAGTCGTCAAACCGTTCTCCTTTGGGGTCTGCAAAGGTATCCACCTCGGGTAGGCTCATAGCCGCAAGCATGTTCCCCAAATTTAGGTGACTTCAAAGATTCTCATGTCCTCTACTGAGAACAGGGTTCACACGCGTCTGCCAGTTCGATTCCGTCTCTCTCTCTGCTGCTGCGATCCGGTCGCGATGCTCTGACAAGCATGATGCGAATGAAGTGGGAAGTACTCCGACTCGAGCCCAACACCTGGAGATCTTATTGGCTCACCTCTTGCTGCCCCGATGAGATCAAAGTCTGCATTGTTGTAGAAGTTCCTGTTAGCTTCGTCGAACGTGCGCTGCTCAACCGTAGCGTTTGGAGCATCTGTGACAACACCGGTGGGTGGTTGACTCTGAATGGAACCACTCTGATCCGACCGCCTATCTTGCTTACGAATCTCTACGAAAGCTCTCGTTTCGCGCACATTCTCTGTGACATCAACGTTGAACAGCTCGGACAGTTGCCACTGACAATGGTCGACTTCGGAAAACTGCTCACGCTGCTCCTCCAGAGCAGTAGCAAAGTCTTCCGAAAGTGCTACCGTTTCGGATCTCCTCACCTTTTCGGCATTTTGGTTAAAGAACACGTTGACCTTCTCCATGAGCACACTCATCATGGTTCGCATATCGGCCAGATGCTCTGATGCTGTGGACTCATTCACCGCTAGTCGTCGCAATTCCATAACACTTTCTTCTGCGTTGTTGCATGAAGCCATTGTTCTAGACTCCTTTTCTTTACTGTAGATTAGGCTATCGGCCGCGAGACAAAAGTAATTTTTTTGTAATTGTTTATTACAGGGTGAACCAGCGTAACGCATCGTAAATGATAAAAATAAAAACGCGTAGAGATCGTAAAAGATAAAAACACATAGAGACAAGCGTAACGACAATATAAAAAATCTAGAATACGTAGGTGTACAGAGTGATGATCAGATGAAGTATGATACCAATACAAGATCATTCATCCCCCGCCATCAAGTACTGTTCCATTATACGCTTAAAGGAGCACAGGTCAGTCGGTAGATTGCCTTTTTTAAGTAATTTTTCCAATTCACTGCCAGCTCAGTTAAAGAAATGGTGCCTGACACTCTTCCTAGCCACGTTGCGGACTAATTTAAATTTACTACCTCTGGTGTTAGATGCCCTCATTTTGAGAAAAGTGTTCGGCCGCCCGCCACTATGTCCATACAAAATCTTATACATCATTAAAAGATCAAATCTTCTCCTCCTGCACGCCAGCGCTTCCAATTTGAATCTTGCGTTCCTAGCCCTACTGCATGGTATACTTGCATAACTAAATCCCAAGAATCTTATCATCAACTTGCGTGTGAAACTGTTCTGAACCTTCTCCAACGCTTTTATAGTAGCGACTTTATGAGGGCTTGATATCACAGTTCCATACTCGAGAAGGGGCCTAATATAGATTTTTTAGGCATTCAGAAGCACCTTCTCATTTTAAGTAGAGAGTGCCCTGAATAGACAGTACATAACCTTATTTGCTTTGGACTTAGCCTTTGCACAGTGAGCATCGAAGGTGAGATCCTTGCGAACCAGGTAGCCAAGATCCGTTATTTCCTCAACAATTTGAAGCTGCAGATCTTCTGCGGTATATATAGCTTCTGAACTGCTCTTACCAATGTGGAAAACTTTCGTTTTTTCCTTAGACAGTAACATTTTCCACTCCTTGGACCACTTTATCACCTCATTAAAAGCCTCTTGCAAGCTTTCTCTATCGGCTATCGACTGAATTGGGGAAAATATTTTGAAGTCATCGGCAAAAGCGGAGCATTTCACCTTACCTAAGGATACTATTCGCGGGAGTTCAGATGTGAAAATGTTAAACAAGGTTGAAGATAAAACTCCTCCCTGCGGTACGCCACTGAAAACAGGCCTTGAATCAGAAAAGGTGGAGTTTACGCGGACTACAAATGATCTATTACTCAAAAAAGCTCTGATTCATGCAACTATCCTGGGGTGAATACCGAAACGTGTGAGTTTAGACGTGAGTTTTGAATGCAAAACTCTATCGAAAGCTCTTGAGAAATCTACGTAGATAACATCAACCTCTTTACCCTCATCAACGTAAGAAGTCCATTCATTAAGCGACTGCAACATAGCCGTCACGGTAGACTTTTGCTTTTGAAAACCATGTTGATCATCCGAAATGATGGAGTGATCCTCCAAATGGTTGCACACTCTTACCTTGAGAATTTTCTCAAACAATCTACCAAAAATTGAAGTGATGCTGATTGGTCGAAAATTCTCAGGATTAGTGAATGGTGGTTTCTTAGGTACAGGCGTTACGAAAGCAATACGCCACCTATCCGGGACCTCTGCACGCATGAAAGACAAGTTGAAAATATGTGTTAACGGACCTACAATAATGGGCGCTACCTGTTTGATGAATCTCAAGGGGACATGATCAGGTGTATCAGAGAAAGATTTGGGCCATTTCATAAGAAGTTCATGAACTTCTCCTGGATGAAACCAGACCGAGTCAGCCATGCATGCGAATTCTTGATTATCTACGATAGTATCATCAGAATCATCATCCCTGCAAAAAGCTTTTTCAAAAGCAGTTGCCAAAATCTCAGACCTCTCTTTATCGTCAGTTATCTTAGACCCTTCACATTCAATCGGTCCTAACTGTGGTCTATCTTTCAGCCTCGAATTCAGGAGCCTGTAAAAGGTGTTTTTATTCCCAGATTCAATTACCCTCTTTTCCACATTCTTACTATACTTTTTCAATTGTTTCTCAAACATTAAACAAGTTTCTCGATATGTATCCCAATCACTAACCGCATCGGTATTTTTCGCCTTATCCCATGTCTGCGATTTTCTTGAAGCAAGACGTTTGAGATGTTCCGGGAGATGACCCTCATCCTTAGAAACTTTCTTGAGAGGCACAAAGAGATAAATAGAGTGCTGCAAAATATTGATGAAGAGCTCATATTTAGCGTTAACTGAATCTACGGCATTAAAAATACCGTACCAATCTACGTTGTTTAAATACTCGAAAACGGCGCCGAAATTTGCGCTTTTGAAATCTCGTCTTAGTTTCTTACTATCGTTTCTAGGAGGGGTGAGGTTTAGTTCAAAATGAATCGTCGCGTGATCACTGGTCCCTACTGGTTCACAGACGGTTGTGCTGTATACAAGATCAGCGTCAGAAGTCAGTAATAAGTCCGAAATATTGCTTCCATGTGTTTCAGTTGAAACGAGTTGAGAGAAATTGAAGTCGTGGCACAAACCTAGGAGGCTCAGATGAGTCACTCCAAGAGAACTAGCATTATGAGGTTGCGTCCAACATATGTTTGGGAGATTGAAATCACCTGTAATAATACACGGGTGGTCACAAACAGCAAGATCACTTAGCGTTTTAATCAGTTGTTGGAAGGCCGCTGCCGTGCAGGAAGGGGTTCTGTATACCAAGACCATTCGAATATTCAGTTGACCAGAGCTAATTTCTGAACAAATAATTTCATATCCATCTGGGATAGTGTCGGAATAAATAAGCCTAGGGAAAAGATTCTTTTTGATTAAAAATGCCACGCCACCACCCTTTTTATGGCTACGATCACACCTGAGAAACTCATAATGAGCGCAAAACTCACCTAATAAAGAGGCATCACTTATAGTGTCAGACAGCCATGTCTCAGTCATCACACTGAGCTGACATTGTTTGATCAGAAAAAGAAGGGAATTTATGTTTTTCGAAAGTGAGCGAATGTTAGTTGAGATGCAAGTTGAAGTAGTACTTAAAGGCATCGTACGCGCAGAAAACCGTATATTATTTTTTCATGTTTTTGTGTAGCTTTACCTCTCTAGTGAACGAAAATGTCGAAGGGGCCCATGAAAAACCTTCATTTGTGAAGAAAAGTCAATCGGAACACATTGTAAATACGAATTTGAATTCCGCGCCAAAATTATTTTTGACGTTTTTCTGCCTTTGGAGGCCTCGTCACTGTCATTTTCGTAGTTTTTCTTTATGTGGGCTTTGTGCCGTAACTGTTTTTCATGTTAGTTGACGGTCGCATCAACATTCTAGGAAAAAGTGCTAGATGACTGGTGAGATTTGGTGGCAGATCTTCAACTTTGACGCCTTCCAACCTCATTGCTCAACGTTTTTGATGCGCCAAAGTTCACCAGTGTGATCTACCGGGCTCAATCATGAAATTGAGCCTAAAAAATGAAAATTGATTTCCAGCGCGAACGATGCCTTTAAAGTCCGGGGATGATCTACTTGTTTAAATGCTGGGTGGAATTGGCTGTACAATCACTGAGCAATGATAAATCGAGAGGGTCAGGAGGTGTAACAAGAAGATTACGATCAGTAGGAGTAATGCGTGGTGTAGTAACAACATTGAGATCTCGCGAGGTACTAGCCTCAGCCCTTGTAGATGTACTGCCCCGACCCCTCCTCCCGGCGCTCCACCGCACACGTTCCTCCCTTGGGAGGGAGGGTCTTATATAGACCCCCTTTTGGTGCGGGAAGTGCTTGAGACGAGGAGCTCGCTGCAGCACCATGTTTGCAATGGCTGAGGACGGCAAAACAACCTTGATAAGCCTATTAAAAGAAGAATTAGGTTTACCCATCCTATGAACTGATACAGGTAGGCAGTCAACCGACAAGTAGTCTAAGAGATCATAAACACGTTTCACATCATTAATAGCCCTATCTCGTGATGAAGGAAACAAGTGTTGGAATTCAGGCATGCCTATGATAACTATGGATCTTCTACGCTCCACCTCTCTAAAACCCGCGGTCTTAAAAGTATCAGAAGATTGTGAAACTTCAGAACCAATGAAGGAGTCTATATGAAAATTGGAATCGCCAGAATTGATGTTGACGGCAGAAACTTGAGAAGACTCGGTAATAACAGGAACAAGGCTATTATTACTACTCCTGAGAGCTGTGATTTCTTGCCTCAGTTTGGCATTGTCCTCCAATAAGGCAGTAACATGTTGAGACAGCTCACGGTTCACATCGCACAGGTTCTGCATCTGGTTTCTTCCTTCCATCAGATACGCAATCACAACACGAAGGTGAGCCGGAATCGACGCATCCTCCATCATTAGCTTGGCGGCCGCATCAAAGTCACTCGTCGTCGATGACATCGCCAGGATATTACTAGCGTTATCCATCATATCAAACAAAGTACCAGTGAATTCGCACTATTTCCAGGAGATCAGCACTAGGTTACCATAGAATGCACATGAGATCACCAGGGGTGGTAGTAAACCAGGCGAGAGCGGGACATAGTGGTGAGCTTAAGGTGCCACTTAAGTGGCACCTAAAGTTTTTAACACAATTTTGTAGAATTGCTAATTATGGTGCCAGAAGCTCAAAAATTACGTCGACCTCATGAGCAGATTTCGTCCCCCTTTCCGGGTGGTCCTCTCCTATCGATGATGGGAACGAGAGCGCCGTCTCGTTCTTTGTTCGAGACGACGAAGAAATAGCGTGTATGAGAGGAGGGAGAGACGGCGGGGTCGCCATCTGCGAAAATCTACTCCCGAGTAGATTTTGGTCACCCTCAGAGCCCATGATCGATGATTGACACAAAAGAAGTTCGCACGCCAGCCGTCGCCAGTTGTCTTCGCTCAATAATTTGTGTCGCTGTGTCTCTGTTCATTAGCTCCTCTTCCCCCTTTCTTTCTTAGCCCACAACGTCAATTCCTTGCTGTTTCATTTTCATAGGATTTTGCTGGTACCTAGTATTCACTCAGTTATCGAATTGTTTCCGAACTGTCAGTAATTACTGAATTTTGTAGAAAATGCACCTGCAGTACTCTTTTCAGGTACTATCACCACCATCAGCGAAATGCGGCATTCAGAATTGTTGTCGGAAGCACACATGTGAGATTATCGCTGTTTTTTCACTTTCAAATAACTATTCAAGGTTTCTATTATTGCTCACTTTTGTGTCACCAATATTTTACTCAAACTGCACCCGAACCTTTCACATGAGGTTCTGAGTCTTGAACCTCAAATCGGTTTCGCCCACGTGGTTGAAAAAATTATCCAATTTGGAGAAATTTTGGTTAAAAGGTACAGCCCACTGATTTAAACCTATTAAAAATGTAGGGTTTGAACTATAGTTGTACACGAACGAAATTTTCGAAAAATTTTGGAAAGATTTTTCGAAATTTTTTTCGTTCGTTCGAAAATTCGTCGAACGAATTTTTTTCAAATTTCGTTCGTTCGAAACTTTCTCGAAATTCATTCGTTCGGCTTTTTTTTAATTCATTCGTTTGGAATACTTTCGAACAAATTTCGAAATTTCCGACAAATTTTGAAAAAAAGTTCGATGTTTCGAAAAATATACGAAATTTCGAAAAAAAATTGAAATTTCGATTAGTTTCGAATTTCGTTCGTTCGACCTCCGAAATTTCGAAAGTTTTTCGAAATTCGTTCGTTCGAAATTTCTTTGAACGAAATTTTTTCAATTTTCGTTCGTTGAACTACTACTTTGTTGGGGTTTATCAGTATTTTTCTGGAGATGGCCTGTTTTCCGATTCTTGCCCCACCGATTTCTGAAAAACGCCTCAAAATGCCTAAGCAAATTACTGTGAATACCCACCCATAATTGCGGTACGAATGTTTTTGTTCGCATAAGCGGAGCAAGAGGAGAGACAGATAGAGAGGAAAATCGGAAAACACGCGTACACGCACTATACTTAGTATCCGAATCACTCCATTTCGGATATCCGGCCGGATATCCGAGATTCGGATAATCCGATATCCGAAAATTTGAAAACACGCATTATCTGAATCGAACCAATATCCGGGAAATTTAAAATCGGCATTATCTGAATCGAACCATTATCCGAAGCGTCGAAAATTCGGATAAAATCGGATAAAAACGGATAAAACGGATAAAAATCGGATAAAAACGGATAAAAACGGATAAAAATCGGATAAAATCGGATAAAAACGGATAAAACCGGATAAAATTTGCGTAAAATCGGATAAAACGGTAAAAATTTGCGTAAAATCGGATAAAACGGACTTTTTTGAATAAAGACTTTTTCGAATTCTGAAAACGCTATCATATCCACAGATGAAATTGCTACCTATTTATGTAGATTGTGAGCCAAATTTCCTTAAAACCGCTTTGTTTTCGAAGGAAATAGTATTTACAATCGGTTTCCAAAAACGTCGCGCGCGGCGAAGTGCGGCGAAACTTTGAGCAGTAATTGTACAAGTAATGGAAGAACAATCTGCATGCTTTCTTCACAAATTAGGTGCAAGTGAGAGAATCTCAAGAATCTTGTTTGTTGAATTCTCGAAATCCTTCATTAAACACGCCTGAGAGCTACCTGAAAAGTCGGAGTTCCGTTGCGAAAGCCCCAGATTCTTAAATGAAGGATTTCGAAAACTCTACCTAAGCCAACTTTGAGATGCTCTTACCTGCAACTAATTTCTGAAGAAAGCATACAATTTGCTCTTCCATTAATTGTACAATTACTGTTCAAAGTTTAGCCGCACTTCGCTGCGCGCGACGTTTTTGAAAACCGATTGCAAAAACTATTTCCTTCGAAAACAAAGCAATTTTGGGGAACTTGGGCAAACAAGTCACATAGTTAGGTAGCAATTTGATCTGTGAATATGATAGCGCTTTCAGAATTTGAAAATTTCTTCATTCAAAAAAGTTACATACATCGGACGCTTTTTTGCCAAGTTTGCCAGATGCTCCCCGTTTTTACAAAACTTAGCGCGGGTATTGTACTTTCCACTGTTTCTATTTTTGAACGTTTTATTCAGTCATTGAATTTATTATGTTCTTTTTAATATGTTCACAAAAGCTTTATCTCAAATTTTTCATTTTTCCACGACATATTTGCCATTTTGACTGCAAGAACCTTGTGTAGTCAGTGGCCTTGGAACACCATATAGTAGTAGTGGGCATCAAAGTCGCCCGTCGGCAGACCCCCGCCTACTCCGCTGGATAACTAGCTGCGGCAGCTTATGTACCGTCCATATTGCACTGAAATTGTAAAATTTCGCTCCGCGATTGCAGACAGCCGCAGTTGCCGCCGCTCAATATCAGACATATTTCAAGGGCCATAACTCCGCTCTCATTGGGCTTTGTACGAATTCAGATATATAATTGGAACCAACGTGGGTCAGTCTCTAACTAGGGCATACCTTACCTTTGCTGAGTGCTTTTAAAAAACCATGTTTTGATAGCTTTAAGTATGGGACACAGCATTGATAGGTCATTTTCCAAATCTCCTAAAGGCCTCAGAGACTTGCGGGAGATTTCCTAAAGAGGTAATTTCCAAAGCTTTGCGAAGAGAAGAGGGGTACACGAATGGCAATTTTTAGGGTGTTAAAAAATTGTCTCGGATTGAGCTTGAGAATTTTCTTTAGGGAATGTTTTGGGTGCTGATCACGAACCGGGGGGACATTAGTCAACATGAAACGTTGACATCTCATACAGGCCATAAAGCGGCCAATGTCTCACGGTCGACTGCGTACCACGCGCTGCGCGACCGCACGCGCGTCGGAAGCGAACGAGTTTTGGCCGCCGCGCGGCGGCCAAAACTCGTCGCGCGGCGGCTAAAACTCGTTCGCTTCCGACGCGCGTGCGGTCGCGCAGCGCGTGGTACGCAGTCGACGGTGAGACATTGGCCGTTTTATGGCCTGTATCTGCTATTGTTCCCCGAGCCAAATTCCGGTCCGCAATTACGAACTATGGCTGTTGCACTATGACCAAGTGGTCCCAGCACGATTAACACGTGTCGCATGATGCGATAGCCGTAGTGTGCAAATGCGGACCGGAATTCGGCCGAGAGAACGACAGTATTTGGGCTGTCTAACACAAATCTGTGGTCGGTTTATCGATTTTCCTTGGATTACGGTATGTAACTGTGGGTATACGGTGGCTTGGTCGAAGTCTCAGATTTGGTTGAAAATTTCTGTAGGTGTTATTTGGGATGCCGAACACGAATTTGATGCCCGTTCTTCGGTTTTCAAAATATTAAGGGAGATAACGGCGGTTAGAAGGCGTTATGCCTACCGTAATCTACACTAACCATATATCTCGCGACAAATTGACAGCAGATCCGGGTTCAACGCCCTAAATAACCCTCCGTTGAATGTTCTGAGCCGAATCCGAAAATTGTTTTCTGAACACCCCGAAAATTCCCTGATGGGTATTACCCTCACCTTTTTGCCATACAATTAAAAGCCCACTTTTGTAATCCCCGGAGGCATTTAGGAAATTTCAAGCACGAGCCATTTATGCACTGTCACAGTCCTTCAGCAACGAAAACATGGTTTTTCAAATCGTCGCGGTGCGGGTAAAGCAGTCCCTAGTAAGATGAACAGAAAATTTCGAAAGACACTTTAAGGGTGTACTATGTCTTGAAAAGTAATGATGTAGTCCACTTAATTTGTCTTCTTGTTACAGGATGTTGTTCATCACGTACGTCACTGCATGGTCGACTTTGCTAGAAGGCAGAATGTGAATCCCTCACAGAAGTGTTCTTGTGTTATTACGGTTTTCGTTGTTATTAATTGATAAATGTATATTGACTCGAACTATGAATAGTGCATGTCGTTGTCTTGAAGGCAGAGTCCGGGCAGAATTTTGATTTCGATATTTGAAGCTGAATCGGAGCGTATGCTACGGGTAGTTTTAAGGAACGTGCGAAAACTGAGGAAAAAAATGGTCTTTTCAAAGCTATTCCAACCATTTCCTTCAACCACAGTGTCAGAAAAGTGTGTCCATCTTCCTTGTTTAAGCAATCGCCCACGCTTTCTTCAAAACTGCCTAGTAATTATCGGCATTTCGGTCCTGATTATCATGCTGTGATCAGCGTATTCCCTAACTTCAAAGCGGTTAAAATTTGAACTGCATCCGTTAACGGGGTGAAAAAGGGAGCGTCCCTTCGGTTCTGGGCATGCATTGGACTTCTGGGATTTCTATAAATTCTAGCTTGGGTGCCAAAACATTTTCCTACTTTCTTAAGGGATTGGAACTCCGGGATGAGCAGAATTACGACGGACATGCGAGTATTTTCACGCCCCAATAACGGAATGAGCTCCAAAGAGTTATGTAGAAGGAGGGTCGTACTATAATGTATTGGTTGCTTTACGCGTCTGAAAAACTGATATTGTTCGTACCTGTATTCTATATTCTCCAATGGGCTGCTTAAGGAAGACTTTAACAGAGCGCGACCCATTCATTGCGTGCATAGTAGGCAGATATATGGTGAAGGCTGTAAGAAAAGCTGAATATTCATACTTCCATGGGCTACAGGCAGCGAGAGGAGCGCACGCGCACACGCAATGAGTGTTGGGAACTTCGTTTTTTTGGAGAGTATACACGCAAGATCGACGGTTGAGAAAAATTCGCCACTCGCAGGCCATGTGTAAAGTCTTTCTAATAAGTCAAGTCTGTACAAAACATGATTCGATTTTCTTCACAAGTAAGGGTTGCAAATTAGGGTAATGATGTAGGTAGGGAATGTCAATTGAAAATTTTAAATTGAATTTCGAAGAGCAGTAGGAGGGGAGCGAACAGTTTAGAGAAAAAACTGCAACAAATCAGCAGTATCAGGTCCAAAATTCTATGCACCCAGTAAAAAAAACGTTGAATTTTCACGCAATGGTTCCTCCGTGACGATTTCCATAACTTTTTGCTCGTTTCTAGCGAAATACCAGCAATTCTTCGCAATGAGTGGAAGTAATAAGTACTACTTCGACGGCTATGAAGTGCATTTTAACTGATGAGAAAATTCAAAACAAACTTTGGGCGGAATGCGTTTCGACAATCATCAGTGGTGTGTTGGCCATAATCGATCTCATCAAGTGACAGGTGGCTGCACAACCTCCTACATAGACAGCTATGCGCATTCCACACACTGGTGAAGATTCGATAGCTCAGTGGCAGTGCTCTCTGTGCTGAGTGGAGCCACCGCTGGTTCGATATCGAGCGAAGGAGAGTTTTTGAATGCAGTGCGATAGCGCAGCTCGTCATCTTCTGTCCATCCTATCACCCTCCGATAATCAAAGTTGCACTCAAGCATGACTTTAACGTCTCTGTTAAGTGGCGCTTTTGAGTAGTTTACTACCACCCCAGACCAGTAAGGAGAATACCACTGAGGCACCATATACCATAGACCAGACCTCAAACTTGGGTAATTAAACCAAGTGATCGATTTGTAGTCCGGCTCCTACAAGGAACAGCGACGAGCGTCACTACAGCGTACCCCCACTCTGTACCGGTATCGTTCGACATGCACGCTACCCACGTAGTGACGAAACACAACAGGGCATTCCGTGAATTACACTGATGCGTCTCACCCCACGGGCACGCACACGCGACTGCACCGCGTGAATGAGGATACACTGCTTCCGAGCAGGAGCAGGACTACACGCCGTAACCGCTTTACAACGGCTTAAAGGCGGTGTTCACGATAATCTTCGATTTTGAGATTAATGGCTAAACCGACTGTTTGGCTCCCGGGTAGAACTGAAATGACTAAGAAATCGAGAAAAACGCCTCAGAAGAGCACCAAATCCTTTACTCTCACCCCACCTTCCTACTCTCACTGGAACTGTTCGGTGTGACAATGAAATCTTTTGTGGACCCCTCTTTTGTAAGTCGCTACTCTCTTTTGCTCTGTTCTTTCCTTCAGATCCTAACCAATACTGTTTTACCTTAAATATTCTTTCATTTACGATTAACCCCATTTTTCACCGGTGACAACCACCGTGAACATGTTCATTCAATCGGTTAGCTAGTCCAGGCCAGAGAACAATGTCACTGAAATAAGACTTTTTAGTGCGTTTCAAACCGTCTCTTCGTAATTTTGGTAACACTTGGTGGCCAACGGATTGTTTTGAGTGGAAAACTCGTGAACGAAAATCATCGTGAACACTGCTTTTAAGGGCGGATCACTGGTCCTCTTCTTAGGCCTCGGTTCGGCCCCCAAATCGACTGGCAGGTGTAGACAGATCTGTGGTACAACTAAGTATTTATTGGAGTCATCTCTCCGTACCACTCCACAACTAAAAATTGAACTCTCTATAACAGAATGCGTCACCTTAAAGGCAGAGGTCACGATGAAAAACGTTATCGAAAAAAAAACTACAAAAATCAGCTTAGATCGAAAACAGCTGAAAAAACAATGAAGGTAGCGCGGTGAAAAACGGGTTAGAATTAGAGTTCCTGGGCCCAAAGAGGCCAGTTCGGGCACATGTGCACAGCGCCACACAAAAAGATCGCAGTCTCATGCCGAGCAGTCAAAAATCATCGACATTCAGAGGAAGAAATAAATGCAAATTTGCCTAACAAAAACAATTGAACAATGAAAGCGAGCACTTTGGTCAATGTTTTTGACTAAATGAGTAATGCTTATTGATTGAAATTCAATTTCAAGCCAGCTGATGTCCTTGATATTAGAGATCATCGATGCCGATGATGTGGAGTGGGCTCGTCCAACATCAAAAGACAAGAAAGTTCAGGCTTTAAATTTGGCCCGTTTTTTCGCGATTTTTTCTTTTAGGTCCTACTACTCCAAACCCAGATAAGGGTTTAGAGAGGAAAAGAAGACAAGCATATTTTATCGCGACCACTGCCTATTGCCAGAAGACCAGCATATTTTATCGCGAAGGCAGTGTTCACAATAAGAATCGTTTTTCTATTTTCCCGCCTATCTTGAAAACGGCGCCATGCTGATTCCAATGGTGTCTCTGAAATCATACAAGACCTTCTGTGAACGCAGGTATGGTCCCACAAAGATTGAGCTATGGAAACATGGTGGACGAGTTGTCCGAGGCTTGTAACTTCCGTCTTTTGCAGCCGATCTATGCGAGCTGACCTGAGTAAAGAGAGAAGTTGAGAATAAAGGGAAGAACGATGCTATTGATCGGAAACCATCGCTCATCACACGATTTCGTGCATTCATTTGTTCACGTCGGTGGGCGTGTGTTGCGCTTTTGGGATATGCCTTGCGCTCGAATTGGCAACTTCGGGCTCTTTTGGAGCTTTTCCTGGCTCGTTTTCATGCGTTCTTTCGACGTCAACGTTACAGTTTGCCCCTCCACTACTCATTTCTAGTGGAAACTGAAACATATTTTTTATCGTGAACACTATCTTTAAGAAGGCAGTGGACGCGGCCTCTAATCGCAGGCCCCGCCTGAGATGAGAGACTACGTCTGCAGTAGTTGCAATTCCATAACACTTTCTTCTGCGTTGCTGCATGAAGCCATTGTTCTGGACTCACTCATCTTTACTGTAGATTAGGCTATCGGCTAGTAACGCTAGGATACAGCAATTGCCTTAACACTACGATCCTTAACATTAGATGAATAGTACAACTACGGTACAACGCTGGATGTCAAACAGCAATTCTTAACACCTACGGTTTTTCACAAGCCAGTAAAGGTCAAAATTTCCCTGACTGCGGCATGTCCACAGTACCCCTGTTTGTTGCGGGAACACGCACGGATTCTTGGCTCACATTCGGTCATCCATACTCTTTCATTCCATCCTCTCTCTTTCTGATCTGCTACGTCATCATCTTTGTTCTTCTTTTTCTTTCTCTTCTTCTACATATTCCCTCACCTCTTCGTCCGCGCTGGCCGCTCTGGCACAGCGGAAGGTTAGAAGTATAAATAGCCCCTTATCTCTTGACCACCGGTGGCGCTTTTTTCCTGCTTGCTAGTCCATGCAGATCCTCAACTGCTGACCCATGGAGAAGGACCGTATGTGATTGGAGACACACGGCTCTCCACTTCTTTTATACCCTACCCTTTATCAATTGGTTATCATCAATTTTGTTTACGAGAGCTGTGACGCGACCGCGTCGTGTCGAGCGATTTCCGCTTGGCCTTTACGTTCTTATACGGGCATACACGCTCGTAGATCGAACACATTCCAACCAACAGACTATGAGGCCTGTTCGACTTCTCCATATTACCTGCATTCGATTCCGGCTCAGATCAAAGCCTTTTGCTTGCCAATATATCACTCAATAAGAGAATCTGAAAATGTGAATCCTATAGGCCGGTCCCAGTAAGGTTGCCAACGTTCATGTCTGACAAGGGACCACTTCGAACATACAATGGAGTTTTGAAAAACGGTCTTTTGAGGGTTGTAGAGGAGTTAAAAAGAAACAATTTGAGATTTTAAAATTTCACTCAGTCCTCACGGGTAGATCAAAAACGATCAAAAAAAGAAAGAAACCAGAACGTTGGATTGGGAGGACGTAGCACAAGTGTGAGCTATACAGTGGCCTTGAGATCATCTGAAAAGGTTCTCCTGAAAGATTGAAGATGAAATCCAGCTAGGTTCTCGAGTTATGACTTGTTCATTGATCCCCTGAACAATGCTCGTTGCATTCAAACCACCGATCACTGCAATGTGATAGGTAGGGTGGGCTGGCATCACATGATGGCTCAGTCGGTTAGGCGTTGGATTACGAAGCAATTGAAAGATGGTTCGAATACTGTGGGGTCATTACTGCATTATGGCTGGTAGTAATGACATTTTTATGTGTTCACCTTACTTGTTTTGAATTTTAACAGTGTCTCTTGTTTTTATACCTCTTTTCTTATATCGCAGAGGTAACGTGATATAAACGGAGAACGGTTTACATCAATGTTAGAAACTATAGAAATTCCGAGGTTTCGACAATTGCTAGAATATCGAGAATACCCTTACCCTTCTCCCCCACATATGTTACAGAAAAACCGTCCTTAATTCGGAGAAACACTTTAGGGGACTTATTTTATGACGCTGGAAAAAAGTTCGGACAAAATGAAACTTCGTGGACTTGTTCCTTGATCAATGATCAATCTTTTTAGAAATAATTGTTGTAAACAGAAGTGGGTTTACCTAAACTACAAAATCCATTGAAGCAACCTAATACTTTAGCGCATGGCTCAAAGACTCAAGAAAAGTGCTTCGTTATCAATTCAAAAATTTGGAATAGAACTCTTTTGAAAACGCATCTTAGAAGAGAACTTCTTTTATTCAACCTGACCATTCTGGTTTAAATGTAGTTTTCTGGTGCCATTTTGGACGTAGAATCCGATTATGCTCTTCGCAGCTTCTCTGAAGAGAAAAGAAACCACTCTGAAAAAAGTTATAGTCGTTTTTCAAAGCCTCGCGGCAAGGCAAGGGTACCCATCAGGGAATTTTTAGGGTGGTTTGCAAAAAAATTCCGGATTCGGCTCAAAACTTGTATGTAGGGGTAATCTAGGGTGCTGAACACAAATCTAGAGATCGTTTGCTGAAATTCTGAGGTTTACTGTAGTTTACGGTAGTTGTCATGACATATAGGGCCTAAACCTACCTTAATAATTTGAAAATTGACAAGTGAACATCAAATTCGTATTCAGCACCCCGAACAAGACCCGTTCAGAAATTTTGAGTCAATTCTGAGACTTTGACACAACTACCTTATACCCACCGTAATCTACCGTAATCTGTCGAAAATCGATTAACTGACCTCAGATTCGTTATGAGCACTTTAAATAACCTCCGAAAGCGAAGTTTGAGTCCTAAATTTTTTCTCGACCTTCGTAGCCTCATGAGGTAAGGCTCGATGCTATTTTTGGGGTTCAGAGGTCGAAATTTTTTTTTCGCCCAAACTCAGCCCCAGGGGGTAATTTGGGACGCTGAACACGAATCTGAGGTCCGTTTCCTGTTTTTAGCGGATTTCGTCAGGTTAGGATGCATTGAATGGATTTTACCTACCACAACCCATTGTTTTGGTGGTTTTTGATCTACCCGTGAGGACTGAGTGAAATTTTAAAATCTTAAATTGTTTGTTTTTACGCCCTCTACAACTCTCAAAAGACCGTTTTTCGAAACTCCATTTTTTGTTCAAAGTCGTCCCTTGTGAGTTTTTGGAATCTGGGAGGTGGAGTCCTGGGAGATATGAACTTCCCCACAATTAAATGGAGCGAGACGAGAGATACTAACAAGGTTTATGGATCCGCTCGCGAGTTCCGTCAGTTTTGTGAGACATATTCACTTTCCCAACTTGTTACTATTCCTACACTTGGTGAAAACACGCTGGATTTGGTTTTAACTAACAATCAGGAAATTATTCAAGATGTGAGTGTTCTCACGCCTTTCTCCACCTCAGACCACAGAAATTTGTCGTTCGAAATTCGCTTGGAAGTCAACAATCCTGTTTCCAACTCTTTCTATTTTGACTACTCCAATGGCAACTCCTCTGCCATTTGCGAGCAACTTTTGAGTATCAATTGGCGCGACATCATATCACATTGCAACTCCGCTGATGAGTGTTACCATATCTTTCTCGAGCATTGTAGAAGGCTGATCGAGGTGTTTATTCCAATCAAGTCACGAGCTCAAACTGAATTTCGCTATCCCTCATACATTCGAAAGCTTGCGCAGAAGGTCTCGAGACTATACCATGCTCGTTCCAGCATTGGTATTCAGAAATATTTCCGTTTTTCTAGAAGACTGAAGCGTGAACTGCGGGAGCTTAATCTGCTCAAAGAAGAGAAACCCGCTTCTTCTCGTAATTCAAGGGGTTCTACAAATTCATCAACAGAACGCTAAAGCTGAAAAACAGTATTCTATCTATCCTGAATACCAATGGTGAACCCTGCAAGACTGAGCTAGAGAAAGCGAGAGTTTTCGCAACATTTTTTAAGTCTGCTTACAAACATCATTCCTGCCACAAAGACAAAAATTGCCCCGCTTTCACTTCCTCGAAAATCGACTTTTTAGACATCACCAGTGAAACGGTCTACAGGACTTTGCTATGCCTTCCACCCAGGTATTCCACTTCACCAGACAACATCCCGTATACAGTGCGTTCAGAAAGTATAGGGACACCCCCGAAAATCGAACTTTCCAGTAAAACTTTGTGTTTGGTGATCAATACTGTTCATCAATGAATTTAACATCATGGAAAACCTATGTTTGATTATTTATATAACAATTGTGAAATTTTGTAAGATTTTATCTCAACTTTTAGAATTTTTCGCTGTTCAGAAAGTATAGGGACACCCTTCGAAAATTCAGATTTTTTAATCCAATCAAAATTTCCCGTTGCAAGTTCGCTACATAAACTCAAGATGAGTACATGTGATATCTTTATTCCTAAAATGGCTCGTGGTACTGCTCTAACTGCTGCTGAACAAGCTCAAATTCGTGAGCTCAGCGTTGCCGGGTTGAGCCAACGTCGAATCGCTACCCAGCTCGGAAGATCTGTCAACTGTATCAACCAGTTCCTGCGAGATCCAGATTCCTACGGTACTGCAAAACGTACTGGACGGCCGAAGAAGATCAGCAATCAAGATTCGCGGAGAATTATTCGGCTCTGCTCCAACAGCACACTGTCGCTGAATCAGATTAAGTCTGAATTATCGCTCAGTGTTTCGAAAACGACAGTCTGGAACACCATGGCAATAAAAACAATGTCCGACAAGTGATGAAGAAGGCCCCGTCGTTATCTGCAAATCATAAAGAGGCTCGACTTGAAATTACAAAGAGGAATATAGTAACTGATTGGGCAAAGGTAAGGCAATCTCATAAAATCCGGAAAAATCGAGAAATGACGCAAAAAAATTTAGATCATCTTTTCCGACGAGAAGAAATTTAATCTTGACGGACCGGATGGTGCTCGACCCTACTGGCGAGATCTGCGCAAGGATCCATTGATTTTCAGCAGACGGAATTTCGGCGGTGGCTCGCTGATGTGTTGGGGAGCATTCAGTAGCAAAGGTGTTTCGGAATTGGCCTTCACTTCTTGTCGCATGAACTCGGAGGAATATCAAGAAACTTCGCACACATCTACTGCCATTTTTGTCCGGAGCACGACGTCAGCGTTTCCCTTTCCAGCAAGACAACGGGGGTGGTAGCAAACCTCTCGAAATCGCCACTTAACACGAACGTCAAAGTGGCTTTTTAGTGCAGTCTGATTATCAGAGGGTAACATGATGGGCAGAAGACTGATGCTCCGACAGCTTGCCTTCAAAACAACGTCTAACCATGGATTCGAACCAGCGCTCACCACGCAAGAGACTCGAGTGTTGCCACTGTGCCATAATAGTGGTTGACTTGTCCGGCATTGTGGTCATTCTTACACCCAAATCCGATTGGAACGAGCTCGAAGAGCGACGAGAACTTGAGGGCGATTTGCTCTACCACCCAACGACGTTGTGAACGATTCGACAATGCTTATTTGTTTCATATAGGGCATCCATATTACCTTTTCGGATGCTCAAAAAACTTGTTCCCTATACCCTATATGCGATTAACAGACTCCAATAACTCATAAGCGATTCATCAACGTTACGGTAGGACGTGTAGAATTTTACGAACTCATCTAATCAAAGAGTATGCGTAGATCGAAGTATGGAAATGCGTGCTTTGTGCATTCCGCTCTGCGAGTGTTTTGTTTCCCGAACATGTGTTACTTATACACGAGGCCCAGTCAAAGAGGAAGCACGGTCAGAGTCAACCGATCTGCTTGGACCTGAAATCCCTATTGATATTGATTTAAATTCATTATTGTATTGCTTCGAGTAATCATCTCGTCGCCTGTTGGTTTTTTTTTCAAGCTACACATACCGTAGTGAGCAAAAGTATCGGAACACCCACTTCCGAACAGCTCAGTCTTTCGCGTGGGTCTCTCTGCTGGAATGAAATATTAACACATTAATTTTCAATGTTCCATGAAGCTTCAATTTCTGCATACAGCTCTGTCTTTAAAGGCAGTCTTCACGACAAATATCATATTCAAGTTCGACTCAAAAATGGGGTTGTTCGGCCGCGAGTTAACGAGTAATGACAAAACAGCAAAGAAAAGCGCTCAGAGTAAGCTAGAACAATGGTTTCTAACGAACGGACAGGCTCAGGGTGCCGACGAGCTGGCGGGCACTGCTAGTTTCAGCAAGCGCGCTAATGGCGAAATAAGAATCGATCACGCTGGACATGGGGAAGTTGCATAGCAATTTGCCATCGAAGACATCCGCAACGCCACAAGCCCATCAAAAGGGGGCGGGGCGGGCACAGCAGGCGTACTGGGCGAACGAAATCTTCAGTTCGCGGCCGTTTTTATCGACTTCTGACCCGTTTTTGCTGCTTTCTTTGTGCCTATCCCCACCAGCACCTGCCAGCGTTGTCACATTCACACTGAAAACTCGAAAACAAAAATTATGGTGAACACTGCCTTTAAAGGCACTGTTCGCGATAAACTTCATCCTCGAATTTTTCATGAAAAACGCTTCTCGTGGCTCTCAGAAGCAGAACAGCGTCGAAAAAACGGAACGAAAAGCTACCCAGGAGCCGCAAAACGGCTTAGAAAAGTGGGCAAACCCCGCCGCTGTGGGCAAATCCCGCCTCTTCCCGCCCCTCGACGTGAACAAAGGAACACTCGAAATCGTGAGTTGAGCGATGGTTTCCGATCAAAAGCCCCGTTCTTCCCTTCATTCTCAACTTCTCTCTTTACACAGGTAAGCTCGCATACATTGGCTGCAAAAGAAGGAAGTTACAGGCCTCGGACAACTCGTCCACAATGCTTCCTAGTTGAACTTTGAGGAGCCATAACTCCGCTTCCAGAAGGTCTTGTACGATTCCAGGGACATCATTGAAATCAGAATTGGACCGTTTTCAAGACAGGCGGAAAAACAGAAGAGCGATTTTCATCGCAAACAGTGCCTTTAAAGGCACAGTACACCCTCAGATATGAATTTCGAGATTTCCATGTAATTGTGTAGAAGACCCCTCCTGTATAACACGTGCCGAATGCCAGATCTCATTTTCTCCAAACAAGCCAGATATAAGCGACCACCACGGGCCCGACCCCCTACCAGATTTACGAACTCGATAGCGGCCAACTGGATGGATGAATTTCAACAAGTCGTCGTTCTTCAGTCCATTACCGGACTGTCTCCTTATCCTGGCTTTCTCTCACGCAACGATTGCGAATGAAGAGATATACAGGCCTGAGACAACTCGTCCACCAATTTATCACCCTCAAAAACTAAGCATCTTTGAAGAGCCATAACTCTGTTCAAAGGGGGTCTTGGACGATTTCAGAGATACCGCTGTGATCAGCGTGTGACTCTCTCCAAGACAAGCATAAAACCTGAAAATTAATTTTTTGGGTGTTCTGTGTCTTTAAGTTGGCTTCTGAAACGATTATTCATGAGATCTGGATTTTTCAATAAACTTTCAAGGGTATGGGTAGTGTAAAGGCGACATTTCGAAAATTCTCGTTATGAACTGATCAGGCAGTCATGATAGCGAAATCTGCCTTGTTGTGACCTGTGGTCAATGGTATTTTGGGAAGAAAATTGAATTCAGTAGGTCTATTTTGAAGGGAGTTATGGCAATGCGGAGCTCTGCGCGCTCAAACAGCGCTGCGAAATGTCGTTTTTTTTTAATTTGCTCGAACCAGTAGGAGATGTTTCCCCTCAGAACTCGATCAAAACCTCCTATCACAACACCATAAAAAATCGTCACGGAGCTCATCGAATGGGTAATCAATGCAAAAATTTCGGGCAGTGACGGAAGCCGCTCCGAGAATTACCACAAATTTCAACAAAATGCGAGCAGTGCTGTATTGATATTTCTTTTGTAAAATGTGTTACTCCAAAATGGACTTCACGGAGGTGTTAGACTTCTGATATTATTAAGAATATCGAGGGAGAACACCTGCAAAAACACGTCGAAAGCAAATCGATAGAAGAATGAGCGAGACCGGCTGGCGGCGGCTGGCATCATCTGCGTTTAGGACAGTCTTGCTACGATGTTGACCAAAATCTACTCGTGGGTAGAATTTCTTAGATGGCGATCCCACTGTCTCACCCTCTCCTCGCACATACTGTTTTGCCGTCCTCTCGCGCAGAGAACGAGATGGCGCTCTTGTCGCCATTATGGGGACGACAGGACCAACCGGAAATAGCGAATATTTCTCCCCATGAGGTCGACATAATGTCGACCTCTCGTATAATTTTTGTATTTTTGAGCGTTTTGCAGCTTAAAGAGCAGTTCTGCAAATTTTTGCCAAAACTTAAAGGCAGTGTTCACGATGAAAGTCGTTTTTTTTGTTTTTCCGCCTATCTTAAAAACGGTCCCATGCTGATTTCAATGATGTCCCTGGAATCGTCTAAGACCCCCCGGGAAACGGAGTTATGGCCCCTCAAAGTTCAACTGGGAAGCATTGTGGAAGAGTTGTCCGAGGCTTGTAACTCCCGTCTTTTGCAGCCGATGTGTGCGAGCTGACCTGAGTAGAGAGAGACGTTGAGAATGAGGGGAAGAACGGGGCTTTTGATCGGAAACCATCGCTCATTTACCCACGAAATCAGGGGAACTTTTATAGGACGTGGGCGGAGTGGCCCAATGGGTTAACTGGCCCACGAGATTTTCACCCACTTAGCGGCCGTTTTTCTTCGCACTTCGGTTCTTAATCTTCTTATAGAAACCCAAAGCTTACGTTTTGGCCAAAAAAACGTGCAACTTTTTCTTCGTGAACACTGCCTTTAAGGTGCCACTTAATAAGGTGCCACTTAAGTGGCATCCTAAGCTCATCATTATGTCGAGCTCTCGCTTGGTTTGCTACCACCCCGGGACGGTACATGTGTCCAGGTCTACAAAAACCTGGTTTCTACGTCATCGAATCCGTTTGTTGGAATGGCCTGCGTGTAGTCCAGATTGTAACCGGATAGAGAATAGCTGGGGCATACTTGTGCGCCAGGTTTATGCAAAAAATAAGCAGTACAGAACGGTAGATGAGCTGAAGGTCGCTATCCTCGAGTGGGCCAATCGGGATGAAAACGTCGCCAATTCGATCAATTCTGTGCCAAAGAGAATTTTTGAGGTCATTGCTAATGGTGGTGCAGCTATTTCATTTTAGATTGTATGTTTAATTCTTTCTTTGTTCAATAATTTTTGTTTTTGTGTTGTGTCCTTATACTTTCTGAACGGCGAAAAAATCTGAAATTTGAAATACATTCTCGTAAAATTGTTCAGCTGTTATAGAAATGAACAAATAGAGGTTTTTCACCTTGTTGACTTCGTTTATGAACAGTATTGATAGCCAAATATAACATGATTTTGAAAACCTTGATTTTCGGGGGTGTCCCTATACTTTCTGAACGCACTGTATTTTCTTGAAAAAGGCAGCTCTTGGGTTAACACCTGCGCTTAAACATATTTTCAACTGATGTCTTCTTCATGGTGAGGTTCCTTCATTATGGATGGACAGTTTTGTGAAGCCGATATTCAAGAAAGGGGATAAAACAGATGTAAAGAATTATAGACCAATCTGTCTGGCTTCCTCCGCTAGTTAAGTTCTTGAACGCATTGTTTGTAAACAACTTCGTGATTACCTTCGTGAAAACAGTCTAAATACAAAGTTGCAACACGGATTCCTAGCAAAAAAGTCCACCATTACGGCATTAATTACAACGATTCCCAAATGGCAGAAGACAGTGGACTCACATGGATATATTACAGCATGTTATTTGGATTATTCGAAAGCTTTTGACTCTATTCATCTTGGCCTCCTCGTTGCAAAATTCAAGGCTTATGATATAGACGGTTGTCTGCTGAAATTCCTTCAGTCCTTACTGAGCGGACGCACTCAGAAGGTTTTCTTCAATGGGGTTTTTACCGATACTTACCCAACTCCTAGTGATGTCCCCCAAGGCACCTGCCTAAGACCGTTAATGTTTCTGCTTTACACTAATGATTTGCCAAAATATATTCCGCAGGGAGTTGAGTGTTCTATCTATGCCGGCGACTCCAAATTGTTTTCTTTCAATAATTCCCACATACTTCAGCAGGCTTTAGATGCTGTGGTTGATTGGTCCGAAAAATGGTTACTCGATATCTTTTATGATAAAACCGTAGTAATGTGCATTGGTAGCAGGGCTGTGCGTAACTAAATTTTGTAATTTCGTAAATCGTAAATCGTAGTTTTCGAAATTCCTCGTAATTCGTAAATCGTAACTGATAATGAGTAATAAGCCCACACATGACCCAAACCTCATTCGATGTGGAAACACCATAGCATTTCAGTGTTGAGGTGTTTCCATATCGAAGAAGGTTGGAGGTTCGGTTTCAAAGTGACATTTTTTGAGCAACACTTGAAAAAAAAACCATGTACGACTTTCGATAAATCTCGGCATCGTAACTGTCGATATAATAGCAAATAGTCTTCTGTAGCTTGCCAACCGAGATAGTACAGATTTATTCGGCTAGCGTTTCGGCGTTATCGCCTTCTTCGGAGCCTGGAAATCGAAAAAACATTCAGGAAACTACCCGATCAAGCGCTATTTCTTTCTACAGGGTTTCATTCAGTACGTAACCAGATCACTCACGAAGAAATCGTATGCAAGGGAAAAAGAGACCAACCTTAGACTGTGAGCCGAGACGCTCAACTAGTCACCCTCAGATCGACACAGACGGAGAGGAATGAGCCAATGCTGGGGACTAAGACAGACAGCCTTATATACAACACTAATTACCTCGAGATACCATGACGGCCTAATTACCTCTAGGTACTGCCTGTAGCGGACTAATTACCTCAAGGTAATGCCTGTGGCGGACTAATTACCTCAAGGCAGTGCTTGTGGCTGATCCGTGTCCCCAAACCCACACAGGTCAAAGTACGGTGACAACTCTTGAGCGACTGCGATGCGCTCCTCCTTGCGATTGATATTTGGATTTTTGGCCGCAATCCAAAACGCTTCAAGGGTTCTGCGGGCTGCGATGTCAGGCTCACGTGATAAAATCGTGACTGCCACCTCAAAGCATGCATTTCCGTGAGCGCGCACTCGGTGGTCTCCCAGAGGTGTGGCTGTTTTGAACTTTTGGAGACCACCTAGATGCTCCTTCATTCGTACACAGAGCAATCTGCCCGTTTCCCCTATATATTGCTCCTTACATAGCTGGCAAGTAATCAGGTACACAACGCCAGATATCATACAGTCGCCTTCGTTTCCGAAAGGGCATATAACACACGATGGTGTAGTGCATAGGCGATCATACAGGCGGTTTCGTGTAAGCTGTTTCTTAAGATTAGCAGGTAGGATTTCTACAAATTTTACCATATCCTGTAAATTCGCTTTACGAATGCAGGCACGAACTTCTGTGCTCAAAGCATCCGACAGAAATGGCAGGCAAAATGATATTTTCGCTCTTTCATCGTCAAGGCGCTCGAAAACGGAACGTTGCCGCTTTGCTCTGGTCTTCCACACTGACTGGTCGTAATCGTTCTCGATCGCTATACGTCTAGCCGTTTCCATCGAAGTAGACTTCTCTTCTGGACCAGAAGATACACCTGCCGCTGTTCTGAACATGTTGTTAACGATGGCTTTTTTCGTGCTCCTAGGGTGAGCGGAACGTGAGTGAACGATTATGTTTTTGCTAATTGGCTTAAGATACCACCTAGTTTGAAGCACTCCGTTATCGTTTCGAATCTGCACATTCAGGAAAGCCAACCAATTTCCCGTAGGTGGTTCGCGGGTAAATTTTATGTACTCTGACTGCTGATTCAGAAGTTCGAAGCAAACGTTCATCTCGTCTTGAGTCGAGCACACCACAAAACAGTCGTCGATGTAGCGGCAGTACATTATAGGCACTCGATTCAGAACAGGGTTTTCCACCTTCGACGTAAAAGTGACCTCTAAGACAGGAGCTAGTCTCTGTCCCATCGCAAGGCCTCTAACCTGCTTATAGTAATCTCCAGCCCATCTGAACATGTTGCATTTGAGACATTCATCGACCAGAGTCAGGATTTGGTGAATATTGAGACCATATAAATTCACCTCGGATTTGTGTTCATTTAAGATCTCAAATACGGCTTGGAGAGCGCTGTGTCTTGGAACATTAGTGTATAATGAGGAAGCGTCAAAGGATTCCATGACGTAACTACTTTCCATCCTCACTTCACGCAGTTTTTGGAGAAAACTGTTAGTGTTTGGCAGATGGGCAGGCACGAAACTCAGCAGCTGTACAAGAACAAGGTTTAGCAACCAGGAAATTCTGTCCGTAGGATCTCCCACGCCGCTAATTATTGGTCTCTCTTTGAAACAAGAAGGATCCTGAGCTGTGGTGACTTCCGGATTGAGCTTGTGAGTCTTTATGAGCACGTACAAAACCGGAAACAACGGTAGCTCACTCTTCAGTCTAGAGACTAGGCTACTAGGCAGGTTTACCACTTTGGCTACTTCGCTCCAAGTCCGATAAAGCCGGCGATACTGTTTTGCATACTCTTCCAGCGAAAAGTGGCTATACGTCGTTCGATCTTGAAGGTGATGACGTGTGATAGCCTTATCCAGCTCCTGGGATAGTACCACAAACTCTCCTCCCTTATCACTGACGCTCTTTCCATATACCCTCGAACAAACTGGTTGTGCTCCTCGCGCAACAGACGGAGGCGTTCTTTTTGTGAATCGCTCAAATACTCTCCAAGATGGGTGGATGGGCTGCTTGACGATGCTGCTGGGCCTTGAGATGACAGTGCTCCTTTACTGGTAGCACCCGTGTCTCGGCGTGTAAATGCTCGATCGGTGAACTCGTAGCACACCCGGTGGCGTTCTGAAGAGCAGCGTTTTCTACACGCTGCATCTTTGTCCAGGATGAGTCCGACACTAAGTGCTTCCAGACCGGTGCCGCATACTCCAGGGCGGGCTGCAGTATAGCCTTATACGTGGTCAGAGTAGCTTCCTTACTGCTGCCCCATGATGTATCTCCCAGCGCCCTTAGCACATTGAGCTTAGCTTTTACAATTCCTTGCTTTTGCTCGGTGTTCTTGTGAAACGTCAGCGACGGATCGAGTATAAGGCCGAGTAAATTGACGAAGCGAGCAGCAGGCAGGCGATCTCCACCCCATCTGACATCGAGATGGGCGCTGTGCTCTTCGCGGTCCGTTGTGAAAACTGATACTGAAGACTTGGCGGGTGAGACCCTGAGCATCTTGTTATCGAAATAGCTTTTCAAATCAACCAGGTACTCGTTGATTTTGCTTTAGAAGTTTACAGAGAGCTAGAAGATAGTGGGGCTGAGACGAATATCAATCATGTCAGGATCTCGCGGTCACAGCATGATTCTGCTTGCAGTACGTGTTGCAACAACGGTTGTCTGCAACTGCGGACCGAAATTTTTTCCGATATAGACTGCAGCTCCATCAAAGGTTTGCGTCTCTGGTGTTCATTATGTGACAAGAGCATTCCATGGAAGTAAATAGCTGTGAAGCTACCGATCTGACCTGGCTTGGGGCAAGGAAAGGTTGGAACCAAATAATATGTTTGGGTCAGTCAGAGTGAGAAGGGGAGC
The DNA here is from genome assembly GCA_029168955.1 of Aplectana chamaeleonis. Lineage (NCBI taxonomy): Eukaryota > Metazoa > Nematoda > Chromadorea > Rhabditida > Cosmocercidae > Aplectana > Aplectana chamaeleonis. Next base: position 1,344,463 of record JAPDOI010000004.1, on the reverse strand, counting down.
GGAGCGATTGGTTATACCTGAAGCTCGTTATCAACAATTATAGTTCTCCATGAATGACCTACTGCTGACTTCGACCGGCCGGGCATGCAAGGGGTGTTGAATTTAGAAAAATGTTGCAGTTGTGTTGTATTGAAAGTGTTAAAATTATATTTGTACTAGAGAGCAGATTTGCATTGCTCGTTTAACCGCGTTTTCACGTTTCATTACGATTTGTTACGATTCGTTACGATTTTGATCCCAAATTTCGTGAATCATAAATCGTAAAAAATTTGCCAAAAACGCCCGTAATTCGTAAATCGTAAACCGTAATTCGTAATTACCCACAGCCCTGAATGGTAGTAGTCATCCACGTGAGTCCTCATTCATGCTGGGTAAGCGCGAACTTCGTATTGTCGGCTCGGTGCGTGATCTCGGGATGGTTTACTCCGACTCCCTTTCTTTCAGGGGCTATATTGAGAAAATAGTGGCATCCGCTTACACAAAGTCGAACTTTATACTTAGGGCTTTCCAAACTCGAAACGCGGCCACACTTTTCAAGCTTTTCGCCACCTACAATACCGCCCGTATCTTTTGGTCATTGGGCGCGCTAGAGCGCCGGAGCGCGCCGTTTGGCGTCGTTTTTGAATAACTCGCTTCAAAGTGGTTCAATCGGAAAATTGAAGCCAAATTCGGAATCAGCATCGAAAATGCGATCTACTGAATGTATAGAATTTCAAAATGGAACTCAGTGGAAGATTTTGGGTTACGGTAGCCATCCAATGTCCCTCGTGTCCAAATGGGGCTGGCGTTTAAGTGTTGTTATAAGTAGATTTCTTGACGTTTTGTCGTATTTAGAACATTTATATGCAATTTGTTATCCTCTGTGTTTCTTCTAAAACATTTTGACAGCGAAAAAATTGATAAAAAATAATAAAAAAGACATTTTTCCTAACAATTTTTGGATTTTAATGTGGAAAAACCACGAAGTTCTTCTATATTAGTGACTTACTTTGAGATAAATTACAAAACTTTGAGTAGAATTTAGGTATTAATAAGTTAGACGGAAATCGCACCTCGAAATTCGGTTCATTATTTAATTTCACAATCAAGAAAGGTAGGTATCGGAGCGCATTTCAACAACCATGTAAAAAATTCGCTTTGCAATCTTTGTTTTTTCTCCTCACACGAAGAAATCATGTCCAGAATCAGCCAGTGTACGGAAATGCACCAAAAATGAACAGTTCAAAAAAATTATTCAGAAATTTATATTTTTATAAAGTGACCAATTTCAATTTTTATGCTGAAATACTCCTCGAGTTCTAAGTTTTTCGTGTATAGCGCATAAATTTGTTCAGAAATTGTTTCAAAAATATAGAATTCTTGACCTTTTCCGATTACTTTTCAAAAAAATAAATAAATTATCGAAAGTGAAAATTTTCACTGAGACCACAAAATTTGAATTTCTCTCCAGATTTCTCGTTGGATCCCATGTATGAATTCCTCTGAATTTCTTCATTATATGAATTTATTTCGAAAATTTGGGAATCGTGAAAATCTTCAATCTTTGTTCCCGAAAAAACAAATGAAATTTGAATTTTCTCTTAATTTTCATTTTCAGTGTGAAAAGGTTCTAGGAATGTTTCACTGTTCATGTAGAGCGCATAATATTAATCAGCATTCATTTTCAAAATGCTGAATTCAAAAAAAATATTCTTTCCGCGAAAAAAAAATTAAAAATTTCAAAGTTGAATTTTCATTATTAGAACAATTTTTTTAGTTTTGATACCAGAACCTTCTTTGAATCCCATGAATCTCGTCACAAGAGATTGTTTCAAGAATTAGATAATCTAGGAAACTTTCCATTTTTCTCCCAAAAAAAAAGAAATGTAAAAACTGAATTTTCAATACAATTACCAGTTTTGAATTTCGTTCTTGAACACTTCTAGATTTTCTTACTATTGGAGCTCCAATCGCGAGAAAAGATTTTTCTAGCTTTGCTACGCAGAATCCAGTCCGCATTGTGGTACATTTAAAAACCTTGAATTTTTCCTACAAAAAATGAAAATTTAAAATTGAATTTCTGGTGAAAAGACCGGCTTCAGAACTCATTCCAGAACCCTTCTAGAACTCCATAATATCGAATTCACTAATTATATTGAATAAATACAATTTTAGGAATTGGTGTATGAGCACCCCGTAGTTCGGCCCTCCACCCCTCGCATGCCAGGCAATTACCTACGCCAGGTCGCTCTACAAACCCACAGCCCGTCCACGCCGATTATCGATCACATTTTTCAGGGGCTGGAACCTTAACCAGTATGAAACCACATAAAATTCAGTATCATATTCAGTCAGAGCATCACTTTTCGGAAACATCTGTAGAATTGTTTGGGAAACATGGAATTCATGAGAACTTTGGGTAAGTTTTCCGAAAAAAGAAAAAAATTAAAGTCGAATTTTCATTAAGACCACTAATTCTGAATTTCTTCCCAGATTTCTATTCGAATTTAATGTATTTTCTGCTCCACTACATAGAATTGTACCAAAGATGTGGAAATCGTATGAATTTCTGGTTTCCTCCACAAAAATGGAAATTTAAAATTTAATTTCTGGTGAAAAAAAAGAAAAAAAGTCGAATTTTCATTAAGACCACAAATGCTGAATTTCTTTCCAGATTTCAATTCGATTTTTATACATTTTGTACTATTCTATGGACATCTCCCAAAAATGAGGAAAATGTAAGAATTTTTTAGTTTCCTCTATTAAAAATGAAATCGCAAAATTGAATTTCTGGTGAAAAGACCTGCTTCAGAACTCATTCCAGAACCCTTCTAGAACTCCATAATATCTCAATTTCACTAATTATATTGAATAAATACAAGTTTAGGAATTGGTGTATGAGCACCCCGTAGTTCGGCCCTCCACCCCTCGCATGCCAGGCAATTACCTACGCCAGGTCGCTCTACCAACCCACAGCCCGTCCAGGCCGATTATCGATCACATTTGTCAGGGGCTGGAACCCTAACCAGTATGAAACCTCATAAAAATCAGTATCACATTCAGTCAGTGCATTACTTTCCGAAAACATTTGTAGAATTGTTTCGGAAACATGGAATGCATGAGAACTTTGGGTAAGTTTCCCAAAAAAAGAAAAAAATCAAAGTCGAATTTTCATTAAAACCACTAATTCTGAATTTCTTTCCAGATTTCTATTCGAATTTAATGTATTTTCTGCTCCACTACACGGAATTGTCCCAAAAATGTGGAAATCGTAAGAATTTCCAGTTTTCTCCACAAAAATGAAATTTCAAAAATGAATACGTGATTAGAAGATCGGTCTCGGAACTCGTTCCAGAACCCTTCAAGAATTTCATAATATCCCAAATTCACTAAATACACTGAACAAATACAAATTTAGGGGTTTATGCATTTTCCGAAAATTTGAAAATTAACATGACTGCGAGAAGTGCGAGAACAGCTCAACCCATCTCACTGGATAAAAACAAATGGTTGGGAACGTGTTGCAGACAAAGAATCTCTGTAATTCTGATAAGGTCATTAAGACGGGGGAGGCCCCAAACACGCCTTCGAGGCCCATTCGCACCTCAAAATGACCCTGTAGGCTGTTTCTTGAGAAGCAGGCCAGTGTGAGAGCGAGTGATATGGCAGAGCCTAACTAAGTAATGGTACACCTTTGGCTTGATGCAGTCCTCAACGTGTTTCTGACATTATTCAATACTACTGGAAAACACCATGAATTTCTTTCTAAGATGTGAACCATTTCTCGCATTTCGGCTTCTCGGACCTAATCTACATTATAATTGGTTCTGGACCCTAATTATGCAAAGAATTTGACATGTTTCATTGCTGTGTTTTCGGAAAATAATGCTCTGACTGAATATAATACTGAATTTTATGTGGTTTCATACTGGTTAGGGTTCCAGCCCCTGAAAAATGTGATCGATAATCGGCCTGGACGGGCTGTGGGTTTGTAGAGCGACCTGGCGTAGGTAATTGCCTGGCATGCGAGGGGTGGACTCCGCCAACGCGTAGCTAAATGCCTCACACGGAAACCAGAGATGCCCAGGCTTTCGGAGGCATCTAGTCTAATTTTGACACGAGAATTTACGTAAATTACGGAAAGTTTAGCCTCAGTTGGTGAAATTTTAGCTACAGCGCCCGCATATTCTTCGTAAATTCTCGCTACAGCACTCGCATATTCTACGCTTATTCTCGTTGCAGCACTCGGTCGATCGACCCACCCAGTTTTGATCTGTACTAGATCCCCACTGCGATCGAGCGCATCGCCGTTTCTTCCCCACGGCCTGCAGCATACCAGTTATCCCTTGCAAGGTCTTGCAGAGAGCGACACGGGGTCACCCTCCACGACCACCCACAAAGTGTCAAGTTATCCGTGGGTTAACTGTGCCAACACTGTTCAAACCGCATCCCTGCGTTCCGCGTAGCCAACGCGGGTTTGAGATTCAATTCAACACAGGCTGTCGCGAAATCCGTAGATTCTCGCTACAAAATTATAGCGAGAATATACGGGTTTAGCGTCAGAGAGAACAGTGGTTCGAACGACACAAGAATATGCGGGTTTTAGCTATCGTAGCTAAAACCTTTAAATTCTCGCTTCATGGAATGGGGCGGCGTTTCAGGCCGCGCCCTCGGAGGCATCTACCTACGCGTTGGCAGAGGAGGGCCGAACTACGGGGTGCTCATACACCAATTCCTAAAATTGTATTTATTCAATATAATTAGTGAATTCGATATTATGGAGTTCTAGAAGGGTTTTGGAATGAGTTCTGAAGCCGGTCTTTTCACCAGAAATTCAATTTTAAATTCTCATATTTTTGTAAATGTACCACAATGCGGACTGGATTCTGCGTAGCAAAGCTAGAAAAATCTTTTCTCGCGATTGGAGCTCCAATAGTAAGAAAATCTAGAAGTGTTCAAGAACGAAATTCAAAACTGGTAATTGTATTGAAAATTCAGTTTTTACATTTCTTTTTTTTTGAGAGAAAAATGGAAAGTTTCCTAGATTATCTAATTCTTGAAACAATCTCTTGTGACGAGATTCATGGGATTCAAAGAAGGTTCTGGTATCAAAACTAAAAAAATTGTTCTAATAATGAAAATTCAACTTTGAAATTTTTAATTTTTTTCGCAGAGAGGAAAGAATATAATTTTTTTTGAATTCAGCATTTTTAAAATGAATGCTGATTAATATTATGCGCTCTATATGAACAGTGAAACATTCCTAGAACCTTTTCACACTGAAAATGGAAACTAAGAGAAAATTCAAATTTCATTTGTTTTTTCGGGAAAAAAGATTGAAGATTTTCACGATTCCCACATTTTCGAAATAAATTCATATAATGAAGGAATTCAAAGGAATTCATACATGGGATTCAACGAGAAATCTGGAAAAAAAAATCAAAATTTGTGGTCTCCGGGAAAATTTTCACTTTCGATAATTTATTTATTTTTTTGAAAAGTAATCGGAAAACGTCAAAAATTCTATATTTCTGAAACAATTTCTGAACAAATTTATGCGCTATACACGAAAAACATAGAACTCGAGGAGTATTTCAGCATGAAAATTGAAATTGGTCACTTTATAAAAATATAAATTTTTGAATATTTTTTTGAACTGTTCATTTTTGGCGCATTTCCGTACACTCGCTGATTCTGGACATTATTTCTTCGTGTGAGGAGAAAAAACAAAGATTGCAAAGCGAATTCCTTACATGGTTGTTGAAATGCGCTCTGATACCTACCTTTTTTGAATGTGAAATGAAATAATGAACCAAATTTCAAGGCGCGATTTCCGTTTAACTTTTAATACCTGAATTTTACTCAAAGTTTTGCAATTTATCTCAAAATAAGTCACTAATATAGAAGAACTTCGTGGTTTTTCAACATGAAAATCCAAAAATTGTTAGGAGAAATGACTTTTTTATTATTTTTTATTGATTTTTTCGCTGTCAAAATGTTTCAGAAGAAATACAGAGGATAACAAGTTGCATATGAATGTTCTAAATACGAGAAAACGTCAAGAAATCCACTTATAACAACACTTAAACGCCAGCCCCATTTGGACACGAGGGACATTGGATGGCTACCGTAACCCAAAATCTTCCACTGAGTTCCATTTTGAAATTCTATGCATTCAGTAGATCGCATTTTCGATGCTGATTCCGAATTTGGCTTCCATTTTCCCACTTTGGAGCGAGTTATTCAAAAACGACGCCAAACGGCGCGCTCCGGCGCTCTAGCGCGCCCAATGACCAAAAGATACGGGCGGTATTGTATGTAAGGCCGCTGCTCAAATATTGTACTCCAATTTGGTCCCCTTCAAAACAAGTCTATATTCAGAAAGTTGAAAGGGTTCAAAGGAGGTTCACAAAAAGGGTATTTGTAAGAAACGGGTTGTATGAAGTCAATTACCAAGAGCGCCTGTCCCAATTAGGTGCTACCTCGCTGCAATTTAGAAGAGTGATTTATGATCAGAACCTTTTGTTCAAAATTGTAATGAATTACCTTGACATTGACAGAGACGATGTTTTTGCTTTTTCTGCATTTAACCGGAAAACTAGAGGTCATTCATTTCGTATTTTTACAGGTTCCGCACACTCCAATCTGTTTCAAGAGTCGTTTTTGGTCCGAGCTTCTAGCACTTGGAATCAGTTGCCATTATCTATGATACTGTCGTCGACGCCAGGAAGTTTCAGCGGCAAACTGGAAGAAAATCTAAGACAGAAAGGATTGTTCTAGCCACCATTCCCGTTTTACATAGTCTCCATTCATAATCATTCTCATCATCGACTTCTCTAGCAATCACTCCCCGTCGATATATTTCCCCGGAAGCCTATTCACTTCACTTCGTTTTGTTCTCTCTTTTTTTGTTCGTTTTCATGAGCTCTGATGGTTTTTGCATGTCCATTTGCTTGCAAAAACATTGAAGCCCCGAAATGACCTAAATAACGGAAAATTTGAGCTGAAGTGTAACTCTGAAAGTTTTGATCTAGGGCTCCAATACAGGCGGACGCTCTCACTGCCGCTTGTCTTCTGCTTGAATCCTTGCTGGGCTACCGCCTGGTAGGTAGTAGAATGCCAAAGCAGGTCAATAGGCTTGTGGTACTTGTGATACACATTTGTCCAACATGTGGAGCCGCATACGTTAACATTACCATCTCAGACAAGACTTCTGTGCGCAGCGCAATGTTCCCGTATCAAATGGGCATGTGATGCCAGCTCAGAAGGCCAAGGATGGAAGAATCCAAATATTAAGGAGATCCATAGAAAACGTTCTTCAGGGGCCATATGCATATCTCTCCCTGAACGTCCCCGTCCCCGCGAAGCCACTCTGTGATTGGTCATGGGACGAAACTGATCAATCATGGATGGCCTTCGCGGGGACGGGAACGCTTGGGGAGAGATCTGCATACGGCCCTGGAGCTTCACACAGATCTCTTTCGTTTGGCCATCCCTGTTCCTCGATGCCCAACCCCGTCACACGAAGGCATTCCCCCTATACTGGAATGGAGAAGGTACTGCTTCAGAACGGGAGGGTGGTACACCCGCACGAAGAAGGTCGGCTTAGACGTTATCCGGGCCTGAAGCAGTGTTTTTATCAAACCAGTGCGAACAAGTGCGAAAGGTACTGCTTCATGCCCGGATGACATCTCAGCCAACCCAGTTCGTGTGCGAGGTACCGCCCTCCACTCCCTTCTCGTCCTGGGAAAGCTGGAATTAGATGGAAGGGTTTGAAAACAGTGCTACTGTTCAAGAAGGGCGAGCAAGAAGACATCGATAACTTTTCTGAGAGAATTCACCGCTTACGGAGGAATTTCCTCGGTTTCTAGCAGGGGCCAAGAGGGATCCAGCTCGTGTCTGTAGTGGGACGATTGCGAGACTCTGCCTGTCTTGAAGGCAGTGTTCACGAAGAAAAAGTTTCCTTTTTTTTTTGCTAAAACGTAAGTTTTGGTTCCCTATAAGAAGATTAAGAACGGAAGTGCGACGAAAAACGGCCGGTAAGTGGGTGAAAATCTCGTGGGCCAGGTGACCCATTGGGCCACTCCGCCCACGTCCTATAACAGTTCCCCTAAATTTGTGGCTCAATGAGCGTTGGTTTCCGATCAAAAGCCCTGTTCTTCCCTTCATTCTCAACGTCTCTCTTTACTCAGGTTAGCTCGCACACATCGGCTGCAAAAAACGGGAGTTACAAGCCTCGGACAACTCGTCCACAACTTTCCCTTGCTAAATTTCGAGGAGCCATAACTCCGTTTCCAGGGGGTCTTGTACTATTCCAGGGATATCATTGGAATCGGCATGGGACCCTCTTCAAGATCGGCGGAAAAACAGAAAAACGACTTTTATCGTGAACACTGCCTTTAAAGGCATCGTTCGCGCTGAAAATCGATTTTTGTTTTTGAGGCTTAATTTCATGATTGAGCCCGGTAGACCACACTGGTAAACTTTGGCGCGTCGAAAACGCTGTGCAATGAGCTTGGAAGGCGTCCCTAGAATGTTGGTGCGACCGTAAGACAACATGAAAAATAGTTACGGCACGAACTCCACATGCAGAAAAACTCCGAAAATGACAGTGACGAGACCTCCATAAGCAGAAAAACTTCAAAAAAGATTTTGGCGCGAAATTCAAATTCGTATTTACAATGTGTTCCGATTGACTTTTCTTTACAAATAAAGGTTTTTCGTGGGCCCCTTCGACATTTTTGTTCACTAAAGAGGCCAAGCTACACAAAAACATGAAAAAATAATATACGGTTTTCTGCGCGTACAATGCCTTCAACTCGAGAGGGTTCCTCTATCGTTCATTGATGCTCCCTTGCAGAATCGCAAGCCAACGAGCCTGGAGCTATAGCGGAACGTTCGCGAGATTCTGCCAGTCGTTTTCTGAGACCGTATCGCGTCCATCCATTCATGTCCCGATATGTCCCATCGCGGAACCGCGGGGAATCGAGCCCGGAGATATAGCGAGAGAATAGCGGTATTCTGCCGGCCTCCACCAAGATGGTACCACGCTCATCCATCCATGCCCTAGCGGAGTTCCGCCCGACCGAGTGCTGTCAATCAGATCAACACGAAGGATACATAGTTGCAGAAGTTGAATGGAAGTGCGGACCGCGAAAATCAGAAAAAATTAGGGTGGCCCCATCATTATGATACGCACTGTTATACAAAACAGATTTTGTCGTTTGCCGGCTACTTTCGAGATTTGCCGTTACCGTTTGCCGAAATTTCGGATAGCTTTTCTGCACAATCCCAACTATGAGCTATTCCCTAATTTAAAATTCTTGCTCATGGAAGATCTAGAAATGCGGAAGGCCTTATATCAGTCTCATTGCATTTTCGCAGATAGGCCTACGAGGAAGAGAAATATGAATATGCAAAAAGATCCTCAAAAACGGTTTATTTTAGACAAAAAGTCTAAAAAACCTTCCCCAATTTCTCAATTTCTGTCACGCCTATTTCGGATCATCATTTTATGGGGTCGAAATTTTAAGAAACCTAAATGCGTGAACTCTCTCAGCCAGGCTCTCGAATATTTAATTTAACACAAAAAAGTTAGGTATGGTCTCGGCCCGTGCATAAACTTCAAACAAATATCAGCCTTGTCGAAAAAACTTCTTTGGCGTCACCATTAGCCGAATAGCACTATTGGCAGCCGTTTCCAGGTTGAGAAACGAGAAGTGGAAAAGGGAACGAAACAGATTCCCGTTGACCTGGGACGCCCATCACTGCGATTGATCTCAAAATATTCAGTGAGCTGGGAAAGATGTGCTGCTGCTTGCAGGCACTTTATCGTATTGTCAATCAAAACACCTGCGATAAGATAGTGGCGACCTCTTTAGTTACAACCATGTCATCCATCGCTCGAGCACTCGCGTTCTTCTCCATTTTCGTCGTTTCCGCTGTGAGGCCATTTCATTATTCAGTGTTATCCGTGATTTTCTAATTGCAATGCTCAGAAATCTATCTCTTGTGGTGGTGGCTACTCCTGTCCGGACACCGCAACCTGCTGTCGTCTGCCGGTCTGCACTTTTCCATCAGTATACATATAAGCCGCCTCCATCGCCTTCAGTTTGATAATTCATTGTTGAGAACGAGGAATGGGGCTGCTGTCCGTTCCCAAATGCTGTCTGTTGTGAGGATCACGTCCATTGCTGTCCAGAAGACACCGAATGTGACACAGAAACACAACGTTGCGTTGGAAGTACCGTGAGTTTTGGAAGAGAAGATTTTCATGAGATTTTCACATTTTTTAGGTCAAAATTTCCAGATGGAAAAAGTTCCTATTCCTATTCCTTCAACTTTTTCCTGAACGCTCTTCAATCTGCAGAGAAATGGCACTATACAAAGCAAAGTTGGGAGCACTCGTAAAGAGCTCTGCATGGCGGGGTTCGCCAGTAGCCAGCGGTCACGGTGGATTCCTTCAGCCTAAATGTAAATGAACATGCAGCAGGATCGATTCTTTGAGCAGAATCTGAAATGCAGTTGTTCAAAAATGTCCCGGACCTCAGAAATCCCTGATCAAAATTTCGGAGAGTGATAGCTTCGGAGAGTGATATGTGATAAATTGCCCTCTCGTTCAGCCCGAAGTGAAACAAGTAGACCACAATTCGCCATCTGGAACGTTTCGGACCGAACCTCACATGGTGCCAGGACGTCCGTTGTTCCCTCTTTTTCTTACGCCCTTTCCATCCGTATTTTACCGTCTGTCCCGTTCGAGTCCGCAATGCGCATGCAAGCCACGCCCCTCAAAAAAAGAGTGAGCGTAGTGAACCGTGATTCGTTTAGTTTTAAGTAAGACCAAAATGTGGCTGAAGGCAGGGTTTGTGACAGAATTTTTTCGAGTGAACCGTATGGGAGACCAACTCAGGCACCAGTTCGATTCGACCGATGGCCGAACCGCTTTTTTCTGCCACGTCGGGGCGAACGAGAGACGTTTCGGCGAAGCTCCGCCTTCCCGTTTTCCACGAGAGAAACGGGAGACGTCAGAGGTTGGCGCCGTACTAATCAATCGGCTCGATTGGACCGACAGCGAAACGGAACATTGCGTAATTTGGGAATGGTAGCCAACACATTTTGAACAGATGCAGCTGACATTGGCTTCTCTTGTCTCCTACGATACGGAATGTACTCAAATCCTTCAAAAAAGGATTATTCACTGTTTTCTTTCTCTACCTTTAGTCAGCCAGCCTCATTAAATCGGCCGATATTTATCTCTTTTTGATTTTTCGCTAAAAGTAAAAAAATGAATCCGTTTGGTGAATATACAAACGTCTTGAAACATATTCGTCAACTTCTGTTGCTCCTCGATGTAAGAAATCGTGAAATAAGCGGAAATTAATCGAACACCAGGGTGCAGGTCTACGAGATGTGAAACATGGCAATTTCGCTCGGACTCCCCACCAGGGGTGTGCACTTACCGTTTACCGAATCACCCGGTTTGGGAGTTTCCGGTAAATTTTGATTTCCCGATTAACCGACATAATCTCGAAATTTACCGAAATTTTAACCGATCAAACTTAAGCAACTTTTTTCGCTAAGTGGATCCATTTCTCGCCTTATTTGCATGAATAAAGCCTATTTTGACCTGCATAAAACCAGCTTTTTTAGCATTCTCACGCTACTGATTGCCGTGTCTTTTTTCATATAACCTTTCATGTTTCCTTTTGGTGTCTTAGCGTTTGGCTTCTCAAAATTAGGTATTGATGCCTTCAATAGTGCTAAGTCATGCTCTTCGATCAGGACGGTTAAGAGTATGAATCGAGTCAAATCCATTCCAGCCAAAAAGTCTACTCAAATTTTTTTTCTAGATTTCATACCTACCTTGGAGAGAGCCACTCTCTGATTACAATGGTATCTCTGAAATCGTCCGAAACCCTATGAACGGAGATATGGCTCCTTTTCAATGCCTGCATTCTGAGGGCAAAAATTTGGTGGACGAGTTGTCTCAGGCCTGTATTTCTCTTCATTCGCCATCGCTGCACATACACTGGTAATACTTTGCATTCCCTATTGAAGGTTGGGGCGAATTCGGTGCACCTACTGTGCTTCTCTGGACCTATTTCCGGTCTCGACACGCTTTGCAGCCGCGCGCTTTCGAGTCGGAAAAGTTTCCAGCGCATCATACGCCGATCTGTTGACTCTAGGTGAGTTTTGGAAACTGGAAACTAAACAAAATCTATCAAAAAGGGGTCGTCCAAGCAAAAGAGGTTTGGTTGGCGTCAGAAACGTTCCAACAAAAAGGGAACAATAGGTAAGTAGAATGAGGAGAGTCTACAAAAAGTGGACAATATTTTCTGAGACTGACTTTCCTGGCCGATACTTCTTAACAGCAAATACAAACCGTTGTGGTATTCCACGATAAAGAGTTAAACGGTTTCCAAGAATGGACTTCAATTCTTTGACGAGATTATAAGAAAATACTCTCATTAGATGCTGCACTTTGGTTTCGCTTCTCGTAGCAGCTAGAGCTAACCGTTTTTGGCATCATCTTCTATTCTGATGGTAAGTATTAGGTTTACATGCACATACTTTTTAACGGTTCTCGTGTAGTCAAGACCATTTTTGGAACCACAGAGTGCTTCCGTGTACAACACCGCAACGGTTTGTTTTTGCTGTTAAGAAGTATCGGCCAGGAAAATCAGTCTCAGAAAATATTGCTCACTTTTTGTAGACTCTCCTCATTCAACTTACCTAATGTTCCCTTTTTGTTGGAACGTTTCTGACGCCAACCAAACCTCTTTTGCTTGGAAGACCCCTTTTGATAGAATTGTTCACTTTTTATTGATATTACGAAGTAATATCCCTGAAAAATCTTCAATATTTTTCAGATAGCATGGATTGCTATAATAATCAGTAAGCAACAAACTTGTTGCGCACGCTACAAATGAAGCGCTACTCACTTTCCACGATGTTCTGATGATGTCAGTAGATGCCCTATGCACTTGGCACCACCTTGGCACGACGTCCTGATGACGTCACCAGATGCTTTATGCACTTGTCACGACCTTGGCACGACGTCCTGATGACGTCATCAAATGCCCTATGTACTTTACATGACACCCTAACTTTGTTAATTTTCAATCGATTTGGCTCAAATTTTGTCAGCGGGTGTCTTCTAGACTCTCTCACTTATATCCAGAAGGAAATCTCTAGAATATTTGTTTTACAGGTTTTATTAACTACTTTACCAAATTCTAATGATCACAAGTGCCAGGCAAAACCAAACCTCTCCCGCCGCTCCGCGGCGGGAGCGATTAGAAAAAACTGTATAAAAAACCCACATCGAGTCATCTTTGGCGCTGGAAACTCGACCGACTCGAGAGCGTGCGGCCGCAAAGCGTGTCGAGACGCAATTGTGGACCGGAATTTGGCTAAGAAAATCACATTATGTGGTAGCATATGACGCCGAGTTTGCACCAACCTTCAGTAGTGATCGCAACGTACAGTACCGCGCACGTTTTGTTCGCGCAAAAACGGCGTCTTGCGACGTTTTTTATGCTCATAAAGCGCCGCATTGCCATAACTCACTTGAAATTTGACGAAATTAGATTTCCAGGGAGTTTTCGTGTTCCTCTCGGTCAGACAAATGCAGCGATATGTGTATAGTCTTTTGGACTCCGGTGTTTTGTTGAAAATGGGTTTTTCTTTCTAAAATTCACGTTAACCACAGGTCAGAACATGACAGATGTCTGCAATCATCACCGTCTGATCAGTTCATAGTGAGATATTTTGAAGTGCAATTATGTAATTTTCTATGAACTTCTGGAGTTGAATCTATCATTTTGTAACACTATCGTGTAGCACTCAACGACAGCAATTCAGAAATGACTTCCAATTTGAAATCGGGCTACTTTGAAGCTAGCTATGGCGATGTGGCGCTTTGTGAGCGCAAAAAATGCCGCAAAACGTTTTTTTGCAAAACGTTTGCGCGGTATTGTATCACTAGGATCAGGGATGAGCGGAAATTTTTTCCTGAATTGCGGAAATCGGAAATCGGAAATCGGAAGGACTCTCTAAAATTCGGAAATCGGAATTCGGAAATCGGAACGGCAAAAACCATCGGAAATCGGAATTCGGAAATCGGAAATCGGAAATGGTCAGCGAAATTCTTAACCCTCCCCTGGTGATTGTTCCTGCCAAAACACTTGGGCCTATCCTACTTTATTGATAAGGTGTATACCCACACGTACTTGTAGACTTGTATCGTGACCAGGGATGAGCGGAAATTTTTTCCTGAATTGCGGAAATCGGAAATCGGAAATCGGAAGGACTCTCTAAAATTCGGAAATCGGAATTCGGAAATCGGAACGGCAAAAACCATCGGAAATCGGAATTCGGAAATCGGAAATCGGAAATGGTCAGCGAAATTCTTAACCCTCCCCTGGTGATTGTTCCTGCCAAAACACTTGGGCTTATCCTACTTTATTGATAAGGTGTATGCCCACACGTACTTGTAGACTTGTATCGTGACGCTCAGAATCATTGCAGAATCAGTTAGGTCCCACACACTTTTCCAGGCGCCTGCAGCACTTCAAGTCGGTTCAACACAGTCTCTCCGGCGAGCGGTACACTTTTATTAGAGTCCCGCAAACTTTTTTCCCGGCACATGGCGCGCTCCTAGTTGGGTGCAACACACTTTTCTCGGCGCTTCACGTACTCCTAGTTGGGGTGCTACACACTTTCGCCGGCGCTTGGTGCCCTCCAAGTTGTGTCCAACACAGTCTACCCGGCGCTCGACGCACTCCAAATTGAGCGCAACACAGACAGTTCCTCCGGCGCTCGGCGTACTCCCAGTTAGACCCCGCACACCTTTTCCAGCGGTTTGCGCACTCTAAGTGAAGCCCCCAGCCCACTGTTTTGACGCTTGACGCACTTCCACTCAGAAAATGCTGGGCAGATTACCTGAGACTTCAACGCAAGTTGCAAGGTGGCCTCACGCAACTTACTTTGAGTTAACAAGTAACTTGAAGCGATGTTACGTGTAATTGTACGAGATTTTTGATCAATGTAACATACGCTTATAATAAATACACAACATTGCGAGTAACTCGTACTGCTGGTACATGTTACTTGACATGTACCAGCGACGTGGCCGGCACACTGACAAGCGACGAGGCCAGCATACCGTCACGCGACGGAGACTGCTCGGCGAGCACGACTGGGCCGGCACCGGTCTGTCAGGCGGGGCCTCCAGCCAGTGTGCGGGGCCAAGTACCTCAAAACTAGTGTATCTGAATGGACGACGCTGCCTGCATCTGAGTCATGCCTCCAGGGTGCAGCGTATACCTCCCTAGGGAACGGCACGCCGCGTAGATAAGTTACATGTGCGATAACATACATAATACATTTAGGTTACACGCCAGTGCTTTATGTCACGTGTAACTCAACTCGCACCGTGGAGCATATATCCAATGTTCAAGGTCAAATGTAACTTAAAGTTGTAAAGGCAGGTTGCCGAGAGCATATCTAAAGCCGAGAGCATTAGCATGTAACTCTGTCAGAAATTACTTCACAGTGAAGTCCCGCACACTCCCCTCGAGAAACTCACAGCGGGCCTTAAATCTCAAATGAAACCGTTCATGAACTCTTTCAGCAAGCTTTTATATAGGGAACTGATCGTGTTATCAGTACACGCCATCACACCATAATAACAACAAACCGAATGGCTTCATTGTTGAAAAAAAAACCACCGAATTTCCGTTCATTCTCACAAACACACACGGACACACACACATAGTTAGGCAAACATATGTAGACAGTAGGATGTTATTGAATAACTTTCCTGTAAATGCACTCAACCTTAGCTTTCTGAAAAGTGAAGACGGGCCTCGAATTCGAATTCAGCGCCCCAGATATCCCTAAGAACTTGGCAAGGAAAAGGGTTCAAAAACCTAAACTCCGATATTTCCGATTTTTTCCGCATTTTTAGGCTTTTTTTCGGAAATCGGAAATCGGAAATCAGAAGGCCAAAAACCATCGGAAATCGGAATTCGGAAATCGGAATTCCGCTCATCCCTGACTAGGATCCATGCCGACTATTGATATGTGATACTACGCTCGTCCTTGCATGGTGGTTCCTTGAAGATTCTTTTGGCTGCATGGAATATGTAGAGGAACTTAGATCTAGGAACATCAACGAATTTACCGTTTTAACCGAAAAAAATTTGAAAATGTTGACCATCGGAAAACTAGCGTTGATTTTTGGCAGATTATGGTAGATCATGTATGGGTGTACGGTAGTTCGGTCAAAGTCTCAGATTTGACTCAAAATTTGTATGCAAGGGTTATTGGGGGTGGTGGATGCGGATTTAGTGTCCATTTTGTCGATTTTCAAAACAGTAAGATAGGTTTGGCAGCCTAAATGGTATGGTAACTACCGTAACCTACAATAAGCTTCAAAATTTTGGCGAGCGGACTCCAGATTCGTCAGCACCCTAGACTACCCCTATATACAAGATTTGAGTCGGATCCGATTTTTTTAGAACACCTTAAAAATTTCGTGGGGCCGTCCCCTACCTTGCCGCCAGGCCTTGAAGAATACGTTAATACGATTCACCTTTCTTCCAGCACGAATATCGTGTTGCATGATGCAAGAAAGGTAATCCGCAATTGCAGAGCGGAATTTAGCTCCGAAAACGACAGTATGACAACAAAAACAGGGCAAGAATGAACGAAATCTCTGAACTATAAATCAGTGTAAACCAATCACTAGAAAACTGATTGTTGAGTATTGATAAATTCAAGTATTTGTTGAGGCGTGGGATTTTAACGGTCAAAACTTGGATGATGACGTCAGCATCTTGTCAGCATCGATTCTACGCCCTACACCCTGCATTGCGGTCACCGCGACGACGTCATCCTTGATTTTTCGAGCATGGTGGCAAAGCCATATAATCACATGCTCCGAAAATCAAGGATGACGTCATCGCGATATCAGCTATGAAGGGTAAGTGCGTAGGATCGATGGTAACAAGATGATGACGTCATCATGTTATTAGCATCCCGGCTATGACAGGTGTACCGAGACACGATCCACGGAGTAGTTACGAAATCATCGAGACTGCAATCCCGGCTTTGAGAGGTGGACCGATGTCATTCCCGAAACGAACGAGCCACGTTTCGGGTTGACCCCGCCCCTTTTTTCGTTTCGAGCCAGAGCGGTGCAACGGTCCAACCTCGTTCTGACGGCGCTCGAATCGAACCGGTGCCTGAGAAGTACATAGCAAAACTTTGCGGAAGAACCCCTAGAAATAGGCTGAAACGGGCAACCGACGACGGTACATAGACCAGTTCACATGCACCGCAATGAAAAATTTTTAAACAAGGTGGCTTGTTATAGGGCAAAAGAAATGATTCCCTCCGACAAAGTTGTGAACCTTCAAATTGATTTGCTCAAGTCAACAGAGATCTTTTCAATATTTCATTATATAGAATATTTCCATTGATTTTTCCTTTTTTCGACTTATAGTTAGTTGTCATGATGGCCACCCAAACTGTCTGCATATATCTACGAGAAAGATAAGACGTTGTCGATCTGAAAAATCTAAAAGGTTTCTTATCGCACAACTGCCCTTGTTGCTGAAGGCACCATTTTCCTCCTTCATATTGTACTCACTCACTCACTCACTCATCCCGTTAGCTGGCGGCTGGCGGAGCAGGATGACCTCTCAACCAGTACACTGCTGTAGGTGCCATAGGAGCTCTTGTGGCCTGAACGATACGCTTCCATTCAGTACGGTTCGCAGCAATTATTCTAGCATTAAGGACACTGCACCGTTGGGACTTCAGATCCGCCTCGACTTGCTTCAACCACGTCTTTTTCGGGGCTGCTCTTTCAACCTTCCACAGTGCAGGGCGCTCTCTCCATAACAATCTGCGCGGAAGTCGGTTTGTTTCCATTCTGCATACGTGTCCGAACCATCGCAGCCTTCTCGTTCGAATTTGTTCTTCGATCGTGGGCTGATGGTCGCAAGTATCTCGGATATCGTCGTTCCGCATTCGATCTCTTGAAGTTATCCCGAGGATTTGCCGCAAACACCGCGTTTGGAAGACCTCCAGCCTGCTGTAATCCGACTTCAGCAACGTCCACGACTCTGACCCGTACAGTAGGATTGGCACTATGAGCGCGCGAAACATCCGGATCTTTGTCTTGATTGACACATTACGCTTCTTCCATAAACACCAGCCCAGCGAAGCGAAAGCAGCCGACGCCTGCCCGATCCTGCACAGTACCTCCGATGTAGCCACTACCTTTCGCTCTTGCACCACCGATCCGAGGTACTTGAACTCCTTGACCTGCTGAAGCTCAGCTCCCTCGAAGATCACAGAAGCACGTGAACCGTCCGACGTCATGACTTTAG
This sequence comes from Aplectana chamaeleonis, assembly GCA_029168955.1. Classification (NCBI taxonomy): domain Eukaryota; kingdom Metazoa; phylum Nematoda; class Chromadorea; order Rhabditida; family Cosmocercidae; genus Aplectana; species Aplectana chamaeleonis. The sequence goes on along the minus strand of JAPDOI010000004.1, from coordinate 1,326,083 downwards.
TCTTCTCCTTGTTAATCCGCAGCCCATACGATTCCGCGATTTGTGCCATATCATTCAACAATAGCGTGGCTTCCATGTCAGTATCGGTGAACACTGCACTGTCGTCCGCAAACATCAAATCCGTGACAAAATCGTTATCGCCAAATTGGACTCCTCTTCTATTTTCAAAGGTCTTTCTCATAATAGCATCGACCACGGTATTAAAGAGGAGCGGTGAAATCACATCTCCCTGCCGGACGCCTGCATCGACTCTGAATTCTTCGGATAGCTTGTTTCCGACGCGGACACAGCTAGTCGAGCCTCTATAAATTTCCTGCAGAAGCTTCACCATTTTTCCTGGCATGTGTTCGCATTCCATCGATTTCCATAAGGCGGGCCAGTGCACGCAATCGAATGCCGACTTGAAGTCTATGAAGGTGATAACGACGCGCTTTCCACAGCGAATCCTTTCCTCCATAACTTGACGAAGTGCGAAAATTTGATCGCTGCATCCTCGACCCGGACGAAAACCTGCTTGTTCTTCGCGACAGGTACTCTCCCGATGGCGTTGAAGTCTGGACTGGATAGTTCTCGTGAAGACTTTACCAACAATCGACAACAGGCTGATCCCGCGATAGTTTTTACAGTCTCTGGCATCGCCCTTCTTATGGATAGGCACGACAATAGCCTTTTTCCAGGTAGACGGCACGCTCTCTGTCCGCCATATGCGCGTGATTAACTGATGCAACTGACGCAGTAGAACATCTCCTCCTGCCTTGATGACCTCAGCAGTGACATTGTCAACACCGGACGCCTTTCCATTCTTTAGCGACTTGATTGCCGCCTTCACTTCTTCCGCAGTGGGTTTCCGAGTCAAGCGCTGTCTCCTCTGGTACCTCGACTAGTATCGGTTGGGCCAGTGGACCTTGTGGCGCATCGTGAGTATAGAGTTCACTGAAGAACTGCCTCCATCGCAACAGACGCTCATCTGCTGATCGCACAAAAGACCCATCCGTATTCCTGATGGAATCGCTCATGGGTTTGGTCTTCTTTCTGAGACGGTTGAGTGTGTTGTACAATGTGCGATAGTCGTTCCTTCCAACTGCCTCCTCCACTTCGTCTGCAACCTTATTCCAGTACGACTCCCGCTCTTCCTTCAACTTTCGACGAAGCTCCTGACACAATTGCCGATACCGTCCAAAGTCCGTTAATTTCACTCGCTTCCGTTCGTCCACGAGACGGAGAGAATCGTCCGATATCCAAGGCTGCGTTCGCCGGCGAATAACAGGGCAGAGAGGCTCTGCGCATTCAAGAGCGACTTCAACTGTCTGCTTCTCGTGCTCGTCCACAGACAAGGCGTCTTCCAGAACCGCGAACCGATTCGACAGCGCGAGTTGAAATGTTTCTTTTGTTCCTGGCGCCATCAAGTGTGACCAGTCAAGTTTCTTTCTAGGGGGCTCCTCACGCCTAGGTCGTCGTAAGCGAAGCTGCATTACAGCACGCAAGAGATAATGGTCGGATCCACAATCAGCCCCTCTCATGGCTCGAACATCTTTCAGCGATGATCTAAAACGTGAGTTTATCAGCACGTAGTCCAAGGTGGCCACATCTCGTCCAGTTGGATTCCTCCATGTTAACTGATGCTTCCTGGGGTGCCGGAATTGACTGTTACCGATGGCAAGCTCGTTGAACGCAGCGAACGAAAGTAGGCGTAGTCCATTATCGTTTATTTCGCCCACGCTGAACCTGCCCAACACTCCTTCCCAGCCTGTTCTGTCACTACCGACTCTTGCGTTGAAGTCACCCGCTACAATGGTGACATCGGTTTTCGGGATAGTATTCAGCACGTCCTGGAGTTGGGTGTAGAACTCGTCCTTGTCAACGTCAGAACTTGGCTCCGTTGGTGCATAGATGGACACGACATGGGTCTTGATTGTTCCGCTCAAAACAAGAACAGCGATCCTGCCAGAAATCGGCTCGAATGAAACAACGCTTCCAGCTGCGCGACTGCCTAGCATAAATCCAACACCATTGCGATGTCCGTCCTCACCGGAATAGTACAGCACCATCTTTTTCGCTACACTCCGGCACCTGAATGGGCACCGTTCCACATCCGCTCATCCTCAGCTCGGAAAGTGCAGCAATCGATATGTTGGACCTTGACAACTCTCTTGCTATTATCTCTTTCTGACCGACGCAGTGTCCCGTTCGCACATTCCATGCTCCAATCCTCAGCTCCTTCTTAGGTGTCACCAGTCGTCCTCCATTTTGGCCAGTAGTATTCTTCTCACCAACACCCTGGATCCCTAGTGTTGGCGCATCGGCTGCCCCGGATGCGGTAGCTTCTTCGTTGTTTCCTAAGAGACTTTCCATGGTTACCACCTAAGTTTTCCAGCCCGTCGGTAGTACGGGGGGCCAACCCTCCTCCTTTCTAATCCGGGCTTGGGACCGGCAATGGCGGAGTTTCATATTGTACTATGAGAGTGTAACACTTACCACTGTGAGCAAACGAAGCCCATCGATTTAAAGGCAGGGTTCACGAAAAATTTCACTTCCAATATCTACACGGTTTACGAAAGGTCTGGCGCCCTATATAGCAAGGCATGCTTAAAAAGACGCGAAAGCCGCGTATTTGAGCCAAAATAGGCTCTTCCTTGTTTACGTCGATTTTTGAGAGTGGAGGAATTGACCGCTATGAAGGATCAGTGCAATGAAGCGATTAGCTCACTTATCAGTACTTCCTTGACTAGACCATTCCTGTAATCTGAGTTTTCCTTTATTCACATCGAGGGGGCGGAAATGGGACACGGAGCGGTTCTGTAACTCCAAAATGCTCGTTTGCAGTAGTTATTTTACCACTTCTGGCTCTGGCTCGTTTTCTACCGTTCTTTCGGCACTGGGAGCCTAGGATCCTTCTCGCTTATCATTTCACCGTGAAAGAGACTGAGGATGATCATCGTGATCGCTGCCTTTAAGCTCTTCAAAGCCTCAACTGTTATCCGTTGTTATCCTCCGTGGTTCTATCTCTGCGTGGCGAAAAGTGGGTGGGGTGTTAGGTTAAAGGCACAGTACACCCTCAGATATGAATTTTGAGATTTTCGTGTAATTGTGTAGAAGACCCCTCCTGTATAACACGTGCCAAATGCAAGATCTCAATTCCGCCAAATAAGCGAGATATAAGCGACCACCACAGGCCCGACCCCCTCCAGCCACCACCACAGGTGGTGGCTGGAGGGGGTTCCTTCCTGATTTTCGATCTCACAATCAATAGCGGTAACATGGATGGATGTTTTTCAACCGAGTCGTCGTTCATCACTCCCCTTCCGATCTATCTCCTCATCCTGTTTTGCTCTTGTGCCGCGACTCCGAATCAAGAGAAATACAGGCCTGATTGTGAGACCACTTGTCCACCAAATTTTTGCCCCCAAAATTCAGACGTTTTCGAGGAGCCATATCCCTGTTCGCTGGGAGTCTTGCACGTTTTCAGAGATACCATCGTAATCAGAGAGTGGGTCTTCCCAAGATGAGCATCAAATCTGAAAAATAATTTTTTGGGCGTCCTGTGCCCTTAAAGGCAGTGTCCACGATAAAAACCATGTCTGATTTTTTGGTGGAGATCGGCGGCTACGGGGCCTAGCCCAACCCTAATGTTGAAAAAACTAAGAAAAATGAGCTCGGAACGGTCCCCTACGGGCCCAAAGTTGGACACCCGTCAGCTCGTCACACCCAGATGCGCTTTCCACGCCCACCGACGTGAACAAATGAATGCTCGAGATTGTGAGATGAGCGATGGTTTCCGATCAATAGCCCCGTTCTTCCCTTTATTCCCAACTTTTCTCTTTACTCAGGTCAGCTTGCACTTATCGGCTGCAAAAGACGGAAGTTACAAGCCTCGGACAACTCGTCCACCATGTTTCCTTAGCTCAATTTTTGAGGGACCATAACTCCGTCCCTAGAAGGTCTTGTACGATTCCAAAAACATCATTGGAATCAGCATGGGACCGTCTTCAAGTTATGCAAAAAAGCAGAAAAACGATTCTTATCGTGAACAATGCCTTTAAAGGCAGTGTTCACGAAGAAAAAGTTGCACGTTTTTTTTTTGGCCAAAACGTAAGCTTAGGGTCCCTCTAAGAAGATTAAGAACGGAAGTGCGACGAAAAACTGCCGTTAAGTGGGTGAAAAGCTAGTGGGCCAGTCAACCCATTGGGCCACTCCGCCCACGTCCTATAACAGTTTCCCTGAATTCTTGGTGAGATGAGCGATGGTTTCCGATCAAAGTCCCCGTTCTTCCCTTCATTCTCAGCGTCTCTCTTTACTCAGGTCAGCTTGCACAAATCGGCTGCAAAAAACGGGAGTTACAAGCCTCGGACAACTCGTCCACAACGCTTCCTAGTTGAACTTTGAGGAGCCATAACTCCGCTTCCAGGGGGTTTTGTAAGATTCCAGGGACATCATTAAAATCAGCATGGAACTGTTTTCAAGACAGGCGAAAAAACAGAAAAACGACTTTCATCGTGAACACAGCCTTTAAGGCGTGTAGCCTTGTAAAAAAAGAGTAACGTTCCATAGGTAGCTTGCGCCTCGTCGTAGAAAGTGAGTAACTCAGCGCGGGCCACAATGTCCGGGGCCTAAGAAGTGAAGCGCGGCTGGGCCAGGTTAGAAGCCTATATCGGGGCATAAGTATATCTCCAGGCACAAGAGCTAATCTGAACGAGCAATGTCCAGTGAATGCTGCGGGTGGGGCAGGTACTATACTAGCACGCGTCCAAAGTTTCCTCGTAGTTTTTGCAACATGCTGCCGAGCGCTATCGTGCTGAAAGATCGTATTTTCATGCATTTGGGCATTTAGGGGGGTTCAGCTTGAATTTTGGGCTCAGTTGCATCAATCATTGTTGGTAATATCGATGCTTCCCTGACATGAGCTTCATTGTTTTGTACTACAAATTTTAGAAGATGAAGCGCGTCCGTTGAACCTTCATTGACTACGTTTCGGGCAATAAGCCCCAGGTCAACTGAAATAATACGAAAAAATCGTGAAAAAATCGTCAACCTGTTCTCGCTAACACGAACTACCGACCTGTGGCGACAGTGATGGAGTAGGGTCGCAACAGCAGATAAGCCCAGATGTTTTCTAAAAGAGGTGGGAATGATGAAACGCGATGTTGATGAGTATCCCACCTACCTCTAAATGGGCATAAGGCCCCCGTCATAGCCGGCCGAAAAAATCTGCCGTCCTAGTCCCACCCGGTCGATATCTATGAGACACACGCAGAGCGGGAAGAAATGAAGTGATAAAAATCATGATTTTGATTTTCACTTTTACTTTGATTTTATCCGGATGATTTTTATCACTTCATTTCTTCCCGTTTTGCGTGTTTTTCATACCTATCGACCGGGTGGGACCAGGACGGCCGCTTTCGGCCGACTATGACGGGGTCCTAAGATGGAAATGAGGGAGGGCGGTAGAAGGAGGTCACACAATAGTGCATTGGGAGGATAGGAGGGATAAGGTGTCCAGATATGTATCATATCCCAGTCAACCGCCTCCATTAACCTCATTGCTTCCCTCATTTCTTATCTGCTGATGATAGGCGGTTTTTTTCATATCTATGATATGATCATGATGACCATGATCATGACCCGGGACATAACCAAATAACGACTGAAATGTTGCGGTGGGGAAGAAGAATTCTGGTGCCGTTGATAACAGAATTCTTCAATTACTGCCTGGGGGTGTGTATACAAGTCTGTTGGTACCTGCTCGTTGGTGCCCCTGCTTCTACTGAACCCAGCAGACGTTTGAGTGTACACAGGGAACGTTCGAGCGATACAGCGTACCGCGAAAGTATCCCATACATTGCATAAAGGTGTCGCAGTCTGGCACACTAAGGCCTCTGGTCCACAACATCTTAGGACCCGTACCTAGAGAGTTCATGGAGTCTTTGGCCACAAGCCACAATTTCGACTCCCTGAACTGTCGATCGCTGTCGAGTGATATTCAAAAAACTGCGCTATCCAGACTTCTGAGCTATTTCCATGCACCGTTTGCTGCTTTGCAGGAAACAAGCCTCAAGGATAGACCCGTCATCAACGTCGTAGAGTACACCATCTACTGCGGTAACGCTGACGATAGGAGAGTGGGAGGTTGTGCAATAGCTGTAAGGAAGGATTTCAATGGTATGGTCAAGGAGTTTGGCTCAAAGTCTTGCCGGAATGCATTTCTACGACTGCGGGATCACAGAGGATTCAATCTGTGGATAGTGAGTGCTCATGCGCCCACTGAAACCGCCGAGGACAATTCGAAGGATGCGTTTTATGAGGAACTCAATACGTTGCTGGCCAGGATACCTTGTCAACATGCTCTTGTCATGGGGATTGACGCAAATGCGAAGATGGGACTTGATCAGGAATCCGAAGTACTCGGTAAATGGTTATTCTCAGTGGAGCAATCATTGAACAATGGATACCGCCTTGTCGACTTTTGTGAACGCAGTGGTCTGATTATTGCATCGACATTCAAGAGGAATCATCGCCGCCATCAGCTTACGTGGCAGGGACCAACCCGGCTATCTCCAGAAGAGCAGCGGAACCGGAAGATGACAACTTTGGAGCTACAGCTCGACTATGTTCTGACGAGGAATATTCCAGTATCGGACATTCGAAGATCTAGAGCTGTGTGGGATGTCGCATTCGATTCGGATCACCGTCCTGTTCTGTTCAGCTTCACTGCGAGAATTCATAAGAGGAAGCGAGGGGCTCAGCTTCTCCAGAGGATTAACATGACAAGTCTCAGAGATGAAGAATGCAGAAGGAATTTTCGACAATGCGTTTCTATTCACATCGGAATACAAACGAAGAAGAAACTTTGCGACCTCCGAACTGCTGGAAACTTCGTGGAGGAGAAGCGTCTGAGGAGGAAGTTGCGTCGGCAGCTTCAAAGTGACCGCGAACGAGAGTGGACGTGTAGAGCTAAGGAGTTTGAGAAGGCTTGGGAGGAGAAGAATCCGAGGAAAGCCTACACGTTGCTGCGACAGTATAGCGGGAGGATGAAGAGATGTTCTCCTGTCTTGAACGCTACCGATGGAGTAGCAGTTAGTGATGCGACGCTGCAAATATGGAAGGATTACTTCAGTTCATTACTGAATCGTCCAGCGCCATCAGTACCTGAGCTCCCGCATGTTCAGAGAGCACATTACGATGGCAGTGGGGAACCGCCGACTGAGTCTGAAGTTTCGGATAGTGTCCGGAAAATAAAGAATGGAAAGGCAGGTGGAGATGACAACATCACTGCTGAAATGCTGAAAGCTATTCCTCCGTCTGGAATTCGTGAAATGACCAACACCATCCGTGCCATATGGATGAGCGAAAGGATACCCGATTCGCGGAGACATGCGATCATCGTACCTCTTCATAAGAAGCTATCCGTCACGTATCCTAAGAACTACAGAGGACTCTCTCTACTTCGCGTCATGTACAAGGTTTTAGAACGTATCATTCTCGAGCGACTTATCAAACATCGTGAAGGAACGACTAGAGATGAGCAAGCCGGTTTTCGACCTGGAAGATCGACCATCGACCAAGTTTTCGTCGTGAGAAGAGTAATTGAATCGTGGCAGCGGTTTTCGAAGCAGTTACAGCTTGCTTTTTTGAACTTTGAAGCCGCGTTCGACTCTCCTCATCGTGATCGATTGCTCAACGCTCTGCGAGCAGATGGAGTCCCGGAAAAGTATGTTCGGTTAATCGAGGACATGAACAGAGGAACAACAGCAGCAGTTCGTACACCTGTCGGATTTACGTCAGCTTTCGAGGCAAAAACAGGAGTACGGCAAGGAGCCGTAGCGGGACCTTTTCTTTTCAACTTCGCCGTTGATGACATCATGCGTAGAGTTGCAGAACATCCCGCAACCTATGGACTTCGTCTTCGTCCCGACAAATACAAGCAGATGTGGGTCTCTCAGAGACCTTCAACGGGAGTTTTTGTGGACGGACAACGTATCCAACTGGAGGATGATTTCTGTTATTTGGGCTGTTTGCTGAATAACGATGGTAGTTATGCAGCGGATATTCGACAACGATGTGCGAAAGCTACGTCTGCATTTAATTCTCTAACCAAGTGTTTGTGGTCTACCACCATCGCGAAGGAAGTCAAGTTGCGCGTGTACCTATCCGCTATTCGCCCTATCATGATGTACGGATCGGAGACGTGGGCAGCACCGAAGACGCAGCTGGAAAGGTTGGATTGCACGGAGAGGAAGCTTTTTAGGCGTTTGCTAGGAAACTTTTGGCCGCGTGTATGCCATAACGAAGATCTTTACAAGGAAATCGACGCAGTACATCAACGCTTGACACGAGGGAGGTGCCATCATCTCCTAAAGCCATCTCAAGCAGCAATGGAAAGTCGACTTCGACTGTTCGGGCATATACTAAGAAGAACGCCGGATCGTCTTGTACAACACGCTTTAAGAATGCTTCCCAATCCTGTCTGGAAACGGCCACCTGGGCGTAGGCGAAAGTTCTGGACGGATGTGGTTAAAGGCAGCATACACGCTCGCAAGCATAGTCGAGATAACAGCATAGATAGGTCCGCACGGCCCATACTATGTCGTTAACGACGTTTGAATCGCTGAAAACTGTCCAGTATGACAGTATTTGACAATGTTTGAGCAATCTTGCCTTCCACGCCCGTATTTTCACACCCCTTCGAGTAACAGAATGAGAATAGATACTTGTGAAAACGTGTGATAATTGAGAGTGATAGCACTATCAAATGGGAGTGCACGAGAGAAATAGCTTGTTTACTTGAGTATAACATGTCTACATACCTATTGACTCTCGTCCACTTTCGAGAATGCCGCTCTACTTTGGCTGACCTCTTGAAATGGAGGATTTTATCAGTGCACAAACATGTTATATTGAGGTAAATCGAGTTTTTCTCTAAATCGAGTTTTCTCCCTTTTTATAGTGCTATCATTCTATGTTATCACATGTTTTCTCAAGTATCGATTCACATTCTGTTACTCGAAGGGGTGTGAAAATACGGGCGTGGAAGGCAAGATTGCTCAAACATCGTCAAATATTGTCATCCTGGACAGCCTTCAGCGCTTCAAACGTCGTTGACGACATAGTACGGGCCGTGCGGACCTATCTATGCTGTTATCTCGACTATGCTTGCGAGCGTGTATGCTGCCTTTAAAGAGGATTTGAAGTCACTCGGCATCGAAAGACAGTTCAGGCGCGATGTTTCGTTTCGCAGGAAATGGAATAGTGACAGCTGGATGGAATGTGTTCAAATTGTGGTGCGCGCGAAGCGCGCACCAGGAATTGGCTTTGATCTCTTCCCGAGCGGATGCCCTACATTGAGATCACCTATTCATACCGTCACCAGAGGTATGAGCTGTATACCATTCGATGCGCTGCAAGAAATTACATGTGTGTGCAACTTTTCATCCTAACTGGTCCCCGCTTTCTGAAGGTATGACCTCTCGAAGTGCGCAAAAACGTTCTCCACCACCGCCTCCGCCTTCGCCTCCGCCGCGGCCTCCGCCACGGCCTCCCCCTCCGCCTCCACCTCCGTCCGTTGAATTCCATTTTTTCGGAAGGCGTGGACCAAATTGCTTGAAAATTTGTGACTAGAGGTAATCGGCCACGGGAATGCCGAAAATAATTGCCAGAACTCACCATAATGACTTCCGGGCCCCTAACGGGCGGTTCAAACTCGGAAACCGGCCTCTCAAGATTAGTTTATGAAAATGATGGGTTTTTTGTTATCAGTCATTGTTTTCTTAGACTCCATATAAACACCTTGCTCCCTAGGGTGGTGTACTTTAAACGTCCTGCTCGGAAGAGGACGCTATGTGGGGTTGATGTTCTTGACCGCGGCGCGTATTCGATCCAAGCGCCTCAGACAAACTCACGGCTCGTCCGCGGCGGCAGATGAGCTTTCCGGACGGTCCGCGGCGCTTGGCGGCTGATCCGCGGCACGATTGATAGTGGGACGGTCAGACGGCCGATCCGCGGCGCTGTTTGTTCTCGAGGGGGTGGCTCCGGGGCGCACCGCCAATCCACCATCTCAATACTGATCGATGAAAAGCAGCCACATATATTTTTGAGTTGTTTTTGGATTGAACGACTTCACCACCTCATTCCCCGCAGTCTTAGACAATTTTCCAGCCGCTGACTTCGAATTTATGGTATTTGTAACTTCTTCAAACCGTTATATCTACATGCACGCTAATTATTCTTTCTAGATGCCATCGCAACAACTTCTAGGGCAGAAAAAATTGATGGTAAGTAAATTCTCATATTCTCGTTCATTTTGAGATTCTCCTCTGATTTTGTTTTTTTCTCATTCAAATAATTTTCATGATTGTTTGGTTTGGTAATTCTCCTCATGTTTTTCAAGAATAGTTCCGGTTTGATACTGACGTTGATCCATTTCGGCATGAAACCAGATCTACCCTAGAAAACCAAACAATCATATAAATCACTGGAATGTACAAAAAACTGGAAAGGAAAACAAAAAGAGAGAATTACAAAAATAAAGGTGAAAATGAAAAATTACCTACCACCGTGAATTTTTCTCCCTAGAAGTTGTTGCGGAGCCATCTGGAAGGATACAATTGGTGTGCATGTAGATATAATACTTTAATATATGAAGAAACACAGAAGGACGGGTTTGGTCACAGAAGCCAAGAAAATTGAAGAAAATGAAAAAACACCTACAATCAGCTTATCGGCTACGACGCCGGAATATCGTCCGGCTCGAGCGCGTGCGGCCGCGAAGCGTCTCAATACGCAATTGCGGAGGAATTTGACGCAGAGGAGTGGAATTTGACGCAGAGAAGCACAGTACATGAACTCTGTTTCCATCGAGTGGGATATTCTAGTAGAGCACCACTCCCAATTAGATGAAAACAGTCAGTTCGCCCACCCCAATCGACTCATTGGCCGTGAGACAGATTTCGGCATTGTTGCACGCTCTTCGCGCTAGCGTTCTTATCTCCTCAGAAAGCATCAGTATCACAATTTCGCAGGGTTGCTCTACCGTACGACTTATTTTCAGAGGTAGAACAGCTCAATTTACATGTAGAACTGGTTTCGATGTGCATTCGTAGACTTGTTCAGTTTATGGCATATTGCAATGCATGCCCATGGTAACACAAACAACTGATTGTGCAATAACTATGTGTTACAGGTCTTCAGTCTAAACTAATATTACAAAGTTGTTGCTTAAGAGTCATAAAATATGAGCTCTCGATTTCGAGAATTTAAAGCTCATGATCATACATTAATCATTTGTTCATAATCATAATTATACATCACCGATGTCTAAAAGATTGCAATAAAATATAATATTTTCACAATACTTCAGCGATACATGTCACAGTTGTACGGCTAAACTATCGAAACCAGTTATGCATGTTGGTCGAGCTGTTCTACTCCTGAAATTAGCTCTTGCGATGGAGAAATCCTGCAAAATTGTGATATTGAGGCTTTCTGAGGAGTATGGAATGCTAGCGCGAAAAGCGTACTCAATGCCAAAATCTGTCCCACGGCCAATGAGTCGGTTGGGGTGGGCTGGATAACAATATTCAAAGGACTGTCCGCGGCGGCTCTCAGGACGATCCGCGGCGCCTGCAGGACGATCCGCGGCGCTGGCAAGATGGTCCGCGGCGCATTGCCGGCGCATCCGCGGCTTCGGTGAAGGATCGTCCGGTCGTCGGCCGCGGACGATCCTGCAAAAGCGCCGCGGATCGTCCTTGGGCTTGTCTGAGTACTCAGACAAACTCACGGCTCGTCCGCGGCGGCAGATGAGCTTTCCGGACGGTCCGCGGCGCTTGGCGGCTGATCCGCGGCACGATTGATAGTGGGACGGTCAAACGGCCAATCCGCGGCGCTGTTTGTTCTCGAGGGGGTGGCTCCGGGGCGCACCGCCAATCCACCATCTCAATACTGATCGATGAAAAGCAGCCACATATATTTTTGAGTTGTTTTTGGATTGAACGACTCCACCACCTCATTCCCCGCAGTCTTAGACAATTTTCCAGCCGCTGACTTCGACTTCATCGTATTCGTAACTTCTTCAAACCGTTATATCTACATGCACGCTAATTATTCTTTCTAGATGCCATCGCAACAACTTCTAGGGCAGAAAAAATTCCCGATGGTAAGTAAATTGTCATATTCTCGTTCATTTTCAAGATTCTCTTCTGATTTTGTTTTTTTTTTCATACAAATAATTTTCATGATTGTTTGGTTTCGTGATTCTCCTCATGTGTTTTTTTTCAAGAATAGTTCCGGTTTGATAACGACTTCGATCGGTTTCGGCATGAAACCAGATCTACCCTAGGAAACCAAACAATCATATAAATCACTGGAATGTAAGGAAGGAAAACAAAAAGAGAGAATTACAAAAATAAACGTGAAAATGAAAAATTACCTACCACCGTGAATTTTCTCCCCTAGAAGTTGTTGGAGCCATCTGGAAGAATACAATTGGTGTGCATGTAGATATAATACTTTAATATATGAAGAAACACAGAAGGACGGGTTTGGTCACAGAAGCCAAGAAAATTGAAGAAAATGAAAAAAAGCACCTACAATCAGCTTATCGGCTACGGCGCCGGAATATCGTCCGGCTCGAGCGCGTGCGGCCGCGAAGCGTCTCAATACGCAATTGCGGAGGGGAATTAGACGCAGATGAGTGGAATTTGACGCAGAGAAGCACAGTACAAGAACTCTGTTTCTATCGAGTGGGATATTCTAGTAGAGCACCACTCCCAATTAGATGAAAACAGTCAGTTCGCCCACCCCCAATCGACTCATTGGCCGTGAGACAGATTTCGGCATTGTTGCACGCTCTTCGCGCTAGCTTTCTTATCTCCTCAGAAAGCATCAGTATCACAATTTCGCAGGGCTGCTCTACCGTACGACATATTTTCAGAGGTAGAACAGCTCAGTTTACATGTAGAACTGGTTTCGATGTGCATTCGTAGACTTGTTCAGTTTATGGCATATTGCAATGCATGCCCATGGTAACACAAACAGCTGATTGTGCAATAACTATGTGTTACAGGTCTTCACCATCCGTGAAATTCGTGGGATTCGTGAAATGACCAACACCATCCGTGCCATATGGATGAGCGAAAGGATACCCGATTCGTGGAGACATGCGATCATCGTACCTCTTCACAAGAAGCTATCCGTCACGGATCCTAAGAACTACAGAGGAATCTCTCTACTTCGTGTCATGTACAAGGTTTTAGAACGTATCATTCTCGAGCGACTTATCAAACATCGTGAAGGAACGACCAGAGATGAGCAAGCCGGTTTTCGATCTGGAAGATCGACCATCGACCAAGTGTTCGTCGTGAGAAGAGTAATTGAATCGTGGCAGCGGTTTTCGAAGCCATTACAGCTTGCTTTTTTGGACTTTGAAGCCGCGTTCGACTCTCCTCATCGTGATCGATTGCTCAATGCTCTGCGAGCAGATGGAGTCCCGGAAAAGTATGTTCGGTTAATCGAGGACATGAACAAAGGAACAACAGCAGCAGTTCGTACACCTGTCGGATTTACGTCAGCTTTCGAGGTGAAAACAGGAGTAAGGCAAGGAGCCGTTGCAGGACCTTTTCTTTTCAACTTCGCCGTTGATGACATCATGCGTAGAGTTGCAGAGCAGTTTCCTGCGGATGTGATCCTAACACCATCAGGACGCTCCCTTGTCGACCTGGAGTACGCCGACGACATTGTGTTATTCGCTGAAAACAACGCAAAACTAAAAGGATTGTGAACCTCGTTTCGAAGTATGACGCAGCCTATGGACTTCGTCTTCGTCCCGACAAATGCAAGCAGATGTGGGTCTCTCAGAGGCCTTCAACTGGAGTTTGTGTGGACGGACAACGTATCGAACTGGTGGACGATTTCTGTTATTTGGGCTGTTTGCTGAAGAACGATGGTAGTTATGCAGCGGATATTCGACAACGATGTGCGAAAGCTACGTCTGCATTCAATTCTCTAACCAAGTGTTTGTGGTCTACCACCATCGCAAAGGAAGTCAAGTTGCGCGTCTACCTATCCGCTATTCGCCCTATCATGATGTACGGATCGGAGACGTGGGCAGCACCGAAAACGCAGATGGAAAGGTTGGATTGCACGGAGAGGAAGCTTTTTAGGCGTTTGCTTCGATATTTCTGGCCGCGTGTATGCCATAACGAAGACCTTTACAAGGAAATCGACGCAGTACATCAACGCTTGACACGAGGGAGGTGCCAGCATCTCCTAACGCCATCTCAAGCAGCAATGGAAAGTCGACTTCGACTGCTCGGGCATATACTAAGAAGAACGCCGGATCGTCTCGTACAACACGCTTTAAAAATGCTTCCAAATCCTGTCTGGAAACGGCCACCTGGGCGTAGGCGAAAGTTCTGGACGGATGTGGTTAAAGAGGATTTAAAGTCACTCGGCATCGAAAGACAGTTCAGGCGCGATGTTTCGTTTCGCAGGAAATGGAATAGTGACAGCTGGATGGAATGTGTTCAAATTGTGGCTGAAGACCGTGAAAAATGGACACGGCTGACTACTAGGACGGCACACCTCGGTGAAGATGCGGAATGACCGCGTCAGGCGAAAGCCAACCGATTAAGTCAAGTAAGTCAAGTCACAGGTCTTCAGTCTAAACTAATATTACAAAGTTGTTGCTTAAGAGTCATAAATTATGAGCTCTCGATTTCGAGAATTTACAGCTCATGATCATACATTAATCATTTGTTCATAATCATAATTATACATCACCGATGTCCAAAAGATTGCAATAAAATATAATATTTTCACAATACTTCTTCAGCGATACATGTCACAGTTGTACAGCTAAACTATATCGAAACCAGTTATGCATGTTAATCGAGCTGTTCTACTCTTGAAATAACTCGTATGATGGAGAAGTCCTGCAAAATTGTGATATTGAGGCTTTCTGAGGAGTATGGAATGCTAGCGCGAAAAACGTACTCCAATGCCAAAATCTGTCCCACGGCCAATGAGTCGATTGGGGTGGGCTGGATAACATTACTCAAAAGGACGGTCCACGGCGGCTGTCAGGACGATCCGCGGCGCCTGCAGGACGATCCGCGGGGCCTACAGGACGATCCGCGGCGCTGGCAAGATGGTCCGCGGCGCATTGCCGGCGCATCCGCGGCTTCGGTGAAGGATCGTCCGGTCGTCGGCCGCGGACGATCCTGCAAAAGCGCCGCGGATCGTCCTTGGGCTTGTCTGAGGCACCATCGATAAGGCGTCGCAGGGTGTGCTGTAGTGTCGGTTGACTATGCGAGACCTCAGTAGGGGTGTGCAGGACGCCGTAGAATGTGTGCAGGACCCAGTAGGAATGAGCAGGACTTCATGGAATGTGTGCAGGACATCAGTAGGAATATGCAGGACATCATGAAGCGTGTGCAGGACCCCAATAGGGGTGTGCACGACGTCGTAGAATGTGTGCAGGACCTCACTAGGAGTGTGCAGGACATCATGCAACGTGTGCAGGACCTTAGTAGGAGTGTGCAGCACATCATGGAACCTGTGCAGGACCCCAGTAGGGTGTGCAGGACGTCGTAGAATGTGTGCATGACCTCAGTAGGAGTGTGCAGGACATCATGGAACGTGTGCAGGACCCCAGTAGGGTGTGCAGGACGTCGTAGAATGTGTGCATGACCTCAGTAGCAGTGTGCAGGACATCATGGAACGTGTGCAGGACCCCAGTAGGGGTGTGCAGGACGTCGCAGAATGTGTGCAAGACCTCAGTAGGAGTGTGCAGGACATCAAGGAACTTGTGCAGGACCCCAGTAGGGGTGTGCAAGACGTCGTAGAATGCGTGCAGGACCTCAGTAGGAGTGTGCAGAAAATCATGGAACGTGTGCAGGACCTCAGTAGGAGTGTTCATGACATCAAGGAACGTGTGCAGTGTCCCAAAAGAGGTGTGCAGGACATCATGGAACGTGTGTAGGATCCCAATAGTGGTGTGCAGGACATCATGGAACGCGTGCATGACTCCAGTAGGGATGAGCAGGACGTCATGGAATGTGTGTAGGACCTAAGTAAAAGTGTGCAGGACATCATGGAATGTGTGCAGGACCTTAGTAGGAGTGTGCAGGACATCATGAAACGTGTGCAGGACCCCTGTAAGGATGAGCAGCACGTCATGGAATGTGTGCTGGATCTCTGTAGGGGTGTGCAGGACATGAGGGGACGTGCGCATGACCTCAGTTTAATGTTCAGGACACCGTATGCAAGCCATGCCTCCGAATCAACAAGAACGATAGTTAAGTGCGCCAGAACAGGGCTACCGTAATCTCACTCGAGTTGGCTCTAAAAGTTTCCAAGTTCTGGCTAGAGCGGCTGACCCTGGGTCTGTCCTAGACGTGGTGGGGCCACCCAAGATTTACTCATAGAAATGATGAAAAACTCTGATAAAAGATGCCTTATACTGCACTGCACTAACAATCACTGTTTTTATGAGAGCTCTATGGAAATACTTCGACTGATAGCCTTACCAATTGGCGGTTCATTTCATATCTGTCTTGAATGGTGGGTGCCCCCCCCCGTCAAGGATAGTGCCTAGACCCTGTACAATTGGGTCATTTAAATACTCATTTCTTCATTTTTTCGACTTTTAAATTCAAAAAGTATATGCCTTGTATCTTCTTTGTAGGAAGTCGCGTTACAACTATTATCTTGCAATCTTAGCAGCGGAGCGGTTGTTTCTTCATTTCTACCACTATGTTCTCGAAAAATAAACAACTTGACTTTTAGAGCTTGACGATATTGTAGAAGGGAAACCCTTGGAAAAAGTTGTGAAATTTCTGAAAGTTGGGCTCCGCAGAAAAGTACTCTCCTACTTGGGTCCTGCACACATTCCATGACGTCCTGAACACTCCTACAGGCTTCAAGAAATACAGAAGAACTCCTACTAGAGTCCTGCACACGTCCCCTAATGTCCTGTACGATCCTACTGGAATCCTGAACACACTCGATGACGTCCTGCACATCCCCTACTGGGGTCCTGCACATGATCCATAACATTCTGCGCAGTACTACTCTTCCTGCACACACTCTATGACGCCCTGCACACCCCTACTGCGGTCTTGCGAACCCCTTGTCTGTGGCTATCTGTAGATTTACCTCCAGTCGAATTGTTTGGAGTAGTCCGTTGGTCCACCGCCCATAAAAGAATTGAAATTAAAAATGGATTGAAGGATGAATGATTTTTCACAAACTTTATCATCAGAGTATCATTCATATCATGCATGTGGTAAACATATGCCACACAACAGAACACGGTTTTAGTCAGCGGTTCATAAGACAGCATAGTCTTCAGTTAGCGGTTCATAAGACAAAACAATTCAGGTTTGCGGTTCACAAAAGCCTCTTCTTCACACTGACACCAAACCTATAGCAAAGCAATAGACCGCTCTATTGGTTGCCGTTTGATCTGTAAAGGCTTTTTTAGTTTGCTATTCGTTGGCGGTTGATAACAACTGTGCTTTTCGGTATCGAACTCGCAACAACGAGTGTCTGAGAAGAAAGAGCAGAGCTCAAATAATGCATGTTGATCACACTTCTACGTGATGACAAATATAACTTTTTGTACACACCAGGCCTACCTGGTATTGAGGTTGGATAGCAGGTTTCACTGTCCTCCCATCGGTCTCAAGGCGACTCTCACACTTTGTATGAGAACCTAGTGAACCATCTTCTGCTAAACATCAGCGAGATACAAGGGATGTAACCTAATTGGTAATAATAATAATAATTCATTACGCTGTATAAGACAGACGTTCGAGAATAAAAACAATATAAACTAAAGGCTGCGAAATCACACTTGAATTACACAGTAGAAGTGAAACTAATAATATCAATAAAGGCAGCCTGGAATACATATGCCTAATGCGCGAGGATGACTTTAGAGGCCATTCGTTTGAATGACTGAAATCGCGAGGGCAGGGGATCTATGGTACTCTTTAACGAAACATAAGCAGCGCCAGCACGAACCGTAAATGTGTGGGCACGGATTCCAGTTTTAGCAGTAGGGTATGAGATTTTTATACTACCTCCTCTAGTTCTAAATGCACTGAGTTTGTAGAAATGCGAAGAATCTACCTTGACAACACGAGAAATTATTTTAAACACCATACATACGTCCCTCAGTTTTCTCCTAGACTCCAGTGAATGCAACCCGAGAAAGATGTTTCGGATACGCGACTTAGGGATACGGTCGTAGAGGAAACCTCCGTATCTGATTATCAATTTTCGTGTATAATTGTTTTGAATTTTTTCGAGGGATGCAATGTCTTTCTTTTTGTGCGGTGAAAAAACTGTGGGCCCACACTCTAAGATAGGCCTGACATACCGTTAGTATCGTTAGTAGTTTTTTTTTTTCAGGGTGCGATTTTCTGGCCTAAGCAAAAAGCAAAAGCGCAACTGACTACGGAAGAGAGAGAAGTGGTTTGTCCAGATCGACGAAGCAAATGCCCAACAGGTGCTTATCCCGTATTTCATTTTCTACCGCTTTAATATTTTTACTCAGGAAGCACATGCTGCATGCTTGTAAGTGGGAAGTACGGTTGCTGCCCAGTGGAAAGAGCAAATTGTTGCCCAGATCATCTACACTGCTGTCCAAGAGGATACGACTGTGATCCATCCGGACAACGATGCATCCAGGGCAAGGTTTGAGAAGCAGTTCTACCCAATGGGAAACAATATTTGTTGCACAAAGCGGTGCGAAACAATAGAGCCAACCTAAATCTTGCATCCAGGTTACCAGGTGCTGAGCTTCGCGGAGCGGGAACATGACTTATGAATCCAAGACTAGTGAAAACCCCAGGAGGTTCAGAGAATTTAGCCCATCCACTAAAATTATATGAATGTTTTCGAAAAAATCACCATTTCCGAGCGGTGCCAAACTATAGAGCCACTCTACTTACTTACTTTTTACTACCACTTACTTTTTTCTACTTTCCTCCTATTTCATGGTTCCAACTTGTGTTTGAATACGTCATATTGGAAGTTGAAA
The DNA here is from genome assembly GCA_029168955.1 of Aplectana chamaeleonis. Taxonomy (NCBI): domain Eukaryota; kingdom Metazoa; phylum Nematoda; class Chromadorea; order Rhabditida; family Cosmocercidae; genus Aplectana; species Aplectana chamaeleonis. The sequence continues at coordinate 1,307,047 of JAPDOI010000004.1, read as the reverse complement.
ATATATCTGTTAGTGCGTTGAGTGCCTCTTATGAGTTGGAAGCTTTCTGTTGCTGAAAAGGCCCTAGGGAAAGCCATATTAGAGGTACATGCCTCGAACTGAAAAATACTTTCCCAGATATGGAGATCATACAAGCACTTCAGGGGATATTATAAGGATAATGTCGAGCACCACAAAAAAAGTTGAGCCAGTCGACCCGGAACGCTTCCAAAACGCGATGAAATGTACCGCTCATAGAAGCATCGCGTAGTTTTCGTTCTAACAGCGTTAACCAAGCATGTATCAGTCTACCGAATCACAAGTAACCTGTTCTGCAATTTCTCTCACGCTGTTAAAGGCACAGACCAATCTCAGGTGTAATTTTTGATATTAGACTCCGGCCGCCGTGTATAGCAACCCTGCCAAGCGCGAAATCTCAATGCGCCCAAATAAGCGAGAAAAAGCAAGGAAAAAGTCGACCCCGCCCCCTTGGAAGAAAACGTCGGTAACTCCCACCGACAAGCATCCTGTCTCAATACTGAAGAAATACGCGATCGATTTTGTTCCAAATCTATGTTCTTCCATTTGTTTTCGGTCCGGCTTTATTTTGTGACCTGCTTCAAAACGAGAGCTGCGAATAACGAGAAAAAACAGGCTCGAGACAACTCGTCCACGATCTTCTCGCCGTTTAAATTCAGAATCTTTGAGGAGCCATAACTCCGTTCGTAATGAGGTCTGAGCGATTCTAGAGACACTTTTGTGATCAGAGTAGAACTTTCTCCAAGATAAGCAGGAAAACAAAATTTCGATTCTGAAGTTGGACTGTGCCTTTAAAGACAGTGTTCACGATGATCATCCTCGTTGACTTTCCACAGTGAAATGATAGGCGAGAAGGATCCTAGGCTCCCAGTGCCGTAAGAACGGTAGAAAACGAGCCAGGAACCGCAAAATAACGGCTGCAAATAAGCGTTTTGGTGTCCCAGACATGCCCCGTGCTTCAGATCCGGTCCCTCGAAATGCCTTATTGCACTGATAGGTATCATCCTTCTAGCGGTCATTTCCTCCACGCTCAAAAATTCAACGTAAACAAGGAAGGGCCTACTTTGGCTCGAAAACGCGTCTTTCGTGCCCTTTTTAAGCATGCCTTGCTATATAGGGCACCAGACCTTCCGTAAACGGTGGAGATATCGGAAGTGAAATTCATCGTGAACACTGCCTTTATAGTACTGGTTATGAAGCTGTGAGCCGGTGCAGTGGCTGCATCCAAGCCACAGGTTGGAATTAGCCTTGTATAAGAGACCAATTTGAGGGCCAATGAGTGTTAACACAGTCTGGTACTGGAAGTGGAGGAAATAGCTGCTTTACTGCTCGATATTTTTTTTATTTGGCACTGTGGAATTCTGACGTCCCAGATGGTCGAATATACTACTGGCAAATTTTTGGGCAAGAAAGAGCCTGTTCTCGAGGTACTGTTTTGGTGGAGCAAGTTCTTCCCACCAAAGCAGTACCTCTATGTCTGAGGCTGCCCTCAGTGGCTTCGAACGGATGACGCCCCACTCCGGTTCAAGCTGCATCGACATTCAGGCTCATCAGAAGCTTCAGAAGATGCTTCCTGCCAAGACAGGTTTTGTTCTCCAAGATGACACATGCCAAATTGCGCATCACTGTTAACTTCCGCTAGGTTAGAGACGTAAAACGTCAACGTTAAGTGACAGACATATATTCCTCTAGGCTAAATTTTAAGGAGAAATTCTAGAGATACCCAATAGGAGTAGTTCACAAAATTGGTACCCCCTTTTTGCCAGTTCTTGAGCTGAAGTGTGCGATTTTGGGTCCATGAATGTACAACTAGGACTTCTCCTCAACAGAAAGCTTTGAATCTATAAGGGAAACTCCATGCACAAACAGATACGTCGTCATGAACCACTGTGACTTTTTTGATCACAAGTTGGGGCGGGGAAACTTCAGAAAGTAGAAAAAGGGTGGCTCCATAGTTTTACACCAATCAAAAATGGCGATTTTTCTAATAACATTCCTGATTTTTTACTGAGCGTACTTAATTCTCTGAAACCTTATATGCGAGATTTTTGAGTAGTTTTTAAATCAATCGGTAATGCATCCGTCTCGCGGACTTCGGTGCCTGGTCACCTAGATGTAAAAAAATTGGGTGGCTCTATAGATTTGCACTAGCCTCATATATAAAATGTCCTATGATATCACGTCATTGACCACATTGAAAAATGTATTCACATTGCAGACATCCCTTGTAATAGGGTCCTACCGCAAGTTTCATGCAACACCTTTGAGAAGCAAACCAGCCGTCACCATGGAGTCCGCCAACCAGGAAAGTCATATGTTCTACAATACCCGCATTTTTTTTGTAAAAAAAACGGGGTTGAATTGGCGCACATGGCAAAAAACTTGTTTATTTGTGAATTTTGTGAATACAATTTTTCGCACTGAACACGCACGTGTATTCACAATACAAGTAACTATTAGGAAAGCTATTCGACCAAGTCATGGATCTCAATCATTAGAGTGATCACGATAGCTGGTTTCCGCGAGGCTACGTGACGCGTCCTCGTATTGCGGGTGGGGGTTATTAGCGGGCGAAAAGCATCGGCTTATACCTTTTGTTACATTCGGCGCGTGTGAATACTGTATCATGTACGTCGGATAGGGTCAAAATCCAGAATTCATGCGACTGGGAGGTATCGGGAGGCGTTTTGGGGTCGCCTCTAAAAACTACGCCTCATGTCAGCTCCGGGATAGACCCGGCAAGCTATCCGCAGTATACCCAGCCCACACGTAGAGCCCGGCAAATTATCTGCGAGCATCTTTATTGACCCAAACAGTAGCAGCAACGGGCCTCTTTCCCCCAATCCCAGAAGATTCTCCAATACGGCAGTGTTGGACAAAACAAGTACGGAGAGGATGCGAAAATCTCAGGGCGAATCTAGGCTGCCCGAAACAAGAAAGACTTTGATAGCGATCTACACTTTCAATGCGCGTACGCCTGCATAGCAAGCTTCCAGTTAAGGATCTCTTGATGCTGGCCAGTAAGGTCAAGTACGGAGTCATTGTACGCGAAGACACCGACACCTTCATGCCGTTATCGATACTGGAGAAGAGCTGTCTTGGAACATTCGACAGTAATGGAGCTTGTGGAGTCGGTGTCCTCGTCAACACGTTTTTTAGCTATTAACATCGATTCGTTCAAACCTTTGGCGACCCGAATCGGAACTTAGCGGTTGAAACGATACGTATCAACCACTGCTTTGAAGGTCTCCGTCGTTCATGCGCCAACATCGAGTCATGATCGAGATGTGATCGAACCATTCTATTTCGAAGTGGAGAAGTTCTTCGGAGAAGATCACACCTTCTTCAAAGTTATCGCCCGCGAATTTAATGCCAAGTTTGGCTTCGAAGGGACGCCTGACGAGCATCATGTCGGAACCCACGAAGGGGAATGGAACGAGCAGGGTGAAAGACTGTCTGAGTCCATCATGTCAACCAAGACAATTCATGGTAACTTACAGTTTCTGAAGCGGTTCTCACAACATCGGACGAGAGAGTCTCCAGTGGTCGTATTCATGAAACGGCAGGCGCAGGAAGGAGGCGTAACCTTCCCGTACCCGCCGTATGGCCACCAGTTTTGTGGCACCTCTGTGCACATTTCAATAGCGGCGGCCTCCTCTCCGCCACCTGTCAGAGCAGAGACAGGCATGGGTAGCCACCTGCAGAGACGAAGAGGAGACCGCCGGGTAGAAAACTTCTGTGTTTCAACCCCGCTATCAGTGCATTCCGGCGGGCACAGCATGCCCGACCACGACTGTGCGGGTGGAAGGGCAGAGCCTGCGCCGCCTGCTAGTAACATATTGATCACGTTCTGAGATTCAAGAGCGACGTAACAGGCAGCCACCATTCTCTCCGTCCACCCGCTAGGTGGCTAGGACCCTTCCTGTGTACCCGCCAGGTAGCAGGTAGCCTTCCTCTCTACCTGCCGGGTACCTAGATCGTAAACTCGTCCAACAGCGGGTGGACTTTGGACCTTCCTGGGAGGCTCCCAATGTTTCGTGAATACGGGCACAGGTGGACGGTACCACAATGAAATCGACAACTTTATTGTCAACCCAAGATTTTGCCTATTAGATTTCGCTGTTTTTTTTTTCGAAATTTTACACTGAATCAGAACAATGTCTTCTCCACGCCAGGTTTTTTCTTTATGCAAAAGGTCGAGAGAGCTGCGAAGTTTAAGAAAGGAAGCCCCAGAACCGCCACCAAATGGGAACTCTTTACCGCACTGGCTAGCTGCTGGGAAGATTCCGTTATAGACTTCAATGGAAAATATAATCGATTTGCTCAGCACCTTCACGGTAGAGCTAGGGAAGCAGAAAGTCTGGTGACCACCACAAGACGCTTGTGTTATGCAACACTTGAGCTGATTCACCAACGTGAAGCTGCAAGAGCAACAGGCAACTATCAACTTACGCCTGGGCTTGCAAAGCTGCGCAGAGAAGCGATAAAAGAAAACCTGAAGCAGAGAAAAGCTGCAGTCATGGCCGAAGCTGCCGAAGCATGGGAAAGTATCCGCAACACCCCCACAACTTCGCCAACTACAAGACCAAGAGGACCACACTTCGACGCCCAGACGGAACAGTCACTGCTTCCAGAAAGGCAATGAAAATGGTCATTTGCGACTCCTACTCCGATCTCTTCGACAGCCACATACATTTACCTCCATACCAGCTGAGACAGGACGACTATGTTGTTCCATCCGTTCTTGCTTCCGAAATCATTCATGTCATCATGTTGGTGAAGATTCGTACTGCACCCGGTCCCGAAAGTTACGTTATTTCACAAAGCATACTGTAGCTATGGCTGGCTCGATTCTAAGAATCGATAATGATGAGCTGATAATTTTTTCTGGGTTATGGTTTTTTCTCTTTTATCATTTTTTCATGTTATTCTTCCGTACCTCAATAGCAAATAATTTACTGTTGACCGCAATGGACATGGTGCGGTTGCGGACTCGCACTAAACCTACGGTAGAATCTGGCACTTTGCCGGATTTCGTCATCTATCGGCGCCACAGCTGATATTCTCGTGAGCAGAGAGACGACGGTTGGCGCCGATCGAGGACGAAATCTGGCAAGGTGCCAGATTCTACCGTAGTTTTAGTGCGAGTCCGCAACCGCACCATGTCCTTTTAACATTGCGGTCAACTGTAAGTGTGTTGATATTGTGTGTGCGGAGACAAAGCTAACCGTTTTCTTATGTATCCGGTCGATGTTTTTCACTCCAAAATTGAGTTAAAGGTTAAATTTTGCCGCCGACTATAGTGCCTATAGGGTGCTCTGTGCCTCTGCTGAAGTCACGCCATAATCCAAGACAGACTTTTAATTCTTGTCGCAACCTTGAAGAAAAAAGGCACCGGAAATGTACAAAAACGCCATGTTTTCCCCAAACACAGTACCAATACACCTGGAGTCTTCACTATACACACTCGCACGAATAAGACGAGAAAATGAAAGGAGGAGAAAAAATCCAGAAATAAATTATTAGGTGTTCATTATTGATTCTTGGAACTAAGCCAGCCTTGGCTACAGGATGCTTTGTGAAAATAGGCAACCGCACCACCTTTTTCAGTTGCCGTGGACTGCAATATCACTATTGAACGGGTGTGGGTGGTAGTCCTTAGGTGACCGAGAGGCGGGAGGGGAGGGCGAAAGAGACGTGGAGACACAACAGAGACGCAGAGAACTATAGTTGTAAAATTTCGAACGAACGAAACTCGAAATTTTTTCGTTCGAAATGTTTTCGAACGAACGAAAAATGAAACAGAATGAAACAATTTCGTTCGAAACACTTTCGAACGAAGGAAAAATTAAAAAATTTCGTTCGAAACAATTTCGAACGAACGAATTTCGAAAAACTTTCGAAATTTCGGAGGTCGAACGAACGAAACTCGAAACTAATCGAAAATTCGATTTTTTCCGAAATTCGTCCAAAATGTCGAACTTTTTTCGAAACTTGTCGGAAATTTCGAACGAACGGAATCTGAAAAAATTTCGTTCGACGCATTTGTGAACGAACGAAAAAGAACGGAAAAAAATCGAAAAATCTTTCGAAAATTATTCAAAAAATTCGTTTGTGTACAACTATACAGAGAACCGTAGATTAGCGTACGCGTATATCTCTCAAATCACCTAATGACAGCTGCCCAACGGGTGTTCACGTGAAAACCCGATCGCTTACGATGTGGCATGTCTACAGTACCCGCGCTAAGTTTTGTAAAAACGCTCAGGCACAGCGAGGGGGCAAGCGCCAGACAATAGAGCCCGTTTTCGACTTGGGGGGAGCGACAGCAGAGGTCTTCCCCGTAGGGGGCTTCAGGGGAGGCCCCTGCAATCGCCCGGCGCTCGCTTCCCAAGAGAAAGAGACGGAAGAGTTGCAAAGTCGGAAAAGGCAGTTTACGACATTAGAGATCAGAGAAGCTATAGTAGGCCAAACGCACGTTTCATAGTTCACGTCAACTTTTGTCCCGAATTGACGTGATTTCTCCTGCGATCTCTAGACCACGTGTTCAACCGATATGGAAGGCGCTTCACCTAATAGAGTGCCGCATTCGGCCCAGCAGGGCCAACCCTGGACGGGGACTTTGAGTTCCTATCAGAAAGGGAGATTTCTGGAGGAGAGCAGACGACTCTTCCCGGGGGGGGGGAGAGTGACATCAGTGCTCTGGGGCCGTGACGGTAGTGATAGCAGGGCTCGAAGGTGGTGACGACAGGGCGTCAAGGCAGTGACGGCATGGCTCCGATCAAGCCAAATTATCGCTTCGGCGCTCCCTCCCCGCTTGAGGGGGCAAGCGTCGATTCTCGGAGGGTTGCCCCCTGTAGAGCTGCACTAGCTCCCTCCAATGTATGAGCGGGGAGCATTTGCCAAACTTGGCAAAAAAAAGTCCGAAATTCGTAACTTCTTTGAACGACGACTTTTCTGGATTCTTTAAACGCTGTCATATCACAACTCAAATTCCTACCTAATAATGTGCTTTGCGAGCCGAAGCTTTCTGAAGTCACTTTGTTTTAGAATGAATTGTTCTTACGGTCGTTTTTCAAAAACTTCGCGATCGGCAAGGTGCGGCGAAACTTTGATTTGTAAATGTTCAAGTAATAGAAGAGCGATCTCTATGTTTTCATCGTGAATTAGATGCAGGTGGAACAATTTCCAGATTTGTGCAGGTGGAGTTTCGGGATTCTTTCATTAAAAACGCTTGCGAACTCCCTCAAAAGTCTGACGAGTGTTGCGAAGCCCCAGACCGTTAAAGGCAGTGTTCACGATGCAAGTAGTTTTTCTGTTCTTTAGCCTATCTTGAAAGCGGTCCCATGCTGATTTGAATGACACCCCTGGAATCGCACAAGACCCCCTAAAAAGGAGTTATTGCCTCTCTAAATTCAGCAAAGGAAGCATTGTGGACGAGTTGTCCGAAGCTTGTAACTCTCGTTTTTTGGGCCGATGTGTGCGAGCTGACCTGAGTAAAGAGAGAAGTTGAGAGTGAAGGGAAGAACGGGGCTTCTGATTGGAAACCATCGCTCATCTAACCACAAATTTAGGGCAACTGTTATAGGACGTGAGCGGAGTGGCATAATGGGTTGGCTGGCCCACGAGATTTTCACCCACATACCGGCCGTTTTTCGTCGCACTTCCGTTTTTAATCTTCTTAGAGGGACCCAAAGCTTAAGTTTTAGCCAAAAAACGTGCAATTTTTTCTTCGTGAACACTGCCTTCAAATGAATGATTTTAAAAATTCAGCCTGCACAAATCTCGAGATTGTCCCACTTGTATTTAACTTACGAAAAAAGCGTGGAGGTCGTTTTCTTATTACTTTCACAATTACATAAAGCACACTTTTAGGTAGGAAGTTAAAACAGTGATTATCATGTCGTTTTCAGAATCCAAGAAGTCTTCGTTCAAGAAAGTCACAAGCATCGGATTTTTTTCGCCAAGTTTGGCAAATGCTCCCGTTTTTCGCAGGACTTAGCGCGGGTATTGTACCTACCTAAACCCCCCCCCATTCACTCTCGAATAGGCAGCAGTACTTTTCCTACGGCTAAATCGTGGAGATCAAAAATTTTAGGTGCGATAAGACATGTTATATCGCTGGTTTTTGCTACTTGTGTTGGGCTACTTATCTCCTCTAATCTCATTGGAGAGTGTCATCACTCTCATTGTCAGTTATCTTATTTTTTTCAGGTTCGGCGTTCATTTTGTTTATCTCTCAGATGGGTTTTAGTTGCGAGTCGACAATATTAGCTCACCTGGACCAGGGATGAGCGGAATAAAAATTTTGAATTTCGGAAAACGGAAATCGGAACAAAATTAAAATTGCGGAAATTGAAAATCGAAACAAAATCAAAATTTCGGAGATCGATAATCGGAAATCGAAACAAATTTCAAAATTTTGGAAATCGGAAAAAGGAATTCCGAGGCCCAAAATCTGCGGAAATCGGAATTCGGAAATCGGAACAAGGTATACTAGCTGCTGGCATCGGAAAGTATGTCCTCGAACCTCGGGTCTAAAAGCGTCGTCATCATCGAATAATCATTCCCCAGATACTTACATATCCATCCTTGGCACTAAACCGTTATGAGTTAGATGCCTGATCCCATGCGAATCCCATCAAGGATGTGCGTAATTGCAACTAACGATTAACGGCTTCAACAACTAACGGGCTTTCATGGTGTTACGTCAAACGGCTAACAAATAAAGAAAAGTTACAAGGAAAAGTTCGTTAGAAAATCCATGATCACTATACGCAGCATGTCAATACAAAGAAAAGCGTTGCCGCTCTGCACAGCGACAGTGACCGACTGTCGCGGAGCTCCCGCCCTGCAAACTTGTCGCTGTCGCGGTCGCAGTGCGCTGCACAGCGACAGCGAATGCGGCAACGACAGGCATCGGCAGATTTGCAGTATGTCAGCTCTCCGCGACACATCGCTGCGACTTATCCTCTGGTTCCGGGCCAGATTTACTCTGTTCCCTAGCGCGCTTGTGCGAAGCGAGGGTGGAGACACTGCGAAATTGTGGGGAGAAGGAGAGGCAGCGTACGCCTGCAGACGCACGCGATGAGCGGAAATAAATCACACGCGGAAACAGAGGATAAACGCGACAACTGTTTCTACGACGGCCAATGCCGTTGTTCCTATGCTGGTCCGGCCACGATTTGTGTTAAATGTCATGACTGTCGCTTATGACAACGACAAAGTTTAACATTCACCTAACGCTTACGAAGTAAGCATTGAAACTGAGGAATTTCTGTGCATATCATTCTACCTATTTCCGTAGCTATCTCAACCAAAATCTATGATTTAAACTTTGTTCTCTATCAAATACGTATATGAAATTTTAGTAGTACATGCAGCTATCCATGTCTCCTTTCTTTTTCACTCTTGTTCTTTCGGCTTTAGCAGTGTCTATTGTCAAAGTTTGGATTTCTAAGGACTCACGATTAAGGTCTAATGATTGGCGAGGGTTTTTGGCTTGTTGAACGACTAACGAATTACAGAATTCCAAATATGCATTTCCCTGAATCCCATAAAAAATAAGTCTATTTAACAGGTTTTGACAAAGTTGGTGGGTCTCAACACGTAAGATTCTGTCAGTGGATGCAGGTTTAGATTATTTCCGCATTTTCTTCCGATTTCTGCACCCATTTTTCGGAAATCGGAAGCTGAATTCCGCGGCCTAAAAACCTGCGGAAATCGGAATTCGGAAAACGGAAATCGGAATTCCGCTCATCCCTGACCTGGATCCACTCTTACGAAGAACATTATTGACTCCGGACTTATCCTAGAGTTGGAACGACATTGAACAGCTTCGCGGCTAGAGCGATATATCGGAACCTTTTAGGATGCCGAAGCGGATTCTCTCAATCCCATTAGCTGTGGATACAGAAAGACCTGTTCAGCGCGCACCACATGTTGCAAGGTTTCGAAGTTCGGCCAGATCCATCACATGTGCTGCCCACTCCAAAACGTAAGTGCTTCTAAGAAATGTTCCTGACATTCATTTTGGAGACAGTTACAAAGTGCAATACATACATCGTTGCTGTTAGCTTCAAGAAAAGTTCTTTCTAGCTTCGTCAACTTCCTGAGCAGTGTGTGCTAGCTTCTTATCAATTGAAGGTATCGTACGTGCCAAGTACCACTCACCGTTCTATAGTTTGATCATGTAGAGTGGAGTCGAAACACATGTATAGTCTGGTGGGTCACCAGCCAGGCAGGGTAAGGCATGTCCTGGTTGCCGGCCCTTCGGAAGTGCGCCCCCCTCGATGTTGGAAATATTTGCGCCCCCTCTCCATGTTGGAAATAATTGCGCCCCCCCCCCCAACTCAAAATGGCAGCGAGTGGACCATGCAGAGAGAGTAAATTGTACTGGATTTCATTTATGTGCAAAAAAGAGGATAATTATGAGACAACCTCCACGAAATGAGGTTCCTTTAACGATACCTTATTAAAATAATACGCGTTTTTTACCTTCGGATGAACTGTCAACAAGTCAAAACTGCGTTTTTTCGCAAGTTTGACGCCCCAGCAGACACACTAATCGTCCTTGGTTCGACCACAAAAGGTCTGCGATTGGAACTAGGCTCAGTTTAGACCACTTTAGAACCGAAGCCACCCGCCTGGATGCATATGATGATCGAAGAAATTCAATCAATAAGTGAAATTAATGACTGGTAGTTATCAATGACACGTTTCGACTCGTAAACACTGACCTTGTCGTGTGAAAGGGTCAACGTTCACTAGACGAAACGTGTCATTCGCTGGCATCGAGAATCGCTCCTCCAGCAGCAAAGCAGTAAAACATAGGATTTTGTCGCCGCGACCCAGCGATTAGGACGTTTGCCACGAAGCGATCACAGTTGGAGCGCCTTTCCATTACGCGCGATGAAAAGGGAGCAGTTGTCCCTCGCATGGCCGCAGCGACTACGTGCAATCAAAACATGGCTTCAAAGGCGCCAAGGTTGCACTCGTTCGCCGTCGACGTACTTCGGCATAGAATTCATGGAAAGCTCGGACTGGCTCCTGAATTCTAGACATAGACCCCAATCGTTTCGTTAAAACCAATCTCCTTTAGCTGAAAATGTCTCTCCATCGCCTTTCGGAGCTTACCACCGCTAGTTCTCGGTCCTGCAAGAAAAGCTTCAAAGGCAGCATGTACGCACACAAACTTGATTGAGGTGACAGCATAAATCGGCCTGCATGGCCCCCACCATGTCTTCAGCACAGTTTGAAGCACTGAAAACTACAGAGGTCAGTATTTGAGCATACCTGTCTCGCAAGCCTACATTTCCCACCCCTTCGTATATCAGAATGAGAAGTGGAGCTCGAGAAAACGAGTGATAATCAAGAGTGATAGCACTGTCAAATGGGAGTCTACGACAGAAACAGCTTGATTGTCTGGAATATAACATTTCTGCTTAAAGGCACAGGACACCCAAAAATTCATTACCTAACAGTTTTGCTTCGCTACGAGAGGTTTATGATTTGGCATAATAATATTTGCGAGAAACCCGTTAAAAAAAGTGAAATACTTGGTGCAACTGATTTGTCATGAGACTTAACACGGAAGAAACACTAAAAGCTAGATGAAATGATGTACCGATGATTTGGATGTGCGTTTTGTTACCAAAAATCAAAAACTGAGTGTGGTTTTAATAGGCCAAATCACGCGCTTCCTGAGAAGAGCTACCACCCTAATCTTCATTTGTTGACAAATTCATGTACTTATGTCCCGGCTCAGTTAAACGCGCGTGATTTGGACTTCCGAAACCACCCTCAGTTTTCGATTTTTAGTAACAAAACGCACATCCAAATCAATGGTACATCATTTCATCTAGCTTTTAGTGTTTCTTCCGTGTTAAATCTCATGACAAATCAATTGCACCAAGTGTTTCACTTCTTTTAACGAGTTTCTCGCAAATATTATTATGCCGAATCATAAACCTCGCGTAGCGAAGCAAACTGTTAGGTAATCGCTCCAGCCGCGAAGCGGCTGGAGAGGTTTGGTTTTGCCTAGGCCTTGTGATCACTTCTAATTTTATAAAGTAGTTTATAAAACCATTAAAACAAATTTTCTGCAGATTTCCTTCTGGATATAAGTGGAGGGGTCCAAAAGACACCAGCTGTCAAAATTTGGGCCGAATCGGTTCACAAATAACAAAGTTGTGAGCACGAAAGCTTAGCAAAAATTCATGGTGTGCGCCGTAGGCCGTGAGCCGTGGGCCGTAGGCCGTAGGCCGTAGGCCGTAGGCCGTCACGCTTTTCATTTCTCACTGCTAGTATCCACTGCCAATGGTCACAGGCGGTCAATTTCAGGCAGGCAAGTTGGTAAGGGGGACGCAGGCTGGTGAAAGTACATCTGGCGTCTGATGACGTCATCGGGACGTCGTGAAAAGTGCATCTGGCTTCTGATGACGTCATCGGGACGTCGTGAAAAGTGCATCTGGCTGCTGATGACGTCATCGGGACGTCGTGAAAAGTGCATCTGGCTTCTGATGACGTCATCGGGACGTCGTGGAAAGTGCTTCTGGCTTCTGATGACGTCATCGGGACGTCGTGAAAAGTGCTTCTGGCTTCTGATGACGTCATCGGGACGTCGTGGAAAGTACTTCTGGCTTCTGATGACGTCATCGGGACGTCGTGAAAAGTGCTTCTAGCTTCTGATGACGTCATCGGGACGTCGTGAAAAGTGCATCTGGCTTCTGATGACGTCATCGGGACGTCATGGTAAGTGCTTCTGGCTTCTGATGACGTCATCGGGACGTCGTGGAGAGTGCTTCTGGCTTCTGATGACGTGATCGGGACGTCGTGAAAAGTGCTTCTGGCTTCTGATGACGTCATCGGGACGTCGTGAAAGTGCTTCTGGCTTCTGATGACGTCATCGGGACGTCGTGAAAAGTGCTTCTGGCTTCTGATGACGTCATCGGGACGTCGTGAAAGTGCTTCTGGCTTCTGATGACGTCATCGGGACGTCGTGAAAAGTGCTTCTGGCTTCTGATGACGTCATCGGGACGTCGTGAAAAGTGCTTCTGGCTTCTGATGACGTCATCGGGACGTCGTGAAAAGTGCTTCTGGCTTCTGATGACGTCATCGGGACGTCGTGAAAAGTGCTTCTGGCTTCTGATGACGTCATCGCGACGTCGTGAAAAGTGCTTCTGGCTACTGATGACGTCATCGGGACGTCGTGGAAAGTGCTTTGGCTTCTGATGACGTCATCGGGACGTCGTGAAAAGTGCTTCTGGCTTCTGATGACGTCATCGGGACGTCGTGAAAAGTGCGTCTGGCTTCTGATGACGTCATCGGGACGTCGTGAAAAGTGCATCTGGCTTCTTATGACGTCATCGGGGGACTATCTCAGACGGGGCCTTCAAGATTTATGTATTGAAATGACCAAAGCTTCCACGAAAGTTGGTTGATACTGACATCAATCATTGTTGTTATAAAAATTCTATAGGAATAAGCTGTGGTACATCCCTAGTGACCTGTTGATTTCGATTATCACCAGCAGCGGAGCGGTGGGCCTCGATCAAATATAACTAGTGATAAGGGAGTTTCGACGGAAAAGCCACCGCTCCGCGCTGTGATAACCGAAAACATGAGTTCACTTGGAATGAAGCAGAGTCTATTTGGATTGATAGCGTTTTCTGTAGGTGGTTTATTTTATTTCTGTCTTGTTTGCTGAGTGGCCCCCTGTCTATGATAGTCCCGTCATCGAAACGTCGTGAAAGGTGCATCTCGCTTCTGATGACGTCATCGGGACGTCGTCTTGACATCTGCTGGGCTTCATGAATCTTTCGCACAGATATTGACAGTAAGTAAGGTATTTGCGTTCACTGCAGTTGCAGAAGGATCGCAGATAATGGATCAAGAATCGAACTATTCAGGTGCTCCAGAGAGGATTTCGCCTAATGTAAATTTCTGCAGTTATAACTCTTTCACAAAGACGAGAAGTCTGTGTATATTATCAGCCTATGTATGCATCGAATAAGTAAGTGTAATGAAGTATGCTAGTTTTGCATGAATTACATACATGGGATATTACTGTGTAATATCGATAAAAAGTGAACAATTCTATCAAAAAGGGGCTTCCAAGCGAAAGAGGTTTGGTTCGAGTCAGAAACGTTCGAACAAAAAGGGAACAATAGGAAAGTGAAATGAAGAGAGTGTACAAAAATTGAACAATATAATTTCAAGGCGATATTCTTGACCGACTCTTCTAAACAGCGAAAACAAACCGTTGTGGTTTTTTACGAGGAAGAGTTTACTGTTTTTCAGAAAACGGCTTCTATTCGTTCCATGAGATTTTATGGGAATATTCTCGTTTGATGCTGTACTTCTATATCTATAATTTCGCTTCTCCTTACATCTGGAGCTAACCATCTGTGTAGGTCTTTTTCGAAATCATCTTCTGTTTTGATGGTAAGTATTAGGTTTACATGCATATACATTTTAATGGTTCTTGCGTAGTCAGAACCATTTTCCAGATTTCCACAAAGTGCTTCCGTGTAGAATACCGCAACAGTTTGTTTTCGCTGTCTAGAAGAGTCGACCAAGAATATCGCCTTGAAATTATATTGTTCAATTTTTGTACACTCTCTTCATTTCACTTTCCTATTGTTCCCTTTTTGTTCGAACGTTTCTGACTCGAACCAAACCTCTTTCGCTTGGAAGACCCCTTTTTGATAGATTTCATTTCATTTTAGCGAATGTTTCCTTCAGAGAAAGGAAGATAAAATAGACTGTTTTTGGCCTTTCGGCCCAGCTGCTCGGCACTGTAGGGCACACTTTACTTTCCCCGGCGCCCTGCGCTCTCCAAGTTGGGTCCCGCACATTTTTCCCGTTGCTCTATGCACTTCCACTTGGGTCCGGACCACGTTTTCCGGCGCTCTGCGCTCTCCAAGTTGGGTCCCGCACATTTTTCCCGTTGCTCTATGCACTTCCACTTGGGTCCGGACCACGTTTTCCGGCGCTCTGTGCACTCCCACTTGGGTCCCGACCACTTTTTCCGGCGCTCTGTGCACTTCCACTTGGGTCCGGACCACGTTTTTCGGTGCTCTGTGCACTCCCACTTGGGTCCCGACCACTTTTCCCGGCGCTCTGTGCACTTCCACTTGGGTCCGGACCACGTTTTCCGGCGCTCTGTGCACTCCCACTTGGGTCCCGACCACTTTTTCCGGCGCTCTGTGCACTCCCATTTGGGTCCCGACCACTTTTTCCGGCACTCTGTGCACTCCCACTCGGGTCCCGACCACTTTTCCCGGCGCTCTGTGCACTCCCGCTTGGGTCGCGCCCACTTAGGCCGGCGCGCTGTGCACCCCCACTTGGGTCCCGACTACTTTTTCCGGCGCTCTGGCGCTCTGTGCACTCCCACTTGGGTCCGGACCACGTTTTCCGGCGCTCTGTGCACTCCCACTTGGGTCCGGACCACGTTTTCCGGCGCTCTGTGCACTTCCACTTGGGTCCGGACCACGTTTTTCGGTGCTCTGTGCACTCCCACTTGGGTCCCGACCACTTTTCCCGGCGCTCTGTGCACTTCCACTTGGGTCCGGACCACGTTTTCCGGCGCTCTGTGCACTCCCACTTGGGACCACTTTTTCCGGCGCTCTGTGCACTCCCACTTGGGTACCGACCACTTTTCCGGCGCTCTGTGCACTCCCACTTGGGTCCCGACCACTTTTCCCGGCGCTCTGTGCGCTCCCACTTGGGACCACTTTTTCCGGCGCTCTGTGCACTCCCACTTGGGTCCCGACCACTTTTCCCGGCGCTCTGTGCGCTCCCACTTGGGTCCCGACAACTTTTCCCGGCGCTCTGGCGCTCTGTGCACTCCCACTTGGGTCTCGACTACTTTTTTCCAGCGCTCTGTGCACTTCCACTTGGGTCCCGACAACTTTTCCCGGCGCTCTGTGCACCCCCACTTGGGTCCCGACCAGGGATGAGCGGAACGAAAATATGAAATTTCGGAAATCGGTTTTCGGGTTTCGGAACCAAAATTTTTTATCGGGTTTCGGAAATCGGGCGCGAAACGTCTGAAAATGCTCGGAAATGCGGGTTTCGGAACGCGAAACGCGGAAAAATTCAGAAATTATCTGGTATTTTCTTCCTCTCAGATGACCCGATATTTTCGCATTCCGCAGCGTTTTTTGCGGTTTTCGGAATGCGGAACGCGGAATGCCGAAAATGCGCGAAACTGCGGGTTTCGCAACGCTAAACGCGGAACTCCGCTCATCCCTGGTCCCGACCACTTTTTCCGGCACTCTGTGCACTCCCACTCGGGTCCCGACCACTTTTCCCGGCGCTCTGTGCACTCCCGCTTGGGTCGCGCCCACTTAGGCCGGCGCTCTGTGCACTCCCACTTGGGTCGCGACCACTTTTTCCGGCGCTCTGTGCACTTCCACTTGGGTCCGGACCACGTTTTCCGGCGCTCTGTGCACTCCCACTTGGGTCCGGACCACGTTTTCCGGCACTCTGCGCACTTCCACTTGGGTCCGGACCACGTTTTTTCGGTGCTCTGTGCACTCCCACTTGGGTCCCGACCACTTTTCCCGGCGCTCTGTGCACTTCCACTTGGGTCCGGACCACTTTTTCCGGCGCTCTGTGCACTCCCACTTGGGACCCGACTACTTTTTCCGGCGCTCTGGCGCTCTGTGCACTCCCACTTGGGTCCCGACCACTTTTCCCGGCGCTCTGTGCGCTCCCACTTGGGTCCCGACAACTTTTCCCGGCGCTCTGTGCACCCCCACTTGGGTCCCGACTACTTTTTCCGGCGCTCTGGCGCTCTGTGCACTCCCACTTGGGTCTCGACTACTTTTTTCCAGCGCTCTGTGCACTCCCACTTGGGTCCCGACAACTTTTCCCGGCGCTCTGTGCACCCCCACTTGGGTCCCGACCAGGGATGAGCGGAACGAAAATATGAAATTTCGGAAATCGGTTTTCGGGTTTCGGAACCAAAATTTTTTATCGGGTTTCGGAAATCGGGCGCGAAACGTCTGAAAATGCTCGGAAATGCGGGTTTCGGAACGCGAAACGCGGAAAAATTCAGAAATTATCTGGTATTTTCTTCCTCTCAGATGACCCGATATTTTCGCATTCCGCAGCGTTTTTTGCGGTTTTCGGAATGCGGAACGCGGAATGCCGAAAATGCGCGAAACTGCGGGTTTCGCAACGCTAAACGCGGAACTCCGCTCATCCCTGGTCCCGACCACGTTTTCCGGCGCTCTGTGCACTCCCACTTGGGTCCAGACCACTTTTCCCGGCGCTCTGTGCACTCCCGCTTGGGTCGCGCCCACTTAGGCCGGCGCGCTGTGCACCCCCACTTGGGTCGCGACCACTTTTTCCGGCGCTCTGTGCACTTCCACTTGGGTCCGGACCACGTTTTCCGGCGCTCTGTGCACTCCCACTTGGGTCCGGACCACGTTTTCCGGCACTCTGCGCACTTCCACTTGGGTCCGGACCACGTTTTTCGGTGCTCTGTGCACTCCCACTTGGGTCCCGACCACTTTTCCCGGCGCTCTGTGCACTTCCACTTGGGTCCGGACCACGTTTTCCGGCGCTCTGTGCACTCCCACTTGGGACCACTTTTTCCGGCGCTCTGTGCACTCCCACTTGGGTCCCGACTACTTTTTCCGGCGCTCTGGCGCTCTGTGCACTCCCACTTGGGTCCCGACCACTTTTCCCGGCGCTCTGTGCGCTCCCACTTGGGTCCCGACAACTTTTCCCGGCGCTCTGTGCACCCCCACTTGGGTCCCGACTACTTTTTCCGGCGCTCTGGCGCTCTGTGCACTCCCACTCTGGGTCTCGACTACTTTTTCCAGCGCTCTGTGCACTTCCACTTGGGTCCCGACAACTTTTCCCGGCGCTCTGTGCACCCCCACTTGGGTCCCGACCAGGGATGAGCGGAACGAAAATATGAAATTTCGGAAATCGGTTTTCGGGTTTCGGAACCAAAATTTTTTATCGGGTTTCGGAAATCGGGCGCGAAACGTCTGAAAATGCTCGGAAATGCGGGTTTCGGAACGCGAAACGCGGAAAAATTCAGAAATTATCTGATATTTTCTTCCTCTCATATGACCCGATATTTTCGCATTCCGCAGCGTTTTTTGCGGTTTTCGGAATGCGGAACGCGGAATGCCGAAAATGCGCGAAACTGCGGGTTTCGCAACGCTAAACGCGGAACTCCGCTCATCCCTGGTCCCGACCACGTTTTCCGGCGCTCTGTGCACTCCCACTTGGGTCCAGACCACTTTTCCCGGCGCTCTGTGCACTCCCGGTTGGGTCGCGCCCACTTAGGCCGGCGCGCTGTGCACCCCCACTTGGGTCCCGACTACTTTTTCCGGCGCTCCGTGCACTCCCACTTGGGTCCCGACTACTTTTTCCGGCGCTCTGTGCACTCCCACTTGGGTCCCGACCACGTTTTCCGGCGCTCTGTGCACTCCCACTTGGGTCGCGACCACTTTTTCCGGCGCTCTGTGCACTACCGCTTGGGTCCCGACCACGTTTTCCGGCGCTCTGTGCACTCCCACTTGGGTCCGGACCACGTTTTCCGGCGCTCTGCGCACTTCCACTTGGGTCCGGACCACGTTTTTCGGTGCTCTGTGCACTCCCACTTGGGTCCCGATAACTTTTCCCGGCGCTCTGTGCACCCCCACTTGGATCCCGACTACTTTTTCCGGCGCTCTGGCGCTCTGTGCACTCCCACTTGGGTCTCGACTACTTTTTTCCAGCGCTCTGTGCACTTCCACTTGGGTCCCGACAACTTTTCCCGGCGCTCTGTGCACCCCCACTTGGGTCCCGACCAGGGATGAGCGGAACGAAAATATGAAATTTCGGAAATCGGTTTTCGGGTTTCGGAACCAAAATTTTTTATCGGGTTTCGGAAATCGGGCGCGAAACGTCTGAAAATGCTCGGAAATGCGGGTTTCGGAACGCGAAACGCGGAAAAATTCAGAAATTATCTGGTATTTTCTTCCTCTCAGATGACCCGATATTTTCGCATTCCGCAGCGTTTTTTGCGGTTTTCGGAATGCGGAACGCGGAATGCCGAAAATGCGCGAAACTGCGGGTTTCGCAACGCTAAACGCGGAACTCCGCTCATCCCTGGTCCCGACCACGTTTTCCGGCGCTTTGTGCACTCCCACTTGGGTCCAGACCACTTTTTCCGGCGCTCTGTGCACTCCCACTTGGGTCTCGACTACTTTTTCCGGCGCTCCGTGCACTCCCACTTGGGTCCCGACTACTTTTTCCGGCGCTCCGTGCACTCCCACTTGGGTCCCGACTACTTTTTCCGGCGCTCTGTGCACTCCCACTTGGGTCCCGACCACGTTTTCCGGCGCTCTGTGCACCCCCACTTGGGTCCCGACTACTTTTTCCGGCGCTCTGGCGCTCTGTGCACTCCCACTTGGGTCTCGACTACTTTTTTCCAGCGCTCTGTGCACTCCCACTTGGGTCCCGACTACTTTTTCCGGCGCTCTGGCGCTCTGTGCACTCCCACTTGGGTCTCGACTACTTTTTTCCAGCGCTCTGTGCACTCCCACTTGGATCCCGACTGCTTTTTCCGGCGCTCTGGCGCTCTGTGCACTCCCACTTGGGTCTCGACTACTTTTTTCCAGCGCTCTGTGCACTCCCACTTGGGTCCCGACCACTTTTTCCGGCGCTCTGTGCACTCCCACTTGGATCCCGTCAACTTTTCCCGGCGCGCTGTTCACTCCCGCTCGGATCCCAACCACTTTTCCGGCGCTCTGTGCACTCCCACTTGGGTTCCGACCACTTTTCCCGGCGCTCTGTGCGCTCCCACTTGGGTCCCGACAACTTTTCCCGGCGCTCTGTGCACCCCCACTTGGGTCCCGACTACTTTTTCCGGCGCTCTGTGCACTCCCACTTGGGTTCCGACTACTTTTTCCGGCGCTCTGTGCACTCCCACTTGGGTCCCGACTACTTTTTCCGGCGCTCTGTGCACTCCCACTTGGGTCTCGACTTCTTTTTTCCAGCGCTCTGTGCACTCCCACTTGGGTCCCGACCACTTTTTCCGGCGCTCTGTGCACTCCCACTTGGGTCCCGACTACTTTTTCCGGCGCTCTGTGCACTCCCACTTGGGTCTCGACTTCTTTTTTCCAGCGCTCTGTGCACTCCCACTTGGGTCCCGACCACTTTTTCCGGCGCTCTGTGCACTCCCACTTGGATTCCGTCAACTTTTCCCGGCGCGCTGTTCACTCCAGCTCGGATCCCAACCACTTTTCCGGCGCTCTGTGCACTCCCACTTGGGTCCCGACCACTTTTCCCGGCGCTCTGTGCACTCCCGCTTGGGTCGCGCCCACTAAGGCCGGCGCGCTGTAAACTCCTAGTTTTATTCCGGCCACTTTTTTCAGGCGCCCTACCCACTCCCAGTTTGGTCCCGTACACTTTTCCAACGCTCTATGCACACCCACTTGAGTCCCGCCCATTTTAACGGCGCTCCACGCTCTCCCAGTTGGGTCCCGCCCACTTTATACAGCGCTTGGCGCACTTCAATTTGCACAAGTATATGGTCCCTGATGGAACTGAGGCACGCCGTCTCTCGAGCTCTATGAAGTCTTATCACGTTATCACTCCACTTTTCTAAGAGGCCGACCAAACTGCTTATCACTAAATTCTTTCAGACACACACACACACACACACACACACACACACACACACACACACACACACACACACATTTAAAAATTCTCAATTTTGTTAATATCTCGGGACCCGCTTTGCGGATTTTTCTCAAAATTGGGCAATCCTTAGAACTCTTACTGCTCTACCTTTTGGGAAAGTTGGTTGTTTCGAGATGTCTCCCGAACCAATACTTAGGAATGAGGGGTGTGCGCAGAGGCAATCCCTTTCCAAATCAGGTGCGCGCTTCGCGCGCACCACAATTTTTAGATTTGCTTGTCTTGGAGAGAGTCACACGCTGATCACAGTGGTATCTCTAAAATCGTCCAAATCCCTCTTTGAACAGAGTTACGGCTCTTCAAAGATGCCTAGATTTTGAGTGTGAAAAAATTGGTGGACGAGTTGTCTCAGGCCTGTATTTCTCTTCATTCGCAATCGTTGTGTGAGAGAAAGTCAGGGTAAGGAGACAGTCCGGTAATGGACTGAAGAACGACGACTTGTTGAAATTCATCCATCCATGGAGCCGCTGTCGAGTTCGAAAATCTGTTAGGGGTTCGGGCCTGTGGTGGTGAGCGAAGGGGGTCGGGCCTGTGGTGGTCGCTTATATCTCGCTCATTTGGAGGAAATGAGATCTGGCATTTGGCACGCGTTATACAGGAGCGGTCTTCTACACAATTACATGAAAATCTCAAAATTCATACTGTGCTTATCTGGGCCAAATTCCGGTCCGCAATTGCGTCTTGACACGCTTTGCAGCCGCACGCGCTCGATTCAGTCGGGTTTCCAGCACCTAAGCCGACTCGATGTGGCTTTTCCGTACAATTTTCTTCAAAGTTTCTTAGTTTCCATGTTCCAAAACCCACTTAGATTCAGCAGATCGTCGGCTGCGGCGCTGGAAGCTCTTCTGACACGGGAGCGTGCGGCCGCAAAGCGTGTAGAGACGCAATTGCGGACCGGAATTTGGCCCAGATAAGCACAGTATCTGAGGGTGTACTGTGCCTTTGACGATGAAATCCTCCATTCTAAAAGCCACCTAAAGTAGAGCGACATTCTTGAAAGTGTATGGAAATAACCGGAATGCAGACATATGATCTAGTTCCGCAATCGCGTTCAGTCCGCAAAGTCTCATTATCATAATCGTAGAAGCGAACCGGTTGTTTTGAGAATGATTCTAGTTGAATTTTTCGAAAACAACCGCTTCGCTTCTACGATTTTGATAATAAGGACTGAATGCGATTGCGGAACTGAACTGTAGATTTTAGATATATTCAGGCAAATCAAGCTGCTTCTCTCGTAGAGTTCCATTCGATAGTGCTATCAACCTACATTATCACATCTTTTCTGGAGTTTCACTTCTCATTCTGGTACTCGTAGGGGTGGGGAAATACACGCTCATAAGACAGAAACGCTCAAATACTGAAATTCTGGATAGGACTTTCGTCTTTTATGGCTTTTGGCCCCCGAGATCCGCCGTCGTGCGCAACGTAGTTCTTCTCCATCGTACCGCTATGAACCAGGGGTGGTAGTAACCCTCTTGAAATTGCCACTTAACATGAATGTCGAAGTGGCACTTGAGTGCAACTTTAGTTTTCAGAGGGTGACATAATGGACAGAAGACGGTGAGCTGAGTTTCGCTCCCCATTCAAAACCTAGCTAACGCACGAGATCGATCCACTCCCCGCTTCTCTCAGAACGGGGAGCAATGCCACTACGCTATTTCGTCGACTACCTTTTGTGCTATGTGAAATGCCATCTATGTAGGCGATCATGAGGCCAGTTGCATTGCCGAGTGGAAGAAATCGACTGTGTGCACAACAGGTTTCGCGAGCTAGATCTACCGTGACCAGCAGAATCGCCGTCGAGTGCACAAATTGATTGATTTTTATCGTCTTTCAGGAATCGAAGGTCAACTTGAAAATTATTAGGGCGTAGGGGGGGTGACAGGACTTACTGAGTGCTCGCTTGCATTGATGAGTAGCATAAAATGAATTGTTTTTGATCGCCATGGGGCAGTGACGTTGTTCCGAAAAAAAAAACTTTCAGGCATAGCATTATGAGCATCACCACTAATTGTACCATTACTACTAACATTTCATTGTTAATGCTCATCCTATAATAATAAGAATAATAATAAGAATAATAATAATAATAACAATAATAATAATAATAATAATAATAATAATAATAATAATAATAATAATAATAATAATAATAATAATAATAATAATAATAATAATAATAATAATAATAATAATAATAATAATAATAATAACAATAATAATAATAATAATAACAATAATAATAATAATGATAACTAGCGAGGATAAGAGGCGCGATACATCGAATTTGACGCGCAAATTATAATCGCTCCGCGACCATCGCGTCGCGTTGCAATGGCGTTTTTAATGTTCTCAAACCTTTTCAAAGACTACGTTGATTGAAATTGTTATGGGTTATTGTATTGTTCTCAGATGATACTGCAAACAATTTTGTCTGCATATTTAATATTTATTTATTTAAATAATTTTTTAGACAGTGTGATGAGGGTGATGGTTTCAAAGAGTTGACGAGCTATAAAATTGTGGCCGCTTTTTCGAAATCTAAATTCCGAGTGAACCTAGAAATCAGCTCCAAGTTGGATTGAAAAGAGCGCAAATAGTTGGTAACTAGCGAGACCTAGCGAAGTTTTCGCTCACAGAAACTTTTGCGTGAGCCAACTACCTGAGACGGATTAGTTAGTTAGAACGGTGGTGACTGACTTCCGTCTAACCGAAAGTTGCTGTACGTAGGTATGGACTCTCCTGAGCAGAGCAGGGTGCCGTACATTTACAGCAGGCCGTGGGGGTATCACAATGTGGGATCAAAAAGCAAAACATAAGAAGCCAGCAGTAAATCGTCGGTTGCTACCGGCATAAAATTCACAACCCCTTCTGCACTTCCTTCCCTTACTCTGCCAATTCGAGACTTGATGCCGCAGCAAAAGAGACTTGATGCTCATGTACAAGTCGGCATGAAGTTCGATTTGCCGCGCTAAATTCACTGTATGGGTGAATTTGCCGCCAGGAGAGGTGAGAATGAGGTGAATTTCCCGTGAAAATGGTGCGAACTGGCAGCGAGAGAGGGTCCAATTTACCCCTGAAAATGAGGTGAATTAACCTCGAAAATGGGTGAATTTACTCCGGAAAATTTCACGAATTTGAAGGTCCACAGCAAAGGAAGCCCCCTTGTCCGCAACATGAGCGTAATCTTCACCGAGGTCTGCGGTGAGGAGCCACCTCTGCGGACCCCGGCGTAACTCGTCCCCCGTCGTGAGGATACCCACTGTATCCTCCCAGCAACCAAAATTATGCTGGCCTCCGGAGAGTGACCCGAAGTCACCTTTCAGGGCCGGCAGCAGAATGCCGAATGAGGACTCTGGTGGGATGAGGCTGTTTTTATACCGGCGGTGCTCATAGTAAACACATTGAGACGTGATCACATTGAGACGTGATTATTCGTTTTATCATGTTTTCGCTGGGATGTTTTCATTTGTTTAGAAATTTCTGAGATGCCAGCAACGGCGGTCATTTCACCCTTTGCGCTGAGTGGTATCCAGCCGCTCAACAACTGATATGCATTAACATGTTAGCGCAGGCGGTATTTTCACGCTTTGCGCTGACTGATATCCAACCGCTCAGCAAATTCACCCTTTGCGCGGATAACCTATGATGACGGCGCTAAAGGTGAATTTGATGCCTTATGATAACAAAGCGTGATAAAGGCCGCTTTCGCCGAAGCATCAAGTCTCGAATTGGCAGAGTACGTCGCTACCCACTGCCCTTTCTTCCAATTTGTAGAGTTCACAAGCTATTAATCTCGCCTTACCGTCTCTATCATGATAAGGACAAACGCATTCTCATTTTATATGATGTTTCCCTAGTTCACCAACGTCATGCCCTTGTTCTCAATGAATGAAATTAGTAGGTGGTTGTTTATGTTTTTGTGGTGCAGATTTTGATAAGCTCAGACTTGCAACATATAAAAACTGGTTTTTGGAAGTTAGGAATCGAAATGACTGAGCGGTTGCAATGAGTGGCGAACAGAGAAGGTGCGGAAGTGGAGCTGCTACTTGTTTCCTAAAACTGGCAAGAAAATGTCTCAGGAGTTCTGCGTCAATCTCGAAACGCGTCGCACGCTTCTCAAAAATTCATGTTTTCTAATCTGTTTTCTTCTCCACAAAAGGTTAAGATTTGGCATTAAAAATTTAAAAAACCTTTTTTTCAAATTCTTCACTCTTGGTAACGTCCTGCACACTCCCACTGCGGTCCTGGGTTAACTTTTGATGACCTGCACACTCCCACTCGTGACCTGTGCATTTTCTATGACGCCCTGCACACTCACACTGGGGACCTGCGCACCCTCTATGACGTCCTGCACCCTACCATTTGGGTCCTGCACACTCATCTGTGACGTGCTGCACACTCGCGTTGGGGTCCTGCACACATTCAATGACGTCCTGCGCACTCCCACCAGGACCTGCACATTTTCTGTTATGTCCTGCACACTCCAGCTGGGGTCCTGCACAATTTCTATGACGTCCTGCAACACTCCCGCTGGGGACCTGCACACTTTCTATGACGTCCTGCACACTTCCTCTGGGGTCCTGCAGTTTCTTTCTATGACGTCCTGCACACTTCCTCTGGGGTCCTCGGGGTTCATTTTCTACGATGTCCTGCACACTCCCGCTGGGGTCCTGCACAATTTCTATGACGTCCTGCACACTTCCTTTTGGGGTCCTGTACACTTTCAATGACGTCCTGCACACTCCCGCTGGAGACCTGCACATTTTCTATGATGTCCTGCACACTTCCACCGGGGTCCTGCACACTTTCTATGACGTCGTGCATACTCCCACTGGGGTCCTGCACACTTTCTACGACGTCCTGCACACTTCCGCTGGGGTCCTGCACACTTTCCATGACGCCCTGCACACTCCCACTGGGGTCCTCCACACTTTCTATGACGTCCTGCACACTTCCGCTGGGGTCCTGCACATTCCTACTTAGGGCCTGCGCACTTTCTATGACGTCCTGCACACCCTGCACTTTCTATGACTTCTTGCACACCCTCACTGGGGTCCTGCACTTTTATGACGCCCTGCATTTTTGCATCGCTAGACGACTTGCAAGTTATCACTGACCCACGGCCAAAAAGTGCGCTCCACGGACAAACTCGGTTGCCCTGAGGCACGTAAGAGGTGACTCGGGCTGATTTTTTGGTAATCGATAAATGTCGCACCCACCTAAATGTTGGTACCATTTCATACAAGTTTTGATCGGCCATTCCTAAGATATGCGGGACACATGCACACACATACACACACACACACACACACACACACACATCGGGACATAACTGCTTTAAGTATAAGGATATGCGGGACACATGCACACACATACACACACACACACACACACACATCGGGACATAACTGCTTTATAGTATAAGGATTATTATTATTATTATTATTATTATTATTATTGTTATAATAATAATAATAATAACAATAATAATAATAATAGTAATAGTATAAATAATAATAATAATAATAATAATAATAATAATAATAATAATAATAATAATAATAGTAATAATAATAATAATAATAATAATAATAATAAATAATAATAACTAGCGAGACCTAGCGAAGTTTTCGCTCACAGAAACTTTTGCATGAGCCAACTACCTGAGACGGATTAGTTTGTTAGAACGGTGGTGACTGGCTTCCGCCTACCCGAAAGTACTCCTTAGCAGAGCAAGGTGCCGTACATTTACAGCAGGCCGTGGGTATATCAAAATGTGGGATCATAAAGCAAAACATAAGAAGCCAGCGGTAAATCGTCGGTTGCTACCGGCACAAAATTCAGAACCCCTTCTGTACTTCCTTCCCTTACGTCGCTACCCACTGCCCTTTCTTCCAATTTGTAAAGTTCACAAGCGATTATTCTCGCTTTACACTGTCTCTATCATGATAAGGAAAACGCATTCTCATATTATATGATGTTTCCTAGTTGACCAACATCATGCCCTTTGTTCTCAATGAATGAAATTAGTAGGTGGTTGTTTATGTTTTGTGCAGATTTTGATAAGCTCAGACTTGCAACATATATAAAACTGGTTTTTGGAAGTTAGGGATTCGAAAATGACTGAGCGGTTGCAACGAGTGGCGAACAGAGAAGGTGCGGAAGTGAAGCTGCTGCTTGTATCCTAAAACTGGAAAAAATGTCGCAGGAGTACTGCGCCAATCTCAGAACGCGTCCCACGCTTTCAAGATTCATATTTTCTATCTATTTCCTCTCCACAAAGGTTAAGATTTAGCATTAAAAATTGAAAACCTTTTTTCAAATTCTACACTCTTGGTGACGTCCTGCACACTCCCACTGCGGTCCTGCTAACTTTCGATGACCTGCACACTCCCACTCGGGACCTGTGCATTTTCTACGACGCCATATGCACACTCCAACTGGGGACCTGCGCACCTCTCTATGACGTCCTGCACACTCCTGCTGGGTTCTTCACATTTTCTATGACGCCCTCCACGCTACCATTTGGGTCCTGCACACTTTCTATGACGTGCTGCACACTTCCGTTGGGGTCCTGCACATTCCTACTTTAGGACCTGTGCACTTTCTATGGCGTCCTGCACACCCGGATTAGGGTCCTGCACACTTTCTATGACGCCCTGCACACTCCCGCTGAGGTCCTGCACACTTTCTATGACGTCCTGCACACTCCCACTGGGGTCCTGCACATTCCTACTTAGGACCTGCGCACTTTCTATGACGTCCTGCACACCCAATTAGGGTCCTGCACACTTTCTATGACGCCCTGCACACTTCCCACTGGGAGGTCCTGCACACTTTCTATGACGCCCTGAACACTTCCGCTGGGGTCCTGCACATTCCTACTTAGGACCTGCGCACTTTCAATGACGTCCCGCACACTCCGATTAGGGTCCTGCACACACTTTCTATGACGCCCTGCACGCCCCACTGGGAGGTCCTGCAACACTTTCTATGACGTCCTGCACACTCCCACTGGGGTCCTGCACGTTCCTACTTAGGACCTGCGCACTTTCTATGACGTCCTGCACACTTCGGATTAGGGTCCTGCACACTTTCTATGACGCCCTGAACACTCCCACCGAGGTCCTGCACACTTTCTATGACGCCCTGCACACTCCCACTGGGGTCCTGCACATTCCTACGTAGGACCTGCGCACTTTCTATGACGTCCTGCACACTCCGGGATTATGGTCCTGCACACTTTCTATGACGCCCCTGCACACCCCACCGAGGTCCTGCACACTTTCTATGACGTCCCGCACACTTCCGCTGGGGTCCTGCACATTCCTACTTAGGACCTGCGCACTTTCTATGACGTCCCGCACACTCAATTAGGGTCCTGCACACTTTCTATGACGCCCTGCACACTTCCACTGAGGTCCTGCACACTTCTATGACGCCTGAACATTTCCGGCTGGGGTCCTGCACATTCCTACTTAGGCCCTGCGCACTTTCAATGACGTCCTGCACACCCGGATTAGGGTCCTGCACACTTTCTATGACGCCCTGCACGCTCCCACTGAGGTCCTGCAACACTTTCTATGACGTCCTGCACACTCCCCACTGGGGTCCTGCACATTCCTACTTAGGACCTGCGCACTTTCTATGACGTCCCGCACACTCCGATTAGGGGTCCTGCACACTTCTATGACGCCCTGAACACTCCCACCGGGAGGTCCTGCACACTTTCTATGACGCCCTGCACACTCCCACTGGGGTCCTGCACATTCCTACGTAAGACCTGCGCACTTTCTATGACGTCCTGCACACTCCGATTATGGTCCTGCACACTTTCTATGACGCCCTGCACACTCCCACTGAGGTCCTGCACACTTTCTATGACGTCCCGCACACCTGCTGGGGTCCTGCACACTCCCACTGGGGACCTGCGCACTTTCTATGACGTCCTGCACACTACCATTTGGGTCCTGCACACTATCTATGACGCCCTGCACACTCCCACTGGGGTCCTGCACACTTTCAATGACGCCCTGAACACTTCCGCTGGGGTCCTGCACATTCCTACTTAGGACCTGCACACTTTCAATGACGTCCTGCACACTCCGATTAGGGTCCTGCACAATTTCTATGACGTCCTGCACACTCCCACTGAGGACCTGCAACACTTTCTATGACGTCCTGCACACTCCCACCGGGGTCCTGCACATTCCTACTTAGGACCTGCATTTCTATGACGTCCTGCACACTTCGATTAGGGTCCTGCACACTTTCTATGACGTCCTGAACACTCCCTCTGAGGTCCTCGCAGGTTCACTTTCTACGATGTCCTGCACACTCCCACTGGGGTCCTGCACATTCCTACGTAGGACCTGCGCACTTTCTATGACGTCCTGCACACTTCCGATTATGGTCCTGCACACTTTCTCTGACGCCCTGCACACTCCCACTGAGGTCCTGCACATTTTCTATGACGTCCTGCACACTTCCGCTGGGGTCCTGCACACTTTCTATGACGTCGTGCATAGGACCTGCACACTTTCTATGACGTCCTGCACACTTCCGATTAGGGTCCTGCACACTTTCTATGACGCCCTGCACACTCCCACTGGGGTCCTGCACACTTTCTATGACGTCCTGCACACTTCCGCTGGGGTCCTGCACATTCCTACTTAGGACCTGCGCACTTTTTATGACGTCCTGCGCACTTTTTATGACGTCCTGCACACTCCGATTAGGGTCCTGCACACTTACTATGACGTCTTGCACACCCTCACTGGGGTCCTGCACACCTTTTATGACGCCCTGCATTTTTTGCATCGCTAGACGACTCGCAGAAGTTATCATGACCCACGGCCAAAAGTGCGCTCCACGGACAAACTCGGTTGGCCTCTGAGGCACGTAAGAGGTGACTCGGGCTGATTTTTGGTAATCGATAAATGCCGCAGCCACCTAAATGTTCGTCCCATTTCATACAAGTTTTGATCGGCCATTCCAAAGATACCGGGGACACATGCACACACATACACACACACACACACACACACACACACACACATCGGGACATAACTGCTTTAAGTATAAGGATAATAATAATAATAATAATAATGAAAATAATAATAATAATAATAATAATAATAATAATAATAATAATAATAATAATAATAATAATAATAATAATATTAATAACTAGCGAGACCTAGCGAAGTTTTCGCTCACAGAAATTTTGCATGAGCCAACTACCCGAGACGGATTAGTTTGTTAGAACGGTGGTGACTGACTTCCGCCTACCCGAAAGTTGCTGTACGTATGGACTCTCCTGAGCAGAGCAATGTGCCGTACATATACAGCAGGCCGTGGGTATATCAAAATGTGGGATCATAAAGCAAAACATAAGAAGCCAGCGGTAAATCGTCGGTTGCTACCGGCACAAAATTCACAACCCCTTCTGTACTTCCTTCCCTTATGTCGCTACCCACCGCCCTTTCTTCCAATTTGTTAAGTTCACAAGCAATTATTCTCGCTTTACCGTCTCTATCATGATAAGGAAAAACGCATTCTCATATTATATGATGTTTCCCTAGTTGACCAACATCATGCCTTTGTTCTCAATGAATGAAATTAGTGGGTGGTTGTTTATGTTTTTGTGGTGCAGATTTTGATAAGCTCACACTTGCAACATATATAAAACTGGTTTTTGGAAGTTAGGGATTCGAAATGACTGAGCGGTTGCAATGAGTGGCGAACAGAGAAGGTGCGGAAGTGGAGCTGCTACTTGAATCCTAAAACTGGCAGAAAATGTCGCAGGAGATCTGCGTCAATCTCAAAACGCGTCGCACGCTTCTCAAGATTCATGTTTTCCTATCTATTTCTTCTCCACAAAAGGTTAAAATTTAGCATTAAAAAATTGGAAAACCTTTTTTCAAATTCTACACTCTTGGTGACGTCCTGCACACTCCCACTGCGGTCCTACTAACTTTCGATGACCTGCACACTCCCACTCGGGACCTATGCATTTTCTATGACGCCCTGCACACTCCAACTGGGGACCTGCGCACTCTCTATGACGTCCTGCACACTCCCGTTGGGTTCCTTTCACATTTTCTATGACGCCCTGCACGCTACCATTTGGGTCCTGCACACTTTCTATGACGCCCTGCACACTCCCACAGAGATCCTGCACACTTTCTATGACGTCCTGCACACTTCCGCTGGGGTCCTGCACACTTCCTATGACGACCTGCACAGTCCCACAGGGGTCCTGCACACTCCCACAGGGGTCCTGCACACTCCCACTGGGGTCCTGCACACTTACCATGGCGGCCTGCACAGCCCCACTGTGGTCCCTGCACACTACACTGCTGTCCTGCAGACTCATCAAACCCGAGATTCTGTACGGCGTCCCGTAAAAATATTACCGAAGACCTGTCGCCGTGATTAGAGCGTAGCACTTCTACCGCTGGATGACTCATAGAGGTTTTCATGACCCACGGCTAAAATTGCGCCCCACGGACAAACTCGGTTGCCCCGAGGCGCGCAAGAGGTGATTCAGGCTGATTTTTTGGTAATCGATGAGTGTCCCACCCACGCAAATGTTGGTACCATTTCATCCCTGTTTTGATCGGCCATTCCGATGATCCACGGGAAAACACAATTACACACACACACACATACATACATACATACATACAAACATCGGGACATAACTGCTTTAAGTATAAGGATAATAATAATAATAATAATAATAATAATAATAATAATAATAATAATAATAATAATAATAATAATAATAATAATAATAATAATAATAACTTATACTTAAAGCAGTTATGTCCCGATGTTTGTATGTATGTATGTATGTATGTATGTATGTATGTGTGTGTGTGTGTGTAATTGTGTTTGCCCGTGGATCTCCGGAGTGGCCGATCAAAACAGGGATGAAATGGTACCAACATTTGCGTGGGTGGGACACTCATCGATTACCAAAAAATCAGCCTGAACCACATCTTGCGCGCCTCGGGGCAACCGAGTTTGTCCGTGGGGCGCACTTTTAGCCTTGGGTCATGAAAACTTCTATGAGTCGTCTAGCGCTAGAAAGGCTAAGCTCTAATCAAGGCGAGACGTAGTTAATAGTGGTGGATGAGACGCCGTTCAGAACCGCCAGGGTTTGAGGAGTGTGCAGGACGTTATCGATAGTGTGCAGGACCTCAGTGGGAATGCGCAGGGCCCCAGTTGGAGTGTGCAGGACGTCATAGAAAGTGTGCGGGACCCCAGTGGGAGTGTGTAGGACGTCGTAGAAAGTGTGCAGGACCCCAGTGGGAGTGTGCAGGACGTCGTAGAAAGTGTGCAGGACCCCAGTGGGAGTGAGCAGGACGTCATAGAAAGTGTGCAGGACCCCAGTGGGAGTGAGCAGGACGTCATAGAAACGTGCAGGACCCCAGTAGGAGTGAGCAGGACGT
Source organism: Aplectana chamaeleonis (assembly GCA_029168955.1). Lineage (NCBI taxonomy): Eukaryota > Metazoa > Nematoda > Chromadorea > Rhabditida > Cosmocercidae > Aplectana > Aplectana chamaeleonis. The sequence goes on along the minus strand of JAPDOI010000004.1, from coordinate 1,274,852 downwards.
CATAGAAAGTGTGCAGAACCCCAGTGGGAGTGAGCAGGACGTCATAGAAAGTGTGCAGGACCCCAGTGGGAGTGAGCAGGACGTCATAGAAAGTGTGCAGGACCCCAGTGGGAGTGAGCAGGACGTCATAGAAAGTGTGCAGGACCCCAGTGGGAGTGAGCAGGACGTCATAGAAAGTGTGCAGTACCCCAGTGGGAGTGAGCAGGACGTCATAGAAAGTGTGCAGTACCCCAGTGAGAGTGATCAGGACGTCATAGGAAGTGTGCAGGACCCCAGTGGGAGTGTGCAGGACCCAAATGGGAGTGTGCAGAACCCCAATGGGAAAATGCAGAACGTCGGAGGAAGTGTGCAAGACCCCAGTGGGAGTGTGCAGGACGTATCCGAAGTGTGCAGGACCCCAGTGGGAGTGAGCAGGACGTTACAGAAAGTGTGCAGGACCCCAGTGGGAGTGAGCAGGACGTCATAGAAAGTGTGCAGGATCCCAGTGGGAGTGAGCAGGACGTCATAGAAAGTGTGCAGGACCCCAGTGGGAGTGAGCAGGACGTCATAGAAAATGTGCAGTACCCCAGTGGGAGTGAGCAGGACGTCATAGAAAGTGTGCAGTACCCCAGTGAGAGTGATCAGGACGTCATAGGAAGTGTGCAGGACCCCAGTGGGAGTGTGCAGGACCCAAATGGGAGTGTGCAGGACCCCAATGGGAAAATGCAGAACGTCGGAGGAAGTGTGCAAGACCCCAGTGGGAGTGAGCAGGACGTCATAGAAAGTGTGCAGGACTCCAGTGGGAGTGAGCAGGACGTCATAGAAAGTGTGCAGGACCCCAGTGGGAGTGAGCAGGACGTCATAGAAAGTGTGCAGGACCCCAGTGGGAGTGAGCAGGACGTCATAGAAAGTGTGCAGGACCCCAGTGGGAGTGAGCAGGACGTCATAGAAAGTGTGCAGTACCCCAGTGGGAGTGAGCAGGACGTCATAGAAAGTGTGCAGTACCCCAGTGAGAGTGATCAGGACGTCATATAAAGTGTGCAGGACCCCAGTGGGAGTGTGCAGGACCCCAATGGGAAAATGCAGAACGTCGGAGGAAGTGTGCAAGACCCCAGTGGGAGTGAGCAGGACGTCATAGAAAGTGTGCAGGACCCCAGTGGGAGTGAGCAGGACGTCATAGAAAGTGTGCAGGACCCCAGTGGGAGTGAGCAGGACGTCATAGAAAGTGTGCAGGACCCCAGTGGGAGTGAGCAGGACGTCATAGAAAGTGTGCAGGACCCCAGTGGGAGTGAGCAGGACGTCATAGAAAGTGTGCAGTACCCCAGTGGGAGTGAGCAGGACGTCATAGAAAGTGTGCAGTACCCCAGTGAGAGTGATCAGGACGTCATAGAAAGTGTGCAGGACCCCAGTGGGAGTGTGCAGGACCCAAATGGGAGTGTGCAGGACCCCAGTGGGAGTGTGCAGGACCATAATGGGAGTGTGCAGGACGTCGTAGAAAGTGTGCCGGACCCCAGTGGGAGTGTGCAGGACCCAAATGGGAGTGTGCAGGACCCCAATGGGAAAATGCAGAACGTCGGAGGAAGTGTGCAAGACCCCAGTGGGAGTGTGCAGGACGTATCCGAAGTGTGCAGGACCCCAATGGGAGTGTGCAGGACATCATAGAAAGTGCGCAGGTCCCCAATAAGAATGAACAGGACGTCATGGAATGGGTGCAATACTACAGTAGGGGTGCACAGGACGTCGCAAAATGTGTTCAGGGCCCAGATGGGAATGTGTTCAGGGCCCAGTGGAAGTGTGCAGGACGTCATCAAGAGAGGAGAATTGGAACAGCGAGTTTTTGTCACTTTTTTTATGCGAAATCTTAGCCTTTGTGTAGCGAAGAAAACAGATATGAAATCATGTATCTTGAGAAGCGTGCAGCGCGTTTTGAAGAGTACGCGAAACTCTCGAGACACTTCCTCGCCATTCTGACAAAAGAAGCAGCAGCTCCACTTCCGCATATTCTCTGTTCGTCACACATTACAACCGCTCAGTCATTTTGATTCACTAACTTCGATAAACCAGTTTTATATATGTTGGAAGTCTGAGCTTATCTAAATCTGCTTCACAAAAACATAAACATCAACGGACATATTTCATTTATTGAGAACAAAGGCATGGCGTTGGTCAACAAGGGAAACCACATCTAAAATGCGAGTGCTTTTTTCTTACAGTTGACCGCAATGTTAAAAGGACATGGTGCGGTTGCGGACTCGCACTAAAAAACGGAAGAATCTGGCACTTTGCCAGATTTCGTCATCGATCGGCGCCAACCGTCGTCTCTCTGCTCACGGGAATATCAGCTGTAGAGCCGATTGATGACGAAATCTGGCAAAGTGCCAGATTCTACCGTGGTTTTAGTGCGAGTCCGCAACCGCACCATGTCCTTTTAACATTGCGGTCAACTGTAACATGACAGGGATGGGAAAGCGAGAATAATAGCTTGGGTACATTACAGACGGAAGGGGTGGTAAATAAGATGCCGGTAACAACCGACGATCTACCGCTGGCTTCTCATGTTTTGCTTTTTTATGCCACGTTTTTTATACCCTACGCCCTGCTATAAATGTCCGGCAGCCAGTTCTGTTCAGGAGAGTCCATACGGACAGCAACTTCCGGATATACGGAAGGCAGTCAACACCGTTTTGTCAGAATAATCTGCCTCAGGAAGCTAGCGGACGTGAAAATTTTTTGAGCGAAAACTTCGCTAGGTCTCGCTAGTAATAATAATAATAACAATAATAATAACAAAAAAAATAATAATACATTATTGTATTGATAACAGTAACAAAAATCAGTGAACACAATATTTTTATCATTATTAGTATGATTAATAGTATTATTATAGTCGGTATTATTCTTATTTTTGCTAGCATTGTCGATATTGGTATTACTATTACCACTCATGTCAAAATAATCATTTTATTAATATCGGATTTATTATTATTATTCTTCTTTAGATAGTTTTTATTAGGTGGCCAGTCGTCATATGCTTATGGCCACCACTAATGTTTGCGCTTTAAAAAAAAACCTTTGAGAAGCAGTCCCTTCTCAGGCGTTCAAGGGATAGGAGCTCTCTACACGCACAGAGAAGGAATAGCTGTCCGGTTTACGCCGTTTGACACGTGACTCTACTCAATTCAAGCGGAGTGGTCCCGAGGGGAATTAAAGCAGCAGAAGGCAAGACAACTCCTTCCTCGGTGTATAGAAAGAGCCCCTATACCGGCGTTCAACATTTCGATTACACCGAATATTCACAGAACTTCATCGGTAGAGTGAACGCGGAACAGTTCATCCGATCGATAATAGCTGCTTCTCTGCGGGGCCACTTATGCAGTGCACATTCTCTATAGAGTTACGCATAGTCGGGCGGCAAAAATAACGCCGAAATGTTGGGTAATGGATGACAGGCGCGAGGCTGTGTAGTTGCCCTCTACCAGTCACTGTGGCGGCGCGGCTTTTGTCGCCCGACTATGCATGGACCTTAGGTCTTCAGCATAAAGCACAGACCCGCGAAAAGGTTGCCGCCAACACTGCTTGAGAGTCTCACACTTGCGGGAAATCCTCGCACCCGCAAAATCAGAATTTGTCTGTTCCTTAACCACCTCAGGCTGGCCGCCGCGCTGCCCCTTATTTAATGATGCCTACCTCAGCTGTCAAAAAGTTCGTTAGAATTATTGCTCTGATAGCCTCACTATATTCAAGCGACAGCTACAATGGAAAGAAATTTTTGAGGACAGAGGAAATTTAAAATTGAAACTGATTTATTTTTAGTCAAAGATAATATTCAACATTAACAGAGGTGTTCTTCGAAGACATGGTGCTGCTGATCCCCCATTCATCGTCGTGGCTTCGCAGACCTGTAAACATGCTCCTCTCACATGACTAGTGTGCTGTTTAGCGAAATATGAATCTTTACTTTTTAGGTGCTATTCACACTCCTCAATGTCAGCCCGTGACGCGCGAGCGTGGCGTTGGAGTATGAGTATCCTGACGTCAAGCCGGAACGTGGCGCCCGTTCCGCCATGGCAGCGACGGCCCTTAACGACTTTTTATCATTAGTAGTCCATCATCAATTTCATTCCGTTTCATGATAAATTATTCCAGAATTACACTGCGCTGCCATGATGGCGAACGCGTGTACAAAATTTGCTTGTTTGGATAAGTTGAGGCCCACTTTATTTGGCTCCGCCATAGCGTCGCCGCCGGAGCATTCGGTCTCCGCAAACAGCGTGATGCGCGCAGAAAGTTTTCATGCTTCAGCGTCATGCCCGCGTATTACGCGCTGGCGTTGAGGAGTACGAATAGCGCCTTAGCAGCCGACTCGGGTCTTTTTCATAGATTCTTCGACCACTAACTCGTTTTGAATCCTTTGAAACTGTGCGCCTGAAGCTTTCAAGCGAGCGCGAATTTTGTGGCGCGATTCACCAAAGTCACGTGATGTGACATTCATCATTTGAAAATTCGAGAAAATTTATTCAAAAAATATGATTTTTTTTTCGAAATTTCGAAAAGATTATCAGAAAAAAAATATTTTCAAATTGGTATTCGGATATAGTCGAAAATTTGGAATTCTAAAAATCAGTTTTTCGAATATATTCGAGAGTTCAAAATTCGAAAAATACCATTTACGAGTTTATTCATATATTCGAAAATCCAGATATCGAAAAATACCATTTTCGAGTTTATTCGAAAATTTTGATTTTCGAATATTTTCAAAAATTTGAAATTCGAAAAAAAAAGGATTTTCGCATTTATTCGAAAAATTGGGGTTTTTAACAGTTTTTCCAAAGTATAGTATCAACAATAACGGTTCACGACTTTCAGTTCTGCTCTAGTCAACCAAAGTACCACAACAATAGCTCAAAAAAAAACAAGACACTATAAAAAAGAAAACACGCAAATGGGAAGAGCAACTAGTATAAGGCTAACCTTTCCACTGTGAAGGGAACGTCTGGTGCATATTGACGATGTTCGCTATATTTACAATACCGAGTGCTGAAAAAGAGGGTGTCATTGCGTGTTAAGGAACAAAACGGCACAAAAAGTAGAAAATATCGAATGAGTTAGAGTTTACTCATGAAGGCCTAAGCAAGAAAGAACAATCAATGAAATGAGGAATCGAATACTCCAACGAAGGAGAATTTGATAAAGGAAATAATGCCAAAGACGAGAGATATTGACCCAGAGGAAAACGGGTGTCCACGGCTGGAGCGTGAACTTTGCTCTAATCATCAGCCACTGGCTCTGAGGGCGACCAAAATCTACTCGGGAGTAGATTTTCGGAGATGGCGACCTCGCCGTCTCTCCCTCCCCTACGACACACTATTTCTCCGTCCTCTCGCACAGAGAACGAGATGACGCTCTTGTGCCCCTCAGGTGAACGAGAAGACCACCCGGAAATGGCTGCGCAATGTCCTCATGAGGTCGACGTAATGTCGAGCTCTCGTGTAATTTTTCGATTTTCGAGCTTCTGGCACCCTAATTAACAATTCTACGAAAATGTGTCAAAAACTTTAGGTGCCACTTAAAGGCACAGGACACCTAAGAAATTATTTTTTGTTTTTCATGCTGATCTTGGAGAGAGTGACACGCTGATCACAGTAGTATCAATGAAATCGTCTAAGACCCCTTTTGAACAGAGTTATGGCTCTTCAAAGATGCCTAGATTTTGAGGGTGAAAAATTGGCGGACGAGTTGTCTCAAGCCTGTATTTCTCTTCATTAGCAAGCGTTGCGCGAGAGCGAGCCAGGATAAGGAGTTAGCCCAGCAATGGACTGAAGAACGACGACTTAGTGGAATTCATCCACCCATAGAGCCGCTATCGAGTCCGAAAATCTGTTAGGGGGCCGGGCCTGTGGTGGTGAGCAAAGGGGGTCGGGCCTGTGGTGGTCGCTTATATCTCGCTTATTTGGAGGAATTGAAATCTCGCATTTGGCACGTCTTATACAGGAGGGGTCTTCTATACAATTTCATGAAAATCTCAAAATTCATATCTGAGGGTGTACTGTGCCTTTAAGTGGCACCTTAAGCTCACCCCTACGTCCCACTCTTGCCTGGTTTACTACGACCCCAGATCTTTATGTATGGTCTTGGTCGTCCACAATCCTTGTCGTCTTTCCCCTTTCTTCTGGCTCTCAGCGTTTGCTGGTGCTGGCGGTGCTGCTTACTCCTGTAGTCCTTGGGTGGAGTCCAGACCAATCGCAAGTTGGCTATTGCCCGTCACAAACAGTTGAACACGTCGATCCAATAGCGAAGCTTATATAGCGTCTTTCATTGCTTATCATTCTTCAGCTTTCCAACGCATCGCACCCTACCCCGCGCAACTTTATTATCCTTACTGTAGTGTAGTTGGAAAAAGCTTTTGTGTTTTTTGTATTGAGTTGTTTCCCGATCTTTTGTGTTCTGTTTGGCAAAGCGTAATATAATAAAGCATTCGTGAGCATCTTCTTTTCTCTATCTTTCTGTAGTTTCCATGGAACCCCATAACTGTCGAGTTTCACTTAAATTTAGTGTCGTCCAAGTAGTGAATATATAAAACATTTAATTTTCGTCTCTATCTATCAGAGCACCAAATCAGTCATTGCTGTTGACCATTATGAGGGCAAGATGAGAGCACCAAAACAGGTTCACCAAAATCCTTCAGTTGCGTGATTTTTGCAATTTTGTGAAATCTGGGCCCGTAGTAAACCCCCCTCCGCACACAGATGATATGACGGTTGGCGCGCTTAGGTCTCTCGGCGGCCCCGTGCAATCGGCCCATACTGTGATGAGCCATCAATGGCAGGCGAAAGGTGGTCATTCAATGAGAAAGGCCTGTGGTTACAAATAGTGAACGTGGCAATAACATGGACGCCAGCGTGGTGTAGGGGTGAACGACGGGGACTTGGGTGTGCATGGCCAAAGTTCGATTCCCATCGAGTCCAAAGTTTTTGCCACTACGCTTTGATGCGAGCACTTTACGAAGGAGTATAAGACTGCAACTAACATGTTAGGTGGAGCAGCGCGATGAACAGAAGCTAGCGAACGACCACTCTAAGGTACGATCTTTATCAGGTGGACACCTAATTTACATCTACACCTAATTTGTCATGACATAACCGAGTGCGAAACGATTCAAGTATGGTTTTGGATGGATTTCGCGCCTGTGACCTATGGAACTTCTGTTTAGAATTTGAGGAGGAATTTGTTTGCTGGGCGAAACAAGTCTTACCCAGTAGGGAAGCATGTATTGTGGCACCATATAGCAAGCAAGCTGCGACTTACAGTCCTGCTAACCGAAATTCAACAGTTACAAGACATTTACTTTTTTATCTATTGAGTACTATAGGTAAGGCAAGCGTGTTGAACACATAAAGATTTCACGATTCAAGATTCGACAACATGTCTGATGTGGGATGGTCTATAAACTCGCATTCCGTCCTAATTTTCACTTCTACACCCACTACATAAGTGTACCATTCCTATATCCAGCATTACCTTCCTGCAGCACCAAGGGTACTTCTTCGCACGAAAACATGTTTTCATAATTATTTCTGTGGCTTTGGTAGCCGTGGATCCGTTTTGGAAGAAGGATTTTGGCTCTATCTTAGACGGGGAGGTCCACTCAAGATTTATTCAAAGAAATGAACGAAAATTCTGATCACTGATAATAATGCTATGAATCATTGCTGTTATGAAAACTCTAAATAAATACATCAAGGAGTAATTTGGGTTGTTTCTGGTATAATGTAATGAATAATGAATAATTTTCTGTCAATATAACCTTTTCGAAAATTCCGAATGAATCCATTTCAATTGGGCCTTTTTAAGATTGCTGAATGATCTTTTTGTATACTGCTGTTGAGACTTCCTTGTCCTTTAACCTGTTTATGGCTAGCTTTCGGTTTCTTAAAACCTTCTTCAGACCCTCTATAATATTGCAGTACATAAAAGTAACACAGGTAGTTATCCGAAACTAACCTAGGGATCCGGCGACACAGAGAGTAGTTGCACGGAGGGCTGTAAGTAAGGGTCTTAACGTGCAACTCTGGAACGAGATGAATCAGTTCTCACCACTTAGCGCTGCCTGGTCGGTTAGAATAACTACACAATGGCGTGGTCCCTGTTATGTCTATACTTAATCGTTACCCCTACGATATTAACCGCATGGTTTCGATCAGCTCATCCCTGACATCGATCTCGGGGGATAAGCGCTTTATCGCAAGGGCCTCCAACAACTTCCTTTCTAACGAAGCCTCCACTGAGCGGTGTAGAATGCGTATTCTAATGCCAGGAGGTTGTTATTGACCGTGGTGCAGGGTACGGTGATGCGAAAACGCGTTGTTGGGGTAAGATGCAGGATTTCGCATTGCCCGTACATGCTCATCCAGCCTTTTATGCGGGGGTCGCATCGTCTCTCCGATGTAGCTTTGACCACAACCCTCACATTCGGCCATATAAACCGTCCCACGCAGTTGAATATTTTCTTCTCCGAACAGTACGTGCAACCATGGCGACCGCACCTTTCCTCGTATATCCTCGATGACGTTAGAAGCTGTTTCAAGGTCGGCGGGGGCCGCAGCATCAATTTTATTGGAAGTCCGGATGCTTTGACGACGTCGTTTACCTTTCGTGCGTGGTCTTCGTTAACATAGGGTAAAACCAATGGTATGCCGTTCTCTATGAAGACCGGCCGCCACGACCTTGCTTCCTGTGTTGTGTAACCGTTGTCTTTCAATATCACTTCGATTCTCTCCTCAACTTCTGCCGATACTCCAGAACAAATCTTCTGCTTTGTGGCAATAAGATTTAACACATTTACTTTCATATGCAGGGGGTGCGAACTACGGGAATGAAGGAGGATATTTTTCGACATTGGCTTCTTATACCAAACAAGCTCCTTTGTGCCGAGAGTGATTCTGACCTTCGTATTTAGAAAAGGAAGGAAACCGTTGTCGTCTGGAGTCTCCATCGTAAAGCGCACGTTGGGATCATATGAATTGAGATCTGCGAGCATTGTTTGCAGCTCCGAATCTGAGGTTCCAATGACGAAGACGTCATCCACGTAACGCTTATAAAACAGGATTCCAGCATTCATCGAAATTCTTTCAATTCGGTCCAAATACACAACGTCCAACAGCGGTGCTATCCTCAGTCCCATTGGTAGCCCGCGCTTTTGTGAGAAAAACGCGCCGTCAAATTGGAAGATGTTGCAATTTAGAGTCGCCAGTAGAAGTTCTTTCAGATCATCTTCACTTAGGCCAAAGACTTGAACTTCCGGATGTTGATGTAGGAGCTCCAGAATCGTCTGTATAGCTTCATGGGCATTGACGTTTGTATGCAGGGATTCTGCGTCGAAGCTCGCGTAACAGGCGTCCTCGGTGATTCGGCATTCGTACAGACTAGCTTGAAACTCTTCTACGTTGGCTATGTGCCGAGACATGCTCTGGCACAACTTCAGTTGAGTCTGATACAGACTTATGCCGATGAAAGGACCGCGAGAGCTGCATCGAATTTAACTGAGCACGAGAAGCGCGGCTTGAAGAAGTTGATGTCCCTCAGAAGCGAACTCCGGTATAGCGTGAGCGACGAGGGAGGCGAGTTTGTAGTCATGACACAAGCGTTGGACAAAACTTTGAGCTGTCGATGCATTGAGGATACAACTGTATATGGAAGGTCGTCTTTGCGAAATTATGAGAAGGCATCAAACAACCTGCAGAGCACAGTCAAACGAATTTTAGCGAAAATCATGGACTCCAGGATTGTGAAGCGTTTCATAGTGACGCACCTCATGGTTCCCACGTACTATGCTCTTATCAAAACCCACAAGATTCCTCGAGAGACTGATCTAATCCGTGTCGAAGAAAGCGTGTTGAAAACGAGACCAATCATAGCATCGTGCGGAGGGCCGTCAGATAAAATCAGTTGGTTCCTCACAAAACTCCTATCACCACTGCTGCATCATGTCTCGGCACATGTAGCCAACGTAGAAGAGTTCCAAGCTGGTCTGTACGAATGCCGAATCACCGAGGACGCCTGTTACGCGAGCTTCGACGCAGAATCCCTGCATACAATCGTCAATGCCCATGAAGCTATACAGACGATTCTGGAGCTCCTACATCAACATCCGGAAGTTCAAGTCTTTGGCCTAAGTGAAGATGATCTGAAAGAACTTCTACTGGCGACTCTAAATTGCAACATCTTCCAATTTGACGGCGCGTTTTTCTCACAAAAGCGCGGGCTACCAATGGGACTGAGGATAGCATCGCTGTTGGACGTTGTGTATTTGGACCGAATTGAAAGAATTTCGATGAATGCTGGAATCCTGTTTTATAAGCGTTACGTGGATGACGTCTTCGTCATTGGAACCTCAGATTCGGGGCTGCAAACAATGCTCGCAGATCTCAATTCTTATGATCCCAACGTGCGCTTTACGATGGAGACTCTAGACGACAACGGTTTCCTTCCTTTTCTAAATACGAAGGTCAGAATCCCTCTCGGCACAAAGGAGCTTGTTTGGTATAAGAAGCCAATGTCGAAAAATATTCTCCTTCATTCCCGTAGTTCGCACCCCCTGCATATGAAAGTAAACGTGTTAAGAAATCTTATTGCCACAAAGCAGAAGATTTGCTCTCGAGTATCGGCAGAAGTTGAGGAGAGAATCGAAGTGATATTGAAAGACAACGGTTACACAACACAGGAAGCAAGGTCGTGGCGGCCGGTCTTCATAGAGAACGGCATACCATTGGTTTTACCCTATGTTAACGAAGACCACAGACCACGCACGAAAGGTAAACGACGTTGTCAAAGCATCCGGACTTCCAATAAAATTGATGCTACGGCCTCCGCCGACCTTGAAACGGCTTCTAACGTCATCGAGGATATACGAGGAAAGGTGCGGTCGCCATGGTTGCACGTACTGTTCGGAGAAGAAAATATGTCAAATGCGTGGGACGGTTTATATGGCCGAATGTGAGGGTTGTGGTCAAAGCTACGTCGGAGAGACGATGCGACCCCTGCATAAAAGTCTGGATGAGCATGTACGGGCAATGCGAAATCCTGCATCTTTCCCCAACAACGCGTTTTCGCATCACCGTACCCTGTACCACGGCCAAGAACAACCTCCTGGCATTAGAATACGCATTCTACACCGCTCAGTGGAGGCTTCGTTATAAAGGAAGTTGTTGGAGGCCCTTGCGATAAAGCGCTTATCCCCCGAGATCGATGTCAGGGATGAGCTGATCGAAACCATGCAGTTAATATCGTAGGGGTAACGATTAAGTATAGACATAACAGGGACCACGCCAATGTGTAGTTATTCTAACCGACCAGGCAGCGCTAAGTGGTGAGAACTGATTCATCTCGTTCCAGAGTTGCACGTTAAGACACTTACAGCCCTCCGTGCAACTACTCTCTGTGTCGCCGGGTCCCTAGGTTAGTTTCGGATAACTACCTGTGTTACTTTTATGTACTGCAATATTATAGATGGTCTGAAGAAGATTTTAAGAAACCGAAAGCTAGCCATAAACAGGTTAAAGAACAAGGAAGTCTCAACAGCAGTATACAAAAAGATCAATTTGAACAATAAGGCTTCGGGATAGCAGTATCTTAACATTGCTGAATGAATAACTTTTTTTTCGAATGAGGTTCAAGAAAAACCCGAATGTATGAACATATCCGAATGATCCCTACGAATAATTTTCTTACTGATGACTGGCTTCGAAAAAGCGGCCTCCAACCTAAGCGAATAAATGTTCGAATTTTTGAATGAATTCCGGACAAATCATAGGATTTCGTCAGTGGCTAAATATTCGAAACTTCGTGCCTTGATCCGACCGAAAATTCGGAAAATCGAATGTTTCGACGATTTTGCAGCACCGTAAATCAATATTCTGTAATACAATGGGGCTAGCAAGCAACATGAAACAGCTCAACGGATCACTTTTCCCATCCCTCAATCCAAAAAAAACAACCCAAGTAACTGTTAACTAAAAAACAACGAAACGAAAACGGGAAAACCTTTTTAAAATCACATTCAATCCTACCCATGGCTTCAAATAACTCAGAAATAATTATCTAAACGATTTCGTTGCAAAACAACTCACCTTAGTAATGCAGGAAGTATTTACTAGATGAGAATTGAGCAAAATCCGGCTCGATTCAGCTAATTTGCGTTCACTGAACACCCACCTCGCTCGTCCACAGAATTGATTTTGGTCGCAGGTTTCGGCTTACTGTACGAAGATGTGGAACGCGAAGTTGCGAACTGCGACGACCGTCAGGCCAGACCCGTAAGTTGCAAGGGGGCAACTCACGCTCTGACAGCCATCGTTAGCGAAGGCGTTAAGCATCCCGTTGATCGAAAACAGCTTAGCGAAGGCGTTAAGCATCCCGTTGATCGAAAACAGCACATATGAACGCCGTCAATAACGGTTGGGTGAGCGGGATCAGGGCTGGGCACACGTCCCGGCATGGCGATTTTGAATATGCACCCCCCTTAGCTCGGTAATTTTTAGGCACCCCCCTATGGGAAATCGAAATCGGCTGATTTCCGAGAAGTCGAGCACAATAGCCATGATCTTGACTTCCTTATGTGGATAAACCAGAGTATAAAAAGAGCACTGAATAAAGAAAATTCCGAATATGTCACAGAAAAGGTAGTGTATTTTTTAAACTTCAAAACAATCTTATGAAGAAAATTTTTAGTAAGAAGGTAGGTTGTGACAAAAGATAAAACAATTTTTCATTCATTACAATTAAGCAATTACAAACAACAACAGAGCTACTTTTGTTGCAGTAATTAATGTTTTCTATCGAATGTTTTCATGAACCTATGTATGAAGGATTAATCCATGTTTGATCGTTCTGATCAGGGCTGTGCGTAATTACGAATTACGGTTTACGATTTACGAATTACGGGCGTTTTTGGCAAATTTTTTACGATTTACGATTTACGAAATTTGGGATCAAAATCGTAACGAATCGTAACAAATCGTAATAAAACGAGAAAACGCGGTTAAATGAGCAATGCAAATCTGCAGTCTAGTAGGAATATAATTTTAACGCTTTCAATGCAACACAACTGCAACATTTTTTAAATTCAACACACTCCTAATATTTGATTACTCCTCAAAATTTCAATTCTCGGTGAACCCGTACCCTTGCATGCCCGGCCGGTCGAAGTCAGCAGTAGTTCATTCATGGAGAACTATAATTGTTGACAACGAGCTTCAGGTATAACCAATCGCTCCGCTCCCCTTCTCACTCTGACTGACCCAAACGTATTATTTGGTTCCAACCTTTCCTTGCCCCAAGCCGGGTCAGGTCGGTAGCTTCACAGCTATTTACTTCCATGGAATACTCTTGTCACATAATGAACACCAGAGACGCAAACCTTTGATGGAGCTGCAGTCTATATCGGACCACAATTTCGGTCCGCAGTTGCAGACAACCGTTGTTGCAACACGTACTGCAAGCAGAGTCATGCTGTGACCGCGAGATCCTGACATGATTGATATTCGTCTCAGCCCCACTATCTTCTAGCTCTCTGTAAACTTCTAAAGCTAAATCAACGAGTACCTGATTGATTTGAAAAGCTATTTCGATAACCGGATGCTCAGGGTCTCACCCGCCAAGTCTTCAGTATCAGTTTTCACAACGGACCCCAAAGAGCACAGCGCCCATCCTGATCAGGGATGAGCGGAAGAAAAAATCTGAATTTCGGAAATCGAAACAAAATTTAGATTTCGGAAATCGAAACAAAAATAAAATTTCGGAAATCGGAATTTGGAACAAAATAGGAACCTTCGGAAGTCGGAACAAAAAAATTTCACTCGAACAGGCATTTTACTTTGAAAGGTAATTTTTACTTGAATCGACAAATGATTCTTTCATTTGAAACCAATTCCTTCAAAAAACTTTATAACCTGAAACAACATCAATAATTCCCGACATTGGCTATACCGATGGATAGCCCTCAACGTCAGGATCATGAATATCCTCCTAGTTTTGCTCAAGGTTGACTTTAAAGGGAGTTATACAAAAAAGACGAAAAAGACGCAAAAACCCGACCTCGCTCGCTGTCTGACCAAATCCTACGAGCGGTATTGTAGCATGAACGCATTAACAAATAATATCATGAAACCAACAAGTGACAAGGTTTGGAAAAAAACAAGAAGTTAAACTTATCTTTGATGAGCTCACCGGAATTGAGGAGATCGGGAGTGATAATAAAGCATATAAATTTTGTGCAATCTAATTCAGCTCTGGAGCAAGTGCGATCTATGTGTGACATAGCCCGATGCAAGAATAGGTTTTTGGAAATATTTTCCTTAGATAGACTAAGTGCTTTTCTTGGAAATTAGAGTGAAATGGGTAAACACGTTTCAACTTTCACATTCCTACTATCTTCCCTTGACACTTTTTCGCTCTTGAGTTTCCTATTCAGATGTAGTCTACTCAATACTGAATAGTCATATATGAATCTTCAATCATTTAATATCAAAGCATAGCCCTATCACCCTTAATAGAACATTTCACCTCTGAGGACCAGACGACGAACCTCACCCAATCCGTTTCGGGTGGTCCTATGGAGTCCCATCCGTGGTTAAATGATCCTTTGATTAGATCAGAGCTCATACCTTGAAACGAAACAAACATAGACACACATAGCTAGTCAGTACTGACCAAATCAAAATCGGATTTTCAAAAATCACCGAGTGTTCCGAAAAGAGGGTAGGACTGTTAGTTAGGACAGAGAATGTTTTTTACTACTAATACTTATTGCAATTTCACAAAAAAAATCCACCTTATGGGACCTGGATGCTAATCCGAAAAGAGGCTATTGATAACCAAGTATACTAATGTTGTGATGGAGAAACAGTAGTTTTTGTAGAGTCTCGGAATTCATTCTCTTTCTGAGATCATTCACTGTGATACCGGAAGTCGAAAATAGACGTTCGCATTCTGCGGACGTGGACGGGGCAGAAAGATATCGTCTAGCTTGCGCCTTCAGTAGAGGGAACTTTGGCGAATTCGCTTCAGTTCCCCAGAATTCGTATGGATCCAAATCGATTGCCGGCTCTATGCTGAGATACTCTTCCACCTCCTGAATAACTGGTAGTAATTTCAACGTCGACGAAAGTGAGCACTAACTCCTAGAAAATCTCACAGCTAACGCTTTGGTCTTCGAGTCCACTCCAGGGCGTGCACTGTTGACTGTGCTTCTCATGATTCTTCTGCTTTCAAAGAAAGAAGAAAATACATTCTTCCAAGACGTCGATGATTTCTGGGCGTCCTCTTCTTCGCTGCTGACGTAGACACGTGCCGCTGCAGCCTCGACCTTGTCCAGCAGAACATACAGTACCGAGCATATTTTTTGCAAAAAAAACGTTTAGCGGCGTTTTTTGCGCTCACAAAGCGCCGCGTCGCCATAACTCTCTTCACTGTTGACGAAATGAGTTTTTCAGGTAGTTTTCGTGTTCCGCTCAGTGAGGCTAATGTAAAGGTACATGTAGAAAGTCTTTTTAACTCCGGTATTTTGCTGAAAAATATGTATTTCCTTCTAAAATTCACATAGACCACAGGTCAAACCGTGACAGATTTCTGCTATCATGACCGTCTGATCAGTTCATAATCATGGGTTCAGAGGTGCAAATAGGCAGTTTTTGAATAACTGCTGGAGTTGAATCTATGATTTTGTAACACTACCGTATAGAATTTAATGGAAGCAATCCAGGAATGACTTCAGAATTGAAATTGGACCACTTTGAAGCATGATATGGCGTTGCGGCGCTTTGTGAGCGCGAAACACGCCGCAAAACGATTTCTTTGCAAAAAATCTGCTCAGTACTGTACTTGCTGGTGGAATCGAAAAATGTGTCCCTGAATCTTGGGTCCAAAAGCGTCGCCATGATCAAATCTTCATTTTCCAGATGCTTTTTAATCCTTGAGACTAGACCATCATAAATCAGATTTCTGATCCCATGAAGAGGTTTGTCCTCCTTCAGTCCCTCAACAATCACGTTGTAGAGTGGTAGTAAAACACTAATCGGTGAATAGGCACGATCCTGTGCAATGGTTGTAGCAGATGCGAGCGGCTCCAGAATGGTGCATACTTTCTTGATGATTTCCCAATCAAGAAGGATAAAAAATATATAAAGAAGGAATGGGGGGAGCGGTGTGGGTAGGATCCTACGGATACGTTATGTTTGATTCAGGGTCAAACACACTCGGTAATCATTACCAAGGGTGGTCCTGTTAAAGAGGGAAGGGATCGGGACAGGGGCTCCCTACACACCGAGGGAGGAGTTGTCCCCTCTTTGCAGTTCGGAACGTCTTGCTACTCAATGCAAGCGAAGTGGCCCCGAGTGGAAATAGAGCCGCGAAAAGCGGGACAACTCTTCCCTCGGTGTGTAGAGAGACCCTGTCCCGAAGGGATCGTCGGCATTTCGGAGCCTTTTTTTCGGTTCAGGGAACGGCGCGCGGTGTGGATCAGGGCTGGGCACGCGTCCCGGTTGACCTTAGAGGGGTGCATATTGGACGCTGCGGAGAGGGCAAAGGGGGGTGCCTAAACCGAACACCCAGATAAAAACAAAGTGCCTGTTCTGCCGAATTTCAGGGAAAAAAATAGTACACGCTTTTCTTTTGATTTGTCAACTTTTCATCTCCGCTTTTCGAAACAAAAAACACTCACAAAGTTCAAATTATTGAAAGATATGCAGGTTGCGTTCGAAAAAATTAATAGTTGCTGTCGAGGTTTCATTTTATTAACTATGAATTAAGTATTATCTATAATTTGTTTCATTACTTTGATAAAGAAATAAACACTCTCCGTTATCTAGTAGCAAATAAGGATTGGTATGATGTCATGTTTCTCTGGTGCGACGTTCATTTATTACTACACGGGTGGTAACCGATTCGAGGCAAACATACAAAGAGAGCGCTCAGAAGCGCTATCGTTCACGTTCAAAAAAGAATCAGCGAACTGCTGTATTAGTACAGATTGAAATCACAGGTAGCACATTTAGTATGACGACTAGCCAACTAATTTTAGCTCATGAGAATGTGACTTATGAAGAGATCCGATTGTGAAAATTGAGGACTTTGCAAGGTCTTGTGAGAGAAGTTAATGATCGTGTCCTCCTTGAGAAGTACCATGTCTCTCCTCATGGTAAAAAAACTGCTATCAGTACCCTGCAGAGCACAAGTGCACTGAATAGGGCTTTGGAATTATAAAAACCCGAGTTGTAGCCATCTGGAGTGCCGGAATCCCTTGAAATTCGGCTCGCCGTGCGATCTGGTGCTTGTCCGCAGCAACACAGCGCACACTGGAGTGGACGCGCACACAATATTAATTTAAAAATGTAATTTATTAAAGAACGGGAAGGAGAAAAGGGCTGAAACTGGAGTAAATGCAAAAAGGCAGAGGTACGATACTTTCAATGTAACCATTATAGAAATCTAATGTAAATAAACTAAGTTGGAGCGGGGTGAGTTTTTTGGATTCGACAAGGTTCATTCAAATGAACCTAGTTGAATGAAAACAGCATTGAACATAAAAAGTAAGAGCATTGAAAGAAATAGGAGAATCTGGCGAACACCTTGGTTTCAATAAATTTGATATTTGATGTGATATAAGAACCTTAAACCTCGTCCCGGTTTTGTCCCGGTTTTGTCCCGGTTTTCGGGGTAAAACCGGGACGAGATTTAAGGTCCTTAAATCACATTAAAAATCAGTCCTAATGAAAGTAAAATGTTTGCCAGATTCTCCTCTTTCTAACAATATCCTTTGCTCTCAGTTTAATGCTAGTTTTGATCAACTAGGTTCGTTTGAATGAACCTCGTCACGGCTAAATATTTTCACCCGCTCTAACTTTGTTTATTTACATTAAATTTCTAAAATGGGTACATCCAGAATAGACTACCTTCACCATCTTCCATTTCCTTCAGTTTCAATCCTTTTCTCCTCCCCGTTCTGTAATAAAATACATTTTTTATTGATATTGTGTGCGCGTCCATTCCCGTGTGCGCTGTGTAGCTGCGTACAAACACCGTATCGCACGCAAGCCGATTTTTAAGGGATTGCGGCATTCTATGAGGGTAAAACTTGGGTTTTCTACTCCCTACGAATCACATGAATCCTAACATTGTTCCACAACACAAAATAGTCCTGATTTCCACATCAGAACAATCAAACACAGATTAACTAATCCTTCATAGGTTTATGAAAACATTCGACAGGAAACATTAATTATTGCAATAGTAGTAGTTCTGTTGTTGGTAATTGTTCAATTGTTTTGTATTGAAAAATGTTTTATCTTTTGTCATAACTTACCGTCTTACTTACAAATTTTCCTCATGGGGTTGTTTTGAAGTTCAGAAATTACACTACCTTTTTTGTTGCCATTTTCGGAATATTCTCTATTCAGTGCTTTTTTTATATTCTTGTTCATCAAAATCAGGAGGTCAAGATCATGGCTGTCCAACTTTTCGGAAAACAGCCAATTTCGATTTCCCATAAGGGGGTGCCTAAAAATTACCGAGCTAAGGGGGGTGCATATTCAGATTCGCCAAGCCGGGACGTGTGCCCAGCCCTGGTGTGGATACCCACACCGGGGAGGTCTGAGCTGCGCAACGGTGGAGTGGGGGAGGGGGTCGGAGCTTCGCCGGGAGACCAAGTGAACCATTTTGAATGGGGGTATACACTGTCAGAAGTCATTTTTTTACGAAGAATTCGATTATAACGTCCAATTTACATAAAATCTTGTCGTAACTAAGTTAGAGTGAAGGTCAAAATCATAATGTTTCCCTAAGGTTGAATATGGATTTTACAACAAAACATATATCAAACGACGATAATATTACGCTTTACGTATATTCAAATGACCTATTACGCTTCTGGAGGGGGGGGGATGTTGAGAAAATCGTCAAAGTTCTGCTGCTGGAATTGGGTCTGAGCACCTCTGGCCTTGTCCACACCTAGTGAGCGATTAGCGCGCCTTAATGCCAAAAGTCTGACCCACGGCGAATGAGACCAAAAATGGGAAGGGGTGAGCCAAACAGCGTTATTCTAAACATGTAGCATAGTATGAACTGGAAGACCGTATAAAAAGAACATTATACGTGGAGCGATATTCGCGCGATTTCAACTGGTCAACGCCTACCATAGGATGCCGATTCAGGTTATTTCCGCATTTTCTTCCGATTTCCGCACCCATTTTTAGGAAATCGAAAATCGGAATTCCGATGCCAAAAAACCTGCGGAAATCGGAATTCGGAAATCGGAATTCCGCTCATCCCTGATCCCGATGTCAGCTGGGGTGGAGATCGCCTGCCTGCTGCTCGCTTCGTCAAACTACTCGGCCTTATACTCGATCCGTCGCTGACGTTTCACAATAACACCGAGAAAAAGCAAGGAATTGTAAAAGCTAAGCTCAATGTGCTAAGGGCGCTGGGAGATACATCATGGGGCAGCAGTAAGGAAACTATTCTGACCGCGTATAAGGCTATACTGCAGCACGCCCTGGAGTATGCGGCACCGGTCTGGAAGCACTTAGTGTCGGACTCATCCTGGACAAAGATGCAGCGTGTACAAAACGCTGCTCTTCGGAACGCCACCGGGTGTGCTACGAGTTCACCGATCGAGCATTTACACGCCGAGACACGGGTGCTACCAGTAAAGGAGCACTGTCATCTCAAGGCCCAGCAGCATCGTCAAGCAGCCCATCCACCCATCTTGGAGAGTACTTGAGCGATTCACAAAAAGAACGCCTCCGTCTATTGCGCGAGGAGCACTACCAGTTCGTTCGAGGGTATATGGAAAGAGCGGCTGTTAATCCTATTCTGGGTACTGTGCCGCATCAAGTTTCTGAGTCTGAGTCTCAGCTTAGTAGACGTGCCAGATGCACTCTAGCCTCGTTGCGCTGTGGGCACTCGACGTTCCTAAAGTCCTACGTGAACAGGATCGACAGTAGCACTCACGACGTTTGCCCGGACTGTGGTGGTCCTGGCCACAATACCCTATACATTCAACTGTCCAAAAAACCCCACAACATTGACTACAATAGACCTTTGGACGATTCCGACGCTGGTCGCCCAGTTTCTGTACCTATAACAACTACTCCCTTCGCGGCTGCAAAGAAGAAGAAGAAAGCGGTCTTCTGCAACTGCGGATAGCGATTCCATTCCGATATAATTAGACAGTAAATATGGGGCTCGGCTCTAAGGGCCTGGCTGGCTCATGGAGCAAATAAAGGTTGGAACCCAATATACACTTCATTGCAGAATTTTGCGGAGATTTCAAAAACAGCCTTCCCCACGCATCCATCTTTAGCGGTTAAAAAGATACAAGCAAACAAGTGGAACTTCGTGAGTTCAAATATGCCGGAAAATCGGGTAAATATCGTTCTGACCTGAACGCAAAAGAAAAGAAGATGAAGAACCTAGTTTTCGAAAGCACAGATCTTGAGGGAGCCCTCACCATTTTGCATTTCAGAATCCTAATCAACCTTCACCACTCAGACCGCCGTCTCCACCCCAACAAACTTACGCTTGTGTGAAGGAACGGTTATAACTCCGTTCAGAGCAACGCTTCACAAATATAGAGAGCAGACTCATTTCCTGCGTCAAGAAGTGGTTTTGTAAATGTATATCCCTTTTGGAATGGCCACCTTATTCAAGCATATTTCCTTAAAAGGTTAAGGCTAAAACTATCCAACCGTAAATTTTTTCCCATCACAGTGTTGCCCTCCTTGGCTTCAACTGAACTGTGTTTGGTAGAGCGATGATTCCCTATGCTTTCGTATTCAAAAGTTGGGCGAAACCTGGCACAGGTGTGTTACTTAAAGGCAGTGGTCGCGATAAAGTATGCCTGTCTTCTTTTCCTCTCTAAACCGTTTTCTGGGTTCAGAGTAGTAGGACCTATAAGAAAAAATCGCGAAAAAACCGCGGTTTCGGGCCAAATTTGAAGCCTCAACTTTCTTGTCTTTTGATGGTGGACGAGCTCACTCTACATCATCGGCAGCCATGATCTCTAATATAAAGAACATCAGCTGGATTGAAATTGAATTTCAATCAATGAACATTATCCTTCGAACTCATCTAGTCAAAAACATTGACTGTAGTGCTTGCTTTCATTGGTCAACCGTTTTCATTACGTAAATTTGCATTTATCTCTTCCTCTGAACGTCGATGATTTTTGACTGCTCGGCATGAGACGGCGATCTTTTTTTGCTGCGCTGTGCACGTGTGCACGAACTGGCTTCTTTGGGCCATAGAAACTCTAATTCTAGCCCGTTTTTCACCGCGCTACCTTCATAGTTTTTCAGCTGTTTTCTATCTAAGCCGATTTTTATATTTTTTAGATATCGTTTTTCATCGCGGCCACTGCCTTTAAAGGCAGTGTTCACGATAAGAATCGTTTTTCTGCTTTTTCGCCTATCTTGAAGACGGTCCCATGCTGATTCCGATGATGTTTTGGAATCGTACAAGACCTTCTAGGAACGGAGTTATGGTCCCTCAAAAATTGAGCCAAGGAAGCATGGTGGACGAGTTGTCCGAGGCTTGTAACTTCCGTCTTTTGCAGCCGATCTATGCGAGCTGACCTGAGTAAAGAGAGAAGTTGAGAATAAAGGGAAGAACGGAGCCTTTGATCGGAAACTATCGCTCGTCTCACAATCTCGAGCATTCATTTATTCACGGCAGTGGGCGTGGAAAGTGCATCTGGGGGTGACGAGCTGACGGGTGTCCAACTTTGGGCCTGTAGGGGACCGTTCCGAGCTCATTTTTCCTAGTTTTTTCAACGTGAGGGTTGAGGTAGGCCCCGCAGCTGCCGATCTCCACCAAAAAAAACAGACATGGTTTTTATCGTGAACACTGCCTTTAAATAAACTTAGAGTTTCCATTTTGTCCATTGAAGTCGTTCCTATCCCACGTATGTGTACTGAATATTTATTCAAGTGTTGCTCAAAAAATGTCACTTTGAAACCGAACCTCCAACCTTCTTCGATATGGAAACACCTCAACACTGAAATGCTACGGTGTTTCCACATCGAATGAGGTTTGGGTCATGTGTGGGCTTATTACTCATTATCAGTTACGATTTACGAATTACGATTTACGAATTACGAGGAATTTCAAAAATTACGATTCACGATTTACGAAATTACAAAATTTAGTTACGCACAGCCCTGGTTCTGATGAAGAAATTTTCAGAATTATTTTGTGTTGTGGAACCATTTAGGGATTAATGAGATGCGTAGGGAGTGGAAAACCCGATTTTTACCCACGTAGAATGCCGCAATCCCTCAGAGACTCGGCTCGCCGTGCGATATGGTGTGTGTACGCAGCTACACAGCGCACACGGGAGTGGACGTGCACACAACATTAATAAAAAAATGTATTTTATCACAGAACGGGGAAGAGAAAACGATTGAAACCGAAGGAAAGGAAGATGATGAAAATTGTGTATTCTGGATGTACCCATTTTGGAAATGTAATGTAAACAAACAAAGTCGGAGCAGGGGTAAACATTTAGCCGTGACAAGTTTAATTCAAACGAACCTAGTTGATCAAAAGTAGCATTAAACATGCGAGCAAAGGATAAGCATTAAACATGCGAGCAAAGGATATTTTGGGAAAGGGGAGAATCTGGCAGACAGTTAAGCTTTAACAAGATCGTTTTCTAATGTGATTTAAGAACCTTAAATCTCGTCCCGGTTCTACCCCGAAAACCGGGACAAAACCGGGACGAGTTTTAAGGTCCTTAAATCACATTGAATATCGAAGCTTTTGTTACTAAAATGTTTGCCAGATTCTCCTCTTTCTCCCGATGCTCCTAGTTCTCAGGGTTAATGCTGTTTTTAATCAACAAAGTTCATTTGAATGAACCTTGCCAAGTCCGAAAAATTCACCCTGCTCCAATTTAGTTTATTTACATTAAATTTCTGAAATCGTTACATTGAAAGCATCTGGTTTCTGACTTCTTACATTTACTCCACTTTCGATTCTTTTCTCCTCCCCGTTCTGTAATGAAACACATTTTTATTTAATATCGTTCGCGCGTCCACTCCAGTGTGCGCTGTGTAGCTGCGGACAAACACCATATCGCACGGCGAGCCCAGTCTCTAAGGGATTGCGGCATTCAAGCTGGATAAAATTCGGGTTTTTATGTACAGGGTACTTCTCAAGTAGAAAGATACGATCGTTTGCTTTATTCACTGGAACTTGCAGTCTTCAATTTCTACAGTCGGCTCTCTTCATAAGTCATTCTCATAGACGAAATTCCGTTGGCTAGTTTTTGTATTGACCGTGATATCTGTATTTTTAGTCTGCCATAATACAGCAGTTCGCTTATCCTTTTCTGAACGTGTTCTATAGCGCTTCTGAGCGCTGTCTTTGTATCTTCGCCTCGAATCGGTAACCACCCGCGTAATCACTGAACGTTGCACCAAAGAAACACGACACCACGTCAATCCTTACTTGCTACTAGATAACAAAGTAGTGTTTATTCCTTCATCAAAACAATCAAACACATTATATATGATCTTTAATTCATATAGTTGTTGATGAGAAGCTTTGACAGCAACTATGAATTATTGCGAACACAAACTGCATATCTATCAATAATTTTAATTCTGTAAGTGTTTGTCCTAAAAAGCGGAGAAGAAGATATGACAAACCAGAAGAGAATCGTGTCTTATTTTGCTCCTGAAATTTGACAGAACATGCACTTCGTTTTTTTTTGGAGTCCGGTTTAGGCACCCCCCCCTTTGCCCCCTCTGCAACGTCCAATATGCACCCCCCTAAGGTTAACCGGGACGCGTGCCCAGCCCGGTACGGGATGCTAAACAACTGATGACGTCACTGAATGGACCGGGCAACCCTCCGACGGCGAACGCGACAGTGAATGCTCAGGCAAACTCAAATGTCGACAGCAGGTTGAACCACCTCTTTATCGAGCAACCGGCGATAGCAGGTTCTTTCGGGAGAATAACATGGACCTGTTATCGACCTGCTATCGACCTGTCGATAGCAGGTTCACAGCAGGTTGACAAAGCAAAACATCTTACCGCCGGTGACGATTGATCGTCCGAATCTCCAAATGCTCAACCAAATATTCTGTCGGTTGCGCCATCGAAGAACCTGCTTCTGTTTTTTGTCTTTCGTGAAGCACACCTGTTTCTGTGCGATAACGCGCAAATCAGGCCTTGTACTGAATGGAATTATTATTCGAATAGTGTTCTAGAGATTTTTGTAGTATTCAACTATTTTACCGACTCTTGGGATTTCATTATGCGTATTTTTTCGAACACCAGATATATTTGAAGTCTCGAAACATCCTTTTTTGAATATTCGATTTCGTCGTGATTTTTTACTGTTTTGCTTCTCGCTTCATTGGAGGCTTCATATTTTTCGCCTCTCGTGTATTCTGTTGATCCGGAGAATCGAATAATTCTTTGCTTTCGTTTAGGTCAAATGTCCGTTTTTTGAATATTTGTCTCGATTCAGCTTACATCATAATTACCCATCAAAAAAGTTGTTCATTTGTACAAGCATATTATTTGAAAACTATTTGGAATTCGAAATCAATAAACTGCTTCAATTTCTGTACAAATGTTCACATGTAAAACAATTGAATCGAGTGTGTGATCAATTTTTGAACTTACTCGTTTATTTAAGAAATTCTCAAGAACTCAGACCAGGTTTTCAAATCAATGGGAGACTTTATGAAGATCGCAATCGAGGGATTCTCCTCATTTTTCATTAGATCTAGTTTTGATGATGTGATTACATAATAGACATGAACAATCGTCGCTAGGTTTTGAATGAAGGAATAATTAAAATATCCCATTTTAGAACACCTCAGATTAATGAGTAATACTGATAGCCACTATAGAAAAATTTCTGATGAATAAGTTTTTTTCCAATTATAACCACTTCAAAACGTACGAATAAATTCGAAGGAGGCATTCTTAAAAATTTTGGATGAATTTAATACTCGAATACGGCATTTTTGAAATGTCGGGAATGAGTGAATAAATTCGAGCAAGGTCTCTCTTTTTTTTGACTGAACGATTGTTTTAGAAAACCTGTCTTCTATTTTAGGCAAATGCATACTTGGAAAATATATCCGAATATTCGAATAAAAATTAGCTTTTTCCGACTTTTCCGATGTATTTCCGAAAAGATCTTGAATACTTTCTGCACATTCTTTTTCAAAATTCGAACATTTGAATGTAGTGATACAAAATTGACCGACTACTCAGAAAATCTAATATTTAAGCTCTCCGAACAAATCGAATACTTCAGAACCGGATTGATTCAAATTTCTGAAAGAATCGAAGGCTTGAAAAGGCAAATATCAAAATTCCCGAGCGAAATCAACATTCGAAAAAATCAGAAATTGAAATTTCCGGTTGAATCGAATATTAGAAAACTCAGCTTTTCTAACTATTTGAATTTATATCACTCAGGCGCCCTCGGTCTGGGTCCTCGGACAGAAAATAGGACTGACCGCGCGCAAGTTTTCGCCCTTAGTACCGACCGCGCGCAGGAATCGTTTCGACCGCGTGCAAAAAACAGAATAGGGCTGACCGCGCGCAAAGCACGCGGTCAGTACGATCTTAAATAGTTGCGAGCATTCCGACTGCTTTCGCCGTTTTCAAGGTTCTCACCTCTTTCCGTTCGGACCGCGCGCAACTTTGCAAGGCGGGCAGAACCGCATTCGACTCCACGCCTATTCTCTCAATTTTTTCGCTCCAGTGTTGACGTTATCTTGTTTGGCTGATGTATTTCTTTTTCCTTTCTCTTGCTACACTTTATGTCACATAGTTACAGTTGATTCTGCGATGTTTTCACTTGTTTTTGTGATTATACAACGTTATCGAATTATACATATCAAAAAAGGGTGCCGACCTTAGGGCTGTCGGAGACGTGGGTAGATTTTTGTGTAGGGGGTATAGGGGTTCAGATAAGTGAACAACATTGTGAAAAGCTTGTAGACGTCAGTAGAAAGTGGTGAAAAGTGGGCGGGGCTTGAGAATGAGTGCGCACAACCTCGAGAAAAGTGCGTAGGGATCCAAAAAACGTGTGGATATCGTCGTTGGGGTTGTTTAAGGGTTCTAAAGACGTGAATAAAATGCTTTTGAAAGTGGGCGGGGCTTAAGAGTGAGTGCGCACAACATCGATAAAAGTGCGTAGGGATCCAAAAAACGTGTGGATATCGGTGTTGGGGTTGTTTAGGGGATTTCGAGACGTGAATAAAATGCTTTTGAAGGTGGGCGGGGCTTAGGAATGAGTGCGCAAAACATCGAGAAAAGTGCGTAGGGATTCAAAAAACGTGCGGATTTCGTCGTTGGGGTTGTTTAAAGGCAGTGTTCACGATAATCCTAAAATCTGAGATTATTCGCTATACACGAAATACTTAAGTATCACCCCGCCTCTTAAGTATCACTGGAAGTGTTTGTTGTGACGATGAAATGTTTTGTGGACCCGTCCTTGCCATTCTGTGCTTTCTGTTGCTCCATCCCTTCCTTCGGACCCTAACTAATACTGTTTTGCATAAAATATTTTTCCATTTTCGACTGACCCCATTTTTCACTGGTGAGAACCACAATGAACATGTTTATCCAACCGGACAACTAGTCCATGTTATAGAATAATGTCACTTAAATACGACGTTTTAATGCGCTTCTCGCCGCTTCTTCGTAATTTTAGTAACACTTGGAGGCCAACGCTTTGTTTTATGTGAAAAACTCGGAAATGAAAATCATCGTGAACACTGCCTTTAAGGGTTCTGAAGACGTTAATAGAATGCTTTTCAAAGTGGGCGGGGCTTCAGTGCGCATAACATTGAGAAAAGTGTGTATGGATTCGAAAAACGTGTGGGTATCGTCGTTGGAGTTGTGTAAGAGTTCTGAAGACGCGAATGAAATGATTTGGAGAAGAGGGTGGGTTAATACTAAGTATTGAAGTTTATAATACCATTGATCCTGTACCGATTAACTTTAGGGTTTGAAACGAATGGCTTTTGAAACAATTTCCAGCATACTCAGGTATTCTGGTTGTATTTTGTGAACAATTATCATTTCGGCACCTCTGATTCGCTGGAAGTGGGGAGAGGATTGGAAACTAAGGTGTGTTTAGTTTGCTTGGCAGACGAAAGATGAATGTTTCCATAGAGGTCCAATTTTCGTGGAAGAAATAATTCCAATTTTTTTTCTCAACAAAACTTGCCTGTCAGCTTAAAAATATGTTGAAACATTATTTCACGCGTGCTCCAGACCTGTTGATTTCTTTTGGTGAGAATTTGGTATTGATGGTAGTTTATGTTCGTTTTTTTTTGTAAGGAACCTTGAGAATCTCGTTTTGACAAAGTCTGTGCGCTATTGTGAAGTTCCAATTGGCTTAAAGGATGAATGTTCCATGAGAGTAAAATCTTTCCTTCTCCTACTTGTTATAGATATTCGCGTTCTTCGCTCGCTGCGTCGGGTGCAGCGATCGACCGCAAATCTAGCTTATCGAAGCGGATCAAACAAAGTTGGGCAGAGGACATCGAGAGAATCTCTAAAT
This sequence comes from Aplectana chamaeleonis, assembly GCA_029168955.1. Classification (NCBI taxonomy): domain Eukaryota; kingdom Metazoa; phylum Nematoda; class Chromadorea; order Rhabditida; family Cosmocercidae; genus Aplectana; species Aplectana chamaeleonis. The sequence goes on along the minus strand of JAPDOI010000004.1, from coordinate 1,247,282 downwards.
TAAAAGGATGTTATTCTTTGTGAGTTTTCATGATTCTTAAAGTTGATTCTCATGGAAAAACAACGTGTGTGCGACTGTTTATGTTCTTATTTAGCTCGCGATTCTGGGAAGGATGGCTGAAGTTTTGGAAGGACGCAGGTTTTTTCCAGCTTATCGCGGAGCTCCTAATAGTATCAGCCGCTTTTGTGTGCACAATTTCGACGGATCAGTGTTTATGCTATTTAATGAATACCAGCTGGGTGTGCCTTTTTTATCGCTCTCTAAAATTACAACGTAAAACGATATTTGTTTCCAAATATTAGGGTTAGTAAAAAAAACTATTCATTACCCTCAGGTGTGCAGCTTTTTTCAAGATCTGCTACTCTTCTAAAATGTCACGCTGCTATCACTTCATTGAAGGGTTTCAATTTTGCTTTGCTGTAGTGCATCACTACCTTACTTATGACTTAGCTTTAACTGTTTTTTTTTATTTTCTCTAAGATTCTCTCAACAGCTGCTTACGCTCTAGTAATCTCTGGGGAACCGCAATGGGCTCAGAGAGACGAGCGCGGTCAGTCGCCTGCGGTTGCGCCGTGGGCTGAATAGTGCGAGGTGTTACAACTGATTTTGAAGGCATTCCGGTAGATATCCTTTTTTCCTCTATATTCGCTGACATTGTGCTAATAATATTAATGATCGGTTACTGTCTCGTGAAAACGAATCAGTAATCGATTTTGCCAAGATGCACAAGTATTAAAGATATAGACTGCACACAAATATTCATACAGAGAAAAGAGTAATGAAAATGCAAAATTCAATTCAATGTTAAGGATGTTACAATGTTAAGACGACAGGTCAGTGATTATATAACGGGTAAGGGAGTGGCAGGGCCAGACAGACCGTCATCCCAAACCTCGTCGAAGCTAGACTCTGGCAAAGGAAAACTTTTGTGTTTTTTACTCCACTTTTTTCTTTTTTCTTGAAAGCCACCCACTCTATTGAGGAGCCTTGGGGAGTGCTTTGGATTTTTTTCCCAGAACTGCGAACCGAGCAAGGTAATATACGGCTCCGGGTACCCACTTCGTAGGCCCGCCAACAACGCCAAGACCCATGTGTCATCTCTGGAATTAGAAAGTCGGTTTTCCTTCTAAACACTTCTTCAAAAATTGGTGGATTTCGATTTCATGGATGTTTTGTAAATTTTAGTTTTGATGCGCAGTAGTTTTTTTCCCGCAAGATATCGAGGAGGCCACCATTTTTTTCATTTTGATTGTTCCTTTCCGGGTAGGGGGGGGGGGGTAGGGGGCTTTTCTTTTTTTTTTTGATTTTCTTTAACATCTAATTTTTATATCGAAAATACTGAGCATTAACGTGATTGATTCCTTGTTCTGATCTGGAAATGAAAAGATTGGGACGATTTCGCAACTTGCGAAAACCCCACTTTAGATAAGGACGGAATTCAATAGAACATCCGAAGAAAATCGAAATGTACCAATTTTCAAAGAAGGATTTGAAGGGAAACCCATTCTGCTGACTACGAAATCTCGTAGAGTATGGTATAAAAATTGGTTGATCACAGAAACACCTTCGAGATCAGCTGTATCACCTAGCACAATTCAGCACGCTGCGCGATCGCACGCGGCTGACGGCGCGCGTCTCTCTTAGCCCACTACGACTGCACAGAGATTACCTCAGAAATGTATTGCTCCATTACAAACTTGTGTTCTTTGTGTACAATGATTTTAGATTTCTAAGCATCACTTAGAATTTTTCAAAACCTGGTTTGAAATATTTGACAATAAAACTTACAAAAAATATGGAATATTTTTCATGTTGTCACACTAAAATATCTGATATTTTGATTACATAGTTTCGCAGATATGCGAACAAATGAAGTTGAGAGTGGAACAGAGTATTTCAAAGATAACGTATTCGAATTATGACTTACTTTCCATGACTTAACATGAAAATAATCAGTAATATGTGTATAGAATTATTTTGGATGTTGAAGGTTCTATCGATATACTTTATTATTTCAAAAACTGAAGAATCGCGGAATGATTTACTTTTGCTCTGTGGCGTGAAATATAGTGCATGTTTTTTTTTATTGTTTTTTCACAGAAAAAAAAACGAAAAACTTTAAGTAGGATATGTTCTTTTGAATTTGTTGCGTATTTCTGTATGTCTTTGTTTTTATGAAGGAAAAAAATCTGTTGTATAATTATCGCCTGATTTCTTATTTTTTATGCTATCAAGCGATTAATCTGATAATAAACTAATGTGTCGTGAAATTTGTGCTTTGTTATGCCTTATGAATAATTTTGATATATATATATATATATATATATATATATATATATATATATATATATATATATATATATATATATATATATATATATATATATATATATATATATATATATATATATATATATATATATATATATATATATATATATATATATATATATATTCGTCGTCATCCTGTTAGCTGGCGTCTGGCGGAGCGGGATGCCCTCTCAACCAATACACTGCTGTAGGTGCCATAGGAGCTCGTGCGGCCTGAACGATACGCTTCCATTCAGTACGGTTTGCAGCAATAAGTTTAGCGTTAGGAACACTGCACCGTTGGGTTTTTAGATCTTCTTCTATATGCTTGAGCCACGTCTTCTTCGGGGCCGTTCTCTGGATCTTCCACGACGGCGAGCGCTTCCGCCACAGCATACTGTACGGGAGCCGGCCAGCATCCATTCGACATACATGTCCAAACCACCGTAATCTTCTTGTCTTCAGTTGCTCTTCAACCAGCGGTTGATCCATACAGCTTCTTCTTATGTTATCGTTGCAAATACGGTCACGAATCGTGATCCCAAGAATATGTCGCAGGCACCGCAATTGGAAGACTTCCAGCTTGACAAGGTCTGGCTTCAGTAGAGCCCATGTTTCCGAACCATACAGTAGAATCGGAATTATTAGCGCTCGAAACAATCGCATTTTAGTCTCCAGTGAAACATTGTTTTTCTTCCACAGACACCAACCAAGCGATGCAAACGCACTGGATGCCTGCCCGATCCTGCTGCATACCTCTGCTGTGGCCGCAACTTTCCGTTCTTGCACGACTGATCCAAGGTATTTGAACTCCTTGACCTGCTGAAGTTCCGCCCCGTCGAAGTGCACAGTTGCAGGCGAGCCATCCGATGTCATCACTTTTGTCTTCTCCTGATTTATTCTTAGGCCGTAAGAGCTTGCAACAAGCGCCACTCTATTTATCAGGTACGTTGCATCCTCATCGGTATCCGCAAACACTGCACTGTCATCCGCAAACATCAGATCCGAGACGTATCCATTAGTGCTATACTGAACACCTCTTCTGTTCTCAAAGACCTCCCTCATAATAGCGTCGACGACAGTATTGAAGAGCAACGGCGATATAACATCACCTTGGCGAACTCCAGCTTTAACCTTAAACTCTTCCGACAGCTTTTCTCCAACGCGAACCGAGCTGGAAGAACCTTCATACGTTTTCTGGAGCAGGTTAACTATCTTGTCTGGTACATGTTCGCTATCAAGTGCTCTCCACAGCGCAGGCCAATGAACACAGTCGAATGCAGACTTGAAATCAATGAAAGTGATGACAATTCGCTTTCCAGTGCGGATCCTCTCTTCCATAAGTTGTCGAAGAGTGAAAACTTGATCACTGCAGCTTCTCCTGTCCGAAACCCTGCTTGTTCCTCACGACCGGTCTGTTCTCGATGACGTTGAAGCCTGTTTTGGATAATCTTCATGAAGACTTTGCCTACGATTGACAGCAGACTGATCCCTCGGTAATTTTTGCAGTCCCTGGCGTCGCCCTTCTTGTGGATGGGTACAATTATTGCACGTTTCCAAGTAGCGGGTATGTTCTCTGACTGCCAGATGAGAGTTATTAGACGATGAAGCCATCAAAGCGGGTGGAAAGCAACACGTTTCCACCCGCTTTGATGGCCTCAGTAGCAACATTGTCAACGCCTGATGCCCTGCCGTTCTTCAGCGATTTGATAGCAGTCTTCAGTTCCTCCACAGTGGGCTCTGAGCCGAGATCAGAATCTTCTGGCGCATCGATTGATGGTGGCTTGGGAAGCGGTCCCTGTGGCGCTTCATGACTGTAGAGTTCACCGAAGAACTGTTGCCAGCGACGAAGACGCTCTTCCACAGAGCGCACAAACGATCCATCTGCATTCCTAATGCTATCGCTAACGCGTTTCGTCTTCTTTCCAAGCCGCTGGAGTGTCCGATAGAGGGTGCGATAGTCATGCCTGTTAGCGGACTCCTCCAAATCAGCAGCTACCTTATTCCAGTACGACTCCCTTTCCGCTTTCAGCCTGCAACGAAGTTCTCTGCTGAGTTGCCGGTATCGATCAAAATTAGTCAGTTTTGCTCGCTTCCTTTCTTCGATGAGTAGCAAGGATTCGTCTGTTATCCACGGCTGGATCCGCCTGCCAGTAACAGGGCAAAGTGGTTTTGCACATTCCAAGATGGCGTCTGCTACTTGCCGCTCCTGCTCGTCCACCGATGCATTGTCCGACAATGATGCGAAGCGGTTTGACAGTGCCACTTGGAACAACTCCTTCGTCTCGGGTACCATGAGGTGTGTCCAGTCGAGTTTATGTTTAGGAGGTTCCATTCGCGTAGTCCGTTGTAGGCGGAGCTGCACAACTGCACGAAGAAGGTAGTGATCTGTACCACAATCTGGACCTCTCATAGCACGGACGTCTTTCAGCGATGACCTAAAACGTGAACTCATCAGAACATAGTCCAACGTGGCTACGTCTCGTCCAGAGGGATTTCTCCAAGTCAGTTGGTGCTTCCTGCGGTGCTGGAAGTGACTGTTCCCGACAATGAGTCCAATTAACGCTGCAAATGAGAGCAGACGCAGACCATTTTCATTCATCTCGCCAACGCCGAATCTGCCCAATACTCCTTCCCAGCCAATTCTGTCATTTCCGACGCGTGCATTGAAGTCACCTGCGACAAGGATTAGGCCAGTCTTTGGGATCGCATTCAGTACGTCTTGCAGTTGAGCGTAGAACGCGTCCTTATCGGAATCAGAGCTAGGCTCCGTCGGAGCGTAGATAGCCACGACATGCGTCTTTATAGTTCCTTTTAACGTCAGAACGGCAATCCTGCTCGAAATCGGCTCGAACGAGATGACGCTTCCAGACGCTTGCCAGTTCAACATAAATCCAACACCTTCGTGATGTCCTTCGCCACCGGAGTAGTACAATACTATCTTTTCTTCAGAATCGGGCACCTGGACAATCATTGTTCCACAACCGCTGATCCTCAATTCAGACAGTGCTGCTACCGATATCTTCGACCTCCACAGTTCCCTTGCGATGACTTCTTTTTGTCCAACGTAATGTCCTGATCGTACATTCCAAACGGCAAACCGCACCTCCTTCTTTGGCGTCACCAATCTTCCACCATTCTGGCCAGTCGCATACTTGTCACCAACACCCTGGGTCCCCAGTGCTGGCGCATCGGCTGCCCCGGATGCGGTAGCAGTATCGCGATATCCTATGAGACTCTCCATGGTTACCACCTTAGGTTCTCCAGCCCGTCGGTAGCATGGGGGGCCAACCCTCCTCCTTTCTCATCCGGGCTTGGGACCGGCAATGGCGGAGTTATATATATATATATATATATATATATATATATATATATATATATATATATATATATATATATATATATATATATATATATATATATATATATATATATATATATATATATATATATATATATATATATATATATATATATATATATATATATATATATATATATATATATATATATATATATATATATATATATATATATATATATATATATATATATAGCTCTACAGGGATCTACCTCCTCGTTGGTGTACAGTGGTGGAAGCGTTCACAGACCCTGTAGGGTTGCCTGGCAAGCCTTGGTGTGAACGACGAACAGATCCAAACTGTCTCCCCCCTAGAATGTCAGCGTCAAGCCAGCGCTGAAGCGTTCATGGGGCTCATCCCACGTCCTTTCCCGGCTAAGGATGAGATCTAGGAGACGAATGCCTTTACGCATCGACATCCAATCAGCTGCCCCAGTCCTCCGCACACCGCGCCCAGCCGTCTACGACGTCGGAAGGTATGGCAACCGGTGAGGGGCGATCAAATCTCGGAGTACGCAGGACGTTTTATGGAAACGGACAAACTGGACCGGACAAACACAGGCATCACGACTGTGTACGATTTTGCTCCTTCAACGCCCGAACTCTTTCAAATGAAGCGGATCAGGACGTCTTTCTGAGAGCTGCGGATCGAATACTTTACGATGTTATAGCAGTACAGGAGACAAAGACGAACAAAGATTCCGTGCAGAAATTGAAAGATGGAAGATTGTTGATTCTCGGAAAAAAAGTGGAGGGACGAAATGTTGGCGGTGTTGGCTTCTTACTCAACAGCACCATGGCACATACTATGGATTCGCACTTCATCTACTCCCCGCGCCTGGCCGTTTTACGACTCAAGCCCAAAGGACACCCAGCAATCTCTATCATCAACGCATATGCACCAACATCAGCTGCTGCGGATGATGAGCTCGATGAGTTCTACGGACAACTCGAGGATGTAGTAGCTAAAGAAAGAGGCTTTTACAAGATTTGTCTGGGCGACTACAATGCTGTCCTCGGAAGAGCAGTAGATGGAGAAGGAAGAATCGGATCGTATGGAGGCAACATCAGAAACGATAACGGTTCTCGCCTGGCAGACTTTTTGTGTAGCGCACGTATGTTCCACGGTAATTCGTTTTACAAGAAGCCCGAAAGTCGAAGATGGACCTGGAAGTCACCGAACGGAACGACGACCAATGAGATTGATCATTGACTTACTTGACTTAATCGGTTGGCTTTCGCCTGACGCGGTCATTCCGCATCTTCACCGAGGTGTGCCGTCCTAGTAGTCAGCCGTGTCCATTTTTCACGGTCTTCAGCCACAATTTGAACACATTCCATCCAGCTGTCACTATTCCATTTCCTGCGGAACGAAACATCGCGCCTGAACTGTCTTTCGATGCCGAGTGACTTTAAATCCTCTTTAACCACATCCGTCCAGAACTTTCGCCTACGCCCAGGTGGCCGTTTCCAGACAGGATTTGGAAGCATTTTTAAAGCGTGTTGTACGAGACGATCCGGCGTTCTTCTTAGTATATGCCCGAGCAGTCGAAGTCGACTTTCCATTGCTGCTTGAGATGGCGTTAGGAGATGCTGGCACCTCCCTCGTGTCAAGCGTTGATGTACTGCGTCGATTTCCTTGTAAAGGTCTTCGTTATGGCATACACGCGGCCAGAAATATCCAAGCAAACGCCTAAAAAGCTTCCTCTCCGTGCAATCCAACCTTTCCATCTGCGTTTTCGGTGCTGCCCACGTCTCCGATCCGTACATCATGATAGGGCGAATAGCGGATAGGTAGACGCGCAACTTGACTTCCTTCGCGATGGTGGTAGACCACAAACACTTGGTTAGAGAATTGAATGCAGACGTAGCTTTCGCACATCGTTGTCGAATATCCGCTGCATAACTACCATCGTTCTTCAGCAAACAGCCCAAATAACAGAAATCGTCCACCAGTTCGATACGTTGTCCGTCCACACAAACTCCAGTTGAAGGCCTCTGAGAGACCCACATCTGCTTGCATTTGTCAGGACGAAGACGAAGTCCATAGGCTGCGGCATACTTCGAAACGAGGTTCACAATCCTTTGCAGTTTTGCGTTGTTTTCAGCGAATAACACAATGTCGTCGGCGTACTCCAGGTCGACAAGGGAGCGTCCTGATGGTGTTAGGATCACATCCGCAGGAAACTGTTCTGCAACTCTACGCATGATGTCATCAACGGCGAAGTTGAAAAGAAAAGGTCCTGCAACGGCTCCTTGCCTTACTCCTGTTTTCACCTCGAAAGCTGACGTAAATCCGACAGGTGTACGAACTGCTGCTGTTGTTCCTTTGTTCATGTCCTCGATTAACCGAACATACTTTTCCGGGACTCCATCTGCTCGCAGAGCATTGAGCAATCGATCACGATGAGGAGAGTCGAACGCGGCTTCAAAGTCCAAAAAAGCAAGCTGTAATGGCTTCGAAAACCGCTGCCACGATTCAATTACTCTTCTCACGACGAACACTTGGTCGATGGTCGATCTTCCAGGTCGAAAACCGGCTTGCTCATCTCTGGTCGTTCCTTCACGATGTTTGATAAGTCGCTCGAGAATGATACGTTCTAAAACCTTGTACATGACACGAAGTAGAGATTCCTCTAGTTCTTAGGATCCGTGACGGATAGCTTCTTGTGAAGAGGTACGATGATCGCATGTCTCCACGAATCGGGTATCCTTTCGCTCATCCATATGGCACGGATGGTGTTGGTCATTTCACGAATCCCAGACGGAGGAAGAGCTTTCAGCATTTCAGCAGTGATGTTGTCATCTCCACCTGCCTTTCCATTCTTCATTTTCCGGACACAATCCAAAACTTCAGACTCAGTCGGCGGTTCCTCACTGACATCGTAATGTGCTCTCTGAACATGCGGGAGCTCAGGTACTGATGGCGCTGGACGATTCAGTAGTGAACTGAAGTAATCCTTCCATATTGGCAGCGTCGCATCACCAACTGCAACTCCATTGGTAGTGTTCAAGACAGGAGAACATCTCTTCATCTTCCCGCTATACTGTCGCAGCAACGTGTAGGCTTTCCTCGGATTCTTCTCCTCCCAAGCCTTCTCGAACTCCTTAGCTCTACACGTCCACTCTCGTTCGCGGTCACTTTGAAGCTGCCGACGCAACTTCCTCCTCAGACGCTTCTCCTCCACGAAGTTTCCTGCAGTTCGGAGAGCACATACTCTGTTGTAGGTAGATGTTGTTTCTTCTGAGACGTAGGCGAACTTCTTCTTAGGCTGTACAACCGGGAGTGCCTCTTTCGAAGCGTCCTGGATGCATTTGACAAAAGAATCCGCGTCGCAAAGTTTCTTCTTAGTCCGTACTCCGATGTGAATAGAAACGCGTTGTCGGAAATTTCTTCTGCACTCTTCATCTCTGAGACTTGTCATGTCAATCCTCTGGAGAGGCTGAGCCCCTCGCTTCCTCTTATGAATCCTCGCAGTGAAGTTCAACAGAACAGGACGGTGATCCGAATCGAATGCGACATCCCACACAGCTCTAGATCTTCGAATGTCCGATACTGGAATATTCCTCGTCAGGACATAGTCAAGCTGTAGTTTCAAAGTTGTCATCTTCCGCTTCCGCTGCTCTTCTGGAGATAGCCGGGTTGGTCCCTGCCACGTAAGCTGATGGCGGCGATGATTCCTCTTGAATGTCGATGCAATAATCAGACCACTGCGTTCACAAAAAAGTCGACAAGGCGGTAGCCATTGTCCGATGTTTGCTCCACTGGGTAGAATCATTTACCGAGTACTTCGGATTCTGATCAAGTCCCATCTTCGCATTTGCGTCAATCCCCACGACAACAGCATGTTGACAAGGTATCCTGGCCAGCAACGTATTGAGTTCCTCATAAAACGCATCCTTCGAATTGTCTTCGGCGGTTTCAGTGGGCGCATGAGCACTCACTATCCACAGATTGAATCCTCTGTGATCCCGCAGTCGTACGAATGCATTCCGACACGACGTTGAGCCGAACTCCTTGACCATACCATTGAAATCCTTCCTTACAGCTATTGCACAGCCTCCCACTCTCCTATCGTCAGCGTTGCCGCAGTAGATGATGTACTCTCCGACGCTGATGACGGGTCTATCCTTGAGGCGGGTTTCCTGCAAAGCAGCAAACGGTGCATGGAAATAGCTCAAAAGTCTGGATAAGCGCAGTTTTTGGATATCACTCGACAGCGATCGACAGTTCAGGTGGCGAAATTGTGGCTTGTGGCCAAAGACTCCATGACTCCCTAGGTACGGATCCTAAGGTGTTATGGACCAGAGGCCTTAGTGTGCCGGACGGCGACACCTTTATGCAATGTGCGGGATACTTTCGCGATATAGTTGTGCACGCTATATCGCTCGAACGTTCCCTGTGTACACTCAAACGTCTGCTGGGTTCAGTAGAAGCAGGGGCACCAACGAGCAGGTACCAACAGACTTGTATACACACCCCCAATGATTGATCATATTCTCGTTAATCGGCGATGGGCCCTCCTAGACGTCGGCACTGTTCCATCATTCGTGACAGGCTCTGACCACAGAATGCTTCGTGCAAAGCTTCGACTTCACAACAACTTTACGAGGAAACATCTTAGTCAGAGATTTTGCAGCAAAATCCGAACCGTGGATTCAGAAGTGATGCAGCGCAGTGTAGCCGATACGCAATGGAATGTTTTTGATGATCCCACAGACGATTACGAGGACCTGTGTCGCAAGATAAAGGACGCCGAAAAAAATTCATTGGTTGGAGCAGTGGAACCAATTGATAGGCTGCGCAAGGAGACTAAACTGTTGCTGGAAAACGCCGCCTGGTACATCTCGATCCGAACACCAGTCACTTGGAACGTGTTACGATCAGCAAAGTTTGCAGAGCTGAGGTATCGAGCGATTTGAAGCAATATCGAGCGCGGAAGTTGTTGGACACCGTGAACCAGAGGAAAAGCATCAGGTTTTGTCGGAGAGAGCTGTCAGATCGCAGAGAACAAGTGTCAGCACTTCGGGATTCCTCGGGTTGCATTTGCACGTCCCGCGCTGGTATGGAAAAAATTGTGGTGGATTTCTACAGCACTCTCTTCAACTCAACACTGTCCGTGCCGCGTAGCCCACTACCTGCAATAGCAGATGACCCGCCTCCAATCCTGAGAGTGAAGTTGCTTTTGCTGTCAAAGGGATGAAGGAAAACACAGCTACTGGACCAGATGGCATTACAACCGAGTCCCTCAGAGCGGGTGGTTCACCTTTATGGAAAGTTCTTGCGGAACACTTCTCCAGATACCTCGCGCAAGGATTGGTTCCCGCGCAGTGGAAATCGTCAAGAACGATTCTCCTATTCAAAAAGGGTGATCGGGATGACATCAACAACTACAGGCCAATCGCTCTACTCTCAGTGCCGTACAAGGTCTTTACGAAGATTCTGCTGAACAGGATAGAGAAGGCTCTGGACGACTTCCAGCCCAGAGAACAGGCAGGCTTCCGTAAGGGTTACTGCTGTCTTGATCACATTCAGGCGCTATCGCAAGTCATTGAACGGACAAGGGAGTACCATCTACCTCTAGCGCTCGTCTTCGTGGACTATACCAAGGCATTCGATTCGGTTGAAGTCCCGGCTGTTCTTAACGCTCTCATCCACGCTGGTGTTGACGCTCAGTACATCAGAATATTGGAAGAGTGCAACAACGGAAGCAACACCATTATTCAACTATTCGAGAGGAAACTGAAGGTGTCGATTGGAGAGGGAGCCAGACAGTGCGATACCATCTCGCCAAAGCTGTTCACGACCGCCTTACAAGACGCGATGCGCCACATCGACTGGGAGGGCAAAGGTATCCTCATAGACGGGTGCAGACTATCCAACTTGCGCTTCGCTGACGACATTGTGCTGCTGGGCTCGTCTTCCGCAGAAGTCGAAGGAATGCTTAACGAACTGAACGCTGCAGGCAAAGCGATCGGCCTTACAATGAATCTGAGGAAAACCCAAGTGATGCGCAACCAGTGGTGCGACGACAGCCCCATTCGTCTCTCTGGCATTCCCCTACCCACTACGAACAGCTACGTCTATCTCGGAAGAGAGGTGAACATGCAAAACGACTTGTCTACGGAGATCGGACGGAGACGACGAGCGGCCTGGTCTGCACTTGGATCGATAGTGGAAGTGACAGACAAATTGCGGGATGTGAAGACACGAGCACGTTTGTTCGACACCACGGTGCTACCTGCGCTGTGCTATGGAACCGAGACATGGGCGGAAACGAAGGCGACCACACAGGCTATAAGGACAGCTCACAGGGCCTTGGAACGCAGACTACTGAAGACTAATCGTCGTGCCCAGCGAGCTGGTGGCCTACGCAGTGCCGATCTTCGAAAGCAGTCGCAGTTAATGAACCCTCTTCTGTTCATGGCCCAGTCTAAACACCGATGGGCAGGACACGTGTTGCGCCGCATGGATGACCGATGATGGATGGAGCCTCCGTACAACAGTCTGGTTACCACGTGATTGCCACCGGCCTCTAGGCCGTCCTCCCACAAGATGGAACTCTGTATTTTCAGGCAGAGTCAAGATGTTCTGGACCGAGCGAGGGCTTCCTGAAAATCACCATCACTGGATGTCCCTTGCTCGGGATCGGTCGAGCTGGTTGAGATGTGGTCCACACGGCGGCGACGCGCAGTGAAGATGGATCATCAAGGTATCAAGGTATATATATATATATATATATATATATATATATATATATATATATATATATATATATATATATATATATATATATATATATATATATATATATATATATATATATATATATATATATATATATATATATATATATATATATATATATATATATATATATATATATATATATATATATATATATATATATATATATATATATATATATATATATATATACAGTATATATATATATATATATATATATATATATATATAACTGTTAGTCACTACTAAAAAAATAATTTGTTGCATAATTATTGCCTCATTACTCATTGATGTACCATCACGTGATCAATTTGGAAATAAATTTGTATATAATCATTTTCGTGTTATGTTATTATGCAGTACGCTAGCATCGAGTCCCCCAATCGTGATCTCCACTAAGGGTCTATTTCATAGTGTCATAGCCAGTAGTGGGCACCACGATTGTAGGATCCCCTACTGGCATATTTCGCTGTTCTGAGCCCCTCCTATCGCAAGGGCGTCGTGCTATTAATTTTGCCCGCGGTCCGAACGCAAGGTGCCGTGATGCAGATTTGCGTTCGGAACGCGCACACTTTCGTACTGACCGCGGCGGTATACCGGTCGGAACGCTCGCAATGGTGCGGTCGGAACGTCGCCGATCCCGTGGTCGGTCCTATTGTTGCGCGCGGTCAACCCTATTTTCTGTCCGAGTCAGAAGTGCGGCGGCACGCTGCTAAAAGCATAATCAAGCGTTTTGCTCCGAATAGGGGGCCAAAATCATTGCAAACTGAAAAATTGATTTATGTGGCGATGCTCATAGGCAAAATAGACTACAGCAGAGCTCTTGGTTTCCTTTTCGCGGCGGTGTGCGCAGTTATCCTCTGTTTCCGAGTGTGATTTAGTTCCGCTCGTCGCGTGCGTCTGCGTGCGTAAGCTGCGTCTCCTTCTCCCCACAATTTCTCGCTGTCTCCACCCTCGCCCCGCACAAGCGCGCACGGTAACAGAGTAAATCTGGCTTGGAACCAGAGGATAGGTAGGCTTTTGAGTATTGGGGGCGGGGCCGACTTTTTAACTGAGGCCAGATTCATCATTGCGTTAACTCTGGGTTTAGGGATTTGGGTTGGGTTCAGCGCCAGAATTAGCGCGTTTCTGCACGCGCTAAACCCAACCCAAGTCGAAAACCCCACGGTTAACGCAAAGATGAATCCGGCCTCTGTAGTTTCTCCCTTATTTGATCGAGATCTCGCGCTTGGCAAGGTTGACATTCACGTACGAAATTTTACCCCTGAGATTGGACGATGCCTTTAGAGATCTTTCACAGACCTGGTCATTCTGGTTCTGCCGGGGATTTCATATGTAGTTGCTTCCTGTCAGTGCCGCGCGGTAAGAAGTTTCATAGTCTACCGCTCAATCCGAGCGTCACGAGCATTCCGTGCCTGCGGTGAGGATTATGAAGGGTGCCTTACGCCCAGAGAGTAGATCAGCGGACTTTCTTTCCTGAGGATCCTCTGTAAGAATTGAAACTCTGATCATTCAGAGCGCGTGCGGAGCGCGCGATGCTGCTGCCTTCGTCGGCCTCGGCTCTTTCGCTGCCTCTAACCTCCGCTCCGCACCTGTCCGCGCCGAAACCACGAGAATTTACCTGATTTACGGTCTAATAGTATATTTTCAGCAAATATGGTATGCCTTTCGTAGGCGCAACATTTTCTTTATCTAATAGCGCTACCCGAAATCCCTACTTTCGCATTTAATATCGAAGTGTCGGGAGAGGTTCAAGGGACCCAAAATACTTGAATACACAGTTCCCTTCTTTCAACCCATCGATACTGTTCAGGATCCCAGAACATTTGAACTATGTGAGGGCTGATTCCTTGTACCGAATCGAGTTCGCGGAAATTTTTCTTTATTTAGCGAGTTTCGCATTTCTTGAAATGTTTAGAAGCTACGATTTCCATTATATCTCCATCATCCAACGTCTTCAAGCCAATCAACATCAAATTTGCTATCAATGCACAACTATTTAGCTTACTGCCTACACCTAATCATTTTGCCAATTATCAATCATTTTTCAGAGATTAGATTTTAACACTTTTTAAGGGTTTCTAAAAAGAATTAACCACAATCAGGAAAATAGTTATAACCAGAGAAGACACTGTGAATAATACCGGCACCCGTGAATGTGAGGTTTGGTGAGGGAAAAATGAAGCTATGCCAGGAGTTCCCGCTTCGAAAAAGTCCCGGAAACTGCGATTTTCGCCCATTGGAGAAATTCTATTAACCCGTGTTAGTGCCATAATCCTGCCCTCACATATTCAAAAGTTCTATATATAGATACTTTGCCTAATTCTCTTGGTTTTTGTATCGTTGCTGCATATTTTTTGCTTAGAGTTTCAAAAAACCCGTTAAAGTCGAATTGGTTCGAAAGAAAATCAATTACTATTTTTTTTCTGCCGGCCACTGGAAGCTGCGAAATAGCTCAAATATTGAGTTGGTAAGAGTTACACCTCGATAATAATTACGGCAGAAGAAAAACCGAAATGCCCATGTTTCAGAGCAGTTGAGTATGGGGACGGCTACCATTACAGCTAGGTAGAGTAATAATACAGCAATAGTTTCTGAATCCTGCGATAGTTCAGCTCGTCTAAATGCTCCGAATTTCGAAGGAGGCCACACTCATCAAAAGTCCGGCGATAGGATGTCTACAGCAAAAACCATAAATCCGGCGGTAGCAGGTCGACAGCTGAACCTTTCGAGGCTTCAGTTAAGTCATGCCGCCGTCTCGAAATCCGGCGCTAGGAGGTCTACACTTGGACCATTCGGCGTGATACCAGGTTCTCTCGCTCCAGAATCAGGCTTTTTTCATGTCCTCAGCTGATGTGCTTTGTAATGACACCTCAGAAACCTGCTGTGGACATTTGAGTTTGCCTGAGTGGGATGCTAAACCACGAGACACAATCGATAACGCCTTATACGACACTGGGCGATCCTCCTATGCCAACCGCTATGCACCCACCTGGCCACTAACCAGGTGCTCATCAAAAATTAGTCAATCAATCGTACGAATGCTCCGCCTCTAGCCTGCTCCCAGGATAGAGCACCCATATTGGCGCAGGAGCAAGCACGTGCAGGAGCTCGCCCACTATCTCGAAGGCAGAGCCCGAGGAGTGCAAACTTGACAATGAAATGAATCGGTCTAGCCCCACCCGGAGACGGCTCGTATGTAACGCTGGTTTGATTTTGGCTTCAAAGTTACGTCGGAGCCGTCTTCTGGTGGCACTGCGCACGCGACCCAACACGCATTGACTAACGCCACCTCCGATTCCGAGCTCCTCCTTCTGATTCTCCAAATCGGCAACCCTCCGACCCAAAATTTCCCGAACCTCTAACGGGGTCGCAAACGAGTTTTTGCCATAGGAGTTCAAATGACCGCCGCGCTGCGTCTTCGCGCAACCTGTGATGTTTCTCCTTGCCCCAACACCTGCCAGCAGGAGGACCAGCCATCGCTAACCGTGTGACACGGTTCGATTGATCCGGCCATGCCTCCCCTCACAGGTTGGCCGCATGCAGTGAACTCATCTCAGCGCACTGGGGGTTTTACTACGGGCTCTGCAACTTCTACAATTCCTTCCATATGCTAAGACCATATGCCGAGATTTTGAAACTCCGTGGTTGTGTACTCTGAAGAGTTCCCTGTTCTGCGATGATTGATTCGCTTATTTATCGACTTTTTTTTTCAAAAATTGAATAAAAATTAAAAATCGATTGTTGTTGAAAATCCAGGACTTTTCAGGCAGTGCTTTACCCTGCAACCAGGGGTGTGCATTTACCGTTTACCGATTCAGAGGATTTACCGGGTTTTTTTTTATTTTTCCAAGACTCAAGCTTGGAATTTATCGAAATTTTTACCGTAGTATTAAATTTGTGGTCTTTTGCCCATTTGACCCATTCCTTCTTGTACTACATGTATTTCTGTATAATGACATCCAGAAACCGCCACTGTGTGCGTCGCGTTGCGCACTTCTCCGGAATTCGAATTTTGAATGAATTTCGATTCTCGTGGTGATTGTACCGAGTGTGTTCATATCGGAGTGAACTTCACTTCCTTCGTTGCAGACAAAGGCTGTTACAGCTCGCAACTTGATGATGCAGTGGTGGGTTCGAAATTAAACGTTTCGAGACCACGTCTTCCCAGCAGGATTTTGCTTGCACTGCACGGAAAATTCACTTTGATTTGGACAATATGTGGCCGAGTTGAATTCCGAAAATTCTTACCCAATATACCGTTTTTTTTTCATATTTACCGAAAAAAAATATCGGTAAGAAGTTTCGGTGAAATTTTCACCAAAAACTTTTTACCGCACACCCCTGTGGCCAACGCACTTTACTTAATATACATATGTACATATGAGGGGTTGAATAAACAAAATCTCGTCAAAAAACGGCCGTCCCTGCTTCAGTTCTCTAGCACGGTGTTGCACGATGAACAGAAGCGCCATGACAGGCGCACACGATCCAGTACTGAATGTTTCTAATCTCGAGGAACCCATACATTCAATTTTGAGTATTTCAACTTCTCATCTTTAAATAATTTTGGTAAAAGAGAGACAAAAAGGATTATCTTACCCGTTAAATCCGAAGCACAAAACCCCTTCTGACGTTTGAAATTGTCCCCCCAAACGCACGGGGAGGGGAGTGAAGTGAGTGCTTCGAAAGATTTTTGAATGTTTCCCCGAAAGTTCAGGACTTCGTCTGGCTCTTTTAACCCTACCAAGCGCAAAGTCTCATTTCGTGAAATAAGCGAGGAAAACCGAGGAAAGCATTGACCGTGCCCCCAGAAAAGAAAAAATGGGTTACACCCATCAACAGGTTTTCGATCTCAATAGGAACGAAACGCATCATGGATATTGATGAGAATCCTGTTGTAGCTAAAATGTTTGCCAGATTCTCCTCTTTCTCACAAAATCCTTTGCTCTCTTGTTTAGTGCTACACTTGATCAACTAGTTTCGTTTGAATGAGCCTTGTCACTGCTAAATACTTACCCCGGCTCTAACTTTGTTTATTTACATTAAATTTCTGAAATGGGTACTTCCAAAATAGACTACCTTTGCCATCTTTCATTTCCTTCAGTTTCAATCTTTTTCTCATCCCCGTTTTGTAATTAAAAAAACATTTTTCATTAATATTGTGTGCGCGTCCACTCCCGTGTGCGCTGGGTAGCTGCGTACAAACACCGTATCGCACGGCTATCCGAGTCTCTAAGGGATTGCGGCGCTCTAGGAGTTTAAAATTTGGGTTTCCCCGTCCCTACGCATCACATGAATCCTAACATGGTTCCACAACACAAAGTAGTTCTGATTTACACATCAGAACAGTCAAACACTGATTAACCAATCCTTCATAGGTTTATGAAAACATTCGACAGGAAACATTAATTATCGCAATAGTAGTAGTTCTGTTGTTTGTAATTGTTGAATCGTTTTGTAAGGGAAATTGTTTTATCTTTTGTCAAAACTTACCGTCTTACTAACAAATTTTCTCATGGTATTGTTTTGAAGTTCAGAAATTAACACCCCCTTTTTTGTTGACATTTTCGCAATTTTCTCTATTCAGTGCTTTTTTTTTTCTTGTTTATCAAAATCAGGAAGTCAAAATCGTGGCTGTTGTGCTCAACTTTTCGGAAAACAGCCGATTTCGATTTCACATAGGGGGGTGCCTAAAAATTACCGAGCTAAGGGAGGTGCATATTCAAAATCGCCATGCCGGGACGTGTGCCCAGCCCTGACCGCAACATGTATAAGGCTAGCCCGATAGCAAATGGAAGAGCATGGATTCTCATCAATATCCATGATGCGTTTCGTTCCTATTGAGATCGAAAACCTGTTGATGGGTGTAACCCATTTTTTCTTTTCTGGGGGCACGGTCAATGCTTTCCTCGGTTTTCCTCGCTTATTTCACGAAATGAGACTTTGCGCTTGGTAGGGTTAAAAGAGCCAGACGAAGTCCTGAACTTTCGGGGAAACATTCAAAAATCTTTCGAAGCATTCACTTCACTCCCCCTCCCCCGTGCGTTTGGGGAGAGAATTTCAAACGTCAGAAGTGGTTTTGTGCTTCGGATTTAACGGGTAAGATAATCCTTTTTGTCTCTCTTTTACCAAAATTATTTAAAGATGAGAAGTTGAAATACTCAAAATTGAATGTATGGGTTCCTCGAGATTAGAAACATTCAGTACTGGATCGTGTGAGCCTGTCATGGCGCTTCTGTTCATCGTGCAACACCGTGCTAGAGAACTGAAGCAGGGACGGCCGTTTTTTTGACGAGATTTTGTTTATTCAACCCCTCATATGTACATATGTATATTAAGTAAAGTGCGTTGGCCACAGGGGTGTGCGGTAAAAAGTTTTTGGTGAAAATTTCACCGAAACTTCTTACCGATATTTTTTTTCGGTAAATATGAAAAAAAACGTATATTGAGTAAGAATTTTCGGAATTCAACTCGGCCACATATTGTCCAAATCAAAGTGAATTTTCCGTGCAGTGCAAGCAAAATCCTGCTGGGAAGACGTGGTCTCGAAACGTTTAATTTCGAACCCACCACCGCATCATCAAGTTGCGAGCTGTAACAGCCTTTGTCTGCAACGAAGGAAGTGAAGTTCACTCCGATATGAACACACTCGGTACAATCACCACGAGAATCGAAATTCATTCAAAATTCGAATTCCGGAGAAGTGCGCAACGCGACGCACACAGTGGCGGTTTCTGGATGTCATTATACAGAAATACATGTAGTACAAGAAGGAATGGGTCAAATGGGCAAAAGACCACAAATTTAATACTACGGTAAAAATTTCGATAAATTCCAAGCTTGAGTCTTGGAAAAATAAAAAAAACCGGTAAATCCTCTGAATCGGTAAACGGTAAATGCACACCCCTGGTTGCAGGGTAAAGCACTGCCTGAAAAGTCCTGGATTTTCAACAACAATCGATTTTTAATTTTTATTCAATTTTTGAAAAAAAAGTCGATAAATAAGCGAATCAATCATCGCAGAACTCTTCAGAGTACACAACCACGGAGTTTCAAAATCTCGGCATATGGTCTTAGCATATGGAAGGAATTGTAGAAGTTGCAGAGCCCGTAGTAAAACCCCCAGTGCGCTGAGATGAGTTCACTGCATGCGGCCAACCTGTGAGGGGAGGCATGGCCGGATCAATCGAACCGTGTCACACGGTTAGCGATGGCTGGTCCTCCTGGTGTACAAAAAGCACGAAAATCGATAATATTGATTATCGATCGATGACGTGTCATGAGTACGAATTCTGACAAGTTCAGTACTTACCTCCGACGACCTGTGTTGATTGGCTGCAAATTCACCCACACACCCCGGTCTCCACAGCCGCAGCAGAAAAAAACAGTTTTCGTGCTCCACGGCTAATTTAGTATGTAAACCCACGATTTTGAGGTACCCTTCAAAGTAAAGGTATCGAGTTCACATTGAAATAGGAGCGACCTGCATCCATTTCCAGCCTCCTGTTCAAAAATGAGCTTCCTAGCTCAATTTTATCTATTAGCACAAGATCGTGAACGCCGTCTGAAAAAAAGGAGATTAACAGAGAAAACTTGCGGTTTTTCAAAATTTGCTCAAATTCTAGGAAACCATTCTCAACCATTTTCGGGCATTATACACAACTTTTTGCGCTCTTTTCAATGCAATTTAGAGCTAATTTCTACCTTCAGCCTGAACTTAGATTTTGAAAAACGGGTTGCGCGCGTGGCCGATTCAAAACCAAATCTGGTGCGCGCTTCGCGCGCACCACAATTTCACTACATTTGAAAATTCAAGTTGAGAGCCAAATCCAATGAAACTCTTCCATTATTTCGATAAGATGATCTGATATTCTTCAAGTTTCAGATGATCTTAATTTCGTATTGATTCATAATTATAGCTGTCAGTCACATCTGGTTGCTGAACTTAGGCCCGTATTCATTCCATTAGCGGTGGTTCGTCCTAAAGCAGTCGTCCTCGCATATTCATGATATGATAGCACATGATTATACCTGTGAGAATAAGAAAAGCCGGTCCTCATTCTGTAGGTGGTCATTTTCTAATCGACCAACTCCATGCTTTCTTTCTCAATTAATGGTTTGTTGTTTTGTGATAGCTGTTAATGATAACTGGTATTTAATCTGAAGAATAAGAGGCGCTCCGGGGTTTGATCAGACGAGCTTCTCCGGAAATGCATGCATGCTCTCTCGCTTTTCTCTGTTCAGATGATTGTAGAAGTTCAGCTAACCTGATAAAATTAGCATCGTCTTAAGCCTAGTTTTGACTGCAGGTGATCGCTGCGGCCATGCGAGGGACAACTGTTCCTTTTTCATCGCGCGTAATGGAAAGCCGCACCAATTGTGATCGCTTCGTGGCAAACGTCCTACAGCGTTGGGTCGCGGCGACGAAATCCTATGTTTTACTGCATCGCTGCTTGAAGAGCGATTCTCAATGGTCCCTGACCATAGCTCCATCGCGGCCAAAATGACAGCGATGGAGCGATTGCCAGCGAATGACACGTTTCGTCTAATTAACATTGACCCTTTCACATGACAAGATCAGTGTTTTCGAGTCGAAGCGCGTTATCGATGAATACCAGCCATTAATTTCACTGATTGATTGAATTTCTTCTATCATCCGTAAGCCTATGCACTATGAACAGAATCGCAGCCGCTGCTACATTGCTGCAGCAGCGGGTGCAAAATCGCTGCGATGAAAAACAACAGAGATGCAGTCAAAACTAGGCTTTAGAAATGTTCATCATCTGAATGGTGCGCTTACAGATGAGATTCATATCCTTCACCGTATCATCAAGATAATCTTACAGATCATCCCAACATTTCTTCATACGATCGTTTAAGACCATCTTAATTTTATTGAGGGGGGGGGGTTAACTACAGCCCACTATTTTTCTGATTTGCCAGATATTCTCCGCTTTTTGAGTCAAACACTTAAAGAATTCAAATCATTGATAGAGATGCAGGTTGTGCTCGCAATAATTCATAGTTGCTGTCGAAGTTTGTTTTGATGAAGGAATGAACACCCTTCTGTTATCTTGTAGCAAGTAAGGGCTGATGTAGCGTGTACATGTAGCCACTGTTGCTTTGGTTCAACGTTCATTGATTACGCGATTGGCTACCGATTCGAGGCAAAAATACAAAGACAGCGCCCAGAAAAGCTATTTTTCAAGTTCAAAAAAAGATCAGCGAACTGATGTATAGCCTAGGTCGCTCATTTTGAGCCGGTCGAAGCAAGGCTTATCGGGCTTATCATGTCGAAATCTCCTTATCATTGTTATATTTTGCCATGACCGACCGCTCCGCTGCTTACTCCGCCCGGACTCATCCCAGCAGGCTAGGCTTTATTTCGACAGCCTAAAAGTACAGATAGCACAGTCAGTATCACAACTAGTCGACAGATTTTAATTCATGAGAATGTAGGAGCGCCTCTTATTCTTCAGATTAAATACCAGTTATCATTAACAGCTATCACAAAACAACAAACCATTAATTGAGAAAGAAAGCATGGAGTTGGTCGATTAGAAAATGACCACCTACAGAATGAGGACCGGCTTTTCTTATTCTCACAGGTATAATCATGTGCTATCATATCATGAATATGCGAGGACGACTGCTTTAGGACGAACCACCGCTAATGGAATGAATACGGGCCTAAGTTCAGCAACCAGATGTGACTGACAGCTATAATTATGAATCAATCCTTATACTTAAAGCAGTTATGTCCCGATGTGTGTGTGTGTGTGTGTGTATGTGTGTGTGTGTGTGTGTGTGTGTGTGTGTGTGTGTGTGTGTGTGTGTGTGTGTGTGTGTGTGTGTGTGTGTGTGTGTGTGTGTGTGTGTGTGTGTGTATGTGTGTGCATGTGTCCCCGATATCTTTGGAATGGCCGATCAAAACTTGTATGAAATGGTAACAACATTTAGGTGGGTGCGACATTTATCGATTACCAAAAAATCAGCCCGACTCACCTTCTTACGTGCCTCAGGGCCAACCGAGTTTGTCCGTGGAGCGCACTTTTGGCCGTGGGTCATGATAACTTCTGCGAGTCGTCCAGCGATGCAAAGAATGCAGGGCGTCATAAAGGTGTGCAGGACCCCAGTGAGGGTGTGCAAGACGTCATAGTAAGTGTGCAGGACCCTAATCGGAGTGTGCAGGACGTCATAAAAAGTGCGCAGGTCCTAAGTAGGAATGTGCAGGACCCCAGCGGAAGTGTGCAGGACGTCATAGAAAGTGTGCAGGACCCCAGTGGGAGTGTGCAGGGCGTCATAGAAAGTGTGCAGGACCCTAATCGGGTGTGCAGGACGTCATAGAAAGTGCGCAGGTCCTAAGTAGGAATGTGCAGGACCCCAGCGGAAGTGTGCAGGACGTCATAGAAAGTGTGCAGGACCTCAGTGGGAGTGTGCAGGGCGTCATAGAAAGTGTGCAGGACCATAATCGGAGTGTGCAGGACGTCATAGAAAGTGCGCAGGTCCTACGTAGGAATGTGCAGGACCCCAGTGGGAGTGTGCAGGGCGTCATAGAAAGTGTGCAGGACCTCAGTGGGAGTGTTCAGGGCGTCATAGAAAGTGTGCAGGACCCTAATCGAAGTGTGCAGGACGTCATAGAAAGTGCGCAGGTCCTAAGTAGGAATGTGCAGGACCCCGTGGGGGTCTTCAGGGCGACATGGAAAGTGGGGAGGACGCTAATCGGAGTGTGCAGGACGTCATAGAAAGTGCGCAGGTCCTAAGTAGGAATGTGCAGGACCCCAGTGGGAGTGTGCAGGACGTCATAGAAAGTGTTGCAGGACCTCAGTGGGAGCGTGCAGGGCGTCATGAAAGTGTGCAGGACCCTAATCGGAGTGTGCAGGACGTCATTGAAAGTGCGCAGGTCCTAAGTAGGAATGTGCAGGACCCCAGCGGAAGTGTTCAGGGCGTCATAGAAAGTGTGCAGGACCTCGGTGGGGTGTGCAGGGCGTCATAGAAAGTGTGCAGGACCCTGGTTGGAGTGTGCAGGACGTCATAGAAAGTGCGCAGGTCCTAAGTAGGAATGTGCAGGACCCCAGTGGGAGTGTGCAGGACGTCATAGAAAGTGTGCAGGACCTCAGCGAGAGTGTGCAGGGCGTCATAGAAAGGGTGCAGGACCCTAATCGGAGTGTGCAGGGACGTCATAGAAGTGCGCGGGTCCTAAGTAGGAATGTGCAGGACCCCAACGGAAGTGTGCAGCACGTCATAGAAAGTGTGCAGGACCCAAATGGTAGCGTGGAGGGCGTCATAGAAAATGTGAAGAACCCAACGGGAGTGTGCAGGACTTCATAGAGAGTGCGCAGGTCCCCAGTTGGAGTGTGCAGGGCGTCGTAGAAAATGCACAGGTCCCGAGTGGGAGTGTGCAGGTCATCGAAAGTTAGCAGGACCGCAGTGGGAGTGTGCAGGACGTCACCAAGAGTGTAGAATTTGAAGAAAGGTTTTTCAATTTTTAATGCTAAATCTTAACCTTCTGTGGAGAGGAAATAGATAGGAAAATATGAATCTTGAGAAGCGTGGGACGCGTTCTGAGATCGGCGCAGAACTCCTGCGACATTTTTTTCCAGTTTTAGGATACAAGCAGCTGCTTCACTTCCACACCTTCTCTGTTCGCCCCTCGTTGCAACCGCTCAGCCAGTTCGAACCCCTATCTTCCATAAACCAGTTTTATATATGTTGCAAGTCTGAGCTTATCAAAATCTGCACCACAAAAACATAAACAACCACCCACTAATTTCATTCATTGAGAACAAAGGCATGATGTTGGTCAACTAGGGAAACATCATATAATATAAGAATGCGTTTTTCCTTATCATGATAGAGACGGTAAAGCGAGAATAATCGCTTGTGAACTTTACAAATTGGAAGAAAGGGCAGTGGGTAGCGACGTAAGGGAAGGAAGTACAGAAGGGGTTGTGAATTTTGTGCCGATAGCAACCGACGATTTACCGCTGGCTTCTTATGTTTTGCTTTATGATCCCACATTTTGATACCCTCACGGCCTGCTGTAAATGTACGGCACCCTGCTCTGCTCGGGAGAGTCCATACGTACAGCAACTTTCCGGTAGACGGAAGTCAGTCACAACCGTTCTAACAAATTAATCCGTCTCAGGTAGTTGGCTCACGCAAAAGTTTCTCTGAGCGAAAATTTCGCTAGGTCTCGCTAGTACGAAATTAAGATCATCTGAAACTTGAAGAATATCAGATCATCTTATCGAAATAATGGAAGAGTTTCATTGGATTTGGCTCTCAACTTGAATTTTCAAATTTAGTGAAATTGTGGTGCGCGCGAAGCCCGCACCAGATTTGGTTTTGAATCGGCCACGCGCGCAACCCGTTTTTCAAAATCTAAGTTCAGGCTGAAGGTAGAAATTAGCTCTAAATTGCATTGGAAAGAGCGCAAAAAGTTGTGTTTAATGCCCAAAAATGGTTGAGAATGGTTTCCTAGAATTTGAGCAAATTTTGAAAAACCGCAAGTTTTCTCTGTTAATCTCCTTTTTTTCAGACGGCGTTCACGATCTTGTGCTAATAGATAAAATTGAGCTAGGAAGCTCATTTTTGAACAGGAGGCCGGAAATGGATGCAGGTCGCTCCTATTTTAATGTGAACTCGATACCTTTACTTTGAAGGGTACCTCAAAATCGTGGGTTTACATACTAAATTAGCCGTGGAGCACGAAAACTGTTTTTTTTTTCTGCTGCGGCTGTGGAGACCGGGGTGTGTGGGTGAATTTGCAGCCAATCAACACAGGTCGTCGGAGGTAAGTACTGAACTTGTCAGAATTCGTACTCATGACACGTCATCGATCGATAATCAATATTATCGATTTTCGTGCTTTTTGTACACAATGCGGCGAACAGTGGTGATTGCTGTTGGGATTGGTTTTCTTGGTTGAGGAATTTTGCTCATCAGTCATTATCGATAAATACGGATCAATAATATTGATTTTTTCGCCAGTTCCACGAAATGCCGCAATGATTTTTGATTGTTGATGGCTCTAAGTCATTTGATTGGGAAATTTTTCTCATCATGCGAGATCAAATATTAATGATCATAAATATCGATTTTCACATTTTGCACCAAATGCGGCAATGAGTTTTATTTTTTATGGTTGTAAGTCATAGGTTTCAAAAATTTTACTCATACGACAATATCGTCCGTTAGATGTTTAGTCATTCCAAAATGGAAATCGATGAGCAAAATTGAAGTCAGGAAGGGAACCTTTGGGAAAAATATGTGAAATTTCTGAAAATTTAGCTTCCTGGCAAAAGTAGCGATTTGGCAATGTCATTTATAAGTCAAAAAAAACTTCAAAAGTATTTTGAAATATCTTTAAAAAGTGATTTGGCGTAAAATAGCCTGGAGTGATAAAAAAGCAGGGAAATGACGTGAAATAACCAAAAATGCGATTTGGTGGTCGATCATTTCACAAGCTTCTCCGTTAAACTTATCAAAACGAAATCAAGCGCGATATGGAATGGAGCATTGCCTTCATCCGGCATGACATATGCTGATTCCCTTATTACAGCGTTCAGAGATGGCTTAATGTTTCTGTTGCGCGCTTGATTTCGTTTTGATAAGTTTAACGGAGAAGCTTGTGAAATGATCGACCACCAAATCGCATTTTTGGTTATTTCACTTCATTTCCCTGCTTTTTTATCACTCCAGGCTATTTTACGCCAAATCACTTTTTAAAGATATTTCAAAATACTTTTTAAATTTTTTTTTTAGCATAATCATTAAATGTAGTGAAATTGTTGCAAACGGATTTGGCAGGAGCTCTATGAATTATCACAGTCAAATCAAGCGTCAGAAGATCCTCTGGCAAGCGAATCAAGACAAAAAGAAACAGCTGTTATTCTATTAACAATGCTGAACGAAATGTGGCCTTATGGACTAGAAATAAAGTTTTCGAATGTTATTCTGAATTTTCAGTGTAGCCCCCACTAAGGTACCAGACCTTCCCTCACCGAATAAATAAAAATCATGAAAACGAAATCTAACGCATTTTATTAGCTACTGACGCTATGTCTTCGTGTCCTCAACGCGTTCAAGGTTCACATTGTATGGAAACGTTTTTGCTGCTGGACTTGTTCTTGTTCTCATTTGATTCGATATACACTCCAAGAAAAACCCCTTCTGACGCGTGATTTGACTGTGATAATTCAGAGCTCCTGCCAAATCCGTTTGCAAAAATTTCACTACATTTAATGATTATGCTATCTGCATATAGTACCATCACAGCCAAATCAATTCGACAATTTCACTACATTTGAAAAATCAAGTTGAGAGCCAAATCCAATAAAACAATTTCACGACATTTAAGAGCAATGCCAAATCCTTGACCTTTTCTGCGGAGCCCAACTTTCAGAAATTTCACAACTTTTCACTAGGGTTTCCCTTCTATAATATCGTCAATCTCTGAAAGTCAAGTTTTTCTTTTCGAAAACATAGGGGTAGAAATAAAGAAACAACCGCTCCGCTGCTAAGATTACAAGATAATAGTTGCAACGCGGCTTCCTACAAATAAGATACATACAAGGTATATACTTTTTGAATTTAAAAGTCGAAAAAATGAAGAAATGAGTTTAAAATGACCCAATTGTACAGGGTTAGGGCACTATCCTAGACGGGGGGAGGGGCACCCACCATTCAAGACAGAAGTGAAATGAACCACCGCTTGGTAAGGCTACCAGTCGAAGTATTTTCATGAAGTTTTTATAAAAACAATTATTGATAGCAGTATCAGGTATCTTTTATCAGAAGTTTTCATCATTTCTATGAGTACACCTTGATTAGCCCCACCCCGTCTAGGATAGGTCCAGGGTCAGTCGCTCGAGCCAAACTTCACCGGTTCTTGCTGATGAGGCTCGTCTGCGCCGGCCCATATGTCTGATTCGAAGGCATGACTTGTATACGGTGTTCTGGACATTAAACTGAGGTCGTGCGCACGTCCCTTGATGTCCTGCACACTCCTACTGAGGTCCAGCACACATTGCATGACGTCCCGAACATCATGCATTGGGGTCCTGCACACGTTCCATGATGTCCTGCGCACTCCTACTGAGGTCCTGCGCACTATCTACGACGCCCTGCACACCTGTATTGGGGTCCTTCACTCGTTCCATGATGTCCTGCAAACTCCTACCGAGGTCCAGCACACAATGCATGACGTCCCGAAAATCATGCATTGGGGTCCTGCACACGTTCCATGATGTCCTGCGCACTCCTACTGAGGTCCTGCGCACTATCTACGACGTCCTGCGCACCTGTATTGGGGTCTTGCACTCGTTCCATGATGTCCTGCACACCCATACTGCGACCCTGTACACGTTCCATGATGTTCTGCACACTCCTACTGAGATCCTGTACTCGTTCCATGACGTCCTGCACACCCCTACTGAAATCCTGCACTCGTTCCATGATGTCCTGCAAACTCCTACCGAGGTCCAGCACACAATGCATGACGTCCCGAACATCATGCATTGGGGTCCTGCACACGTTTCATGATGTCCTGCACACCCATAATGCGGCCGTGCACACGTTCCATGATGTTCTGCACACCTGTATTGGGGTCTTGCACTCGTTCCATGATGTCCTGCACACCCATACTGCGACCCTGTACACGTTCCATGATGTTCTGCACACTCCTACTGAGATCCTGTACTCGTTCCATGACGTCCTGCACACCACTACTGAAATCCTGCACTCGTTCCATGATGTCCTGCAAACTCCTACCGAGGTCCAGCACACAATGCATGACGTCCCGAACATCATGCATTGGGGTCCTGCACACGTTTCATGATGTCCTGCACACCCATAATGCGACCGTGCACACGTTCCATGATGTTCTGCACACTCTTACTGAGGTCCTGCACACATTCCCTGACATCCTGCACACCCCTACTGGGTCCTGCACACGCTCCATGACGTCCTGCACACCACTACTGAAATCCTGCACTCGTTCCATGATGTCCTGCAAACTCCTACCGAGGTCCAGCACACAATGCATGACGTCCCGAACATCATGCATTGGGGTCCTGCACACGTTTCATGATGTCCTGCACACCCATAATGCGACCGTGCACACGTTCCATGATGTTCTGCACACTCTTACTGAGGTCCTGCACACATTCCCTGACATCCTGCACACCCCTGCTGGGGTCCTGCACACGCTCCATGACGTCCTGCACACCCCTACAGGGTCCTGCCCACGTCTCATGATGTCCTGCACACTCCTACTGATATCCTGCGCACTATCTACGACGTCCTGCACACCTGTATTGGGGTCCTGCACTCGTTCCATGATGTCCTGCACAGCCCTACTGGGGTCCTGCACACGCTCCATGACGTCCTGCACACCCCTACTGGGGTCCTGCACACGTCCCATGATGTCCTGCACACCTCTGCTCGGGTCCTGCACACGTTCCATGATGTCCTGCACACCCTTACTGGGGTCCTGCACACGTTCCATGATGTCCTGCACACTCCTACTGAGGTCCTGCACACAATCTACGACGTCCTGCACAACCCTACTGGGGTCCTGCACACGTCCCGTGATGTCCTGCACACTCCTACTGAGGTCCTGTACACGTTCCATGATGTCCTGCACACCTCTGCTGGGGTCCTGCACACGTTCCATGATGTCCTGCCTACTCCTACTGAGGTCCTGCACACAATCTACGACGTCCTGCACAACCCTACTGGGGTAATACGCGCGTTCCATGATGTCCTGCACACTCCTACTGAGGTCCTGCACACAATCTACGACGTCCTGCACAACCCTACTGGGGTAATACGCACGTTCCATGATGTCCTGCACACTCCTAATGAGGTCCTGCACACATTCTACGGCGTCCTGCACACCCCTAATGGGGTACTGCACACGTCCCATGATGTCCTGCACACCTCTGCTCGGGTCCTGCACACGTTCCATGATGTCCTGCACACCCCTACTGGGGTCCTGCACACGTCCCATGATGTCCTGCACACCTCTGCTCGGGTCCTGCACACGTTCCATGATGTCCTGCACACCCTTACTGGGTTGCTGCACACGTTCCATGATGTCCTGCACACTCCTACTGAGGTCCTGCACACAATCTACGACGTCCTGCACAACCCTGCTGGGGTCCTGCACACGTTCCATGATGTCCTGCACTCTTCTACTGAGGTCCTGCACACATTCTACGGCGTCCTGCACACCCCTACTGGGGTACTGTGCAGGTTCCATGATGTCCTGCGCACTCCTACTGAGGTCCTGCACACATTCTACGGCGTCCTGCACACCACTACTGAAATCCTGCACTCGTTCCATGATGTCCTGCAAACTCCTACCGAGGTCCAGCACACAATGCATGACGTCCCGAACATCATGCATTGGGGTCCTGCACACGTTTCATGATGTCCTGCACACCCATAATGCGACCGTGCACACGTTCCATGATGTTCTGCACACTCTTACTGAGGTCCTGCACACATTCCCTGACATCCTGCACACCCCTGCTGGGGTCCTGCACACGCTCCATGACGTCCTGCACACCCCTACAGGGTCCTGCCCACGTCTCATGATGTCCTGCACACTCCTACTGATATCCTGCGCACTATCTACGACGTCCTGCACACCTGTATTGGGGTCCTGCACTCGTTCCATGATGTCCTGCACAGCCCTACTGGGGTCCTGCACACGCTCCATGACGTCCTGCACACCCCTACTGGGGTCCTGCACACGTCCCATGATGTCCTGCACACCTCTGCTCGGGTCCTGCACACGTTCCATGATGTCCTGCACACCCTTACTGGGGTCCTGCACACGTTCCATGATGTCCTGCACACTCCTACTGAGGTCCTGCACACAATCTACGACGTCCTGCACAACCCTACTGGGGTCCTGCACACGTCCCGTGATGTCCTGCACACTCCTACTGAGGTCCTGCACACGTCCCATGATGTCCTGCACACCTCTGCTGGGGTTCTGCACACGTTCCATGATGTCCTGCCTACTCCTACTGAGGTCCTGCACACATTCTACGACGTCCTGCACACCCTTACTGGGGTAATACGCGCGTTCCATGATGTCCTGCACACTCCTACTGAGGTCCTGCACACAATCTACGACGTCCTGCACAACCCTACTGGGGTAATACGCACGTTCCATGATGTCCTGCACACTCCTACTGAGGTCCTGCACACATTCTACGGCGTCCTGCACACCCCTAATGGGGTACTGCACACGTCCCATGATGTCCTGCACACCTCTGCTCCGGTCCTGCACACGCTCCATGATGTCCTGCACACCCCTGCTGGGGTCCTGCACACGTTCCATGATGTCCTGTACACCCCTACTGGGGTCCTGCACACGTTCCATGATGTCCTGCACACCCTTACTGGGTTGCTGCACACGTTCCATGATGTCCTGCACACTCCTACTGAGGCCCTGCACACAATCTACGACGTCCTGCACAACCCTGCTGGGGTCCTGCACACGTTCCATGATGTCCTGCACTCTTCTACTGAGGTCCTGCACACATTCTACGGCGTCCTGCACACCCCTACTGGGGTACTGTGCAGGTTCCATGATGTCCTGCGCACTCCTACTGAGGTCCTGCACACATTCTACGGCGTCCTGCACACCCCTACTGAGGTCTCGCATAGTCAACCGACACTTCAGCACACCCTGCGACGCCTTCTTATCGATGGTGCGCATGAAACGAACACGCGCTGCGCTCGAAGCATCCCTCCCGCACAGCGTCCTCTTCCGAGCCAGACGTATTACGTGGCCGACAGGTTTGCACCTGTTCAGAGATATAGTGAAGGAGAGTATGGTGAAGTAACGGAGGTAGCAGTAAGTTTAGCTTTCTAGTGATACGCAATGTTTTATCATTGGCCCGCCCACCCGGTGATTTTCTCATCCACGTAAAGAATGGATATCGACCGCGTCGGATACACCGAGTGATTTTCTCAACCTCACTGCATCATTTTAAACATACGGATCGACCGGGTGGGTGTTGGGGGAGTGCGGGGGGATACACCGAGTGAATTTTGCATCCCATTTCAAATGCATTATGTGTGTATCGACCGGGCTGGAGACGTCGGCTCATCCAACTATGACCGGGGCCTAAGAAAACAATGACTGATAACGAAAAAAACCCGTCATTTTTATAAATTAATCTTGAGAGGCCGGTTTCCGAGTTTGGACCGCCCGCTACGGGCCCAGAAGTCATTATGGTGAGTTCTCTCAATTATTTTCGGCATTCCCGTGGCCGATTACCTCTAGTCACAAATTTTCAAGCGATTTGGTCCACGCCTTCCAAAAAAATGGAATTCGACTGACGGAGGGTGAGGCGGAGGCGGAGGCGGAGAACGTTTTTGCGTACTTTGAGAGGTCATAACTTTAGAAAGCGGGGACCAGTTAAGATGAAAACTTGCTCACATATGTAAATTCTTACAGCGCATCGAATGGTGTACAGCTCATACCTCTGGTGACAGTCTGAATGGGTGATCTCGTTGTAGGGCATCCGCGCGGGAAGAGATCAAAGCCAAATCTTGGTGCGCGCTTCGCGCGCACCCCAATGTCAGATAATCTTATCGAAATAATATCAGATCATCTGATAGGGGTGGTTTACTACAGCCCAGTGTGTATTATTTTTTTCCTGAAATTCGACAGAACATGCACTTCGTTCTTTTTTCGGTGTTCGGTTTGGGCACCCCCCTTTGCCCTCTCTGCAACGTCCAATATGCAATCCCTAAGGTAAACCGGGACGCGTGCCCAGCCCTGGTTGCGGTCTGCTCTAGTGCGATGACTGCAAATTACGAGAAAAGAACGGGTCCGAGATGGCTCGTCCTAGCAGATCCCGCCATTCAAATTCATAATCTTTGAGAGTTTCTAGTCTCGTAGTAAGTTCTGAGCGATTCTAGACGCATCATTGTGACCAGCGTAAATTTCTCTCCAAGGTAAGCAGAGGGATAGGGGCTCTCTACACAAAGAGGGAAGAGTTTTTTATAATGGTTCTCATTATCCAAGTAACAAGAAAAAACTGGGACATTCTAACAAACAATCATTATCGTCATCATGAACTAAGAACAATTCTTTAGGGAGTGTGCTGTGAAGATGCCTGCTGTCCCGCTGGTTACCACTGCCGCAAGAATGGACGTTGTGAAAAAAAAGCTGCCCGAAACTTCTTCGATAACTTTGAATTCTAAGTTTTGCTACTGTGACAGCAATGTTGATAAATCTTCTCCACTAAACAGGTTTCAGCAGATCATTTTTTCGTCCAAACGCATCGTATTCTGCTAACGAAAATTCGGCATATTCGGTTATTCGAGACCATTATACTATAGCGCACAGATGCTCTGCAGATCGCTCGCCTCTCGTAGCCCCGGAATGTGTGGTCGGTGACGCTACAATTTTGTCGAGGCAAAAACCTACATAATCCGTGATCGGCAAAGTATCCACAAGGTCAAGTGATTATGGACATTGCATGAAATTCAAATGACGGAGTTGTAAGCACCCGATTACCAGATCTTGTAGAACGGGGGCTCGGAGAGGTTTTATGAGATTCGAGGACATGAAATGGCTCTGTGGGGCTACAAGGGCTAAAAGAGGTTTTGTCAGTGCAGATGCCCAGAACAAACCCGTAGTTCCCCCCTTCATGCTCCAAGAGACACATCAATCGCCTCTGAAGAATCACTTATAGCCAAGGTGTAATTGGGCTACCACAAATTTTGAATGCTACTTGCTACACACGAGCGATCTCCAGAGTCGGCGGTGGACGCGAAATGTGCGTGCAAGTTGGGTTGGAAGAACAAGTTCACGGTGGTTGTCACCGGTGAAAAATGGGGTTAATCGAAAATGGAAGAATATTTAAGACAAATCAGTATTAGCTAGGGTCCGAAATAAAAACTCGAGCAGCATAGAGTAGGGAATTGCAACAGACTGGTCCACAAAAGATTTCATTGTCACAACGAACAGTTCCTGTGAGAGTAAAGAGGAGAGGTGACAGTGGTGGATTTCGTGCCCTTCTCGTGCGTTTTTCTCGATTTCTTCCTGATTCCAGTTCTACCCTGGGGCCAAACAATCGATTTAGCGAATAATCTCAAAATCGAATATTATCGTGAACACTGCCTTTAAAGAAAATCTCGTTAGTTACCGGGCCCTCCGACACCGGCAAATAGCCGTTATACTTTGTTTTTGAGCGTTTTTCCCGCGAATTTTCACGTTTTTTCCCCTACTTTTACTTTTGTGACAGCCAAATCTACATTCTTATAAAGAGAGCTCAAAATGCGTTTTTATCGTGAACCCTGCCTTTAAAGGCAGTGTTCACGATGATTCTCGTGTCCAAGTTTTCCACTCAAAGCAATGCGTTGGCAACCAAGTGTTACCAAAATCACGAAGAAACGGCGAGAAACGCACTAATTCGTCTTATTTCAGTGACATTATTCTGTGGCCTGGACTAGTTGTCTGGTTGGATGAACATGTTCACGGTGGTTGTCACCGGTAAAAATGGGACTAACCGAAAATGGAAGAATATTTTGGGCAAAACAGTATTAGTTAGGGCCCGAAGGAAAGAACGGAGCAATACAGATTGGAGAATTACAAAAGACGGGTCCAGAAAGGATTTCATTGTCACAACGAACAGTTCCATTGATACTTAAGAGGCGGGCTGATACTTGAGGATTTCGTGCCCTTCTGGTGCGTTTTTCTCGGTTTCTTCGTCATTTCAGTTCTACTCGGGGGCCAAGCAATCGATTTAGCGATTAATCTCAAAATCGAAGATTATCGTGAACACTGCCTTCAATGTTCCACTTCTTATGAAGGCTAAGTCGAAATGAAGATGCGGTACGTCAAAAATAATCAATTTTCGGTGTTTCGTGTCGAAAACAAGTCGAAATGAGAGTGCTGAGAGGGCCTTGATCCCTTTATCCGAACCTTCATCCGGCGCTTTGCATATATACACCACTACCGCTCGTAGGATTTGGTCAGAAAGCGAACGATGTCGGGTTTTGAAGTTTTTTTTGTATAACTCACTTCTACGTAAACTTTGAGTAAAACTAGGGAGATATTCATAATCCAGGCGTTAAGAGCTGCCCAATGGTTGAGCCTTTGTGGTGCAGAGTGAGAGGTGCGGCCCCTTTTCTCCAGCCTGGAAATTTTCGCGGCCCCCTTCCTTCGGCACAAAAATTCTAACCGGCTTCCAGTTGGGTCGTGAGTGTGATCAATGAAAAAATGTTCGAAATTTGATGATTTTGTGAAAAAAATTAAAGTTGTTTTTATACTTCAGACTAACTGAAGTTATTTTTCCCTTACGATTGTGTTCTACTCATTTTCACGAATTTTTCGCCGACGAATAGCAACTAAGTTTTCCTGCTTTTTCCCGCTGACCAGAGAAAGCTGCGGCCCCCTCCCACTTCCGGATGCCCAAAGCTGCGGCTCCCTCTGTGATCATCACAGCGTGAGCCTAACCCTGTTGTGGTGATTACGCTGATAACTGTGGCTGATTGCGAAACTTCTACATTTCTCGATGTAACCACCACAAAAGCTAAACCATTGGGTAGCCCTCAATGCCAGGATCATAAATATCGCCTCAGACATAAAGCGGACAGCAGGCGCGGCCCAAGTCGGCTGTTTTGGTAAGCCGCGGGCGAATTTTCGGGACTGAGTATTAAATACCTGACCGCGAGAGATTTAATTGTATCAGAAAAGCCACACAGTTTCCGGACAGAGCGCCGCGAAGCGGCGCGAACCCCCCGGCTTATGGTTCCCGGACAAAGCGCCGCGAAGCGGCGCTTTGGCCGGGGTTTTCCTGACCGCGAGAGATTTATTTGTATCAGAAAAGCCACACAGTTTCCGGACAGAGCGCCGCGAAGCGGCGCGAACCCCTGGCTTATGGTTCCCGGACAAAGCGCCGCGAAGCGGCCCTTTGGCCGGGGTTTTCCTGACCGCGAGAGATTTATTTGTATCAGAAAAGCCACACAGTTTCCGGACAGAGCGCCGCGAAGCGGCGCGAACCCCCCGGCTTATGGTTCCCGGACAAAGCGCCGCGAAGCGGCGCTTTGGCCGGGGTTTTCCTGACCGCGAGAGATTTAATTGTATCAGAAAAGCCACACAGTTTCCGGACAAAGCGCCGCGAAGCGGCGCTTTGGCCGGGGTTTTCCTGACCGCGAGAGATTTATTTGTTTCAGAAAAGCAACACAGTTTCCGGACAGAGCGCCGCGAAGCGGCGCGAACCCCCCGGCTTATGGTTCCCGGACAAAGCGCCGCGAAGCGGCGCTTTGGCCGGGGTTTTCCTGACCGCGAGAGATTTAGTTGTATCAGAAAAGCCACACAGTTTCCGGACAGAGCGCCGCGAAGCGGCGCGAACCCCCCGGCTTATGGTTCCCGGGCAAAGCGCCGCGAAGCGGCGCTTTGGCCGGTTAAATATAAGTCAGCCGCGGCCGAAAATTTCGCAATAATCGTATGGAGAGAGCCGCGAACCGCAAACAGGGCTGCAAATGGCCAACAAATGAGGAGCGGCTCACTTGTTGATCATGTCGTGAAGTAATGTGTAATATGTGCAGCGCGCAAAGTCAACAAATCAACGCCAATTTCCAAATTTTGTTTGGAATTTGCTTTCTTCTGCTTTTTTTCTGCCATCCTTCATTTGCCATTACTATTAATCTTTGTGAAACTTGATGAAAACGTCCTAATATTGTTTTCTAATAACCCTTTTGGACAATGATTGGGCTGAAAACATTTTCTGGGCAAAGATTTTTTCACGCCGTGGTAGAAATACTCGAGCGGAAAAACGTCGGACGGGAATAATGATCACATGCCGTTAAATAGCATGTTTGGGTCAGCAGGATTCACAGGTGCTGCATGACACAAGATGAACAGTGATCATGGATACATTGAGCATATGAAGGGAGATGCTAAGCAAACGCAAGAAGGTGGACAATGGCTTGAATTAAGGAACTTGTCGTTCGTCCTACCGAATCAATGAGATTTTCTGGAATATTTCTCCTGCTTCATAATCCTTGCCTGGTAGGATGAAGGCAACCTTCATTGCGCAGTTTTTCAAGATACCGAAATTGAAGTTACTGGCAATATTCCACATTTCGGTCCTAGTCCTTCTCGCTCGATATGTATGAGAAACACGATAAGTGAGACGAAATGAATAGAAAACAATCATCTTCCGCTGGCGAAAATCGTCCTCCTGCTGGGTTCGTATGCACATCTTCCCCCCATACCCTATTCATGTTATGCTACTCTGATGTACTCGGGGGATCGTCCCCAACCCTCCGGCCGTTGCCACGTCATTAGGGACTATACATTGGATCCGACTCATTGACGATAATTTCAGAAATCGCTCTTTTCTGCTTTGCCCTGAACTGAAAGGTTCACGTTCGGATGTATCTGGACTAAAAAGGCAGAATGATCTCAACTTTCAAGTAACTCGGACAAGAACACCGAGAAAAAGCAAGGAATTGTAAAAGCTAAACTCAATGTGCTAAGGGCACTGGGAGGTACATCATGGGGCAGCAGTAAGGAAACTATTCTGACCACGTATAAGGCTATACTGCAGCCCGCCCTAGAGTATGCGGCACCGGTTTGGCAGCACTTAGTGTCGGACTCATCCTGGACTAAGGTGCAGCGTGTACAAAACGCTGCTCTTCGGATCGCCACCGGATGTGCTAGGAGTTCGCCAATCGAGCATTTACACGCCGAGACACGGGTGCTACCAGTAAAGGAGCACTGTCAGCTCCAGGCCCAGCAGCTGTATATTAACATCGTCAAGCAGCCCAACCACCCATCTTGGAGAGTACTTGAGCCTGTAAGAGAGAGGCATCAGAAAACCTTTTGCCGATGCTCCAGATAAAGTCGATCTGCAAAGATGGCACGATTCATATCAAGAACGCCTCCGTCTGTTGCGCGAGGAGCACACCCATTTTGTCAGAGGGTATCTGGAAAGAGCGGCTGTTAATCCTATTCTGGGTACTGTGCCGCCTCGAGTTTCTGAGTCTGAGTCTCAGCTTAGTAGACGTGCCAGATGCACTATAGCCTCGTTGCGCTGTGGGCACTCAACGTTCCTGAAGTCCTACGTGAACAGGATCGACAATAGCACTCCCGACGTTTGCCCGGATTGTGGTGGTCCTGGCCACAATACCCTACACTTATTCAACTGTCCAAAAAACCCTACAACATTGACTACAATAGACCTTTGGACGAAACCAACGCTGGTCGCCCAGTTTCTGAACCTATAGCAATTACTCTCTTCGTGGCTGCAAAGAAGAAGAAGAAGTAACTCGGAGATTCTGTGACAAGAAATTCTAAAATATCCGATTTTTTTTTTCGGATATCCGAATCATTTCAAATAATTTTTTTTACGAACACTCAAGATGAAGTCGACGACAAATTTGTCGTCGCATGAATGTTATCATGACTTCCGATAGGAAGACAGTCTTTTCGTCAAGCATTAGGTTGACGGTGGAGAGAAAAACAGTTTTTGCCGTTTTCCGAAATGAGTCGGATCCAATGTATATTAGGGACTGAACACAACCTTGCTCTGATGAACTCTTGGGACGATCCCCAACCCAAACTCATTCCATCCCCACCGACAGCTGGGGTCGATCCCCTAAAGTGGGCGGAGTTGGTCCCTCCTAAGTTTGCTATTAGGAGGGGCAGGATTGAGTTTTGCAGGGACTTGGTTGGCCATGGTTGGTCCCTCCTGAGTTTGCTATTGCGAGAGACCAAAGTTGAAATTTGCAGGGACTTGGGGCCGTTCTTAGGGAGCCGGGTCTCAAAACGCTTACCATACCGCTAGCTTCCTCGTTCGCTACGTGTGTACTGTGCTAAAACAGCTCAGTAGACTTACGCATTTCCTCACCTTTTTGTAACGAATCGCAACAGTATCAAAACGTTAATCAACACAAAGTCAAACAAAAATTTACTTCCAATGCAATTTCCTTCAAAATCAATCCAAAATCAAAAACTGTAAAAACGCTAACAACACAGTATGAATCTCATACATGAAGAAAATGAGGTCTTCTCACTAGCTGCAAGCAACAATGATACAGGTTTAACATATACAGGATTAACATTTTACAGAAATAATACTTCATGATTCCACACCAACAAAACCAGCGGCCATGGATAGAAAATCTTCAAATGAAAGGCAAACTATCCCGAA
Organism: Aplectana chamaeleonis; assembly: GCA_029168955.1. NCBI lineage: Eukaryota > Metazoa > Nematoda > Chromadorea > Rhabditida > Cosmocercidae > Aplectana > Aplectana chamaeleonis. The sequence continues at coordinate 1,208,662 of JAPDOI010000004.1, read as the reverse complement.
CAACCCGAAGGCTGCATTTAATGCAGGTCCCACAAAGTGAAAAAGGGAAGGCTAAAAACGTGCTCAAAAAGAGAACGTACATGAAAATCAACAAGAATATAAACCAAATTGTTACGACTTCGGCCAAGATGAGCTCCGTCTTCGAGGTACACTCATCATTACCGCGCAGTGTTAGGCGGCTCATTCGCGACTGCTCACCCCTTCTGAAATATGTATTGTTACACAAGATACAACTCTGAGAGTTTTGACCGAGAAATAGCCGCGAAATGCCTGCATGTCGCTTAATAGCCGTCAAATAATGCTTGCCGCGAAATAGCCGCAGAGTAACCGCTAAATAACATTGGCCGCGAAATGGCCGCCAAATATGTGGTATGTTTGGGTCTGCTGAACCGTGCCCTACTCCGGAAAGGTACGGGTAAAATCGGGTTTCTTGATCACCCACTATTACTGCTTCCCCTTACATGAGCGTATTTTCGTTATGATTGACGGTATCGTTGTCTGTAATTGTGAATGATGGTAAGACCGGCAATAAAAGTTTGCAGCATCATTTCCAGATTCGTGGCTGTGTGAAAAGCACCAGTTGCCGGGAAATAGCCCCCCCCCCCCGGCTCCGCAGCGGCTCCTGGTGGCTATTTCTCTGCTATATCTTGGCCGAGCAATGGCCGCGAAACAGCCTGGATATAGCCCACCAGGAGCCGTTGCAGAGCCTGGTGGGCTATTTCGCGGAAAACGTGGTCTTGGCCGAGCACTGGCCGCGTAATAAACGAGAAATAATCGAGAAATAGCCGCAAAATAGCCGAGAAGTAGCCCACTGAGAGCCGCTGCGGAACCTGGGAGGCTATTTCTCTGTCAAAACTTTCAGAGAAATGAGAAAAAACAAATTAGCTTACCGGTTTAGCAATAAGATGATTGTTTCGAAGGGTGAATTGGCGTACCTCAGCTCTAAAAAAATCATATACTCTCAATCTTTGGGCCATACTCGTTAAAACGACTATGATTTTTTTTCCTTTTAGAAGTCTTTCGATATATGTGCCTTTCGATATACTTCTGGTCGCTAAAGTTTCCACCTACTAGATCACATTCTTTTAAGATTTAACAGCTTTCTACGGCTTATTTCAGCTTCTTTCCTCAACCCCTTTACTCTTTGAGACATCTATCGCACTATTTCGACAGCCCATGCTGCCCTGTCAGCTCTCAATATGTTCTGCGAACCCCTTTTAAAGCTCTCCGAGGCATGTTGCACGCTTCCTTAGGAAAACCTTCTGTCATCCCGTACATTTTTCAACTTCTTTCTGGAGCCCTGAAAACATTACATGAATTCCCTGACCCAGGTCTGTTTACTACAGAATTATGAATATCGGATAATTTCGGATGAAAAACGGATAAAATTGCGCCCACCGTAACAGCCAGCTCCGAACGCGGTCGCGTAGAGATCGCGCGAATTCGCAGTAGAGCGCGCTATTGACGGTTGCGGAATCGCTGATTAAGCATGTGTAAGGAATGGATTTTGACACTTCACTACATGCATATTGAACAAATACAAATATTTTATGATGAAGGGGACATAATATCACAAAATAACTGCACAACATGTGATAGGGGGTATTTCGTGAAGCGGAGAGGCCTTATTTCGTTTTGCAAGTCCCTAGGCCGCCGTCAGAGGTGGTCGATGAACTGAGTCCCACCCGGTCGATACGCACCGAAATAGTGACAGTCGGGTTCAGAAAAATCAACCCACTGAGTCCGAATGCGACCGACTCATTGCAACAGCAATCCACCCAGTCGATACGGGTGTTTCACGTTCGCACACGGGCAGATCCATTGCACCAACTCACACACTCGCTGGGGTCGGTGGCCGGTTGAGGGGAGTTGAACAGGTAGCGTGCTGCCGCTCGAAACGAAAAAAGGGGTGGGCTAAGCCCGAAAACTCCCCCATTCATGCCGAAAACTCCGCGTGCAGGTCGAGAGGCAGCACTGGCGATTCAACCTGCCACCTACATCCCGCCAGAGCGTCGATATTCCGAACAATGTCAACCATGACAAGCACAAACACCTCACATCCAAGCGCAGCGTATACATTGTGGGCTGCCATTTCCGCGCTCTACACGAGAGAGTATCAGGGAAAAACAGTGCAGACACTGCAACACATTGACCCGAAAACTCCGCCACTTATGAGACATCACCACGAAAACTTCGGCAGTTGTGAGTCATGCCGAAACCTCCGCCGATCAGCCAGATCCGATCAATTTCATTGCAAAAGGGGCGTTTTAACCTGCCACCGACCCCCGCGATTGCTTGAGAAGGTCGGTTTTCCTGCCCCGGACTTAGTCGGACTCGATCGGTTTTTCGACCAAGTCTGACGGGGGCCTTAGATGCGGGAAAAACTTGCAATTTGCGGTATTAATTCAATTTGTTCAATCTCATGATACATTATTGCCATCAAAAGACATCCACACTAAGTGTAAAAGGGAAGTGTAAGCGTTTCCACATTTTATATGATTCTGCGAAATAAGTGTGCTCCTGATGATGGCACACAAATGATTTTGAGCTCTCAGGAAGACAAACAAGTGTTTTATTTGCAAATTTCACGGACAGGTATCGAAGGAATGTCTTTTGTTCGGACGCTTTATTACAACGCGAATCTGTGTTCATAACTCGGGTGACGTTCTGAAGTTGGACTCAGACACGCTGACGGTTGTTCAGCGGGGTAAAAAGGCTTGTCGGTGCGACGGCGGGAGCAAAAACGGGGAGGAGTCGAATTGTTGGTTGTAACGCAGATAAAGAGAGATTCAATACACGGAGACGGTTATTTGGCGGTGGAAAACGGGTTGACGGTGCAACGGCGGGGACGCGCTCTACCGTGAAATATGTGGCACGTTCCGCAACCCGTAGTTTTGTGTTAAAATTAATTGATGTTGTGTCCTTCAGTTATGTTGAAGACAACAGAGGAAGTGTGCAAAAAAGAACTAGCCTTGCTTCGGTTTCGCACTTGTCCCTACCCTTTTTTCCGTGTCGTAATCAAACGACTTGAATTCAGGAGGGTAGGGAAACCCTCGGTTGGTGTACTCATGATGCGGCGGCACGGGAAAATGCGCGTGGCTATGTACGATTGCACGATGGCCCCCCTTTTTTGCGACAGCGTTAATTCTGCAGGGATCATATAATTTTCAAGCTCAATGCTTACCCAGAAGGGGAAGTTCGTAACGAATTCGGATTTTTTTCCAAGGTTTCGTTTAACAAGGTAAGGGGTCATAGCCCTACCGGGATTGGTCGCAACGCCCCGCTAAACCATGATTCTGTGGCAGGTCTTCTTTTTGGTCAGTTATGTGCTCTCACCGGTTGCAGGGGAGGGCGAAGTTTCTCACCCGTGCGTGCCGCGTCGTTGTTGGCGAGCGTCGCGCGCGACCAGTTGCGCGGCGACGCGACATCCCTGCTTCAGAGTGAAACCAAGTAAACTGACATGTCCAGAGGCATAATTTGCTTTCCTGCGTTCATTTCTCGTCATAGATGATAGCCATTTACTCCTTTAAAGCGCTGAAGACTACTCTAAACGGTGGGGGTTTTTTTAGTGTTCGCCGCGAGCGCGACACACACCGGACCGCGACGCGTATGCTCGTGGCTACAGAATGTATTTGCTTGAATACACGGGGTTGAATCCACGGTACTACTAAAAAAATTTTCTTATCCGTTTTTTCATCCGGATTATCCGGTGAATCCGATTTTATCCGATCGGATATCCGATATCCGATCCGATCAAAAATTCTGGTTTCGGATAGGATCCGTTATCCGAAATTCTCGTTCGGGACAGTATCCGATTTATCCGATGAGTCGGTTTTGCAAAATCGGCAATATCCGAAAATCCGATCCGACGCCATTTTAGCCATCGGATGGAATGTATAGTGTGGATTATACATTGGATCCGAGGCAAAAAATTTCGGATAATCGGATTTCGGGCTGATCCGAAAAACGGTTTTTTTCGGTGAATCGGATTTCGGTTCGATTCGGATTTGGGCTTTTTTTCGGTGAATCGGATTTCTGTTCGATTCGGATTTGGTCTTTTTCGGTGATTCGGATTTCGGTTCGATTCGGATTTTCCTTTTCGGTGATTCGGATTTCGGTTCGATTCGGATTTGGCGTTTTTCGGTGAATCGGATTTCGGTTCGGTTCGATTTGGCGTTTTTCGGTGAATCGGATTTCGGTTCGATTCGGATTTGGCGTTCGATCACTCGGATTCGGATACTCGATTCGGATAATGAGCCGGATACAACAGGAAAAACTATTGGAGAAGGTCCATCCCACAATTTTGCAGCATACGGTCTGAACTGAAGATACTATTTCCTGCTCGCGCTTGAAAAGCTGTTCATGTTTTCACACATACGTTAGAGGCTGAATTTTTTTCAGAATCCATTTATTCATAATATTTTCGATCACATCAAAAATTTTCAATTTCATCATCTGTATTTGTTGCACGACTTCTTCCTATAAATGCCTCATTCACTCCAGATATTCGCTTTCGCTCTCTTCTGAGCTGTCATCAGCATCCATAGTATCCCCATTGCATGCTGCGTACTCCTCAGTCCAGAAACGAGAGAGCCTGAAAATAAAGTGGAATTATCTAAACGTAACACCATGGGATTTTCACGTTCTACTCACCTTTTATTCACTTCACATGTGTGAGCCTTCATCATGAGGAGCGTCCTGGCATTCCCACCAAAGAGGCGGCCTCTGCGTTTGTTGCCGAAAATGAGTCCAGCAAAACTGAATATACAAATTATAAGAAGGAGACGTAAAACCAATCCACTATTTGCTTACCTTTAAATAATTTCGCAATCTACTGACCCGGCCGGTGCCACACAGCATTCAGGAACTGTTGAGCAATAAGTGGAAGATCTCTAGCGTGATGTTTCCATCATTTGATGGTGTTTTCGTCAAAGGAGAACCCCATCAAATGGTGGAAACATCACGCTAGAGACGCGAGAGAACGGGAACCTCATCAAATGGTGGAAACATCACCCCGTTTCGCTGTGTACAAGCCATTCTTTGAACACAAAAATACAAGTAATTTTGTGTGAACCATGCCGCAACAAGCACGGCGGACCAATGGAAGGTTTGATTTTATACGAATCTCACTGACGATTGATGGTTCTAGTTATCTAGAAGATGGTTTGCGTGCTCACGGTCATGATGGGTTTCCTAAGCCTTCGTGGGTAATAGGAGACACTAGAAAAGTTAAGCACACTAGAAAAGTTAAGCATTCTGTCTATTCGTCCCAGCTCACTTCACGTTGCGGCTGCGTCACGTGTGCACATATCTCACTGGATCTCACCCCTCACAGGACACGAGTATTCAGATTGTGTTTCGAGTGTAAACTTGGGTTCTTTGACATTCTCCATAAACATTTCCAGCAGTCTATCTGGGGGAAAACCAGGAACGATATGGCTCTTTTATGTCAGTCTAGATTTTTTTCATTCTACACAGCACCGGCTAAGGTCTCAGAAATACCTTTATAGTCCCTAAGCGTCGAAAAATAATCTCGAAACTATTCTAGATGGCTCTCCGAGCTTTAGATCAAGAATCACTCGCTCTCATTCTCTAACCATTCCAAAGGATTTCGTGGTTTATGAGGCAAAGTTATAGTCGCATCCTAATCATCGTCTGCGATGGACGTACTGAAACCTACGCGAATCTTGTTTAGGAACCTGAGAACGGAACTTTCAATTGGTGTTCAGCCTAGCAAACAGTCCATTACGTATGTTATCCAAAAATAATATTTTGACCAACAGAATCAAAAAAAGAGATGTTTAGAGTTTCTTGAAGGCCTAACTGGATAGAACTTTCCAACAATGACAGGTAGTTTCTTTTCGAAATCCTAGACTGATTTGCTTGACCATGGGTTGAGTGGTAGTTGCTCGTAATATTTAGAAATTCCTCATTATCGTCTTATCTAGCCCCAATTATGTGTACTATGCCATCTAATTGTGAGCTAAATACGGCGAATTGTACTTTATTACAGCATTTATTCTCTAATTCTTACCTTGCGAACGAATAACTTGATTTGGCTCAATTCCTTGCTGTTCGTGAGCGCGACCTAATGCGAAACGGCGCGCACGACGCCTTAACCGCCGCGTCGGGTATGCGACGCCGCGCGCGCGGCGGTTTTAAATGGGACAGGGGCTCTCTACACACCGAGGGAGGAGCTGTCCCGTTTTTGCAGTTTGAAACGTCACGCCACTCAACGCGAGCGAAGTGGTCCCGAGTGGAATTAGAGCCGCGAAAGGCGGGACAACTCCTCCCTCGGTGTGTAAAGGGTTCTGTCCTGTTTTCAACGCGCAGTTACCGGCGGCGGATAGGTAGGATCAAAGTGAAGTGGCATACAGGGTGTTAAAACAGAGCACCACATTTAAAGCATATTTTGAGAGCTTTTAGAACCCTTAGGCGGAAAGGTGGGGCGCCCCAGTGAGATGTATGTGAACGAATCGCAGTCGCAACCCGTCATGACCCGGGCAGATAGCGCCAGCGTTTCGAATCGACGAAATTATCGGTACCGTTCCCAATGTGCTGTTTCCGATTGTTTTGTGGTCTTCACCGTAAAATTGAATGCTTCGTCACTGCTGATTGCGGACCCAGCAACCCAATCGACAGCAAAAAAATTTTCTTTTCGTTGCTTTTACGCTCTAAGAGGATTTTCGCGCAAACCCTAACTTCCACATCTAATCCGTCAAGCCTTCTAGGCATTCAGTTCATCACCTTCTTTGAAGCGATACGAAGGCCGTCAGGAATGAGACATTGTGTGTGACTCGCTGTAATTTCTCGGATATACAGAAGAAATCGCTTCAGATATGTGTGCTCTGGAAGTGCGAGAGAAAAAGCTCAGAACACCTGCAATCATCTTCGAGACAATAATGGAATAATCAGTACTTCAGTTTTAGCACTAAACTAGTTGGAAAAACGGCCCGTTCCGCTATCGAAGCAATGAAATGATGAAAAAAAAACCCTAAACATGAGTTGCCGCCAAATCAATTTCTCTGTCCGCAACCAGCTGCGACGAAGCTTCTAATTCTACGGCGGTAATTCAAGGAGACTAAAAAGAAGACGTACCGGAGCGATAGATGCGGATTATTGGGATTGCACTAGGGAAGAAGAATATAGCTGCAAATATATGAAAATGTATATGACAGAATTTTGAAACATTGAAACGGCCACTAGCAAGCGCAAAGACAGGCTTTCAATACGAGAAACAATCACAGTCAGGAAAAGTACCGTAGACTGACAGCGAAGGAGAAGCAAAGACACAACCAGAAAATTCTGGAAGAAAATTCGGAATGTAGCCCGCGCTCGTGTCGCTATTGGAGCGCGTATATGGATCACTATTGAATCCTTCCAAAGGCACCATACACCTCAGATACGAAATTTGAAATTTTTGTGTAATTGTGTAGAAGACCCCTCCTGTATAACACGTGCCAAATGCGAGATCTCAATTTCTCCAAATAAGCTAGATACAAGCGACCACCACGGGCCCGACCTGCTCCAGCCAATACCACAGGCCCGCCCTCTTCCTGACTTTCGATCTCAATAGCGGCTACATTGATGGATGATTTTCAACCGAGTCATCGTTCTTCCCTCCCTTTCCAATCTATCTCCTCATCCTGTTTTGCTCTCGTGCCGCAACTGCGAATCAAGAGAAATACAGGCCTAAGACAACTCGTCCACCAAATTTTTGCCCTGAAAAACAGGCATTTTCAAGGAGCCATATCTCCGTTCGTAGGGGGTCTTGGACGATTGCAGAAATACCATTGTGATCAGAGTGTGACCGTCTCCAAGATGACGATGAAATCTAGAAAACAATTCCTGGGTGTCCTTTACCTTTAAACTAGCATGATTGAATCGAATCGTGACGCATTTCGGATAATCGAAAACTCGATTCATGAATCGAATCCTGTGTAATTCGGTGAATCGGATTTCGGTTCGATTCGGATTTGACGATTTTTCGGTGAATCGGATTTCGGTTCGATTCGGATTTGGCGTTTTTTCGGTGAATCGGATTTCGGTTCGATTCGGATTTGGCGTTTTTTCGGTGAATCGGATTTCGGTTCGGTTCGGATTTGGCCTTTTTTTCGGTGATTCGGATTTCGGTTCGGTTCGGATTTGACCTTTTGTGATTCGGAAACCGAATCGTCAAAATTTCGAATCATTCGGACGGATATCCGAAATTATCCGAATCGGATCCAATGTATAGTGTGGATGTCTTTTGATGGCAATAATGTATCATGAGATTGAACAAATTGAATTAATACCGCAAATTGCAAGTTTTTCCCGCATCTAAGGCCCCCGTCAGACTTGGTCGAAAAACCGATCAAGTCCGACTAAGTCCGGGGCAGGAAAACCGACCTTCTCAAGCAATCGCGGGGATCGATGGCAGGTTAAAACGCCCCTTTTGCAATGAAATTGATCGGATCTGGCTGATCGGCGGAGGTTTCGGCATGACTCATAACTGCCGAAGTTTTCGTGGTGATGTCTCATAACTGGCCGAGTTTTCGGGTCTATGTGTTGCAGTGTCTGCACTGTTTTTCCCTGATACTCTCTCGTGTAGAGCGCGGAAATGGCAGCCCACAATGTATACGCTGCGCTTGGATGTGAGGTGTTTGTGCTTGTCATGGTTGAC